>CM042690.1:98666053-99866053 GCA_023614405.1 Avena insularis | reverse complement strand
CACGAAGCTTCTTGCTTGCCACCTCATAGTCCTTCCACGATGGCCTTGGCACCACTAATGATAGTGTTATCCAAGGACTCATACACCTACATTGACCGACGACGACTCCCATTCTCCTTGATACAGACGGGATACGAAAGTAGACCCTCTAGAACCGGGATCCAGCAGCACGACGGTGTGCCGGTGATGTCAACTCCTGTGTGTACGGTTCTTTCTTGGGACAGTGCCAACATGGGGTCAACTATAGAAAGAGAGAGGAAATTCCATAAGAAAAAATCCTTAGGAAATCCCTTTTATTTTTATGTGTCTTTTTCCCACAACCATAGGCCTTATTATATAAGGGAAAAGGTAGGACTCCCTTTCCTCAAGTTCCCATGTGGGACTAAAGAAAAGAAGAGGAGGAGACAGCTGCCGGCGTCGGCTTGTAACATCCCAAATTTTCTAGTTTAGTTGATTGAATTGTTTGATCTTGTTAAAACTTTTGATGATTTATTAAAATTTTACTAAGCCACACTAAAAGAAGTGGATTAAGATGACTGTCACATTGGTTGGTAAGTTTGAACAAATCTAAAGCTTTGTGCTTGCCTTGCATTTATGATCCTTACATCATTGCATTCATCCAAATTCTTTAGTTAAAACCCTATTTTGAATTGCCAAAATACTCCTACAAGAGTACAATCAAGGATATATAAATCCATTTATTTTAAATATAAAATTATTTGCAATGGTCCTATGATAACCTATTAATTTTTAGAAACAAATTTCACTCCATTTAGAGTTATAAAACAAAAGATATGAAAGAAATACTTCGATAGAAAAGAAAAGAAAAAGGAAACATAAAAAAATACCTAACTAACTAGACCGACTGTCTGAGTCGGCCCATGTCTTATCTATCGCGCAGCCTAGCTAAATGGCTACCGCAGGGCGCAGTGCGTAGAGCAGCAGCAAACCGGCCTACTTGACCTCCCTGCCACCACTGTCAGGTGGGTCCCACATGTCGGGTTTCTTCTCCACGCCACCAGGAGACCGGGATGAAAATGACTTCGACGTGCCTAGAAAATCCCTCCAATTCACTCTCGTTTCCATGCCCCCTCGTCCAAGAATTGATACCCTTATATTCCTCATGACCCCCGCTAAAATACCTAGAGATTCGGAGTGAGTCACCGCCAGGACGTACAGATTTGGACCTCAAACAGATCTCGCCGGACGGCCGGAGTAGGCCACCGCAAGAGCTTCAACAGATCTCGAGTTTCCTTTGCCTATTTGTTCCTCCGTTGTACAGTATGGTAACCACCGCACCACCTCGTGCGTTTTTCCTCTTAAATAGAGAGCTGAGCCACCCAAGATTGCTTACCGGAGACCACAGAAACCCAAGCACCTCTATCTGCCCGTCGTCGTAGTTACAGGAAGATAGAGAAGCTTCCGAGGAGACTAGCAAGACCGTGAGGTTAATCTGATCGTCGTTGTCTATTTTTACCAAGCCGGAGGAGCTTCGGAGCGTAATCTATTTCCTCCCCTGCTGCCGTCTACCTCGTCGTCATGGACCAGCGCTGCCGCTGGTAAGTTACTCCCGCTCTCGAGCGTCCATTCGTAAGCGTATTGCTTTGATTAGATCTAGGGACGAAGGGGTACGGGCCACTAGCTTGTCGCCACCTCATCTGAGCCGAGACAAGATGTTAAGACGCGTCACACTGATGGTCAGCTAAAGACGAGCCTGAGCCAGGAGGAGTCGCCGCATCACAGTCGCTAGATCAAGATCCAACAGGCCAGATTAATCCCGATAGACTAAAAAACTGAAAAACATTGAATCTCGCTAAATTCATAGAAAATTAACTGTAGCACCGTTTTAGTTGATTCTTGTTGCATTGGTTTCATAATTAATAGATCTACAACTTGGCGTTGGAATATTGTGCTAAGAATTTATAGATCTGTCTCTTGGTAGATTGGAAGTATAAACTCCTTTTTTAGCATATTTAATAGAATAAAAAAACCTTGATAGCATAATTCCGATGGGAAATCAAACCCTATGATAACCTCAACACAATATACTTGCATAATATTGTTTTTGGTCAAAATAACTTTGGTTTAGACGGTCTATCATATTGCATGCATAGTACTTTATGTTGAAGTTCAGTTTTGAATGTTTTGATATTGTTTGCGATGGTTGTTTGTCGGTGTTGTTTTCCTTTACGTTAGATTTGTTCGGAGTGCGAGTGAAGTTCTTCATTGAATTACACCATAATCATATTAATCTAAGACAAGTTACACCTTTGTTCATATCCTTGTCCAATGTTTTTATACTATGCGTGTTTTTACCTTCAAAGAGTAGTATGCATGTGTAGGATGGTTTAATAGAAGTACTATAGAAATATTTCAGTGTTTTAAAAGTGCGATGTTGTTTTGTTGTATGCCATGATACTACAAAAATACCCCCCATATCTAGCGGATTTTTGGGACGACATAAGAGAAAAGTACCTACAATAGTTGGATATGCGGCGGATGAGCAATCGCGGCACCATTTTTCCGCGGTGGCCAATTATATGCCTAGGCACATAGGATACCCACGGCTTTTGGTGCCGTGGTTATTTTCCAGGTAGGTCGGTGCATTGTAATGCTGCAGTAGATGGACGGGGTATACTTTAGTGCGCTATGCATTGTAGTGTCGCAACAAAGTGTGTCCCACGTTGTTGACTGGTCAACCAGCACATGTTGAGTGGTTAGGCTAGTCTCACTAACTGGTGCGACTCACCAGGGCCGAACTGTTCTATTCTCTAGTATATACTCTGCATCCACATCCACACACCCTCTTCCTACAGCTTTCACTAGCGCACGGAGGGGACTGTAGAGGCTGTTGCCGGCGGTGACATCGAGATGTAGAATCCTCAAGGTGCTGAGGACGAAGGAGGTTGCGAGATGTTGCATCGTGGACGTGTTCAGGGCGGCAGCAAAGTTCGTGATTATGTAGTTTAATTATGTATTTCTTTTATCTCCTATGTCAACACTAATTTGGGGTTTTCTGGATCAGGGCATGTTGCTGAGGTGACTCGATTTGAAAGTTGATGGGTGGATCGACATCTTCAAATCTAACTCCGATCTACTTTGCAACTGCGGCCTAGATCCGCGTTGCCTAATCGCATACGTGGGCGTGAACACCCACCGCAAGTTCCTCGGGTGTCACCATGAGCAATCGAAGTGTGACTTCGTCTTTTATGTTGATAAAGAATACTTGTGGGAGCTGCAATGTGTGTTGGTGGCCTTGTGGAATGACACCGTCCACAACATGTCTGAATTGTTGGACTCCGACTATGAGGAAACGGTGATGCAAGCGAACAAAGAATCAGAGGACGAGATGGCTCATATGATAAGCGCAATTAAGGCGACGTGCGCGTCTATGGCCAATGCGCTGGAGCCGCTTGCAGAAACTCTAGATCAGTTTAATTATGAGTAATACAACTTTTCAATTTAGGCAGCAATATGTATTACATTTATGTGTATTTTCGGGAATAATAATTTAGTTCTCTCACTCACGTGTCCCACAAACAAGTGAGAAGTGTATTAGCCTACTATGGGCGCTCAGACCATGGCCCATAATGTTGTGTCGCACAACCTAAAGACCCGTCAGAAACCCTAATCCCATACCTCAATCCTAGTTCCTATATATAATACAGTAAATCCTTCCTTCACTCAGTAACCTGTACTGCAGGATCTCCCTATTATTTTAATCAGAAATTTTCCTACTCCATGTTCTTCTCTTCTTTTATCTTATCTCTATACGATCCGCGAGCAGATTGAGAGCGGGCAGATCCACCATGTGGAAAATCGACCGTGGGCAGCGGCCAGATCCACCACATGGAAGATCGATCGTGGGCAGATCGACCGCGGGCAGATCCACCACGCGGAAGATCGACCACGGGCAGATCCACCACGCAGAAGATGGTGGACAGGGCCGTGCAGATCAACCTCGCGGGAGATGTTGGTGAGGCCCTGATGATCCACCAGGAGGAAGATGGTGGTGATGCCTGCAGATCCACCTCGGGGAAGATGGAAAGGGCCTTGCAGATGCACTGCGTGGGAGATGGTGGCCCTCACCTTCGTCATCTGCTTCACCACCGCTTCAACAAATCAAACAAAAAATTAGTGTAATTAGGTTAGATGGTTAGGTTAGATGAACGACTATTGCACTTTTCTAATCATCCTTGATTTTAAATTCGGACCATTAGAAGAGTGCAATAATGAAATGTAATGTAATAAATTTTATGTTTTTAAATAAAATGGAATTTTATATCTTAAATTATTGTGCATCATAATTTGTTTAAATTAGCAACGTAAATTAGTTATTGTTAATGTAATAAATTTTCACTAATGCTGGAAGGTGTAACATGAAAAATAATTTGTGGGTACGTGGCACCAAATTTCTGTTATGTTTATTAATGTAATGAGACATATCCTCTGGCGTGCTGCGAAAGCGCTAGGTCGGTGGATCGCGTTGTGTTGCGCCAAACATTCCACCACAGCTCATGAATCCCCTACGTAGTTATCCCTGGCAGCTTTTTTACCATCTCAGCGCAAGCGTGGCGACTAAGCCTGTGCCTCGGCGTCTATAAGCGCCGACGCCTGAGCACCGTGTTGTAGTGTGAGTAGATTTATAGTTAGGATTATTTCCACTCCCAATGGGAATCTCTAAATTTTTCTAAGTATTATGCTTGTGCTATGCTATATATAAATATCGATGGGGTGTTTCAAAGACAGAAATTTTTCTAACTATAAAAGCTGTTTTGAGCGAAGCTTTTCCTCTCAAGCCTATTTTAAACAAAAAAAACTAAGTTTTCTTCTAGGTGAATTGGTTATCGGCTCAACGAGTTGAATTTTGGTGGAGGACAGCCACCCAGGATAAAAGAAGTCTGCCATGTTTCAGAATTCAGAAGCTTCCAGTGCAACCACAGTACATATGGGCTCTGTCTTGGTCTAGTACTTAGTGGGAAACCACACATGGGTACCACCACTTAGAGGATTTTTGGCATGGGTGGATCCGGAAGGTAGAGGGGCTACTAAGAGAAAGTTTTGCCATGTTTTTTTTGTAAAAAGACTTGATTGTGGATTGTGGGTAATGTGCACAAACTCTCGAGAGTAGTCAATCTGATCGATTTGTCGTGTTCATAGAAAAAGAATAACTTTAAGAATCTGAAGGATGAAGCCTCTGAAGGATTTTCTCTCTCTTTTGAAATAAAAGTCTTCAAACTCTATGGTGTGTGTAATATCGTTCATAGGTGGGTTTTTAGGACTTGGTGTGTAATATCCAAGTGTTAGGTTGAGGATTGGATACTTGGTGTGGAATATCCTTGTTCCACTTGACCCTATATTATTTATCAAAGTTTTACAAAGTAGGATAAAATATTTTCTCTCTTCTTATTTCACTTAGTGAAAATAGGCTATACACAAATAAACCACAAAGCATTCTCTTAGACTTGCATGTAGAGATAGGCCAAGTCTTTTCCTTGATGTAATTTGCTAATACATTTAAAGTATTGACCGACTCTTTTGGCCGTACGTTTCATGTGCAGAATTCAGAGATTGTTGAAAGGTTCACTAGGATCGCGGGTCTTCGCTCAATCAGCCTGTGGTATTAATGGGACTCCAGGTTGTATTATTTCGCTTCTATTGTAATAATATAAAGTTTGAATTATTCGATTCATGTAATAAATACTTGTGGTTTACATGATATTTCATCGACTATGAGTACTAGCTAATGATCTAGGGACTAATATGTTAATCACAGTGACTTATTATATTTATCGATCCCAGGTCACAACATGGTTGGGCATGCCCGCGCGTGCAGCCTGTCTGCGGCATGTAGGCCTGCGCGGCTGAGGCGGTCCGCCGGGTGGTCCGGGCACCGTGCCCCGCCAGCCACCCGCCCGCTTGCGCTCGCTAGTACACCCGCTTGGGTCCTGCGAGGCTCGTGGGCCGGCCTGCGCTACAGCCTACCAGCAACGATAGCAGTGGAAGCACACATTAGCTGTCGCGCGCGCCTACCTTCGCCCGTTGGTCCGCCTATTAGGTCGCGTCCTGGCCTAGCTGCTACTGCCATGGCCGCCCAGGGTGGCCTCCCTCATCGGTTGTCTTCCCTCCGGGAATTCGGCCCATGGGCAGGGTTGCCCCTTATTTATTAATTTAAATATTTTATTTAATATATATTATTTCATAATTAACATAATTAAATATATATTTAAATCCTTTATTAATTCAAAACGCCTTTAAATTTATTCCTTCTTCCGAATGACTTCAGATCCTCTTCGGAACTTTTCCGGCAATATCTTATTGGAACAATTTCAATGCTTTCTTTCTCATTGGTGACCCCTTCTTTCCATATTGATCTTAGAACATCGTCAGACCCTTAAGTGTGTTACCCTATGGTTCGGGAATGACACGGACATGATCGAGATCTCTGTTGATCAATAATCAATAACGGGACCGGGATGTCCATAATGACCCCCATGCATTTCACGAGACTCTGTCGTGTTCGAACCATAAACTTAGTGTCCATGTCCCTTTGTTTCTTCAATACGTGACTTATACGAGATTTGATCTATATTATCAACATACCTATCTCGTTATCGACAAGTCCGCATAACTCGTTATCGTGATATTGTATCCCCTGACCTAGTCAATGGTTGCAACCTATTGGATATAGTCTAACCGAGCGGGCCGAGTATATATTCCCATCACGCGGGTAAACAAATCTCGATCTTGATACATAGTCCTCAACGATTCCTCTGGAATACCTTAATCCACACCTTTACGATCACCAAGTTACAAACATGATGGTTGATGTAATCAAAGCAGCCTCGGGAGACAGTGATTAATATGATCCCATGGTCTAAGGAGAAGGTCACCTAGTTTCTAATATTGCAACAATAAGCCATGTGACTTGATCACATTGCAATACTTAGGTGGGTAATGTCCATCATATCTTTCTCCAATGATATGACTCCATTATCAATTGGCATAAATGCTCCATGATCAGGAAACCTTGATCAACGGTTGCCCAACGAACTAGTTAAATAGAGGCTACTAGGGACTGGGTTTTTTTACATACCACACATGTATCAATGTTTCCACTTGATATAGTTATAGAACAGTATGAAATTATTATAAAATAATTCGAGATATGATAATAAACCTATTTATTATTTGCCTCTAGGGCATATATGTTTCAGTCTCCCTCTTGCACTAGAGTACAAATAATATAGTTGCATCTGATCATAAACAGTTTTGATCATGCTTGCTTATAGGAAACTTTCTATCCTTGATCTATTTTACTAGATCCGTATGTCTTTTGAAAATTGTTAAGTGTCTCCTCATTTTACACTTATCACATTATCCCATAATGCTCCTGAATTTGTTTGGTGACGAAGTGAGACTTTTGTTTCTAAGTATTTCCAATGACGGTCGATTAATTTCACTATTGTCATTATATTAGAAACATGCTCGGCTAAAGTCGAACTTATTGAGCCAAACTAGTCATTACTTTAGTTACTACTCTAATATCCATGTAGATCCTTCTCTAGTTCCTAATGATTCGCTTATCATTGGTTCCGTGATTCATGAATCACTTCAGAACCTGTTCTTCATCAAGAACCTGGGTCAAATCATATCCAAGTATATAACTTGTTGATTTGTGAGATAAACATATGACATATTCATATAGGATGAGCATCATCCTTCTTTCTCCAATCAACATTTGTTTTATTATGCAAATGTTTCACCTAGATTAACAAAACAATTTTGTTTGTTCTATTCTGAAAGCTTCTTCAGAATCTAATCTATGACATTCTAAACTTGTTTCAGAATCCTATTAGAAACATTATGGTGTTGATGTTTACTAAATATACAAATCTATATCAATAGATTTCAATATTTTATTCAACTCCATTCTGAAAATATTTATTTGAAATATTACTAATATCAATTATGCCATCCACTATATGTCGAACACGTATAAAGTGATGTTTGTAGCGCTCCCACTCAAATGCTATCACATATGAGTCCTTTTGTGATGTATCATCTAGCTCTCACTCAAATTCTTCACAAGTATGGGATTTCTCGACATTTTGGCAATTCCAAAATGTTTTGATCTGATCATCAAATCGAGAATTTTCCCAATGGAATGTTTAGCATATGATTCAACAATTTTCTGCTCGTTTTACTGATTACAGCCTTTCTTCAATATCAAATTGGAGAACATACATAATTTGTTTAATCAACCAATAATTACTCATAATTGCATCTAACTGCTAATGAAATCCACTAGATTTTAAGCATCGCTACATTGATGTAGTTAACCCTTAAATTTGTCACGACAATCTTTATGATAAATCAAGCTTTCAGGTCTTTCTATAAAGTTAGTTTCTTCCTTATAACTCTAAGTTATTTGGGAAATGTCAAGTAACCACTTACTTTGACAAAATAAAGTAATCACATTACTTTTGGAATCTTCAAATGTAATATGCATTGGATTTCATGATTCTTAAATCATTTCTCGCACTTAGTTCCACCATCGCTTCTTGCAATTCATAGGTATGTCATGTTCAATTAACATATCAAGTGAATCAATATATTTCCACCAATTTGGAAATGTACCATTGAATCCTACTTTTCATAAGTAAAGTCTTTAATCGAAACGCGAGGATCATAGTCATTAGTTTCACCCTTTTCTTTTAGAGTTTTGTTCGACGGAACACATTCTACTACGCAACTCAAAATTGGGTAAGATTGAATATCTTGATTTCAAACTTTTACTTTCTTCCATTTTCATTCTTATCAAGACACCTTTTCTTGGTAAGAATTCCTTGGACAACAACAAGTTTGCCCTTTAACTATGGAAGGTTTGTATTCATAAATTCTTATGAGCACTTGCACAAAGACTTATTCACAACAGCTTTATCAAAGTTTCTAGAAACTCGGACATACCATAACTCTTATGGTGTTGTTTTCGCGAATCTGGATGATTCCCTAATTTCATGAATGTTTGCTAATTCTATCACTTATAGTTCTAACTTTATATGATAACCTATTCAGAGATTCTCTCTAGACCATATGTATCTTATACATTATGATTATGATGTTTGAGGTATATCAATACACTTTGATATATCTAATCAGCATAATTTACGAAACATTTTCATAAGTATTTTACTTGCTAAAATTTCAACTCAAATGTCATTTACTATGATCAAACCATAGAGATCTGCATTTTCTTGTTAGTACCATATCCATCTGTACTACTGGAAACATTTTAACATTTTCAAATTGTTTCAAAATCATGTTTTATCATGTGAATACAGTTTATTCAACTGATTTCACAATCGTTTCTATGAACTAATGATTTCCACTATATTGATGAATAATACATCAATATGTACAATAATCAACAATTTATACATTCTATTTTACCAGAACATATTAGTTTTAGTCGTCTTTTACTAGAAGGCCTAATATTGTAATATTAGAGGATTTTGAACATCCCATGACTTCATGTTTTCATAAACATGAGTTCTTACAACACAACTATGACTTAAACTATAGTGTCATTCATTATTAAGTTTTGGATATATTTTGGCTTTGTTCCTTTATAAATACATAAGGTAATATCATTAGGACTATAATGAGAATAACATTTTCATACTAGAACCATGTGATCATAATAGAAACTATTCATAATAATCGAACAACTAATTTGTTACAAATTCATTATGAATAACCATCTTGCAAGATTCAAGACATACTAGTAGGTTCACACTCACAAATCGATTACAAATCTAATCTAATCTCAACTAATCTAGAAGGAGAAATTCATTAGCCATCAACATCTTGAATGCCATCAACATCTTGAATGCCATCGACATGCCTTGTCTCCTCGTCTTCTCCATGCAACACCCATGTAGATGGTCCTGTTTTCATAAAACAAGAACAAGTATCAGTATACTTGGTAAAACTGTAACGTATGTTATGTGAGAAAACACATTTATAAATTTGATATCACATATACCTGCTCAGTCAATGATTTCTCTAGCAATGGGTTCACTTTCACAGTTCTTAACTTTTACAGGAATCTATGAAAGGCAAACTATTCTTCTTTCATGATGTATCCTTTGACGATATCTTCGTAGCTAGGGGAAACGAACGCAACACTCCATCTATCGTGAATTTTTTTCATCCATCTAGTAGTCCACATCAAACACGAGTGACTCATGAAAGTCATGCATAATCTCCAAGTGAGTGTCCAGACAAGTGTTCTCTTCCATCTTTTGTGAAAGAAACTTGTCAAGGAGCTCAAACTTCATAAGCCTAACTTGTCCTTCGGACATCACTTTCAACTCGACCATTGTCTCAAACGATTGAGTGTGCATGAACTGCACACGCAATTTTGACGCCAGGCTGAAATGAATAGCGCTTCTAGCACATATGTACATCCCATGATGATTGCGAAATTCATCATGGTCCTCTTAACTTGCACCAGCCTTGGGAGGATCTCCTAGATGGTCTTGTATAGTGTAGAGTGCGCCATTTTCCATGAGGACATCCTTTAAGTGTTGATACTAGTCTATGAAGTTGGACCCATCTACTCTAAGCAACTCATCACGGAAAAAAAGATCCGGGGTTGAAAGGAAGAATTCTATTTGTCATGATCTAGAAAGGCATTTGCAAAGACATAATAATAAGTTCATAATTTGGGTTCTAGTTTTATAATCAAGTTATCACAAGAACTTCCACTATAATTATCATCCCTAGAAATGATTCTAGCAATCACATGATCCCTTTACGCCACATCACCCTGATCATCACGGCCTTTAATGCAGCTGCTAGGGTGGATATATCCATTGATCACATCATACATGTGACTTTTGCTCATCTTTTGATCGTCCCATGTTCCTAGACCATGTTTGTACATGCTAGGCTTGCCAATTCAACCATAGTGTATTCGCAATGCATACATGGATTCCACCTACAGTATGCAAACACAGAGATGTCTAGCGCTTGATCGTCATGGTCTGCTTCATAACTGCAAACTTTCTTGGTGCTGCACACTAATGGGAGAACATTGAATTTGGTATTATTTAAGGATTACCTTGTTCTACTATCGTCGCTTATATAATACAACCAAGCAAAACAAGATGCACAAAATAACATCACATACAATTTTACAACGGTGATATGACGTGGTCCTTCATGTCGTACGACATGAAGTTCATGACCACATCACATTGCAAGCCCCTCCCCGCAACATAAAGATCCTACTTTATTACTTGCAGATTTACATGGATGCTAGGGCTATTGAGATAGAATGTTCATACCTACGAATACCAACCACAACATTAATCTAGTAGTTGTCTTATTACTCCCCTCCCGGGGCCTTCCGTTGTAAATGATGGGTTCGTAGCATGGAAAACAAAAAAATTCTACCGCAAGAACAAACAAAACCCAAATCTAATCTAGATAAAAGCCAAGATCTAATCTACTAGACATGAGCAACAAGATAGATCGGTACTAACCCTCGTAGAACCGAAAGCGTTAACGAGATTAGATCTCGTGGATGATGTAGTCGATCACTTGCCGATCTCAAGATCGTGTGGACGATCCTTCCAGCGCCGCGTTCCGGCAGCCCTTCCGCAGACGGTCACACGTGCGGAGTCGAAGTAGACCTTCCTCTCCCTGTTCCAGCGAGCAGCGGAGGTAGTAGATCTTCTCCACGGAATCCCAGCAGCACAACAGCGTGGTGGTGGTGGTGGAGATGAGAATTCTGCAGGGCTTCGCCTATGCCTGTGCAGAAGAAACGTGGAGGAGAGAGGCGGCTGAGATTGAGAGTTATGAGACAAGGTGCAAGAGGGGGCGTCCCCTCCCTTCTATTTAAAGGAGGGAGGCGCGCCTCGGGAGGGGGAGTCCTAGTAGGACTCCCTCCTCCTTGGGCTGGCGGGTTGGTGGGAGGAGTCCTCCTCCCCCACGAATCCGTGTAGTGCCCCACTTGGTCTCCTTGATCCCTTTCTTGGTTTTCAAGCAAACTCCAAGAAATCCTCTAGAACCTTCCAGAACATTCTGAAACCTTCTAGAATCTCCATACAAACACTCCGGAACATTTCCTAACTTAGAAAATGATCCCCAATATATGAATCTCATTCTCCGGACCATTCTGGATCTCCTCGTGATGTCCCGGATCCATTAGAGACTCAACAACATTCAGTCTCCAACGCAAATTCCATATCTACTTCAAACAACTTGAACCTTAAGTGTGTCACCCTATGGTTCGTGAATATGAACATGATGAAGACACCTCTCCCATCAATAACCATCACGGATCCGAGATCCATAACGGCTCCCACATACTCAACGATTACTTCGTGATCGATTGAACCAATTAACATACGAAACCAATTCCCTTTGTCTTGCGACATTCTACTTATCCGAGGTTTGATCGTCAGTATCTTCATACCTAGTTCTTCCTCGTTACTGATAAGTACTCTTTACTCGTTCCATGTTATGTCATCCCTTGTGACCTAGTCACATGCTTGCAAGCTATCTAGATGACATTCCACCGAGAGGGCCCAGAGTATATCTATCTGTCATATGATGGACAAATCCCAATCTTGGTCTATGCGCTTCAACACATACTTTCAGAATACCTAATGACATCTTTATAACCACCCAGTTACGAAGCGGCATTTGATGTCATTAAAGTACCCATCCGGTGATGGTGATTAACATAACCTCATGGTCGAAGGATTAGGTTACTATGTATTTCAAAGCTTACAGCAATACGAACTTAATGACTTGATCTTATGCTACGCTTACTATGGGTGTGTGTCCATCACATCATTCTCCTAATGATATAGCCTTGTTATTGATCACATCCAATGTCTATGATTAGGAAACCATAATCATCAATCAATCAACAAGCTAGTTTAACAAGAGGCTTACTAGGGACTCTTTTATGTTTACAAAACACACAAGTATTAGTGTTTCCTAATAATACAATTATAGCATGGTATGTAAGCATTCATCATAAACACAAAGAATAATAATCTCTTTTATTATTGCCTCTTGGGCATATCTCCAACAGTAAATCCCACATTAACTATTGTGTATGAGAGAGACACCTACTGGCAATTATATGGTATAAACCGTATATCAAGCGTGGAACCAGTCTCTTGTAAGGTTATGCGTAAGGTGTGTCCAGGCCGCTTCATCTCACAGTACCGCAATATGAACAAGTACATGTGGCAAGGTGACAACTATGCGATCAATGCCCATAATCAACATGCGGTCTACCCATACTAGCACAACTATGCATAGATCGGCTCTGAAACCACTGAAGGGTATTCGCAGTAGAAAACAAAAAATTGTAGGTTAGAACAACTCAAACGCCTAGATCTATCTACGAGTTCATGTAGTAACGAGAGGGAGAGGTTCGACTGCATACCCTTGTAGACCGAATGCAGTTAACGTCCCATGGGGAACATGGCTGAAGTAGCCGAACTTGTATCCGACCTCAAGGTTGCAAAGGTCCTCTCTCGCCACCTCCTAGTCCTTGGACGACAGCCCTGGAACCACTAATGGTAGCGCTATCCGAGGACACACATATTTGGTGTCCGATGATGACTACAGTTCTTCTTGATCTAGCCGGGATGCGGAAGTAGACCCTATAAAACCGGGATCCAGCAGTGCGATGGCGTGCTAGTGATGCAAACTCCTGTGTGTACAGTCCTTTCTTGGAACCGTGCCAATACAGGGGTCAACTAGAGTAAGAGATAGGACATTCCTTAAGAAAAAGTCCTTAGAAATTCCCTTTTATTTTTGTGCGTCTTTTTCCCACCACCATAGGCCTTTTTATATAGGGGAAAAGGTAGGACTCTCTTTCCTCAAGTTCCCATGTGGGACTAAATAAAAGAAGAGGAGGAGATAGCTACCGACACCGGCTAAGCCATCCCGCACGTGCATTCCGCTCGTGGCCTATTGGCCCACGCGGCTGAGGAGGTTCGCCGGGTGGGCCGGCCTCCACGGCTTGCCAGCCGCCCTACCCCTTGCACTTGCCAACGCCCCCGCCTGGGGCCGGGAGGCTCGTGGTACGACCTGCACTACAGCTTGCCAGCAGCACTAGCAGTGGCAGCAGCGGTGTCATGAATTAGCTACCGCTCGCGCACCCGCATTCTCCCACTGGCCCGCCTGTTGGGCCGCATCCTAGGCCAGATGCTACAGCCGTGTCCACCCGGGGTGGCCTCCATCATGGGTTATCTTCCCTCCGGGAATTCGGCCCATGGGCAGGGTTGCCACTTATTTAATAACTTAAATATTTTATTTAATATATATATAATTCATAATTAACATAATTAAATGTATATTAAAATCATTTATTAGCCTTTCAATTTATTCCTTCTTCCGAACGACTTCGGATCCTCTTTGGAACTTTTCCGGCAATATCTTATTGGAACAATTCTAATGCTCTCTTTCTCATTGCTGCTCCCTTCTTTTCATATTGATCTCAAGACATCGCTAGACCCTTAAATGTGTTACCGTACAGTTCGGGAATGACACAAACATGATCGAGATCTCTCTTGATCAATGATCAATAGCGGGACCAGGATGTCCATAATGACCTCGTGCATTCCACGAGACTCTATCCTATTCGAACCATAAACTCAGTATCCCTATTCCTTTGTTCCTTTGATACATGACTTATCCGAGATTTGATCTACGATATACCTATCTCATTACCGACATGACCACTTAATTCATTATCATGATATTGTATCTCCTAACCTAGTCAATGGTTGCAACCTATTGGATACAGTCTCACACTAATGGGCCTAGCGTATCTTCCTGTCACATGAGTGAACAAATCTTGATCTTGATACATAGGCCTCAATTATTCCTTTGGAATATCCGATGCACACTTTTATGGTCACCTAGTTACGGACATGACGATTGATGTAATCAGCAGCCTCGAGAGATAGTGATTAATATAATCTCACAGTCTAAGGAGAAGGTCACCTAGTTTCTAATATTAAAACGATAAACCATATGACTTGATCATATTGCAAAACTTAGGTGGATAATATTCATCATACCATTCTCCAATAATATGACTCTATTATCAACTAGCATAAATTCTCCATGATTAGGAAACCTTGATCATCGATTGCCCAACGAAATAGTTAAATGGAGACTACTAGGGACTGGGTTTATTTACATACCACAGATATATCAATGTTTTTGTTTGATACAGTGATAGAACAGTGTGAAAATATTATGAAATAATTCGAGATACTCCCTCCATCCCAAAATGTAAGGCGCCTAAGCTTTAGTCAAAAGTCAACATATTTTAAGTTTGACCAAATTTATACATAAAAATATAAACATTTACAATACCAAATCAATATCAATAGATTCACCATAAAGTATAGTTTCTCAAAATGTCCATTTGATATTATAGATATTCATATTTTTTTGTATAGACTTGGTCAAACTTAGAAGATGTTGACTTTTGGTTAAAGCTTAGACGCCTTACATTTTGGGACAGAGAGAGTATGATAATAACCCAATTTATTATTTGCCTCTAGGACATATCTCTTTCAATAACAGACCAGACCGTATCTTTGTACTGTCATTTCACAACTACCATGACATGTACGCAGTGCCTCCCTACATGGGCTGCGGCATAAATGCCTTTTTGCCGCAGAAGCGCTAGCTCAGTAGATCACGTCGTGCTGAGCCAAAAATCCGACGCCATTGCAGAATCCCCGATGCAGTTGTCCCTTGCGGTTTTTTTTTGCCGCGCTAGTGCGAGTGCGGCGACTAAGGCTGTGCCTCTGCATCTATAAGCGCCAACGCCCGAGCTCCATGTTGTAGTGGATGAACCCTAGATTTCCCTAGATCTGCTGCCAAGATCTAGAGCTCCACTCCAAACTATAGGGATAAAAGCTCAATACCAACAAACTACTACAAACCCTACGTTTACTCTTAACAACTATTTTTAGCCTCACATGTACACACCGGACGGTGAAAACACATGGGGAGAAGGGAGACAAAGGCGGGGTTGGGTTCTCGACTCTCAAGGAGGTGGGACGAGGAGAGAGAAGGTGAGTGTGTGTTTGTCTACGTAAGCTTGGTTATATGTGTTTCTTACTATCAAGAAGAAGATTACAGCCATGGACATTACATGATCGAAAGACGGGGTAGTAGTTGTTGCCTTAACTCTTTAGACCGCATGAGCATAAAAGTAGCCATTGATAAACAATATAGCTTTTGGGCACCCAAAAGAAAAGGAGAACACTACAAAAATAACACCCTGCCACGTGGGCGGCACTTTTTTGGACGTCGTAAGAGAAAAGTACTTGCAAAAGTTTTTTATCGGCCAGGTGAGAATTCACGGTATCATTGTTAGGCGGTAGACACATATACGCCATGACAGACTTGATGCTGGTACATATTAGTGTTGTGGTAGATGGTACGCAAGAGCAGCGTCGATATACGTCACGGTTGGGAAACAGTGTCATTCCATGTTACGTTGTGCATTCAAAGCGACGTGAAAAGTTGGTGCACTGCTAGAGAGTTGTTAAAGACTTCCCACTGACCGGTTAAGTTTGTCTCGCTAAATAGCGTGGTCCACCACTGATCCTAGCCTTGTCTTTATATCTTGTGCTCCACTCTGAAATCTCTCTCCACGAATCTTCAAGCTAGGACTGCAGTGGCCTTGCTGCCTTGAAGGTGTGGCTACCACGACCCAGCAAGAGGGTTCATGTTCTTTGTTTAGACATTTTTCAGTGTCTTTTTCCAAATATTAAGGCGGCTATATCCTATAAGTCATAATAAGGTCTTCATTGTTCTATCCTCACTTTGGTTGTGCGTCTAACATTAGCGAAGGACGCATAGAGTTATGTGTTTGGAGGATGTGCCAGTTGATGATAATAAGAAGTTTTGGAAGATGAAGATACCCCTTAAAATATAATCTTTGCATGGGACCTCCGTCGATGAATCATTCTTACAAAGGGTTACCTTATTAAGTGGAATCGGCATGGAGGTAGGCAATGTCTTTTTGTGATTTGTTCTTCCAATGCAAATTAGCTTATTATATATGGTCGGTCATCCAAGTAGTTTTTGGTTTGTATCCTCCATGTAGTGGTACTAATATATTTGGCAACTTATTAGACGGGATCAATCACAGGTTTAGAATTCTTCTCCGGGTGGGAGTGTTTTCCATTATTTGCTCACCATGGTTATGTAGAAGTAAGGTTTTTAATAACACATAATCTTATTTTATGCAGGTTATTTACCCCGTGCCCAGTTACGCTCCGTTTATGGTCATCTCTATAATGTGTGGAGAACCGAGACCTGTTTACGGAGGTGTGTAGGCTCTTAGAGGACACGACGAGGGCTAGTTTTACCCTACATCGATGGCAAGATGATCTTAGGATTGGCCCTCCTCCAGCTTAGGCATTTTGCAGTTGATAATTCCCAAGAACAGGGAATTATTGTAGTATAATTTGATAAGTATTTGAGTGTCGAACCCACGAGAAGCTGAAGGTAAATTATCTATTCTCTAAAACCCTATAATCCACTTATATGGCTCTTTGTGCAGAGCAAGGAACTAAGTGTATGGTTGTTTTTACTATGAACTAGAAACCGGTAAAGCGCTCAAAGTAAATATTACAAGTAAACTATTGCAAGCAAGTAAAACAAGTAAAGTAAAGTGGGAGAAAGTTTTTCAAGGGAGCAAATGTTTAGCCAAATATCTATTTTATTTATTTGGTTGTCACAATTAGTGAAGCACATGGATAGTCTTTTTATTGTTTCTTCTAGAGAGGATCCATAGATATGTGCAGCCATATACATGAGCAAGTACACCCTTAGTTATTGATCCCAAGTCCAATTAAGAGCAAGCAAGGGAATTATTAAGACATAAAGTCTAGCCACCACATTCAGATTTAAGGTCCCCATAGTTATAACCCCCGTTAATTAACCATGAATTAATATGACATGTATTTTTAAGACTTGGGACATGGTTTTTGTCGATCTCTAGCTATCCCTCCTCCTATCAATCACTACTGGAAAACTAGCTATAGATAGAAATGCTTCCTGTGACGCATATAAAATGACATGCGCCACTGAATTAATTTTTGTGGCGCATATGGACATATGCGCCACAGGAATTTTGCAATTCTATGGTGCATGAAAACCATATGCGCCACTAAAACGTGTGTTTCTGTGGTGCATATTTTTCCGTGTGCCACAGAAAGTGATAATTCGGTGGCGCATATAGACATATGCACCATAGAAATGTGATGGGACCCAGAACCAAAAAATGTTGGAGAGAAAATTATGTGGCGCATATAGTGGTCACCGCCCCCCCCCCCCCCTCGCCTTTTAAGTTTTGTAAAAAATAAACTAAAATGATAAAAACTTCAAAAAATCCCTTTGAGATATTGTTATATTTTGGGGTATAGTTTTAGGAAAAATTGAAAAACATGAATTTCGATGTATTTTGTAAAAAAAGGCCATGGCACGGTAAAACAGCCACAACGTTTGCATACGATGTCGAAAAAATGTGTAACCTATCAAAACGATCGTCTCGAAATTTCCTACTCGATTTCAACCACTAGAATCCGTTGAAGACTTTACAGATTCCCCAAATTCAAAAAGAGTAAAAAGTTATGGCAGAAATAAAAAGATCCTGTCGGCGCCCTTCTCCCTCTCTTTTCTCCTTTTTCTCGCTGGGAGACAATTCTGTGGCGCAGGGCGTGATTCGAAATTTGAATCCCGCCGGCGCCTTTCTCTCTCTTTTCTCCTTTTTCTCCCCTCCACACTTCTCCTCTCCTCCACTTCTTCTCCCCTTCTCCTTATATTCCTCCCCTTCTCCCTCTCTTTTCTCCTTCTTCTCCCCTTCACTTCTCCTCCCCTCCATACTTCTCCCCTTCTCCTCCACTCTCCGGCGACCTCCTCCTCCACCCCGGTGACCTCCTACTCTTCCTCCTCCTCCACCTCCGGCCATGGCCTCCTCCTCCGGCGACCTCCAACACCACCGGTGACCCCGTCCTCCACCTCCGGGGACCTCCTCATCCTCCACCACCACCTCCGGCGGCCTCCTCTGACCATCCCGGCCGACCCCTTCCTCCACCTCCGATAGACTCCTCCTACTACTACTCTGACCACCTCCGACGGCCTCCTTCTAATACAAAAGGAGGAGAAGGAGGTCGTTGGAGGTGGTCAGAGTAGTAGGAGGAGGCCACTAGAGGTGGAGGAAGGGGTTGACCGAGATGTTCGGAGGAGGCCGCTGAAGGTGATGATGGAGGATGAGAGGTCGCCGGAGGTGGAGGATAGGGTCTCCGGTGGTGTTGGAGGGCGACGAAGGAGGAGGAGGCCTTGGACGGAGGTGGAGGAGCGGGAGGAGGAGTAGGAGGTCACCACGGTGGAGGAGGAGGCCATGGCTGGAGGTGGAGGATGAGGTCGCCGGAGAGTGGAGGAGGAGTTCGCCAGAGAGTGGAGGAGAAGGGGAGAATTATGGAGGTGAGGAGGAGTGGAGGGGAGAAGAAGGATAAAAGAAAGGGAGAAGGAGAGGAATATAAGGAGAAGGGGAGAAGAAGTGGAGGAGAGGAGAAGTGTGGAGGGGAGAAAAATGATAAAAGAGAGGAAGAAGGGGCGCCGGCAGGATTTAAATTTCGAATCTCGCCCAACAATTCAGTGGCGCATATTGGAGATATGCGCCACAGAATTCTATTCCCTTTTTTATATTTTTGCAGGAATTTTTTCTGTCTGCCATAACTTTTTACTCTTTTCGAATTTGGGGAATCTGTAAAATATTCAACAGCTTGTAGCAGTTGAAATTGGATAGGAAATTTCGAGACGATCGTTTTGATAGGTTAAACATTTTTTCCCGACATCGTATGCAAAAGTTATGGCTATTTTACCGTGCCATGATCTTTTTTGCAAAATACATCGAAATTCGTGTTTTTCAATTTTTCCTAAAACTATACCCCAAAATATACATCTCAAAGGGATTAATTATTTTGAAGTTTTTATCATTTTAGTTTATTTTTTACAAAACTTAAAAGGCGATCCACGGGGGTGATCACTTTCTGTGGCCAACTTTCTGTGGCGCATGGGTCTATATGTGCCATTGAATATCACTTTCTGTGGCGCATACATATGCGCCACATAATTTTCTCTCCAACGTTTTTGGTTCTGGGTCCCATCACATTTCTATGGCGCATATGTCTATATGCGCCACAAAATTATCATTTCCTGTGGCGCACAGAAAAATATGCGCCACAGAAACACACATTTCTGTGGCGTATATGGTTTCCGTGCGCCACAGAATTGCAAAATTTCTGTGCCGCATATGTCTATGTGTGCTACAAAAATTAATTCAGTGGCGCATGCTATTTAATATGCGTCACATGAAGCATTTCTATCTATTGCTAGTTTCCTAGTAGTGAAAGACATAGAGATACAATAGATCATGGGAAAACAATAGATTGCATCACACACCATGTTTGCAAGGGGTATGGAGAGGATCTTCCTGTAGATGTGGATGATGAACATGTTGGATGGGGGTGGAGCCCACCAGAGACGATTTCGGCAGCGTTTCCCTCCTCCAATCTCTACCGGTGGAGGCTTGCAGACTCTCTGTTTTAGTGTTTTTATCCCCGCCTCCATATGTTCTGAGATCGTGTCAGGGGACCATTTCCCTCCCAATCACTCAAACACTTCTCTAAACTCTCATGTAATGGGCATGTTTTCGATAAAGGTGTAATGGGCATTTGAGAGCCTCATACATGAAATGAATTGTCCAGAAAGAGTATGTATCAGACAGAATTCCCAACTCACACTACACCAAGGTATATTATTAGGGGCACAAAAAAATGCCTTAAAAAAATATTCAAAGTTCCTTCAAAAATCTTTTAAGGCAACAAAAAATGCCAAATCAAATGGGGTAGGAAAAAATCTATTATGGCAATTTCAAAAAATGTCTTTAAAAACAGGTTTTTTAGGCATTTTCAACATTGCCTTTAAAAATAGATTTTTTGAGGCACTTTCAAATTTGCCTTGGAGTATAATTTGAGGCAATATTCAATAATGCCTTAAATAATTTTTGTTGGCACTCCTCAAAAATGTCTCAAAAAACAACTGTAGGCATTAGACAATAATGCCTAAAAAACTATTGTATGCACTATACAATAATGCCTTAAAAAATAATTGCAGGCACTATACAATAATGCCTCAAATAAGTATCTAAGGTATTATATAATAATGCCTCTAAAAATAATTAAAGATGACACTTTACAAGGGATTGTACAGTAGGCAACATTCAATTCAATCCACTAGGAAATATTCAATTTACAGGCAATGAATTCATTCTCAGATTGTACACTTTACAGGCATAGCATTCAATTTAATCAATCAAGTTCCATCATTTATAATATCCAAATTGATTACAAAACTGAGTTTAGTCAATCTGGAACTAGAGAGTTCTAGTGTTGAAGTTGTACATGCTTGCTCACATCCTTGCTCCATCCTTTCCTTGTTCTGGTTGTTCTTACTCCATCCTTTCCTTGTTCTGGTTCTTGTCCTAGAAGATAAACAACTTCAAGTTTTAGCATTGATCAGCATGTATAAGGTAACTTATTGGGTTAATTGTGTTTATGCCACAAATGTCAAGGTAATCTGGACAGTACTTCGCACCTCTGTTTAACGGACCATATGTGCCCAGAAATGGATCAAACTAGAACATTAGACTCATATTAGTGTTCTTGACATTCTGTAAAATTTTCAGATTTTTCTAAGAAGTTTGAATTTTTGGCCAAATTTTGGCAAATTTCTGGACATAATAGAAAATATCAGTTTATCTTCCCAGAAATGGCTCAAATTAGAAAAGTACACGCATTTTAGTGTTTCCAATATTCTGTAAATTTTTCTGAGAAGTTGAAAATTTTGCCAAATTTTGAAAATTTCGGGCTAACTTATTTGGCCAAGTACTTCTGGTTTTAGGCTACATACCATAGTTTCTGAATTGGCCTTTCGATCATCGCATTCATGGCAGCACTCGAAGTTCTCTTCCTCTTCTTTTTCGAGCCACATTCAGAAGGTATCTGAGCATAGAGCTCAGGTCTCTCTCGAAGGAGATCATGTCCTTTATATATGTCAACATGGTTAAACTCCGCCTTTGTGGTCTCATTGATATGTAGTACATTGTATGTATTGACGATGCAACATAGAGGAATGTGTATTATGAAAAGTAGATTGTAGTAATCTTACAAAAATCCTAGGCCTTGGAATGCATTTTGCTTGAGCATTTTCCAATTTCTTTAGACTCCCATGTGCACGTGGCAACGTTGTTGTTTTGCTGCAGACGTGATTAACAAGGACCTCGACATAATCGCACAGTGGTTTGCCATCTGACCCTAAAGAATTCGCATCAGCATTTTGGACTGTGCCAACTGCTGCCAAGCATAAACTATTTGGTGACTGAAGTGACACTTTCATCCCTGCTTTGATTTCAATTACCTACACAAGAGATAGTTTTTCATGACACTTTCAGAAAATGCCTCTAACATAGTGCCTGAAATAATCTACCGTGACATAGTGTCACATAGCAGGGAACTGCCCATACTTGCAACCGAATAACCCGCTCTGTATAATTCTGAAAAAAAAAGAATAACACGCTGTATTGACCAGCTGATTTTAGGGCCTCCTCAAAACAAAACAAAACAAATGATAGACCGTGAGAACTCCTCGCACACGTATAGTTTCATGTTCTTGGTGTCTTCGAGACTTTGTCATATAAAAAGAATTGTATCATAGGCTTATATCAAAGAATGGAGAGACCATGATGCACCAATACAACAATTTGACCAGAATTTTTTTCGTGCGCTGTGATGGCTAAGAAAACTCACTTGTCGCAAAGACTCACTGCCAAGATAAAAGTGTAAAAATATTTTGTACTATTAATAGAAAATAGTGGAAATACTATCTTGGGCTCTGAAAAGGACATAAACACGGATGCTCTGTTTTGTCGAGTTGTACAATTTCCATGCCTAAATATCAATCAATCAAATAAAATAAATGATGTAAGCGCTTGCAATTTGATCATCATTGTATAATTACGTGTAGCCCTGCCTGTAACGCTGGAAGAGCTCGTCGGTCCTGGCGGTGCGGAACGCGTAGCAACCCATGGCGTAGACCGCGAGCAGTGCGACGGTGGCGACAGCAAGGAGAACGTCGGCGCGGCGCCACTCTCGGCGGAGGTTCTGGAGCAGGCCAGCCTTGCATGAGTCGCAGGAGTAGCAGAGTTGGTCCTGGTTGTTGCTCCAGGCGGCGCAGTCGGGGTCGATGCCGGCGTCAATGGGACTGATCCAGTTAGTCGCGGTGACGAAGGTGTAGCCGCACCTCGTTGGCGGCTTGCAGCAGCCCGACTGCATCGGGGAGAGCCACGCGGCGAAGAAGTCCTGCGGCGCGGTGTACGTCTGGTTGAGGTCGGAGCACACGGGCGCGGTGGCGGCCAGGCACGTCTTGATCTCGTCCCACCTCCCCAGCGCATCTACGCGGCGGCGAAGCCAGCCAGAGTAGTCGTCGAGGTCGTACTCGAGGAAGGCCCGGCTGGGCACGGGACGACCTGATGTGCCGGTGGTGGCCACGAAGACGAAGACGGCGAGGCAGGCGAGTGCGGCGATGAGGAGGAGCATGAAGACGAGGTAGGCGAGGAGGAGCCATGGGAGGCGCCAGAACGCGCCGATGAAGCCGGCGAGGCCGACGGCGAGGACCGCGACGCCGAGGCCGACGAGCGGCCACTGGAGGATCTGGACGCACGCGTTGTCGGCCTGCGTGGAGAGCCAGATGCCGGCCGCGATCACCGGGATGGACAGCAGGGCGGCCACCGCGTTGATGGCCGCGGCGCCCATGTAGTTGAGCGCCATTTCGCAGGAGACGGAGCTGGCTGTCCTCGCGCTCGATCTCTCTATAATGGGCTAGCTCTTGCACCGCCCGGCAGGGGTAAAATCCGTGATGCTATACGTACTGCTGGTGGCAAATCTTCATTCGGTCTATCGATCGATGCCTTACGTTATTTTCTGTTTGCTGTTTTTCATCTTTAAATAAAGTATAGTACATGGGTGCTGCAGCTGGAATGTATGCGCGTGGATGGAGCATATATGCATGTTGTATCCTAGCTGGTATACTTTGCTTCCTCTGGAATTCATTCTCCCTTGTACACGATTCTCTCAAGGGCTCCAGGGGAACGGGGCAGGGCAAAGCTGCCCAAGAGTTAGGTTGCACTGCTACCCATCTGGATGGTATATTGGTATACATAGAAGGGCTTGTTTGTCATGATGATTTGAGAACCGGGTAGTAGCCTAGTGGTTGGGTCGCAGTTGGCGCATCCCAGCGACCGGAGTTTGATCCCTGTCAGGGACGAATTTTCGGAATTCTCTCGCCGACCCGTTTCTACTATATAAAAAAAATGTCTAGTTCCTCCTAGCATTATTTCATTTTTTTGTCACGATGATTTGCTATGGGTGTGTTTGGTAGGATGGCCAGGGGCGGGCAGGCCCCGTGGAGAAGATTTGGGCCCGGTTAGATGTTGCCCGCACTTCGCGGCCCCGGGGCCAGGCCTGCTAGGAACTGCCAATTCGGCCGTTTCCAGCGAGATACCATCGTCGTGGCCAAAATGAGGAACGTGGCGTTTTCGCAGCTGCATCCATCGGAGATGGCGTGAGGGCGCCCGAGCTTGCACGCTCCGGCGAAATTGCGGCGGGTGGTGATGGAATTCGTCCCGCCAGAATTTCGCTCACTACCCGCCAAAAATTTGGCCCCTATTTAGCTTCACCTCTTCCACTGCCAAAATCAAATATCTATTTTCCCCTTCCGAGCTCCTCCTCTCTGCTCTGATTTCCATGGCCATGGCGGGAGCTTGGGCCTCGACCGCGGCGATGGAGGTCGACCCCTTAACATGCTGGAATCCCCCTCCCCCTGCCCTGTGTGCTAGATGCAGTTCCACTATCTGTAAGTATCTCCAACCCTTGATCTTGCATATATATGATGATGTTGCAAGATGCATGGATCTGCATTCATAGGTCATGTAATTCATGGTGGTTTACAGGTCATCCGCCATCTCCTTCGAGCACGGCGGCACTGGTCTTGCCGGATTCTCCCTCGAGCACGACCACGCCTGTGATGCCGGGTTCCCCACTTCCCCAACCTCTGTGCTGAAGGCTACTCCTGCCACTGTGAGACATACTTTCACCCTTTCTCTCATAGATGTACGGTGTGTTTGTTCATAATCTGCAATAGCCATTGTATTATGATTAGCAATGTTTGTTGCGATAGCTGCTTACCATTTTTTTTGTATGTACCATGGTTAACCAACTGTAGACGACACTACCACTACATCCCCCGACTTAAGTGCTCCCACCAACCCCTAAACCTCCAATGGTTTGGGAACCATCTATATTAGAGCTTGTTCTTAATAGGATGGTTGATCTCATTCAGAACGGGATAGACTGCGGCAACGGGTTCGGAGAGAGGCATGATACATTGCAAATGTATCTATAATTTTTGATGTTTCATGCTTGGTTTTATCTACTTTCTTGTGTTTTGTCCACACTTTGGACTACTTTTCATATGATTTCTTGGACTAACCTATTAACAAGAGCCACAGTGCCAGCTATCTGTTTTCTGCTGTTTTTGGTTTCAGGAAAGTCAGAAAATGAATATTCTCGGAATTGGACAGGACAAAAGCCAAAGTCATTATTTTACCGAGGGACACCTAGAGCCAGAATACGAGACGGAGAGGGGCTGGGGCCCGGCCACACCACCTGGCCGCGCGACCAGGCCTGGCCCACACCAGGGGGTGGTCTGGCCGCCCCAGGCACCCCCTCGGCCTCTCCTTCCGCCTATATATTGCCTCTGATACAGAAACCCTAAGTACCCGATCAAAATTCCACGAAAGAGTCTATAACCGCCGTCATCTCCATCCCTAGATCGGGAGGGATCTGAAGCTCTTCCCGGCACCCTACCAGAGAGGGGAATTCACCCTGGAGGCCTTCTTCATCACCATGCAAGCCTCCGGTGTGATGCGTGAGTAGTTCATCTCTGGACTACGGGTCCATTTAGTAGCTAGATGGCTGGTTCTCCTCCTTTGCGCTTTCATGTCTAGATCTTCTGAGCTCCGTTCATGATCAAGATCATCTATTTGTAATTCATACATGTTGTGTTTGCGGGGATCCGATGGATATTGAGATGCTATTTCAGATTGAATATTGATTTTATCATGTCTTTGTTATTTGTGATCTTGCATGCTTTCTGTTGTTAGTAGCTATCTTGGCCAAGTAGATGCTAGCAACTCCAAGAGTTAGTATTTATGCTTGATAGTGGGTTCATTCCTCTGGTAATCTGGGGAAGTGACAGAAATCTCTGAGGTACTAGATGTGTTGTTGCTACTAGGGAGAAAACAACAATCCTTTGTTCATAGAACAATCGTATTGTTTACATTATACGCAATTGGTAATGCAATTATCTATTGCTTGCAACTTAATACTGGAGGGGGTTCGGATATAACCTGAAGGTGGATTATTAGTCATAGATGCAGTTGGATGGCGGTCTATCTATAATGTTGTAATGCCCAATCGAATCTCAAAAGAGTCAAGATGATTAGTATATGCTTGTATGCTTTCTCGATGTTTGTCAATTGCCCCGGTGTAAATTTTTCACCCAGCATGTTATCTATCTTAAGGAGAGCCACCTCTAGTGAACTATGGACCCCGGTCCTTTCTTTTACTTTCAATCTACAATCAACTATTTACTGCTTTGTGTTTACTTTCTGCAAACTATTACTTTCTTCCACTCGATACGTTTAATCCTTTGTTTTCAGCAAAACCGGTGAGATTGAAAACATCATCGCGAGATAGGGACAGAGTTCTGTGGTTGTGTTGTGCAGGTCTCCACGTTGCTACTAGCACCGGTAGTGCTCCCTGCCAAGGCTCAGCTAGCAACACCTTTGGGGTGTTTCCTTGCTCCTACTGGTTCGATTAAACCTTGGTTTCATACTGAGGGAAAACTTGTTATTGTGTTCATCATACCTTCCTCTTGGGGTTCCCCAACGAGCTCGATATATTTTGGGCCATCAAGCTACTTTTCTGGCGCCGTTGCCGGGGAGTCAAGGACATCTTCACAAGGGGAGTCCCTCATAACCAATCTCTTTACTATGTTATTTTTGTTTTGCTTAGTTTCTTTTTGCTTTGTTTGCTTGTTTCTTTATCAAAAACACACAAAAATAGTTTTACAAGTTTGCTTTCTTTATCAAAAACACACAAAAAATTAAGTCTTTCTATAGTTGTTACCCCTTCTTTAGCTCACCATGTTGATCCATAAATCACCCTGAAAGACCTTTCAATAGGTAGTGGTTCTATAATTGGAAAAGATAATATTGAAGAATTCTTTAATCACGTTAGTAAACATGAGGATATTGAGGATAGATCCCTTGCAGAACTTGCTCCAAACTATGGAATTGTTGCAGCTTCTTTAGTTCACATGTTGGAAGCTAGGTTTGTTAACCTTAACCCTTTAATGCAAGTAATGTTTCTTAAACTTAAAGATATTTGGACGAGATACCTTGCCTTGTTGAAGATATTTCTGGTATTAATCTTAATGCTTCTTCATTTGAGAACACTTGATCCTTTTTCTTGCTTCTTATGCCTAACTTAAAGAAGTTAAAGAAAAGTACTTATTGGGAGATAACCCAAAAGTTTTAGATGAGTCTTGGAAGTTATTACCTCAGTAATAACCGCTCCTTATCCTTTTTATTTGATTTTTGTGCCAAGAGTAACCTGTAATGAGAGAGAAGTAATGATTGGGAAAGTTGCTGTCCCGAAACAGATTTCTGTGCTTCACCGTAAACATTCGTGTAAAATCTTTGTACGTCCTTTTGAGGCATGAATTTTTGTGCTTCTGCCCCAGATTGTTATCTAACTTTCGTTAGTTCAACACATTTTGATTTGAGCAATAGAGGGTCTTCTAAAAAATTCGTCTTTACCTGCTGGTCTGTTTTCACATATTTCTCCCATTTTCTGCATTTGCTTCTTGTTGGTTCCTTTTTGAGTTCTTTTGGGGAATTGAGCTTTTTGAGGGAAGTGCTACAGTAGCTAGTGTTTTAATGGAAGTTTTATTGGTGTTAGTACTGAACCTAAAGACTTATTATCTTGAGTGCACTAATATTGCTAATAAAGATTGTGTGAAGTTTTGTATGAAGGAAAAAATTTCAGGTGCATGGAAGGAATGAGTAATGAGATGAAGATTGGACTAAAGCTCAAGCTTGGGGATGCCACGCGTGTCACCCCAAAAAATATGCAAGAATTACAAGTGTCAAAGCTTTGGGATGCCCAAGGCATCCCCTCTTCATCAATTAAAATCCCAGGTTTCTTCCAAACGCTTCATTTTTATTGTTTCATGCACAGTTGTGTTGTTCTTGGAGCGTCTTCTTTTTCGTTTTCGTTTTGGTTTTTTGTTTGCTTGGTTTTCTTAGTTTGCTGAATAAATTGGTTGGACCCCCTCTTTCATACATTGGTTTTCAAATAGTTTGGTTTGGATTGGAAAAGAGTAGGAAAGTTCATGCTTAAGTGGTAAAGAGAGCTTGTTTTTGACTGTGGCCTATGCTTTGTCATGCCATGCTTGATGTTGTTTTGGCTTTATACTTAGTATTCTTTGCTGTAGCATGATTTGTTATAAACAATTGAGATTGCTTAATGTGCCTTGAAAAATCATGCGTTGTTTTAGCATATTAAAGCATAGTAATGTGGTATTCTCCTTTGATGCTTTATTTGGGTTGACTTGGCGCATGCTCACACCATGTTATGACTATCTCAGGTCATCGTAAGCCTTTATGATCCTTTAGTTTTCAACTTGTAGTATCACTTTATGCTTTGATCAATGATGTTTTGTCGCTCTGCATGATTATGGCCATTATTGCTCTCTTAGTTTGTCGCTCCCAGTCTTTTGCTAGCCCCCGCAACCAAGTATGAGTTCCACTCATGCATCCAACTCCTTAAACCAAGTTATTCCAAAGAGTCCACCATACCTACCTACTAGAATACGCTATTCCAAGTATATTCATGTTTTTATCTACCTTCTGAATTGAAATTGTTATGAGAAAAGTAGTGATTAAAGCTCTCACGAACTTGATGGCACACTTTACTTTTCTTGCACTTAATAATCTTGAACCATTGTGTCGTCTATGTTGTATATGCTTGCACTTATTTTTTGGGGATTAGTAGAACCATGCTGTCATGGGAAACGCTTTCAACATTGCACTTGTACTTTGTACCTAGTTGATATCATGCTCTTTTGTCTATGGATGTCGTCGGTGTGAAATGAAAGGGGAGCTTGTAAGTCCATGGAGTTATGTATGTGTGTTAGACAAACGCTTGGGCCGCTGGTCTAATCCATGCCGACATGGTGGAAACCTGCAGCGTAACCATAATGAGCTGTCTATGAAGCATTCTTCTTATAAAAAAAGAGTCAAATATTGAGAAAAAAGAGAAAAAGAAAAAAAGAGATATGAGAAAAGAGGAAAGAGAGAAAAAAGCACCATTTTCCCATGGTAAATAAGAAGATTGTTGAGATACTCGTTGTCTGCTTGCCTTGTCATTTTGATATGGGGATTCTTCCGTATCATCGGGCAAGGGGTACCCCTTTGGCGGTTCTCTATGATACACATGTACTTACTATGATAAGAACTTACCAGTAACTAAACTTGAGTAGCATGAGGAGCGGCCCTCGTATTCAAGGGACATGAGATTTCCAAATTATACTTCGTCAAGCACATACACCATAGTTTGTTCACTTTAACCTTAATCACTTCAAGATGCTTATGATAGGGGCAATGAGAGCTGAAAGCTAACAAGCACCATAATTTTTGGAAGCTCTTTATGAGACTTGAATCCCTACTTCCTTCCATGAAGGCCTTTCTTTCACTTATATATTGAGTCTCCACCTTCTATCTTTATGCACCTACTTTGAGAGCATAGTGGCCATTCTTAGTTCTATGTGCATTGTCCCGAGACTTGTTGATTGATGCATACCTTGATATTGTTTGCTTTAAAATATTTGTATCTAGTCACTCTTATAAACTTTGAAGGTGTCCTATGCATTTATGTTTTCTACTCTACGAGGGACAAGCTGAATGCTATTATGCTATGTTTTCTTTATGTGAAACAAACAAACGTCTTGCAAAGCATTGTTATTCATGAATCTTTTGTTTGTGCCTTTTCATGTTGCAACATAGTTTCTTTGTCTTATTGCTAGAACTTTGTCTTTCATGTTATGATTGAAGTACTATGGTCCCAGCTTTGAATGTTTTACAAATACTTTGATCAAATTTATGATGGTGCATGTCACCTCAAAAATTATTCTTTCTTTTTATCACTTACCTACTCGAGGAAGAGCAGGAGTTAAGCTTGGGGATGTTGATACATTGCAAATGTATCTATAATTTTTGATGTTCCATGCTTGGTTTTATCTACTTTCTTGTGTTTTGTCCACACTTTTGAGTACTTTTCATATGATTTCTTGGACTAACCTATTAACAAGAGCCACAGTGCCAGCTGCCTATTTTCTACTATTTTTGGTTCCAGGAAAGTCAGAAAATGAATATTGTCGGAATTGGACGGGACAAAAGCCAAAGTCATTATTTTACCGAGGGACACCTGGAACCAGAATACGAGACTGAGAGGGGCTGGGGCCCGACCACACCACCTGGCCACGCGGCCAGGCCTGGCCCACGCTAGGAGGTGGTCTGGCCATCCCAGGCACCCCCTCGGCCTCTCCTTCCTCCTATATATTGCCTCTAATACGGAAACCCTAAGTACCCGATCAAAATTCCATGAAAGAGTCTCTAGCCGTCGTCATCTCCATCCCTAGATTGAGAGGGATCTTAAGCTCTTCCTGACACCCTGCCGGAGAGGGGAATTCACCATAGAGGCCTTCTTCATCACCATGCAAGCCTCCGGTGTCATGCGTGAGTAGTTCATCTCTGGACTACAGGTCCATGTAGTAGCTAGATGGCTGGTTCTCCTCCTTTGTGCTTTCATGTCTAGATCTTGTGAGCTCCGTTCATGATCAAGATCATCTATTTGTAATTCATACATATTGTGTTTGCAGGGATCCGATAGATATTGAGATGTTGTTTCAGATTGATTATTGATTTTACCATGTCTTTGCTATTTGTGATCTTGCATGCTTTCCGTTATTAGTAGCTATCTTGGCCAAGTAGATGCTAGCAACTCCAAGAGTTAGTATTTATGCTCGATAGTGGGTTCATGCCTCTGGTAATCTGGGGAAGTGACAGAAATCTCTAAGGTACTAGATGTGCTATTGCTACTAGGGAGAAAACAACAATCCTTTATTCATAGAATAATCATATTGTTTACATTACACGCAATTCGTAATGCAATTATCCGTTGCTTGCAACTTAATGCTGGAGGGGGTTCGGATGATAACCTGAAGGTGGATTATTAGTCATAGATGCAGTTGGATGGCGGTCTATGTATAATGTCGTAATGCCCAATCGAAACTCAATGGAGTCAAGATGATTAATATATGCTTGTATGCTTTCTCGATGTTTGTCAATTGCCCCGCTGTAATTTGTTCACCCAGCATGTTATCTATCTTAAGGAGAGCAACCTCTAGTGAACTATGGACCCCGGTCCTTTCTTTTACTTTCAATCTACAATCAATTGTTTACTGCTTTGTGTTTACTTTCTGCAAACTATTACTTTCTTCCACTCGATACGTTTAATCCTTTGTTTTCAGCAAAACCGGTGAGATTGACAACCTCATCGCAAGTTGGGGACAGAGTTATGTGGTTGTGTTGTGCAGGTCTCCACGTTGCTACTAGCACCGGTAGTGCGCCTTGCTAGGGCTCAGCTAGCAACACCTTTGGGATGTTTCCTTGCTCCTACTGGTTCGATTAAACCTTGGTTTCGTACAAGGGAAAACTTGTTGTTGTGCTCATCATACCTTCCTCTTGGGGTTCCCCAACGAGCTCGATATATTTTGGGCCATCAAGCTACTTTTCTGGCACTGTTGCCGGGGTGTCAAGGACATCTTCACAAGGGGAGTCCCTCATAACTAATCTCTTTACTTTGTTATTTTTGTTTTGCTTTGTTTGCTTGTTTCTTTATCAAAAACACAAAAAAATAGTTTTACAAGTTTGCTTTCTTTATCAAAAACACACAAAAAATTAAGTCTTTCTATAGTTGTTACCCCTTCTTTAGCTCACCATGTTGATCCCTAAATTCACCCTGAAAGACCTTTCAATAGGTAGTGGTTCTATAATTGGAAAAGATAATATTGAATAATTCTTTAATCATGTTAGTAAACATGAGGATATTGAGGATAGATCCCTTGCAGAACTTGCTCCAAACTATGGAATTGTTGCAGCTTCTTTAGTTCACATGTTGGAAGATAGGTTTGTTAACCTTAACCCCTTAATGCAAGTAATGTTTCTTAAACTTACAGAAATTGAGGACCTTGAAAATAGGGATTTTATTCTAGAAACTTTGCTTAAGAAATTCTATGATGTTGCCAAGGAAGCTAGAAAAGTCTTTGAACGTTTTAATATGCTAGGCTCATGTGTAGATGTTGTCGGTACACGAGAAAAGATGAACAAAACTAAACCTAATGGGGAGGAAACTAAGATACCAATACCCTTTAAACTAGTAGCAATGCATGAAGCCATAGAAAAGAATCTTGATTGGATTGTTCCCGAAAACCCGTTTAATGAAAATAGTGAACCCAAGAGCGTTGAGAGAGGATCCTCTAGAACTTATTTGGATGAGATACCTTGCCTTGTTGAAGATATTTCTGGTATTAATCTTAATGCTTCTTCATTTGAGAACACTTGATCATTTTTCTTGCTTCTTATGCCTAACTTAAAGGCATTAAAGAAAAGTACTTACTGGGAGATAACCCAAAAGTTTTAGATGAGTCTTGGAAGTTATTACTTCAGTAATAACTGCTCCTTATCCTTTTTATTTGCTTTTTGTGCCAAGAGTAACCTCTAATGAGAGAGAAGTAATGATTGGGAAAGTTGTTGTCCCATAACAAATTTCTATGCTTCACCGGAAAACTTCGTGTAAAATCTTTGTACGTCCTTTTGAGGTGTGAATTTTTGTGCTTCTGCCCTAGATTGTTATCTAACTTTTGTTAGTTCAACACTTTTTGATTTGAGTAACAGAAGGTCTTCGAAAAAATTCGTCTTTACCTGCTGGTCTGTTTTCACAGATTTCTGCCATTTTCTGCATTTGCTTCTTGTTGGTTCCTTTTTGAGTTCTTTTGGGGAATTGAGCTTTTTGAGGGAACTGTTATATTAGCTAGTGTTTTAATGGAAGTTTTATTGGTTTTAGAACTGAACCTAAAGACTTATTATCTTGAGTGCAGTAATGTTGCTAATAAAGATTGTGTGAAGTTTTGTATGAAGGAAAAATTTCAGGTGTATGGAAGGAATGAGTAATGAGATGAAGAATGGACTAAAGCTCAAGCTTGGGGATGCCACGCATGTCACCCCAAAAAATATCCAAAAAGTACAAGTATCAAAGCTTGGGGATGCCCAAGGCATCCCCTCTTCATCAATAAAAATCCCAGGTTTGTTCCAAACGCTTCATTTTTATTGTTTCATGCACAGTTGTGTTGTTTCTGGAGCGTCTTCTTTTTCGTTTTCGTTTGCTTGGTTTTCTTAGTTTGCTGAATAAATTGGTTGGACCCCCTCTTTCATACATTGGTTTTCAAATAGTTTGGTTTGGATTGGAAAAGAGTAAGAAAGTTCATGCTTAAGTGATAAAGAGAGCTTGTTTTTAACTGTGGCATATGCTTTGTCTTGCCATGCTTGATGTTGTTATGGCTTTATACTTAGTATTCTTTGTTGTAGCATGACTTGTTATAAACAATTGAGATTGCTTAATGTGCCTCGAAGAATCATGCGTTGTTTTAGCATATTAAAGCATAGTATTGTGGTATTCTCCTTTGATGCTTTATTTGGGTTAACTTGGCGCATGCTCACACCATGTTATAACTATCTCAAGTCAATGTAAGACTTTATGATCCTTTAGTTTTCAACTTGTAGTATCACTTTATACTTTGATCAATGATGTTTTGTCGCTCTGCATGATTATGACCATTATTGCTCTCTTAGTTTGCCGCTCCCAGTCTTTTGCTAGCCTCCGCAACCAAGTATGAGTTCCACTCTTGCATCCAACTCCTTGAACCAAGTTATTCCAAAGAGTCCACCATACCTACCTACTAGCATACGCTATTCCAAGTATATTCATGTTTTTATCTACCTTCCGAATTAAAATTGTTATGAGAAAACTAGTGATTAAAGCTCTCACGAACTTGATGGCACACTTACTTTTCTTGCACTTAATAAACTTGAACCATTGTGTCGTCTATGTTGTATATGCTTGCACTTATTTTTTGGGGATTAGCGGAACCATGCTGTCATGGGGAACGCTTTCAACATTGCACTTGTACTTTGTACCTAGTTGATATCATGGTCTTTTGTCTATGGATGTCGTCGGTGTGAAATGAAAGGGGAGCTTGTAAGTCCATAGAGTTATGTATGTGTGTTAGAGAAACGCCTGGGCCGCGGGTTTAATTCATGCCGACATGGTGGAAACCTGCAGCGTAACCATAATGAGCTGTCTATGAAGCATTCTTCTTATAAAAAAGAGTCAGATATTGAGAAAAAAGAGAAAAAGAAAAAAAAAGATATGAGAAAAGAGGAAAGAGAGAAAAAAGCACCATTTTCCCATGGTAAATAAGAAGATTGCTGAGATGCTCGTTGTCTGCTTGCCTTGTCATTTTGATATGGGGATTCCTCCGTATCATCGGGCAAGGGGTGATGACCCACAAGTATAGGGGGTGTATCGCAGTATTTTCGAGGGAAGTGAAACCCAATTTATTGATTTGACACAAGGGGAGCCAAAGAATACTTATCAGTCTTAACAACTGAGTTGTCAATTCAGCTGCACCTAGAAACAATCTTGCTCACAGCAGTTTATCAGTAGCAATAGTTTTGTAGTAGGAATAGTAAAGCAGCAACATTAGTAAAGCAAAGACAATAGTAACAAAAGCAGTAAACAGTGGGATTCGAGTGCGGTAGGCATAGGGGTGGATGGACGGGCATTGCATGGATAAGACAATTCACATAGCAATCAGAACATAGGGCACTTGCAGATAAATAAGATAAAGCATCCAAGTACTAGACAATCCTAGGTATGTGTTCCATATATAGTCATACGTGCTCGCAATGAGAACTTGCACAACATCTTTTGTCCTGCCAGTCCGTTTGCAGCGGGGCCTCTAGGGAACTACTGGCAATTAAGGTGCTCCTTTTAATAAAGCACCGGAGCAAAGCATTAACACTCTGTGAACACACGTGATCCTCACATCAAAGCCTTTCCCTTCCGGCTACCCCAATTTTTGTCACTTCAGGACCATAGGTTCCGGACAACGACGTGTGTAAACAACTTGTAGATAAGACCCAAAACAATATTATCATGATGAATCAACAATAAGATCAGATCTGAAATCATGGCACTCGGGCCCTAGTGACAAGCATTAAGCACAACAAAGTTGCAACAAAGTCATAAAGCACTAATAGAGATACTAGGCACTATGCCCTAACAATCTGATGCCATTACATGAATGATCTCATCCAATACCTACCATCCCCATAGCCTACAGCGGGGGATTACTCACTCATAGATGGGAGAAACATGGATGGTCGATGAAGATGATGGTGGAGATCGATGGAGATGGCTCCAGGGGCACTTCCCCGTCCTGGCAGGGTGCCAGAACAGAGACTTTCTATCCCCCGAATCTCCCCTTCGGTGGCGGCGGCGCAGCGGAACTTTTCGTGGAAAAACGTCGAACCCCCTGAAGTTTTTAGGTCAGAAGGCTTCTTATAGGCGAAGAGGGAGACCGAGGGGGTGTCTGGGGGGCCCACACCACCCCCTGGCGCGGCCTGGCCTGGCCCGCGCGACCAGGTGGTGTGGCCACCCCAGGGCTCTTCTCGTCTCGTATTATGGCTCCTGGAGTCTTCTGGAAAAATAGGCACTTTGGCTTTTGTCCCGTCCAATTCCGAGAATATTCATTTTTTGACTTTCCTGGAACCAAAAACAGCAGAAAACAGGCAGCATGCACTGTGCCTCTTGTTAATAGGTTAGTCCAAGAAATCATATGAAAAGTACTCCAAAGTGTGGACAAAACACAAGAAAGTGGATAAAACCAAGCATGGAGCATCAAAAATTATAGATACATTTGCAATGTATCAACATCCCCAAGCTTAACTCCTGCTCGTCCTCGAGTAGGTAAGTGATAAAAAGAAAGAATAATTTTTTAGGTGACATGCACCATCAAAGACTTGATCAAAATATTTGTAAAACATTCAAAGCTGGGATCATAGTACTTCAATCATAACATGAAAGACAAAAAAGTTCTAGCAATAAGACAAAGAGACTATGATGCAACATGAAAAGGCACAAACAAAAGATTCATGAATAACAATGCTTTGCAAGACGTTTGTTTGTTTCACATAAAGAAAACATAGCATAATAGTATTCAGCTTGTCCCTCAATAGAGTAGCAAATATAAATGCATAGGACACCTTCAAAGTTCATAAGAGTGACTAGATACAATAGTTTCAAACAAGCAATAACAAGTCAAACATCAATCAACTAGTCTTGGGACAATGTACATAGAACTAAGAATGGCCACTATGCTCTCAAAGTAAGTGCATAAAGATAGAAGGTGGAGACTCAATATAATGGTGGAAGAAAGGCCTTTTGTAAAAGGAAGTAGGGATTCAAGTCTCATAAAGAGCTTCCAAAAATTATGGTACTTATAGCTTTCAGCTCTCATAGCCCCTATCATAAGCATCTTGAAGGTGGTTAAGGTTAAAGTGACACAACTAAGAGGATATGCTTGACAAGTTATAAACCGAAATCTCATGCCCCTTACTTACGAAGACCGATCCTCATGCTACTCAACTTAAGTCACGAGTAAGCTCTTGTCATTGTAAGTATATGTGTATCATTAAGAACCGCCAACGGGGTACCCCTTGCACAAGATACGGGAGCTTTCCCATAATCAAAATGACAAGGCAAGCAGACAATGAGCATCTCAGCGATCTTTTTATTTGCTATTTGCATAGGTTTTTATTGAGGATGCTTCATAGAGTGCTCACTATGGTGATGCTGCAAGTTTCCACCATGATAAGGCATGGCTTAGGCTAGTGGCCCAGGCGTTTATCTAACACACATACAAACTCCATGATCTTACAAGTTCCACTTTTATTTCACACCGCCGGGATCCGTAAGCAAAAGAACATGATATCAACGGGGTACAAAGTACAAGTGCAATGTTGAAAGCGTTCCCCATGGTACATGTTTCTGCTAATTTCAACTTATAAAGCGCAAGCATATATGCAATAAAGAAGGACCCAATGGTTCAAGTTTATTAGAGGCAATAAAGTAAAGTGTGCCATCAAGTTCGTGAGAGCTTTAATCACTAGTTTTCTCATAACAAGTGGAAGGTAAACAAAAGCATGAATATACTTGGAATAGCATAAGCTAGTAGGTAGGTATGGTGGACTCTCTGGAAAAACTTGGTTTAGGGAGTTGGATGCATGACTGGAACTCATACTTGGTTGTGGAGGCTAGCAAAAGACTGGGAGCGACAAACTAAGAGAGCAATAATGGCCATAATCATGCAGAGCGACAAAACATCATTGATCAAAGCATAAAGTGATACTACAAGTTGAAAACTAAAGGATCATAAAGGCTCTGGTGACTTGAGATAGTCATAACATGTTGTGAGCATGTGCCAAGTCAACCCAAATAAAGCATCAAAGGAGAATACCACTATACTATGCTTTAATATGCTAAAACAATGCATGATTCATCCAAGGCACATTAAGCAATCTCAATTGTTTATAACAAGTCATGATGTAGCAAAGAATACTAAGCATAAAGCCAAAACAATATCAAGCATGGCATGACGAAGCATAGCCACAGTCAAAAACAAGCTCTCTTTACCACTTAAGCATGAGCTTTCCTACTCTTTTCCAAACCAAACCAAACTATTTGAACACCAAAGTATGAAAGAGGGGGTCCAACCAATTTATTTAGAAAACTAAGAAAACCAAGCAAACTAAAACCAAAACGAAAACGAAAAATAAGACGCTCCAAGAAAAACACAACTGTGCATGAAACAATAAAAATGAAGCATTTGGAAGAAACCTGGGATTTTTATTGATGAAGAAGGGGATGCCTTGGGCATCCCCAAGCTTTGACGCTTGTACTTCTTGGATATTTCTTGGGGTGACATGCGTGGCATCCCCAAGCTTGAGCTTTAGTCCATCCTTCATCTCATTACTCATTCCTTCCATACACCTGAAAATTTTCCTTCATACAAAACTTCACACAATCTCATTAGCAACATTAGTGCACTTAAGATAAATAAGTCTCAAGGTTCAGTTCTAACACCAAATAAACTTCCATTAGAACACTAGCTACTGTAGCACTTTCCTCAAAAAGCTCAATTCCCCAAAGGAACTCAAGAAGGAACTAACAAGAAGCAAATGCAGAAATCTGTCAAAACAGACCAGCAGGTAAAGACGAATTTTTTCGAAGACCTTCTGTTGCTCAAATCAAAAAGTGTTGAACTAACGAAAGTTAGATAACAACCTGGGGCGTAAGCACAAAGAATTACAGATCAATCCGACATACAGAGCTCTCTCAGGAATTTTTACGGTGAAGCACAAAAATCTGTTTCGGGACAGCAACTTTCCAAATCATTACTTCTCTCTCATTAGAGGTTACTCTTGGCACAAAAAGCAAATAAAAAGGATAAGGAGAGGTTATTACAGAGGTAATAACTTCCAAGACCCAACTAAAGCTCTTGGGTTATCTCCCAATAAGTACTTTTCTTTAACGCCTTTAAGTTAGGCAAAAGCAAAAACTAAAAATGGATTAAATAGAAGTAAGCAGAGATAATCATGGTGAAAACATTGTTTTGTTCAATGAAATCCTTTTGTTAACAAGGTTGATCAGGTATTGTTACCAAAACAATTTCATATGATACAAAACTTTGTATTCCACTAATGATTATGTTACCTCAACCTTGATAGCAATGGTCCCAATCATAATAGATTCAAATTTTTCTCTTGGTATGGGACAATATATTTCTCCAACTTGGATGTCCTCAACATGTTAAATTGAATTCAAGCCATAAATCCTTTCAATCTTCTTGGAGAAATAGACAATGTGTTCATTGAAGGTCACCTTCCCTTGATTACAATTAATAACAACTCCTGCAGTATTTTAAGAAAAGGTCTCCCAAGAATAATAGACATATTATCATCTTCAGGCATAAAAGTTTGAGAGGATGCTCTCATAAGAAATATGAAGTGAAGTAAAAGAGAGCATCAAGAAGTAAATCCAAAACACATTTAAGTCTAACCCACTTCCTATGCCTAGGAATCATGTAAGCAAATAAATTTGCAAAGAGCAAAGTGACAGGCATAGGAAGATAAAACAAGAGTAACTTCAAAACTTTCAGCATATAGAGAGGTATTTCAATACCATGAAAACTCCTACCACCATATTTTCCTTTCTCATAATAATTTTCAGTAGCCTCATGTATAAACTCAACAATATAACTATCACAAAAAGCATGCTCTTCATGATCTACAAGCACTAAAGCCTTATCATAAACATTTTCAAAGGAAACCTCGGGAACATAACATTCATCCTCCTTTAGTAAGCATGGAGGACAATCAAATAATGTAAGGGGTAAAGAGTTACTCTCATTAGAAGGTAGGCATGGGTAGCTAATCCATTCTTCCTCCTTTTGTTCATCACTCTCCTCCTCTTTTTCATCTAATGAGATTTCAGGTTCATCAATTTCTTCTTCCATAGAAGCCTGCAAGGCATTAGTCTCTTCCATTTGTGGAAAGCATTTATTAAAATACTCAAGAATATAGCCATTTTCATCCTTGTAATTGTCAAAGCAGAATTTAAGCATACCATACACCTCATATTTGTAAGGTGAATCATCAATATTTTCAAGCAAACTAGCAAGTTCAAAAGCACCCTTCCAAGCAATAAATTCTTCAATCTGTTCCGCATCATAAAAGTCATAAATTCCTTTAGCATAGGAAGATATGGTATCATTATCACTATACTCACATTGAAAAGGGAGGTGTTTATACCTCTTTCTGCAACAAGACTCATCACAGCAATAAGTAACATTATAAGTAGAGCACACGTTTCTAGCAATGGTATACAATCTATCAATTTGTTCCCATAAGTGTTTCCCTTTTTGTGACAAGCGGTGTTCCTTATAATAATATTTTTGATCTTCCGTGAACCCACCTTGCCAATAAGATTCAGTTTCAAAGGAACCAACCATTGACATCAAGCATGACAAAGCAAGACAATAACAGACCAACGAAAATAACAACTAGAGTAGGAACTAGTTTTTTTGTATTTTTGATAAAGAAACAAGAAAATAAGGAGAAAATAAACTTAGCTTGAACAATAATGAATCCAAGTGGACTCGATAAATAAAGCTATGCTTCCCGGCAACGGCGCCAGAAAATAGTCTTGATGACCCACAAGTATAGGGGGTGTATCGCAGTATTTTCGAGGGAAGAGAAACCCAATTTATTGATTCGATACAAGGGGAGCCAAAGAATACTTATCAGTCTTAACAACTGAGTTGTCAATTCAGCTGCACCTGGAAACAATCTTGCTCACAGCAGTTTATCAGTAGCAACAGTTTTGTAGTAGGAATAGTAAAGCAGCAACAGTAGTAAATCAAAGACAATAGTAATAAAAGCAGTAAACAGTGGGATTCGAGTGCGGTAGGCATAGGGGTGGATGGACGGGCATTGCATGGATAAGACAATTCACATAGCAATCAGAACATAGGGCACTTGCAGATAAATAAGATAAAGCATCCAAGTACTAGACAATCCTAGGCATGTGTTCCATATATAGTCATACGTGCTCGCAATGAGAACTTGCACAACATCTTTTGTCCTGCCAGTCCGTTTGCAGCGGGGCCTCTAGGGAACTACTGGCAATTAAGGTGCTCCTTTTAATAAAGCACCGGAGCAAAGCATTAACACTCCGTGAACACACGTGATCCTCACATCAAAGCCTTTCCCTTCCGGCTACCCCGATTTACTCGCCGGGACCATAGGTTCCGGACAACAACGTGTGTAAACAACTTGTAGATAAGACCCAAAACAATACTATCATGATGAATCAACAATAAGTTCAGATCTGAAATCATGGCACTCGGGCCCTAGTGACAAGCATTAAGCACAACAAAGTTGCAACAAAGACATAAGGCACTAATAGAGATACTAGGCACTATGCCCTAACAATCTGATGCCATTACATGAACGATCTCATCCAATCCCTACCATACCCATAGCCTACAGCGGGGGATTACTCACTCATAGATGGGAGAAACATGGATGGTCAATGAAGATGATGGTGGAGATCGATGGAGATGGCTTTGGGGGCACTTCCCCGTCCCGACAGGGTGCCAGAACAGAGACTTTCTGTCCCCCGAATCTCCCCTTCGGTGGCGGCGGCGCAGCGGAACTTTTCGTGGAAAAACGTCGAACCCCCTGAAGTTTTTAGGTCAGAAGGCTTCTTATAGGCGAAGAGGGAGACCGAGGGGGTGCCTGGGGGGCCCACACCACCCCCTGGCGTGGCCTGGCCTGGCCCGCACCACCAGGTGGTGTGGCCACCCCAGGGCTCTTTTCCGTCTTGTATTCTGGCTCCTGGAGTCTTCTGGAAAAATAGGCACTTTGGCTTTTGTCCCGTCCAATTCCGAGAATATTCATTTTCTGACTTTCCTGGAACCAAAAACAGCAGAAAACAGGCAGCAGGCACTGTGGCTCTTGTTAATAGGTTAGTCCAAGAAATCATATGAAAAGTACTCCAAAGTGTTGACAAAACACAAGAAACTGGATAAAACCAAGCATGGAGCATCAAAAATTATAGATACATTTGCAATGTATCAAGGGGTACCCCACTGGCGGTTCTCTATGATACACATGTACTTACTATGATAAGAACTTACCAGTAACTAAACTTGAGTAGCATGAGGAGCGACCCTCGTATTCAAGGGACATGAGATTTGCAACTTATACTTCGTCAAGCATATACACCATAGTTTGTTCACTTTAACCTTAATCACTTCAAGATGCTTATGATAGGGGCAATGAGAGCTGAAAGCTAACAAGTACCATAATTTTTGGAAGCTCTTTATGAGACTTGAATCCCTACTTCCTTCTATGAAGGAATTTCTTCCACTTATATATTGAGTCTCCACCTTCTATCTTTATGCACCTACTTTGAGAGCATAGTGTCCATTCTTAGTTCTATGTGCATTGTCCCAAGACTTGTTGTTTGATGCATACCTTGATATTTCTTGTTTTAAACTATTTGTATCTAGCCACTCTTATAAACTTTGAAGGTGTCCTATGAATTTATGTTTTCTACTCAATGAGGGACAAGCTGAATGCCATTATGCTATGTTTTCTTCATGTGAAACAAACAAACGTCTTGAAAGCATTGTTATTCACGAATCTTTTGTTTGTGCCTTTTCATGTTGCAACATTGTTTCTTTGTCTTATTGCTAGAACTTTGTCTTTCATGTTATGATTGAAGTACCATGGTCCCAGCTTTGAACGTTTTACAAATACTTTGATCAAATTTATGATGGTGCATGTCACCTCAAAAATTATTCTTTCTTTTTATCACTTACCTACTCGAGGACAAGCAGAAGTTAAGCTTGGGGATGTTGATACATTGCAAATGTATCTATAATTTTTGATGTTCCATGCATGGTTTTATCTACTTTCTTGTGTTTTGTCCACACTTTGGAGTACTTTTCATATGATTTCTTGGACTAACCTATTAACAAGATCCATAGTGCCAGCTGCCTGTTTCTACTGTTTTTGGTTCCAGGAAAGTCAGAAAATGAATATTCTCGGAATTGGACGGGACAAAAGCCAAAGACATTATTTTACCGAGGGACACCTGGAACCAGAATTCGAGACGGAGAGGGGCTGGGGCCTGGCCACACCACCTGGCCATGGCAGTTCTGCAGCGCTTAGGGGTGGTCACACCCAGTGCACCCTCGGCCTCTCCTTCCGCCTATATATTGCCTCTGATACGAAAACCCTAAGTACCCGATCAAAATTCCACGAAAGAGTCTGTAGCCGCCGTCATGTCCATCCCTAGATCGGGAGGGATCTTAAGCTCTTCCTGGCACCCTGCCAGAGAGGGGAATTCACCCTGGAGGCCTTCTTCATCACCATGCAAGCCTCTGGTGTGATGCGTGAGTAGTTCATCTCTGGACTATGGGTCCATGTAGTAGCTAGATGGCTGGTTCTCCTCCTTTGTGCTTTCATGTCTAGATCTTGTGAGCTCCGTTCATGATCAAGATCATCTATTTGTAATTCATACATGTTGTGTTTGCAGGGATCCGATGGATATTGAGATGCTATTTCAGATTGATTATTGATTTTATCATGTGTTTGTTATTTGTGATCTTGCATGCTTTCTGTTGTTAGTAGCTATCTTGTCCAAATAGATGCTAGCAACTCCAAGAGTTAGTATTTATGCTCGATAGTGGGTTCATGCCTCTGGTAATCTGGGGAAGTGACAGAAATCTCTAAGGTACTAGATGTGCTGTTGCTACTAGGGAGAAAACAACAATCCTTTGTTCATAGAATAATCGTATTGTTTAGATTACACGCAATTCGTAATGCAATTATCCGTTGCTTGCAACTTAATACTAGAGAGGGTTCGGATGATAACCTGAAGGTGGATTATTAGTCATAGATGCAGTTGGATGGCGGTCTAATGTTGTAATGGCCAATCGAATCTCAAAGGAGTCAAGATGATTAGTATAGGCTTGTATGCTTTCTCGATGTTTGTCAATTGCCCCGCTGTAATTTATTAACCCATCATGTTATCTATCTTGAGGAGAGCCACCTCTAGTGAACTATGGACCCCGGTCCTTTCTTTTACTTTCAATCTACAATCAAATGTTTACTGCTTTGTGTTTACTTTCTGCAAACTATTACTTTCTTCCACTCGATACGTTTAATCCTTTGTTTTTAGCAAAACAGGTGAGATTGACAACCTCATCGCAAGTTGGGGACAGAGTTCTGTGGTTGTGTTGTGCAGGTCTCCATGTTGCTACTAGCACCGGTAGTGCGCCCTGCCAAGGCTCAGCTAGCAACACCTTTGGGGTGTTTTCTTGCTCCTACTGGTTCGATTAAACCTTGGTTTCATACTAAGAGAAAACTTGCTGTTGTGCTCATCATACCTTCCTCTTGGGGTTCCTCAATAAGCTCGATATATTTTGGGCCATCAAGGCACATGCAGAAGATTGTCAATGATGTTATTGATTTAACTGGAGTCACAGTGACCACTATGCTGCTCTACAACCATATGAGGAAGTGGAGGATCAAATGGAACATGATACTGAAGCTCGAAAAACAAGAGGGTGTGAGATGGTCAGGGCCGGCCCTTGGGAGGGACTGGCGGGGCAGCTGCCCCGGGTCCAAAAATAGTAGGGGCCCAAAAAATTATAGGCCTAGTATACATCTATAAAAAATAAAAGATATATATTTATAATTTTATTGGGCCGGTGGCCACGCCAAGTGCTGGAGTCTGGACGCCTCGACTCGTGGATCGACTCGGGATATGATCGACCACCCTTGCCCCCTGGGCCCTGGATACGATCGACCACTCTTGTCCCTGGATACGATCGATTCCCAATCCCAGGTCCCGCCGACTCCCGACCAGGCCTGCTCCTTACGCTTCGTGCCCCGTGCCCGACCCTGCTAGGACCTGGGAGACTCCACGCTAGATTGTCAGAGTCAGACGCGACACCAACGCGACGCGTGACGCATCCACGCTCGAGACTGGGAGCCGCTCGACGACCGAGTGTTGTGTTGTCGACCACCACCAGGCCAGGCGCTAAGCCTAACCGCTGTGGCCATCGATAATCGAATTCGAATGCCTTGCCTCGGTCGTTGCCTGCTGGTCCGCCCCTGCCTCTGCTGGTTTGGTTACATCCTAATTCTTTGTTCTAAATTTCTAATTAGTAACTGTTGTTCTTTTTTGTAGCGAGCGAGGTTAACTGATTATGGTGCTTGAATCCGGTGCTCAGAAAAGAAAAAGAAGGGAACAAGAGAAGAAATTAATAGTCACGGAGAGGATCTTTTCATAATTTTTTGAAGAGTAACATGAGCACTTCGAGGAATCCAGATGAGTTGATGCTAGTTCTTGTGGGGGGACAGACTAATGTTGATCCAGAAGATAATGTCGGTACAAAGGACGATGTTCATATCAACGCAGATTTGAAGAACTCCAGTCATTCAAAAGTATATTTGGGTTTTTAATGAGTTCAACATCCTTGAAGGCATTGGATGGTTCTCAACCGAAAGAACATTGCACTATATTTTCAAAAACTTTTACTCGGGCTAGTACAAATGGTAAACCTGATGTATGTGATGTTGAGTTAAATGCACTTATTTTTGAGTTAAGTGTTATGAAGTTCACTTTGCTAAATACATCAATGTCTGCTATGGAGCTTTTTGAGTTTGTAAGAGAAGCGGATTGTTATCCTAATATTTCTATCGCTTATCGGATCTTATTTACTATGCCCGTGACTGTTGCATCAGCTGAAAGAAGCTTTTCAAAGTTGAAATTATTGAAGAACTATTTGAGATCTACAATGTCTCAGGAGAGGTTAAATGGTTTGGCGACTCTATGCATCGAGAAAAAGTTAGTGGACGAGATTGATATTGATTTCATCGTCATGGACTTTGCTTTTAGGAATTTCCGGAGGAAATTTTAAGGTATCATGTAAATATTGTTATTTTTATATAAATATTATAGTTGGGAGTATACTTAAAATATTTATTTTTCATCATCTCATATATGCATAAATTTTTATAATAAAGGGCCCAAAATTTGAGTTTTGCCCCGGGCCCCCGAAATCTCAGGACCGACCCTGGAGATGGTGTTCAGACAGCACGGCCTTCATTGTTAACGATGACGACGTCTTCAAGAAGCTCATCGTGGTAACATGCCATGCCATCGTCTAATCTTTCCAGTTCTAGGTGATCATAAATTGATGTCAACTAACATATTGTATTCTCATTTTTAGGCCTAGCAGAAGATTCTTGAGTTGGTGCAGACGCCCATAGCAAACTATGCTTAGATGAAAACCATCTTCACCCCAAGTTTGTGGATCGCAGGCAGATGTATGACCCTAAACTGTTGTACCAGGACATAGACTTCCTTGCCAACAACAAAGAACAAGGTGCTGCCTATGGTAACATGGGTCCAACTGAGAGGAGGTCCTGGATTAGGACTTGGCGTGGTAGCCACTTCTATTAGGGCTACTTCTATGTTATTGTCGATCTTGCTCATGATCTATTGATGCAGTCATATTTATTTTGGGAGGTGGTCTCATATCCCTCCATTGGCTAGGAGTTGATGAAAACTGATCCACGGTTTGTAATATTGAGGGAGGTGGTATATAATAACCCCTCCGAAGATGAACTTTTGTTGCATCACGAGCTGTTGTTTTTTGGGTGAATCTTGTGATGTATCAGCTATTACATATCCTGATGTTAAGTTATTAGCCACTATTCCTGGCTAGGAGTTGTGATGTGCTTATGTATTATCATGTGCATGGTAACCTCACCACTCGTGAGAAGAGGTTATCTTAGTCACTATTTTGAAGACAACCAAACAACAGTTTCCTGTTCTTGGTTTCCTTCCTGGCCTGAAAAGCATGCAACCAAACAGCCGGCACACATATCTCTATAGGACCAAAACTCGGTTGGGCATGTAACCAAACGAACTTCCAAAGATGGCCTAGAGACCGTTTTCGCGGGGAAATGCTAGCCAGGGAAATGAAAATTTGTTGCTATCTACCAAACACGCCCTATGTGAAGATCGGGAGGAGCTAAGCGCGCGTCCATGACATCTCAATTATACAAGAGTTTAATATATTGCTAGAAGTTTTGTCACATTATTTTTTTGCAAAAAAATCACCGACCTATTAATAATCATCAATAGCAGTACGAAAAGCACCAGAAGTAATCCAAATTACAAATAGGCATTTGGACCATCTAGCGACATCTACAAGCACTAGCATGAGCCGACGACACGCTGTTGTCCTCGACCCTCCTTGACCAGAGCCAAGGACAAAGCTTGTCGTAGTAGATCATGTTGTAGTATATAGATGGGCATGCTAAGACCTGAAAGGACTAGCGCACCAGAGCAACATGGCAATCATCACAATTGATGACAACAGTAGATTGGAAGAGGCTAACCCTGAAACCACACCAACGAACACAAAACCTGACCGGATCCCACGAGATTCACCAGATATTTTTCTGATAAAAAGAAGCTTTATTATTACTTAAAAGGTTTAAGTATTACACCCGACCACTACAATATTGGGATGCACATAGCCGAATCAGGGTCTAAACACCAAATAGTAGAAAAATACGAAATACTCCTAATCAAGTAGAGACTGCTAATGCATACACAAACTTTGTAGCTTATTGATACGTATTCCCACATATTGGAAATTTATATAATATTATATCCATGTTTTACATTGATTTTTAGGAATTTCCCAATAATCCCCTTTATTTTGGTTATAACTCTACAGAACAGGAAAACCTGTCTTATGTATTTTTATCTTTCAGGGACCTAAACAAAGTCAAACGGAGCTAGGATTCTAGGAAAGTCAATATTTCATGGAGAGGAAGGACCTGGAGCACTTGAACCTCACTAGAAGGACTAGGAAGCCCAAAAGAGGTAAGATGGCATGGCCTACCCTGGTGCATGCGCCACCTACCCTCTTTTGGTCCTCGGCCGTACGATTCACCTCAATCTTTTGCCACAGACTTGTCTTGACCTAAAAACGCCTATATAAAGGTCTCTTTGGTGGAAGAGGCTAGTACTTATCAAAATCAGTAACATGGAAACATGGTCCTTTATATATTTTTCTTTTTCCATATCTCAAAAGGGGATCCTTTAGAGGCTGGACTAGTTCAGCTCCAAGATCGTCTACCAAAGTAATAGTGAAAAGAAAAAATACGGAAAAGTCAAATGGGATTAGAGCCAAGAGGCTAGTGCATCAATTCACACTTTTGGTTCAGATGGCTAATGCATTGATTCAGTATGGTATTAGAGCCAAGAGGTCTCAAGTTCAAGAGCATGCTGACGCAGCTTAAAAATAAGATTATGCGGCCTGCACCGAATCATGCTAAGGACTAAAATAGCCTAGACGTGAGGGAGAATGTTAAGAATATAAATATATAGCCTAGCCCTATTCACCAGTTCGGACTTTTGGTTCAGATGGCTTGTGCATCAATTTAATATGGTACCAGAGCCAAGATGTCTCAAGTTGAAGACCCTGCTCACGCAGTTAAAAAATATTTTGTGGCCTGCATTGAACCCATTCTAGACTAAAATAGCCTAGACGTGAGGGGGTGTTAAGAATACAAACATATAGCCTAGCTCTTTCTATCAGTTCAAACTTTTGGTTTAAATGGCGAGTGCATCAATTCAATACGGTTACAGATGCCATGCAGTGTAAACCTTATTAAATAACCATTGTGCTAGGGTTCAAACTATGGAGTCATACAATTGCTTTCACATTTGGGCCATTGCGTGATGGATTCATGATTTCTTCTTGTCTATTGTTTCAATTTCGGTAGTTATGATCGACCGTTTAGTGTTACGGTTTCTGGTTTATATCTATCAAACCTTGATTTATTGTTCACTCGGGTATCTTGGAGGTTGAGGTATGCCACATGCAGTAATTTCTTCATATGGCCAATGATTTAAATGTTCCCCAAACGAGTGAAAGGGGGACACATTTGCATGGTGTCTGATTTTTTCAATAATGGGTTAGTGAACATGGTGAAATGTACAAAAACATAGGTTGTGCTTGGTCCTTGGTTCACTAACACCATCCCTAAAAAAATATGAGGACCCAAATTTATTCAACATTCATTGATGTATGGATTTAGGCATGTGGTCTATGTATTCTAAGTTTCCTCCTTTCGATTGATTTGATTTCAGTAGGCAATTAAATTAGAAGTTATGGTAGATGATGAGGGTTTCTCCTTAGGCCAACGATTAAAATTTTGCACTATGCATGACCATTGGATAATCTGCATTTACCATGTGTAGTCTAAACATTTGCTAAATGGTGGATTATCTCATGAGTATTTTGTGTCATGTTATCTTATGCGGCTTGTAGACAATTTTTCTTGTCACTGTTGTGCTTATGGATGATGATTACACTTGATGATTCTCGGGATGGTGTGGCTGAACCTAGTAACATGTACAACAACCTAATATTGTGCATGCTATTTGGTTCGGTCGCACCATACCTGAGAATGACCCTTTATGAGGCTAGAATTTCATCTTCACTGTCCATATTTTAATATGCGGGACCTTAAGTTTATGGTTGCAAGGGATGATCCTATCATACCTTGAGCATTGTACAAACATTCCTCATTGTGCAATTCTCTTGGTATGGTAGAACCATCTCTTTGAAGTGGGTGTGTATTTTTATGAGGCTATTTTTTCGTTGTTGTTGTTGTTCTGATTTTTCTTGGTACTATGAAACATGCTCTTTGCATTGTGTCTGCTTGTTTCATGAGGCATGTTATATGAGCTTATGATGAAAATACAACATGATAGAGTTGGTGTTATTAGAGCAGAAGGTGTGTACAACCAATTGGTTCTTCATTTCTTCTGGTTCCGGTAGCACCAGCTCTATCAAATGTGTTGGCATGTTGTCCTGATACTATTTATATTACATTGGTAACCATTGTTGTTGTTTTTTGTAGGCTATGCAGTTTGGTGTACCTATGGAGGTTTAACCTCAGGATGAGGGATCCGACAAAAGGCGGAGAGGAAGGCTAGCCAATGTTGGCCATTTCCATGAGGAGTGTGGCCCTAACCACTTAATCAGGGTGGTGCTGCAAATCCCTGATGGGATTCAGGGACTACCTGAGCTCGCTCCTCAGTAAGATGATCCTCAAAAATTACACTAACTGCAGCTAGGAAATTAAGGTTAAGGAGGTGGATGGCAAAGCCTTCCTCGAACAGGGTTGGGAAGGTTTTGCAATTGCTCACAATCCGTAAGTTGGCAATTTACTCACCTTCAAGAAGCTTAATGATAAGGAGTACCACGTGGTTATCTTCGACCACACATGCTTAATGACAAGGAGCACGTGGTTATCTTCGACCACACATGCTTTGAGGTGGTAACAAAGTGCCCAGACCACGGTGAAGCCACTAGGAGGATCGTCGATGACGTCGACTAGAGTCGTCGTTTCCAACTACTGATGTGGTGAACTAATATAAGTTTGTGTCGTATGGATGAATGGATGATGAACTAACATGTCACTATCCTAAGTAAACTACTATGCTGCTAAGTTAGGTACTAATAATTATCGTAGTTGTATGAATTGTGTGCTCTTTGATCTGAGCTGATAACCTCGTCACTCGTGGGTAGAGGTAACCTAGCTAGAAGTACACTCTTTTTTGGCTTGCTACATGAACTGCAACGCAGGAAACCGAACAGTAATCACTCCTATCTCCCCCGAGCCAAAAACAAAGCCATCAGACAACCAAACAAACTGAACAACATGGCCTAGAGACTGTTTCCGTCTGGACATGACTAGCATGACCTAACCAGAACGAGCCACACAATCCATACCGGCTACCAAACACGCCTCTAATGTCCTATTATGACAAGGCCTACCACCATAACTACCATTTCCATTGACTACATACCATGCACATTTACATTCTGATACACCTGTCACAAAATAATAAGCAAATATGAGAAATGAAGGTTTTGATTAAAAGTAAGAATTTCTTGTGGTCCTAACTAAGAACAAACCCCTAAAGCGCAACTGACCTGGAAGTAATTAAGACTATTATTTTGTCAAAGTGATTAGAGTACTCCATCAAACATCATTTTCCCCAATGCAAGTTTGGCGCATGCCACATGGCCAAGCATCCACGACAGGGCTGTGATGGTTACGTGCATCCTAGTTATTCAATGGTCCGGTTCCGGTGTGAATTCCCTGTGTCTATATCACCTTGTGCGACGTTTAGAAGAAATAAACCATTCCGTTTATCAAAAAAAGGGGCGTGGCGAGACGAAGAACAGTGGTCCAATTCAATACACACGTGGGGTAAACTTGGCATAGAATTAGTGTACTAAATGGTACACGCACTAGTAAGTTCTACTAGATCGATAATGGTGCACTAGCTAAGGTGGAAACTGGCCTGCTAGAACTGAGTGGAGGAGCAGGCAAATGCAGTCGACTAGAACCGAGTGGAGGAGGTTCCTGCGCGTGGCTGCTGCCTGCTGCTGGTTGGCTGCTGCTGGTGCTGGATGAGCGCGGCCATCTCCGTCTTAAGCTGAATAAGAATCGAAGACCGAGCAGAGTACTATGTAAGTGAGTTGCAGAGAGGCAAGCAAGCCAGGCAGCTCTATGTGTTATCGGACAGAGATGGAAGAAGAATCAAGCAGTAGTACGTGGTACCTGTTTGCACTGCCTCTTGAGCTTGAGGTTGTCGTCGACGAGGCGGCGGACCTCCTTCTCGAGCTCCTGCACGTAGGCCCTCTTCCTGGCCCTGGACCTCAGCGCCGACTCCCTGTTCTTCATCATCCGGACACGGGCGGTGCTGCTGCTGCGCTGGTCGTCGTCGCTGCTGGCCTGGTCCTCCCCGGCGGCGCCGGCAGCGGTGCCGGTGCCGATGCTGAGGGAGAGGCAGGGCAGGTCCAGGCGGTGAGGATGCGCAGCAGGTGGATATGGATGAGGGGTGGTGCTGGAGATGGAGAAGAGGGAGCTGAATCCGCTGAGGCTCTGCTGCGGGCTGCCCGCGGCTTCGTCGTCAGACATGCTTTGGTTGCTTTGTTTTCTTGAGAGTTCTCACGTGAGCGAGCGGTGGATAAAGGGGAAGGTCGATGCTGCTGGAGTACTAGCAAGTTGGGTAATCGGATGAACCGCACCATGTGAATTTAATTCGCTGGCTGCAAAATCAGAAGCACTTCGTACAGGAGTAAGTGGACTGAAAAAAGACGCGCGGTGCAGCTCAATAAATTGACGCGATGTCCAGCGAGCACCCACCCTTTCTCTGGTCCTCTGAACGGATGCTTGGTACACTCGCAGAACCGGCTAGCTGGCTGGCTTCAATGCGGCAGGCACCTATGTACGGCGGTCGTCGCGTCCTTGTCACCGAGGTTTTACCTCACGGCATAAACATCCATAGTTTTTGAACCAAGTTTTATCAAGTAACCAGATACGGAGTAGTATATTATTACATCAACCAATAAAGCCTTGAAATATTTGGGTAGACATTTCCATCTATTCGAACTTGGTCAGTTGGTTACTGTATTAATTCTATAGATGAACCAAGAGATCTCGGGTTCAATACTCTCTTAACATTCTAGTAAGAAAAGTACCCCCAGACGTGAGGGGAGTGAAATAGTGGGACCAGGAGGCCGGAGCAGAGGCTTTAAATAGAAAAACACGTTAGAGGCCATGTTAAAATATTGTCTGATGTTGCTATATTAATATAGTGGGACGCAAGCCTATTTCGAGAAAAATATTGTTTGATCTCTTTAGGTCAGTTGAGGCTTTGATTCAGTTGGATATTGTCTAGCCTGGCTAGTGTATTAATTTAATACAAAGAGGTCTAAAAAGTCAAAAATGAAACTAACTTACAAATGGGAGCCCTCGCCGCCATGATGTCGTCGTTCCCCATGCTAACACTGGCACCCTCTCCTTCCCATACTAATTACTAATCTATTTCCAATTGTTCCCCTCGGACTAAAATTTATCTCAAGATTTAACTCAATATGTTCATTTACTTTCAAAATCGGAATTAGTTGTTGACGATTGGGAGTTGATTTCTGTAACTAGCCGGGCAAAACTAATTAATGCCACACAATGAACCTTGACAAGTATTTATAGGCCTAAAACAATTTAGCGGGGATTTTTTGAGGCGGATAGTGGGTATATTTATTGATATACGAGATTTCCAACCTACTTTCCCTTTCACAATTATTAATCTGATTCTATTTCGTTTCTCTAAAAATTATACTTTATGCAGTACTCAATCATTAAAAATTGGTAATGTGTGCTAGAGAAAACAATTGATTTATAAGTAATCATGATAACCCTAACTTTGGTTTCTCACCCTGGTATTTATTTTTCAATTTCTTTGGTGTGAAGTAGAGTAAACCAATATTTCATCTTCTCTGATTAATCGAGATTGATTTTGGTGAGAAAAAACAACACAATTCAAACACATCTCATCACACCTGTTAGTGTCTCCAAGCACCGGGTGTTGCCCATAAGATTCTGAAGTCTAGATCCACTAGCTTGGTTCACCAATGTGTCGTTTTACCATCTTTAGTGAGATTGTTCCAATATCTAACTTCTGTGTCTGAAATATTGTTGTCCCATCCAAGATCTAGATATTCTGATGTATGAGATCCCCTAATGTGCTTTAGAGAAGAATTTGTTGCATCCCATACTTGATATTAGTGGAAAAAGAGTTGGGTGACTTCATCCCGTCATTTTTCCCGCGAGTTGAGGTCTTTTTACGTAAACAGATTGGTGTATCTGTGTGCTGATTTTTATTTTTATTTTGAGAAACTAGCTCTGAAAAACATTTACTCCCCCCCCCCTCCCCCAAGAGAGAGCATCTCTCCCAAGGGTAGACAATATCTCAACATAAAAGAGAGCTCGGAAGTGTATCGGTACTCCATATATTTTTGAGCTATATGTTTTATTTCGAAATGAGCAATGATCTTTTAGTTAGTACATAGTGGTGACGAAGTTATACATTGATCTTGCTATGTACTCCCTCTGTTTCAAATTACTCCGCGCGCACGCTTATCTAGGTGGTCTAGTATTCTCTTATTTTTCATCAAAAAATTCTTAGAATTTTTGGTATAAGTAGTACATATTTCATACTATCTATTTCAAAAATTCGCGGATTTTTTTGAATGAAAAATGAGAGAGTACTAGTTCACCTACATAAGCGCGCCGGCGGAGTAATTTGAAACAGAGGTAGTACATAGTGACATGGTTATACCCTACGGGTACGTAACTTCAGCATACCTAGTCCAGCCCAAGGAAGGCCCACGGCAGACATACGCTGGCCCATGAAGATTTTCGGGTGGCCAAGGCCCATGACGTCTTCGGATCCTTGGAGAGTAAGACTAGAGGAGATAGGAAATTTAAAGGGGTAAAACCCTAAAACTTGTAACCGACTAGGACTACGCCCGGGACCTGCCTAAGTCTATATAAAGGCCAGGAGGGCACGTCCTAGGAGAACTCGACTCATACTTTCGCACACGCATCCACGCCAGATCGAATCACAGACCTCAGAACCTTCGGTTCCGCCGTAATCAAAGAGCAGACAAGCAGGAGTAGGGTTTTCCCTCCGGGGGCCTGAACCTGGGTAAATCTCGTGTCCCCTGGTTGCTTGTCTGTTAAACGATCTCCAGCATCCCCATCTTATCCAAAACCCAAGTCCATAACAATGGGCATTGACGAGATGAAACCTCATCAATTGGCGCCGTCCGTGGGAATTGGGGCTGCTGATTGTGCGGTCGTGACGGTTCCGACCCGATCGATCTACAACTCCGCGGCGACGGAGAATCACCTCCTCTTCGGCGCTTTCGACTTCACCGCCCACTCGCCGGATACCATGAAGGATTTCGAGCCCGTAGGCGACGGACTCGAAATCTTGTTCGGGAGCTTCTGCTTCCAGGTGGGACAACCGCACCTCCGCCTCGAAGCGGGTGCCCGTGCCGTCAATCAGGCCTGCTTCAGGTTTCACACCCCGCTACGACGCGTCACCATCAACAGATGAGTTCCACAGCATTGCTGCAACTCCGATCTGCGATCCACCTTCGGATGAAGGACCTACGATTCGGATCCGAAAGCTGCGGCAGCAGCCAACCAATCTGCAGGCGCTATCTGTGCGCCGCAGTCATCCAAACCGACGAGGAAACGCCTAACCCGCCGCCCAACCCCAACCCGCAGGACAGAAACGGCGAAAACGGTGGAAACGGCGAAAACGGGGAAAACAGGGGCCACCTCATCCAACTTAGCAAAGAAGGATGGGTCGAAGCACGCCGCGCCGTCGCAGGCGAAATAGTCCTACCTCTGGACTCCCCACGTGATCTGCTGAGGGCATACCACTACCTCCTCATCGAGGAGCACAAGAAGCAAGTCAAGATGCAGGAGACGCTCGACAAACGCAAGCAAGCAGCCTCTGAGTCCAGTGCGCGACGAGCTGCGCTCTACGCCAAGAGACCCGGCTCTAGCACAAACGGAAACCAGGGAAACAAGCACCGCTCTCGGGTGGAAAACATGGACCCGAAGGAGCGGCGTGACGTGACCCGAACTCTCCACACATCGTTCATGGATATGGACGCCGACGGCAACATCACCCCGAAGACGCCACAAGCTGCGATCATGGCAGCCACTGCGTATCTCGCGGCTCACCCACCTCCGGAGGGGGACCCGAAAAGGGCCATGCATAGGTCCGCACTCACCGGACTAGGACTAATCGGAGCTGCGCTCCACGAAGACGCTCCTACGGAGCCGAAGAAGAAAGCTCCGGCCAGGCGCGACCGGAGCCCCACTCCCTCATCCGAAGATGAAGAGGAACACGATCTTCCTCGAAGGAAGAAGAGCTCGCACCGCCATAAACGCGACTACGACGCCAGAGACAAGCTTACACAGCGCAAGATCGACAAAGCACGTGCCAAACGCGCATGCTCGTCTGAATCTGAGATGGATGAAGACGAAGGAGAACTCTGCGGGGCTCGATGCTTCAGCAGGTCCGTCCGGCGAACACAGATGCCACGCAACTTCAAGCTTCCTTCGGATACTCCGAAGTTCAACGGCACGCAAGATCCAAAGTCCTGGCTCAGTGACCATCTGTCATCCGTCAAGCTTCACGGAGGCAACAAAGAAACCGCCATGCAATGCCTTCAGCTGCAGCTAACAGGCGCAGCGCGGGTCTGGCTTAGCAGCCTATCATCAGGATCCATCCGAAGCTGGGAGGAGCTCGCTTATAGCTTCATCCGAAATTTCAAAGGCACCAGCAAAAGGCCCGCCTCAATCGAAGAGTTGCGAGCCTGCACTCAGAGAACGGGTGAATCTATTCGCTCATACATACTACGCTGGTCTACAACCAAGAACTCCGCAGCACACATCTCCGAAGAAAGGGCCATCGACGCCTTCAGGGACGGCGTCAAGCGCCCAGACTTCAAGGAGGAACTTGGGCGTGTAAAGCCCAAGACACTCGACCACCTCATGGAAATCGCCAACAGTTGGGCAGACGGCGAAGATTGCATCCAACGGGCGCAATCAGATGAAGAGGACGACTACGGCCGAAGACGCGAACGCCGCAGCAAGAGGAGATCGCGCGTCTACGAGGACCGCGACGGACCCGACATGGTCGCAGCCGGCTACGCCGACCGCCGTAACGACAACAGCCGCAATAGCGGAGGATACCGCAGCGGAAACTTCCGCGACAACGGACGACCAACGCAGCAGACCCTCAGCATTCGACAAACTTTCGGGTCCATGCACCATCCACTTCTACATCGACAAACAAGATGGCAAAAAGAAAGCTAGCCACATGCTCAAGGACTGCCGCGAGTTCCAGAAACTCAGCGAAGGCATGATGCAGATGAGGCAACAAGCTCCAATCCCTGCGTTCGGAAACACACCTGCGCCAGGTGAAATAGCACACGGAGCTCCCCCGCCGCCGCCTATTGGATGCCCAAATCAACCAGTCGCACCAGCGCAAAACAATGCCGGGGTCGCATACCCCCACCAAAAGGAGCACTCAATATGATACAGAAGGGACGCCCCACAAATAGGGTGCAAAAGAAAATCACCCGACAAATCAACTTGGCCGTGGCAACTCCGCCTGCAATCCCTGAGTACCTCAGCGGATCGGAGTCCTGCATCACATTCACTCGCGCGGATCACCCTTGCCAGATCCCTCGCCCAGGTCATGCTGCCCTGGTGCTGGAGGCGCAGATCGGAGGCTTCGAGATGAGTCGCGTCTTCATGGACGGCGGCAGCGGCATCAACTTAATGTTCGCAAGCACTCTAGCAGCTAAGCGGATCCCGCAATGCAGCCTGGAACAATCAGACACAACGTTCCACGGCATTGTCCCAGGGAAGGGCATCTTCCCCCTGGGCAAAATAGGGCTCGATGTCATCTTCGGGAAGCCGGACAACTTTCGGCAGGAGCGCCTAGAATTCGAAGTGGTGGACTGCCGCCAATACCATGCCATCTGGGGCGTGTAGCATTCGCAAGGTTCCCGTCCCACACTACGCATACCTACTACTCAAGATGCCAGACCAAGGGCGTCATCACATCCACGGAGCTTCACCCGATCCGACTAATGCGACGAGATTTCAAAAAATCTCCCGATCTTTCGCATGCAAGACGAGCTTGTAAGGCTCCGAGGTGACGGACAATGGGCTACCCCCTACAAAGCGTAACGCGCACGACATGTCTTTCGACTCCACCATCAACACCAAGAGGGTGCAGGTCCATCCAACGGATGCCTCAAGACGGCGCTGATCGCCAACGACCTCAAGATCAAGATAGGAAGGCGCTCGTCGAATTCCTCCGTGAGCGCTGGGAAATATTCGCCTGGTGTCCTGCGGACATGCCAGGAGTTCCCAGGGAATTCGCCGAGCACGCACTCCATGTCTTCCGGACACCAAGCGGCCAAGCAGTCCATCCGAAGACTGTCGGAGCCACGAGCCGAAGCTATCGGCAAGGAGATCAACAGATTACTCGCAGCAGACTTCATCCGGGAAATCAAGGAAAGCGAGTGGCTGGCAAACACGGTGATGGTCCCGAAGAAGGACACGGACATCCTGCGGATGTGCGTGGACTTCACGTCACTAAATAAACACTGCCCTAAGGACCACTTCCCTCTTCCTCGGATCGACCAGATCATCGATTCGACTGCAGGTTGTGAGAAACTCTCCTTCCTCGACGCCTACTCAGGCTATAACCAGATTCGACTCAAGGTCGAAGATCAAGAGAAAACAGCGTTCATCACACCGTTCGGAGTATACTGCTACAACACAATGCCCTTCGGGCTAAAGAACGCGGGTGCCACGTACCAGTGATGCATGCAGGCCTGCCTCAAGGACCAGATCGGTCGCAACGTCCAAGTCTATGTCGACGACATAGTCATAAAAACCAAGGAGGCAAGAACACTTATCGACGATCTCCGCGAGACGTTCGACAACCTTGATCGCTACAGGATCAAGCTCAATCCAGAAAAGTGCGCCTTCGGCGTCCCCTCGGTCAGCTGCTCGGGTACTTCATCTCTCAACGAGGGATCGAAGTGAACCCGAAGAAAATCAAAGCTATCATGACAATGGAGAAGCCGAAAAACCTCAAGGGCGTTCAGCAGCTTGCGGCACTAAGCGGCACTAAGGTGTTCATCACCGCATGGGCGAAGGCCCTACCATTTTACCGTGATGCGCAAGGCAGATAAGTTCGAGTGGACACCAGAAGCCAACGACGCATTCGAAAGCCTCAAGCGGCTCCTCTCCACCTCGCCTGTTTTGGTCACGCCAAAAGAGCGCGAGCCCCTGTTGTACATAGCAGCCACACACCGTGGTCAAGATAAGATTTCGTGGTCGAACGACCCGAAGAAGGCAAGACCCACGGGGTACAACACCCAATTTACTACCTCAGCGAGGTTCTCACTCCAACAAAACAGCGGTACCCGCACTACCAGAAGCTGGCCTACGGCGTGTTCATGACGGCTCGACGACGGAGCCACTACTTCCGTGAGCATCGTGATGGTCGCCAACGAGGCACCCCTAAACAAAGATCCCTGAATAACCCAGGCCACAGGACGCGTGGCCCTGTGGGGCATTGAACTATCACCCTGGACATCATCTACGAGAAGCGACACGCAATCAAATCTCAAGTCCTTCCGGACTTCCTGGTGCATCGGATGGAGCTGCGCTGCCGACATCCTGCATATGTCGCAGTCTGGACAATGCATTTTGACGGCTCCAAACGCGAAGCGGAGCGAGGCAGGAGTCATACTGACCCTGCGCAAGGTGACAAGATGAAGTACGTCCTTCGGATGAAATTCAGAGCCTCCAACAACGAGGCCGAATACGAAGCCCTCATCCACGGCATGAAGATGGCAAAAATATGTGGCGCAACGCGCCTGGTCATCTACGGTGACTCCAACCTTGTCGTACAGCAGACGATGAATGAGTGCGACGCGTACGCCGAAAACATGATCGCGTACCGCGCGCTATACAACGCACTCAAGGAGAATTGACGGCGAACTTCGGCATGTTGGAAGAGAGAGCAACGAGGAGGCCGATAGACTCGCCAACATCGGCTCCACTTGCGCAAAGGTACCACCAGGTGTGTTCCTCGAACAGATCTGCGTGCCATCCATCAAGCGAAAATTCCCCAAAGGATCACCCGAAGAAGCAGAACACTCGGGGGCTACGCTACCCGAAGGTCATGAAGGACCCGAAAAGTTGGATACCGAAGTCGCCATGGTCAACCTGATGCAGGTCATGGCAGTCGAAGAAACTTGGACACGTCCATACCTCCAGTTCCTGACAAACGGAGAATTGCCAGACAGCCCGACAGATGCCCGGCGCGTATCTCGTCGGTCAAAAGCCTTCACCATCATCAACGGCGAGCTGTACAAACGCAACATTACGGGCGTACTACAACGGTGCGTCACCATCAATGACGGCAAGGCCATACTCCAAGATATCCACGAGGGCATCTGCGGCCACCATGCGGTGCCCGCCCTTGTCGCCAAAGCTCGCGAAAGGGATTCTACTGGCCAACGGCCATGAGCGACGCGAAAGACATCGTCCGAAGATGCAACGGAGGCCAACGGTTCGCCGACAAACCGCACGCACCTGGGTTCGAACTTCGACCCATACCCATAACCTGGCCTTTTGCCCAATGGGGCCTTGACATGATCGACAAACTGCCAAAATCCTCGAAGGGAGGACACGTCTTCCTCCTGGTCGCAGTCGACAAATTCACCAAATGGATCGAAGCCATGCCAGTCACCAACCAGAAGGGCAAAACCGCCGTCAATTTCTTCGAATCCATTGTCTACAGGTTTGGCGCATCAAGACAAAGATCATCACCGACAACGGATCGAACTTCATCTCCGAAGAATTCCAGGACTTCTGCGAAGGCCTCGGGATCAATATCACGTATGCCTCAGTGGCACACCCGCAAACAAACGGGCAAGTGGAAAAGGCCAACGGCCTAATCGGCGCCGGCATCAAGAAGCGCCTCATGAGCTCACTCGAGCACAAAGCTAGAAACTGGACGAAAGAGCTACCGTCTGTCCTGTGGAGCTTACGGACTACGCCAAACAGCTCCACCGGCTACACACCGTTCTTCATGGTACACGGAGCCGAGGCAGTGCTACCAGCCGAAGTACGCCATCAGGCTCCACGAGTCGTCGCGTACAGCGAAGCCGAATCCACGGCTGCACTCGAAGACGCCGTCGACACACTCGATGAAGCGCGGGATATAGCAGCCGCCGATCAGCGGTGTACCAGCGAAGTCTCCACAACTATCACAGCCGCGGCTGCCCCAAGGTCCTTCGTCGAAGGAGACCTCGTCTTGCGACTCAAGCAAAAGCAACCGAACAAACTCAATTCACCATGGAAGGACCCTATGTCATCACCGAAGTCATCCTGTGGCGCTTATCGCCTCAAGCACGGAGTCCGGAGTCGCATACTCCAACCTGGAACGCCTCGCACTGCGATTTATTCTACCCGTAGCAACATACCCCCCTTTTTACTCTCAATAAGGCTTTCAGCCAAGGCTACTCAGACGAATCATGTACCTCCTCCACTACGATATAAATAAAGCTAAGTACCTAGTACCCAACCCTCGGTTGACTATTTTCCGCAACTTTACTACATGCTACATACGCACTGGGCTCCCCACCTCACGATTTCATCGACCGGACAAAACGTGTACACCGAGTAGTGACCACATCGTGCAAACGAAAAGGGCACGATTAAATCAAAGCACCGCGTGCTCACAAACAAGCAAACCTTTACAACAAAGGGCACATACACGCCCACCGCAATAATATACAAATTTTACATCTATCTGCTTATTTTCAGGTCCTACCTATTCTCAAGAATAACCCGAGCACGCTGCTCAAACAAATCTACAATCTGTTTGGCATAACGCCTTTACACCGCGTAATGCGGACGCATATTCCACTCGCCACCATCTGGTCGAGGAGGTGGCCCACGCCACAAAGAACCAAATCTACATCGGGCGGTGCACCTCACAAGAGACAAGGCAGCCTTCACCGCGACAAGTTGCTGCCGCACCAGCTCCTTGACATTGCCGGCACTCAAACTTCGCCGAAGACTCGCAAGGGTCGTTGGCACGGCATCCAACGGAAACATGACGTGCAACATCGAGGAAAGCGATGTCTGCACCTGGCGGAGCACCCGCGAAACCTGGTAGACACGATCCTGCACCGTCGCCAGAACTATGGCGCGATCATCCAGAAGAAGCCGCCGGCCTCCATATCCTGTTGAGTCAAGCAATTGACTCGAACAGCAATACGCTCCTTTTCTTCCTTCGGAGCAAGATTGGCACCTACGACAACCGCACAAAACAAGAGTAAGGCCAGCAGGCTCACCCGAAGAACTGAGCTACAGCCCGAAAGAAGGATCAACTTACATTGCAGCTGCTCGGACAGCCGACCCAGCTCCGCCATCAAATACTCCTCTCTGGCTGCACCACGGTCTGCTTTGGATTTCCATACGTCAGCGCGAACGCGTAACCCAAGTAAATCTCTCTCCAAGCTGCGCACGCGATCTCGAAGAAAAGCGAGCTGCGAGGAATCATCCAATGATGCTCGCAAGGGCCTTTCGGATGAAGTATCAACTGGGTCAGCACCCGAAGGAACCTATAGCAGCAGAAAAAAGAAGGCACACAGACATTCAGCCAAGAATAGAGCACAACTCGGAGGAATTCATTAAAGTATATAAGGCCACTACGTGGCACAAGGATGGTACTACAAAAGAAATTTACAACAAAAATAGACTACAAACTACCCTACGTCTACTATGCCTAAGGCGGAGGACACTGAGTCGCCTTAGAACCAGACTGCCTAGCTTTGGCCTCGCCGCCGCCAATGCATACTCGATGACAAGTCAATGAGCTTGGGCCCATATTGTCGCAGCGGCGGAGTAGGCGAAGGCTACCTCGGATCCATCCGCAACTGTAGGCATCCGAGAAGTAACTGGGCAGGTCCAGCTCCGCCCGCCATGGCTATCGCCAGCCGACGGACGTCGATGCCCTTCGCTGCGCTTATAAGCTGCAAAGCGCAGACAGAGCCTCTGCCAGGGCATCCACATCTTCAAGGGATGCGCCCTTCGGGAAGAGCTCCTGGTAGAAGCGACCAAGGACCTCTTTCGCCTTGGCGAGGGAGTTGACGACGGTGCTGCAGCGGTCTTCGACCGCTACAGTGGCATCATCTAGAGCACTCCCGTGCTCCAGAGCACCGCGGTCGAACTTGATGCCTGCGGCATCTGAGACAAAAAAAAGAAGAAAACATGAAGAAAGGCAACATAGAAGAAGATCCGTAGAAAAAGGAGCAAGTACAAAAGCTAATGCTCACCCGAAATAGCCTTGGCAGCAGCCATGAGCTTCTCCGCCACCCCTTTTTCACGAGCAGCTGCAACGGTGGCCAGCTGCTCCTCATGATCTGCGGCCTCCTGCTGCAGACGCTCTTACGCTTCGGCTGCCTTCGTCAGCTCTAGCTCAAGGCGCTCTCTCGCATCAGCGGCAGCTTCGGCCTTCTGCTCCGATTGGCCAAGGCTTTTCTTCAGAGCATCGACCTCACGGAGAGAGTCGTTATGGTCCTCTGTATTTACAACAAGCAAGTGTCAAAAAACAGGACCAGGATAAGCAAGAGAAGTACTACAAGTCAGACGAATACCTTGAAGCTGCCGCAGTTTCGCCTCCAGCGTCAGGCGTTCCTCCACCAGCCTCTTGGACAAAAGGCTGCAGCAACAGGCAATAATAGTAAGAGCAGGACTTGGGGGCTACGCCCAACACAAAGAAGCATTAAACAACAGCAGCATCCGAAGACACTCGGGGGCTCCCCCCGTAACATCAAGCAGAAAAACTTACGTGCTCCGAAGGCGAACCCGCAGGCCCGCCTACGAAATTCTGAGGCGCAACCACCAGCCTCTCCTGCACAGGAGGAACTGGCGCAGCGTCACCAGAAGTCGCCACCTTCTGAGGAGGAGGTGACGCAATGTTCGACTCCCCCATCATCTCGCGCGCACCATCACTAGATCCGTCGGAGGATTGCCTGCATACGAACCAATCAAACCAGGTGCAAAAATAACAAGGGAACAAAGGACAACAGTGGCAACAAGAAAACTCACGAGCCCAACGCGCTCAGGTCGAAGACAGGAGAAGCCCTTCGGGCCCTCTTCTCCTCCTTCTTTTCTTCCTTCTTCTCCTCCTTCTTTTCTTCCTTCTTCTGCTTCGCTGGCGGGTGCGGAGCAACAGCCCGCATGTGAATGGCGTGAAGGGAGAGGAAGAACCCCCATGAACATCATCACGACGCTCAAGGCCCAGAGGATTTCTGGGAGTCGGAGGAGTCGAGGCATCTGACGACTCGCTAGAGCTCCGTGATCGTTCGCGCGAATGGTCCTCACTCGATTCGTCGGCATCCTCCGCCGGGGATCGCGCTGACGGCAGCTCGGACACGGAATCCACCACTTCATTATCCGGGGCATTCGGATACCTCTCGGGCAGCGGTGGTGCCATGCCCGACACTTTGAAGCTCTGCAAAAGGAAAAGGAACTTTGTTAGCAAACAAAGGAAAAAGTACACAGCTGACAAAAACAAAAGGGAAGCACTACGTGCGCAAATCTACACCTTCGGTACGACCAACGTCGAAGAAAAGGGAGGAGTCAGCGACTTCCCCGGGATTTCTTCGTCAGCCTTGAACTTCAACAGCGTGCGAAGAGCCTTGTCAAGTTCCACCTCGGAGATTTTCTCACTCGAAACCCTCGTCGGATCACGGCGCCCAGAGTAAAGGAACATCGGGTGCGCCCTCGCTTGGAGAGGCTGCACCTGACGCTCAAGAAACGTCCGGATGATGTCGACACCGTTCACCTCCTTCTCAGGAATCAGCTGGAGATCCTCCACACGACGGTACAGGGCCTCTATCTCCACCACCTCACCGTCTAAGATTTGGTTTTTCCAGGATATTTTCTTCTCAATCAATTGGGAGGGGTCAAAAGGAACGAGACCAAAATCTTGCCCAGGCAGTACGGAGTCACGGATGTAAAACCATTTCCTCCGCCAGTACTGGACAGATTCGGACATGGAAAAGGAAAAGAATTGCACATTGGGACTGAGAGATGATGAAACCCCAATGGGATACACACCATCTCCAGATCGCCTCTTCACGGAATAAAGCTTCCGGAAGAGGCCAAAGTGCGACTCAATGCCAACACTGCAAAGCGTGATAAAACACAATGTGGAGAAGGGAGTTGGGAGACAGATGATGGAGTTGAACCCCATAGAAAAGAGCGATCCACGAAGGAAGTCATGGACTGAAAAGAAAACCCACGAAACATGAAGGCAACAAACATAACCCGATACCCAGGATGGGGACGGGATTACCTCATTGCTGGGGAGTCTCACGGCCGTCGTGTCTTGCGGGATCAGCTCGCTTCAGCTTATGGAGATCGCTCTCCCGCTTCGATCGCCGCCACCATCGTCGGTGACGCGAAGTGAGCCCTCTTGCCTCCGGCGCTGGTCCCAACTGCAGATGAGGACTTCTTTGTTTTCCCCATGGCGCTACGGCGGTGGTGGCGTTGCCAACGAAGAAAGACAAAGGAAATGTGGAGGAAACTCTCAGCGCGCAGCAAGAATAGCTCAAGAACGAGGGGGCAGTGAATAGATGAACTGCTGCGGTGAAAAACAAACCACGATTTCACCAGGGATTATAACAGCGAAGACGACGCACGCTGGCCGTCCATCGAGAAGACCTAACGCCAACGGTAGATCTGGCCGTACACGTGTCAGCACCAAAATGAACCGTCGATACCACGCCATCCACTACGTGCGGAAATCGAGGAGACGCCGTAATCATCTCCACGCCGCGCATGACCGGTCAATTCAAAGTCAGCAAGTGGGACCCACGCTTCGTCCAGTCAAGTCATCTCTGGCGTAGCAGACGCTTGAGGTCATCAATCGTAAGCACTGACGTCATCAAAAGCTATACTAGCACCACTTCGGCTCCACAGCTAAAAGTACTCACTCGAATCTACGATTCGACTAAATACTTGGGGGCTACTCCTATCAGGAGCGCTGGCCGCGCACCCGACAGACAAATGAGGACAAAATTATTTCTCTGAGTCCGACTCCACTACGGACTCGGGGGCTACTCCCATAGGGAGGATGGATTTAAGCATCCGAAAATTTTCGAGTCCTGCGGACCTGATGATTGAAACAATGCTTGAACTAAAAGTCTCCGTTCGAGTCTACGACTCGAACAGACACTTGGGGGATACTCCCATAGGGAGCGCTAGTCGCTCACCCTATAAAATCTTCGACTGCGATCTTTCGGATCAGCACGCAAAAACTTTTTGGCATCTCTGCCCCAACAAAACGCTGAGTGAGCGACAATCTTCTTGGCCACCCGAAGCACCTCCGAGGTGATAAATGTTCGGATGCTGCGTCTGCGACGCAAAGATAAGACCTACAGATATCATCTGATGGCCTGGCAACGCACCGATCGCGCTCGCTAGTATGAACTGCATCAGCAGGTACGATGAAAAATCCTGACGGACGCGTTGGGTACATCATTTAAATTCACTGGAATTCCACTCCTGTAAGTCCTCCACGGCCTGAGTCGAATTACGCCAGCATATGTTCCGGGTTCGAGTCAAGGGACTCGAACCTGAAGAAGATCGTGTTGTTTTGTCCTAAGACAGTTAACTGACCCTGATCCGTCGGGAGAGTCAGGCACACACATCAACAATCCCTACATATTCTCTTGAAAGACAGAGTTGCACCCGAAGGATTAAAGAGTCCTCAGCCGAATCTACGATTCGACTGAACACTCGGGGGCTACTAACATGGTTATATCCTACGGGTACGTAACTTCAGCATACCTAGTCCAGCCCAAGGAAGACCCACGGCAGACATACGCTGGCCCATGAAGATTTTCGGGTGGCCAAGGCCCATGACGTCTTCGGATCCTTGGAGAGCAAGACTAGAGGAGATAGGAAATTCAAAGGGGTAAAACCCTAGAACTTGTAACCGACTAGGACTACGCCCGGGACCTGCCTAAGTCTATATAAAGGCTAGGAGGGCACGTCCTAGGAGAACTCGACTCATACTTTCGCACACGCATCCACGCCAGATTGAATCTGCGCACCCTGTAACCTTCGGTTCCGCCGTAATCAAAGAGCAGACAAGCAGGAGTAGGGTTTTCCCTCCGGGGGCCTGAACCTGGGTAAATCTCGTGTCCCCTGGTTGCTTGTCTGTTAACCGTGCCACGATCTCCAGCATCCCCATCTTCTCCAAAACCCAAGTCCATAACAATGGACATTGACGAGATGAAACCTCGTCACATAGTGGTGACGAAGTTATACATTGATCTTGCTATGTATCTTTTAGATCATGTTAAGAGTGTGCTAATCTTCAAAAAAAAGTTAGTATGTCTTGTTTATCCAATGGTGATCCAAACGCATTCCTTTGGCAATAATCCTCAGCATTAAAATTATGTGAACCCCTATGAAATTCCTCTGATCCCCTTTGGAGACCCCTAAGAAATCTCCAAGATAGGCAAGTGATACGTGCATTTTACGCCATCAATATAGTGACTTATGTGATCTGTTTTTAATGATATTTGCCATGATCTATCATTATTTTTGTCTTCTTAGTTGATTTATGAGACTTTCCAAGAAAGTTCTTTTGATTGGTATTTAATTTCTAGGAGGCCTCCATTTTCGTATTTTGCTGTTTCACGGTCCTTCTGAACACCTAAAATCAAATGAAAAATACATGATCAGTTTTTCACCTGGAGAAGGACCATGAGCGAAAGAATCAAGCGAGAAGAGCTATTGGGCCCAAAAGAGCCCAAGTGGCGCACCCTACCTTGTTGGGCGTGCCACCCATGCTCGTTTGGCGCACGAGCGTCACCTCGGCTCCTCCTTTTGACAGATGCCTCCATCTAGCCAGAAAACCTACGCCATATTTTTCCCACGATTTACATATACGATGGCGGAGGCGAAATTCCTCTCCTACTCCGGGAGAAGGCAGATCTTGCGGCACCGGAGCCTCCGGTGAGGGGGAAATCGATGCCATTGTCATCACCACTCCTCCTTGGCATAGGGGAAGCCTCTCCATCAACATCTCCATCAGCACCATCGTCATCACCATCTCCATCTCCAAGATGCACTTCACCCCCCTCATAGTTTGTGATTGATTGAACCCCGGATATTATTTGAGTGATATTTGCATGTTTGTGATTGACAACTTGTCTTTATTTGGTGGAGATATCATATTTTCAGATTGTGTTGTAATTCATATGCCACTGATCCATATCATGTTTGTCACTTGTGAGTAGATCCCCATGTTCTTGAGGGCATAGGATTAATTGGCTATGATTTCCATATAATATGCAATGAGTATTTGGTCAAGTTTTTACCTTATATGTGGTACTTTGATGGTTTTTATGCGAATGTCGACTGCATATTACTTCATCTATATGGGCTCATAGGAATACACTTTAATGCAATGATGAGGATTTGAAGGGACGGAATGACAGAAACCGTTTTCCAATACTTTGAGTTGCATTAGAGGGATTTCTGTCGGGGACCAATGAACTAACTGCTATGGTGGGACATTTATGTCTTAATAATTCATATACTTGCTCAAATGTCTCTATGACCCGTCATAAGGGGTGTATTTGCTCATATCTATGGATGCACCTAATTTAGGCTCCATCCTAAGGGAATGAAACTTGATAAGATATTCACCATGTTGTGTAGAAATCTAAATGCTAAATAAATTGATGCCGCCCTCAGGAATGCTTGTCACATATAAGTTTACACACACTTGAGCTTGTCCTCTTGTTGCATAGAGGATTGGGATTTCTCTCATTGAGAGTATTCACTTGTTGCTATTTACTTTTAGTACTTTATTTTACTACAACCTACAAACCTAAAACACCAAAACCACTGCACCTTTTTATTGTTGTACTTGTCAAACTTACTAACTAATACCTTCAGCTCCTCGTGGGTTTAGCAACCTTTCTTATTGAAAAGTACTACAATTGATCTCCTATACTTGGGAGCCATCAAGACACTTTTATGGCACCGTTGTCGGGGAGCATCACGCAATTGGTAAGTTGTTTGGTAAGAAAACTTGAAAGCTGTTTTTACTATTTACTAATTGTTTTTTCATGGCTTTCTTAGGTCGTGAAGAGATGAAACTAACTCTATATGAATATGTTCATGCTGTTAAGAACAAGGTGGAAAAGCCTCCTGAACCAAAAGTGGCGTATCAAATCCCTTTTGGTATTGCCAAAAAGGCTATGAAACTAACTTTTGTAGGGGATGGAAGCCAAACTGCTATGGGGCATTTACACGCCATTGAAGATCTATGTTCTCTATTTAAACTTGATGGTATTTCCCATTATAAAGTGAAAATAAAGTTATTATATTTATCTGTTTCTGGTAATGCTCGCATATGGTTCAGATTTCTGGATGATAAATACCGTCTTGATTGGGAATATCTGAAAAAGGCTTTCTATCTCAAGTATTACACTCCTAAAGAAGCTTATGATGATTGTTGTCATATTTATAACTTTTGGCCTCGTGTTGGAGAAAGTATTGCTCAAGCTTGGGGGAGATTCAATGAACTCATTCACAAGAATCCTTGCCATGGTATTCCTAAAAGAATTATATTAATCAACTTCTATGTGAGATTACCCCAGTAGCTTAGGAACTTTCTAGATAATTCCTCTAAAGGAAATTTCACTAATAGAACTCAAAAATAAGCATGGGACTTATTGGATACTATTTCTAAGAATACTGATGCTTGGGATCTTGGTAAAGGTAACGAACAATGTTTTGAATATGAATATTCATGTGTAGAGAATTTCAAATAACTAAGTGACATGTTTGGCCTTGATCCCCATGTTTTAGTGGAAGTTACTTGTTGGGGATATACTTTCCGGGTATCCTCACAGTTCCTCACTGACCAGGGTGGCCCACTTCGGGTTAGAGCTTTGCTTCATGGGCGGCCCAGTCAGGGAGAAAGACGGAGTCCAATCCGGCTACGGAAAGGCCCAGAAGACTTACCGACTTAGGTCCATAATGTTACTTGTAGTTCAAGATGTACTCTGTAACCGACTCTTAGTCGTAGCCGGATAGATCTCTCCTGTAAACCCTTGGCCGGATATCTATATAAGCTGTCCTAGGGAGAGCCTTTAGGGCACCTCAATAGTCTACAATCTCAACCCGCACAGGCGAAACCCTTGTAACCCATATTCCGGCTCTGCCGTATTATTGGATTGCTAGCAGGAGTAGAATCCGTCCAAAGCCAGCGGATTCGAACCTGGGTAAACTTGTGTGCTCACCGTCCCGGAATACCGTACGTATCGCACTCCTCTCTTCCACACGCCTCGAGGACCCCCTCATGGCGTACTTGTCCTCAATCCGACGACATTACTAAATCTTTTGCTAACCATCATCTTAATGTTCCTAAGAAAGGATTTGATGTTTATGCTGAGCCTTTAAATTACTCCATAGTTGTTCCTAAAGTTGTGAAACAGGTTAATCAAGTATCATCTGCCAAAATTGAAGAATATGTTGAAACTCCTCCATATCCAAGCAGAGTGAATGAAAATTTACTCACTATTGTTGCAAACGAGAGTGCTAGAAGATGTAGTGAACCATATGAACAAATTGAAGTTCAGCATCAATTCTCGGCCATTAAAGAACTAAATGAAGAAACTCCTTGTGATGTTTATTTATGTGAAGATTTCACCAATGTAATTTAAGGTAACACCACTAAAGTTGGTAAATCTATTATATCACGTGCTATTGGAACTCCATGATATCATGATCTATGTGATATTGGAGCAAGTATAGTGTGATACCATATTCTCTATATCTTGAAATCAAGCTTGACATTGATCCCATACACATGGAAAAGACAGGTATAACTATCCAACCTGCTAATAAAGAGTATATTTGTCCATTGGATATGGTTAGAGATGTTGAAGTATTAATAGGAAATATCAAATACCCCGCAAATTTTATTGTGCTTGTTTATTCCCAAGACTCATTTTGTCCTATCATATTTGGTAGACCATTCTTACATACTGTGGGTGCTAAATTAGTTTACCAAAAGAGAAGGTATTCATTAAATGTGTTGGTGAAAGACTAGAATTTAACTTTTCGAAATTTATTAATAAGAATTTAGAAAAAGAATTTTTTCAAAAGATATAGTGGAAACTCTTGCTTCTGTGGCAGTCACTTCATCGGACGCGATGGAACGATATATGCTTAATCAAGAGGAGCCATTTAGTGATGAAGAGTGAGAAGCACTAGAACAAATATTATCTCAACAACCACCACAACTACAGTTATATATCCCACCTAATGATCTAGTAGTACTACCCCTAGCAAAAGAGGATCCTAATTTTGAACTTAAACCTTTGCCTGAAGATATGAAATATGCATTTCTTGATGAGAAGAAAATATATCATGTTATTATTAGTGCGAACCTTTTAGGTGAAGAAGAAACAAAGTTTCTTGAAGTACTACGAGCTTATAGGCCAGCTATTGGCTATTCACTTGATGACTTGAAAGGTATAAGCCCTGCTTTATGTATGCATAAAATTAACTTGGAAGGAGATGCAAAGCATGTTGTTGATTATCAACGCCGTCTTCATCCAAAAATAAAAGAAGTGGTAAGGAAAGAGGTAATCAAACTCATTGAGCCGGGTATTATCTATCCCATAGCTGATAGTAAATGGGTAAGTCATGTTCATTGTGTGCCTAAAAAGGGCGGAATCACCCTGGTTCTTAATGATAAAAATGAACTTGTAACCCAACGTACTGTTACTGGTTATAGAATGTGCATTGATTTCAGGAAGCTAAACAAAGCTACTCGTAAAGATCATTATTCTTTGCTATTCATTGATCAAATGCTAGAAAGATTATCTAAACACTCACATTTTTGTTATCTAGATGGTTATTCAAGTTTGTCCTAGATCCCAGTTCACAAGATGATTAGGGAAAGACGACCTTCACATGTCCATTCAGTACTTTTACTTATAGGAGAATGTCATTCGATTTGTGCAATGCTCCTGCTACTTTTTAAAGATGCATGCATGCTATATTTGCTGATTATATTGAGATAATTATGGAAGTATTTATAGATGAATTTTCTGTATATGTTACTCTTTCGATAATTGCTTGCTCAATCTTAACAAAGTTTTGCATTGTTTTGAGGACCAACATTTAGTGCTAAACTAGGAAAAGTATCATTTCATGGTGGCAGAAGGTGTTGTGTTTGGACACCAAGTTTTAGGAAGAGACATTAAAGTGGACCGCGCCAAGATAGAAGCATGCAGAAGCTACTATATCCGAAGAATATCAAAGGTATAAGAAGTTTTCTTGAACATGCGGGTTTTTATATAAGATTTATCAAAAACTTTTCCAAAATATCAAAGCCTTTTCCAAAATAAAACATCACTAGTAATATATAAAAAAGAGTAATCATGCAATCTAATAGATAGATTGAGAGTAGCAAATCTAAACAGATAGCTACACACAATATATGGAATATAGCTTGCAGCAGCAGAAACATGAACTGAACAAGATGAACAAAGAACGCATACGGTGCAGAGATGATCCGCTGGCGTTGACGTTGAGATCAGCCATGTCGTTGAAAAGGTGGTCGACGTCGGGGAAGAAGTCGCCGGCAGTTGTGATGAAGCCAGTAGTCGCGCGAAGTGCTCCCCAAAAATCTTATCGCCCTTCTTTCGTACAGGATCTCAAAACAAAGGGATCTCGGAGACCTACTGTCCTGGCTCGCGGTGCACACTGCAATAGGTGTGAGGTTTTTTTGAGATTTTTGAAAAAAAAATCTCTTTCTCTTTGTTTCTAACAAAGGCACGTCTCAATGGATTAAATAATACTATTTCTCGGCAAATCAATGGTTACAGTTGAGATGTATTTCGATGGAAATCTGATAATTTGCATGATTACAGAACAGGGTACAATGGAGTATTTATATACGCCGTGTATATGTACAAGCAATACCGATCGAATGTGTAAGAGACAGTGAGATCATATTCAATTCAGGAGTCTCTTGTCGCTGCACGTATCTCCGCCACGCCAGCACCCAGCAGTGTGAATTCTGCTTGGTTATATGGTCAATAGTCAGAGAGGCCGGTGGTGGCATTATGCGCCGGCGCAGTCTCATCCGACGAATCCATAACCATGTACCTAGCATACAGGCCAGCAGCGCCAACCAGGGCCAGAGCCACGGCGAGGAGCAGCCTGCGCACCATCCCGCTCCGGTCACTAACAAAGCCGTACGTCGTACCACCTGGGCCAGACGCAGCCACCTGTTCCCTGCCCTGGCCGTCGTCGCCGGCGTGTTCTTCCTGATCTTCATCTGCATGACGCTTCCTCGCGTGCTCCTCCTCCTCCTCGTGGCGCTTCTTCTCTTCAGCAGCAACAGCAGCCGCAGCGGCGGCGGCGGCGTGGTCGTCGCCGTGTGGCAGGTCGACGGGCGAGAGCCTCGGCATGGTGATGTGGAGGACGCCGTCCTTCTCGAACCTGGCGCGGATGCCGCCGGCGTCGCAGCCGTCGGGGACCTGGATGTCCTTGCGGAAGCGGCTCCACTGGTTGCCCTCGATCGGACGCTCGCCGCTGACCCTCAGGCGGCCGTAGTTGTCGATCTGCACCCTAAGGTTCTCCTTCTTGAACCCTGGTTACATCGATCGCATCGTTCAGTATGATGAATAGTACAACCAAGTGTTGCAAAGAACAGCTAGCTAGCCGAAGCAGAGAAGTGCGCGCGTCAGCGAGTGCTTACCTGGGAGGTTGAGGACGAGGGTCTGCTTTTCGGTCTCCTCGACGAGGTCGTGCGACGGCACGAAGTCGACGTACGTCCGTGCGGCGGCGGCCATGCTTAGGTTAGCTGATCGACGGCGGCCGGCGGCGATTTCAAGATTCCGACGGTGACCTTGGCTTGCTAGCTGCTATTGGGTAAGGGAATGTGCAGGTGAATGTATCGATCCGTTCTGCGTGCATATATATACGTGTGGGTGGAGTGCGGCATTGGAGGAGGAATTGCTTCGCGGGAAAGGAGCACGCTTTGCAACAAGGAAGCAGACCAAGTTAGCCTAGCTGAGTTGCGGACGCTCGGTGATACTGATTCCTTTCCTTGCCTTGGTGTGCGGTTTTCTCCTGCGTGGGGTGGTTTTCTTCCGGAAATGCTAACGGCGGCTCAGCGCGGGCGCGCGCACAGGGCTACCCTGTTGTGCCGGCCCACTACGCACCGCTGCTGTTTTTTTTTTTCATTTTTCTTTTTCCTTTTCTGTTTTTTGTTTTCTTTTTTTCTTTCCCTTTCCCTTTTTTTTTATTTTTTCTTTCTGTTTGGAAAAATTCAATTTTCCTCGCAAAAAAAAGGAAAAATTCAAGTTTAGAAATTTGGTTTATTTTTTTGAAATTGGTTCATGATTTTCCTAAACATGTCCACGTTTTTTAAAAAAATTCATGATCTTTTTTAAATTTAGTTCATGATTTTTCGAAATACTTTCACTTTTAGAAAATTATTACTATAAAAATCAACTATTGGATTTAAATATTATTTTGGATTTGAAACTCAATTATATATTAAAAAGCTGAAATAACAAAAAGGAAAAAAGCCATATACCTGTAGGATCCTCGGCCAATAGGATAATGGGCCGGTCCATCATGGGTTTGCCTCAGCGGCGCTCCTGCAGGATCCTCAGCGCAAAAGGATAAGGGACCGACCCATTGTTGGTTGGCTTCCGGCGGCGCTCTGTGGTCGTGCCCCTCGAAGCGGCATTTACCAGCTCCCGTTTTCTTCTAGTCGTGTGCTGACCAAACCTGGCCAATGGGTTGGCCCGCTCCGGCATAGCCTTCGCGTGCCTGGCCTGGCACAGACGCGGTGGCCCGTGAAGTGGGTCAGACCATGCCATCACTCGTGCTCCGTCCCGCGGTCCGGGCACGACACAGGCTTGGTGAGCCGTCCCATGGCATGGGAAGCACGCGGGACTGGTAGATGTTTTCTACTGGCCCATCAATTTATCCTAAAATGTGGGCCGAAAACCTTCTAAATCAACAACGTTTGCTTGGTCTGGTAGTCAAGTGGAGTGAGTTCGAGGGGCAGGTAACAAGTTTGACTCCCTATCTCACCTATTTACGCGTGTATGTCTGTATTTTCCGCCGGTAGAAGGCTTGTCGTTCATGCTGGCTGCCAAGCACAGCGCCACTACTTCACGAACTGGCACGGGTCCAGCATGCCATGAGACGGGCCGGTGCCATGCATTCTTCGCGTGCTACGGGCTGCCCGTCAAAACCCGGCCCGATGGCCAGGTTGGCGTTGGCTTCCAAGAACACACTCCAACCAAGGCCTTGCATTGCATGACACAACATATGTCATTGCCCACTATAAAGGTAGTAATATGAATGTGTATATACTAGTCTAAGTGTGATTAGCCTTATGCTACTCATAACGGGAGTATCATAAGTGGTTTACATGCATATAAAACGCTGACGTGTCACTATAATTAATGATGAGAGAGAGCATGGTCGTATCATACATAGTTACTGTATCATAGCACAAAACATACTCCCTCCGGTCCATATTATTGGCCTCAACTTTGTCTAGATGCAAATGCATCTAGTCTAAATACTTAACTAGATACATATAAATCTAGATAAAGTTGAGACCATTAATATGGACTGGCGGGAGTAGAAAAATTGTTGTCAAATAAATCTTGAACATAAATTTACATTAAGATTCTATAATTTAATAAATATGATGAGATAATGATAATATTATATGATACCATGCATTATAAAGGTAGCATCATACACTAATATCATACTACCCACTTGACTAGTCTTATATATAGTGGTGGTCATCTTCATTATCGGTGTAAATTAATCTAATTATGCTAGTAGTATAATTTTCTCTAAGTGTCCTTTCATATCTAAGCCGCCGGCTACACTACCATAACGTGGAGCGAGATCGTGGGAGTGCCTATATATATATACTACACTCCTTACACTTAGCATTCACCGATTTCATCATCATAGAGTACACTTAGCCTCACGATGGCGAACACCACAAGTGTGATAAGTACCTCGCTGGCTGGCGCGGGTGATGCACCCCCATCAGTTGTCGCCTCGTTCTCGTCAACTCTGTTATGTCCGCCCTCCTCTCCCATGCCATGGCAGCCGGGATCCTTCCAGAAGATACCATTGACGTTATCGACAAACGCATACTGGCTTTCCTTTGGGCTGGGGAGGACTCTTGAAATGGTGGGAACTGCAAGGTGGCTTGGCCTATTGTTTGCTCGCCAAACTCTAAAGGAGGAATGGGCATTCGTTGCCTTGCCACTCAAAACAAATGCCTCCTTCCTAAATTACTTGCTAAAATTCACTCTGAACCTTCTACCCCTTGGGCCTCCCCGTTTTAGCATTTCTATGGATGTTCTCTCTCCCATGACCTTGACGACCTTCATCCCTCGACACCCCTCTTTGGAAGGATATCATCCTCAACCTCCACTCCTTCCGCTAAAACACTATTTCCCTTCTTGGCTCTGGCCGATGCACCTTCCTTCGGATTGACCGTTGGCACGATTCTCAGACCCTGCCGAGAAATTGCCTACCCTAGCCCCATGCCTCTCGTCCCAATATATATGTATTCCTTCACTAGAAAAATACCCCCATACCCGGCAGATTTTTGGGGAGACATAAGTAAAAAGAACCGGCAAAAGTTGGTTACGTGGCGGATGAGCTATCGCGGCACCATTTTATCACGGTGGCCAGTTAGACGTCGTGGCGCATAGGGCACACCGGCGGATTTTGGTGTCGTTGTTGGTGTCCGAGTTGGCCGGCGCATTTTAATGTTGCGATAGATGGATGAAGGCAATGTGATATGCGGCGCTCATTGCAAGCGTCGTTAACTGTCAGTCTAATAGTGAAAAACGGTCAAGCACATCCCATTGACTAGTCTGGTCTATGACGTTGACTTGGCTGGCCCACCACCGAGTCAAGCCTTGTCTTATATCTGGATCTCCTCTCCAAAACCTTTCTCGGGACGAATCGTCAGCTTGCGAGCGGTGGCAACGGAGACTGTTGAGGCACCCAATGATAGATTTAGCGGACGTCGGGTAGAGATCTCGACTATAACATGTCGGTACATGCGTTGATTATACTCCATCCATTTACAATTAGATTCCACCACGGTTGCCATTTGTTTGATATCTGATTTGGGGATTTTTGATCTCATAAATGGATGTTTTTGTTTTGAAGATCCACCCCAATGTACCTGCGGATATCTATGACCCAGATTGGAACAGAGTCGACTCGTAGCCAGACCGGAGTTGCAAGTGTGTTTTACCACCGCGTCACTATGTGGTGTGCGACATGACAAGGCCAAAGGACACCGGCCGCAAGTTCTACGTGTGCGGCCATGAGAAAATGGCCTACGATTTCGTGCCATGGGTTGATGAAGAGCACGAATCAATACTAATTCATCGCACTTTAATTCATCTGTGGTGTGAGGTCAAAGCGAATACAGATTTGAACATGCCACGAGAAGAAGTATGCAAGAAAAGATGTAATGAGAAGAGAGACCTAAGCTTGATTAAGGAGGAGTGCAGCAGTATTGTCAAAGATATACTGTCAATTAGGAGTGAACTAATCGACTTAGTTGAGCATATGTAATAAGTAATAACAGTGCCATATGTATATTTGTGATTCCTACCAAAAATTAAATGTTGCTTTGCATTGACTGCTTTACTAAATCTGTAATAACTAATATTTGTGTTGATACTAGTTTTGTCACAAGATACAAATTAAATTTTTCTCAATTTAGACTATGGGTGGCACAATGTAATGGAAAGGATGTTTCATGATGGATTTAGATGAGTTCCAAAGTTGAGACATTGTGACGGATACTACAACGAAAGGCTAAGTATATGACTGCTATAGTAGCAGCAAAGGAGGGCATTTGTGTTAAATAGTTTGTTATCAAACTAGGTGCGTTTCAAAGTAGGCTAATACTATAAAGATATATTATGTGACAATAATATCAACATATTTTAATCCGAACGAACTAAAGGTCTCACCAAAGGACCAAATTTATACAATGCCATCTCATTTAAGAATGAGTGATGCGTAGAGACGCAAAGACATGCAAATACACACGGACCTGAAACTGTCAGATCCGGAGATTATGTTAACCACTAGCAATCAAGTATATGAAATACCAGAAAGTCATAGGTGTTCAATACGCAAAGTTTTTCAAACTAGATTATTGACTCTAGTGCAAGTGGGAGACTGAAGAGAATATGCCCGAGAGGCAATAATAAAGTGGTTATTATCTTATTCCATGTTTATGATAAATATTTATTTTGCATGCTATAATTATATTGATCGGAAACGTCAATACATGTGTGTTTAATAAACAAAAAGGGTTTCTAGTTATGCTTCTCTTATAGACTAGCTTGTTGATTAACAAGATGATCAAGATTTCCTGATCATGGACATTGGATGTTGTTAATAATAAGGTCACATCATTTGTGAAATAATGTGATGAACATTCATCCGAAGTATAACATTACGATCAAGTCATTATGTTTATATTGCTATAACATCATACGAAGTAATCTTTATCCTTAGACCATGAGATCATGTTAATTGCTAACATCGGAAGAGTATCTTGATAACATCAAATGTCACACCGTAACAGGGTGACTATAAAGATGGGTTCAGTGCTACGAAGGTGTTATATTGAGGCTCATGGATCAAGAGTGGAATTTGTCAATCCCGATGACGGATAGATATACTCTGAGCTCTCTCGGTGATATCACATTAAGATAGCTTGCAAGCAAGTGATATGATCACTAGAATGTAATATCACGGGAACGAGAAAAGAGTGCATGTCGGTAACGAGATCAAACTAGGTATTTGGATACCTATGATCGAATCTCGGACATGTATTACATCAAGAGACAAAGGGATTAAATTACAAGTGTTAAAGGTTCTCACGATCATAGAAGTCGTCGTTAAATATGCAGGAGTCAGTATGGACCTCCAGGTCCTGCTTCTGATTATTGATCTGAGAGGAGTCTCAATCATGTCTGCATTATTCGCGAATCGTAGGGTGACACACTTAAGAGTTATCGGACACTATTTTAGAGCACATATGTTTCAGACGAAAGAATTGCAAAGCGCAGGAATTGTTTCGATAGAAACCGGAAATTGTTTCGGGTGAAATTGCAGAAAGTGGTTCTGCATGTGATATTGAAATATTGCAATGGGTTATATGTGAATGTTTGTTAATTAAAGTAATTAATAAAATTCTGAATAAATTTAATAAAAGAGTTTTATTAAATGAGAGAGCATTAAACTTGGAGAATTTTAATGCATTTAAAGTGGGGACTTTAAAAGGGAATGTGAAGAGGCATTTTAATGTGGAGGAGTTACCACCACATGAATGGGGGAGGTGAGGGGTCACCCCCCATGCGCCGGCCATGGGGAGGGGGTACCCCCCTCCTCCTATAAAAGGACCCCCTCTTCCTCCTTCCTCACACCTCCTCGTGAAGGATCTCTCTCCCCCTCTAGAATTATTCCCCCATGGTCTCGGATTAGCGAGATACATGTTCCCGGTGGCATTTCGTCTGGAAGGAGTTGCTGCTTCCGCTGGATCGCTGGAGCGAGGAGGTGGAGGTTGTCCGGTGGCTTGAACGTGTGTGTGAGGACGGATGCACTGCTGATTTGCGACGCTCAGACTTCCACACGATCTTGAGATCGGCAAGTGTACGACTAAATCAACCACGAGTTCCTACTCGTTAACAAAACTCGTTGTCTTTGTGGGTAAGTTCTGATGGATGTATGTCCACCCGTTGCTCTGTACCTAGTAGATAGATCTTGGCGTGTAGTTCTCATCGTAGGAATTTTTTTGTTTTCTATGCTACGGACCCAACAAGGGGGTGTGGGCAGGGAACGAGCCTCGGGCTTCGGCGTGCTGGTGGGGGGAGCCGAGGCGGCAGCGCCATGTGGGGAAGCTTCCATGCGCCGGCCTTCATCTCCAGTGACGATGGGGCGCGAGGCGAAACTCCAAGCTGCGGGGATCACCCGAGGCGGACGGAGAAGGGGTGCGGGCTCGGGCTCCGACGTGCTGGTGGGGGGAGCAGGGCGGCGGCGCCATGTGGGGAAAGGAGAGGAGGGCCCTAGCGACGGCGCGTGCTCACAGGCGAGGGAGGGATACGAGGTGGGGGAGATGGGTTGCTGGCGACGGAGTCTGCATGTCGAGGACGAACGCTTCGGCCGCGTGGATGGGACCGCGTGTCGCGTCGGGGTGATGGGGTCACGGTGCGACCCGGACGATCATCGTCCTGGGGATCCGCATCATTTCCCATATCACAAACCCCACAAAAGAGCCGAGAGACAAAATTAATAGTAGAATCCACCCAAACTATGTAAACTTGACGTGTTTTTTCGATATGGCCGCTGACCCTAGAATAAATGATTTACAATGGCATAGGGTGTTTCATCTATGGTCATCGGGACAGTAGAACGTATGTATTTGCTGACATGGCACTGCGTTATACACCACATGTGAGGCCACAAAGGTGTCATAGTGTATCTCTTTCTATAAAACCTTCCTAAAATTAGTCCCTCGGGCTCCCCATACTTAAGGCATGTTTGATTCGTAGGATAAGAAAATCATAGGAATAAGAAAAATGTAGGATTACAATGTCATGTCCACTCTAATCTTATAGAAATAATATGAACCAAACTGTGTTTGATTCCACTATAGGAATCTGAAAACGAGGTATAGGTGGATGTTTGATTTCCTATGAATACTAGTACAAAGGAATTCTTAGAAAAAAATCTATGGAGATCAATCGTACAAATCAAACAGTCATCATAAGAAAAATTCCTATTATGATTGAATCCTATAAAATTCCTAGGCAAATCCTCACTACAAGAAATCTGGTGACTAGTGACATTTTCTTAACGACCATAGATTTTTTTTATCATAGATATATGACCATTCTGAACCAATTGGTCATAGGGAATTTGAGAGGGTCCAAACCTTAAAAAATAACGGCCAATTTTGTCAAAAAGGTCATAGTTCCCTAACACGAAATGGTCATGAATGGATAGGACTGGTCTACAGCGAGTTATTTGGGAGACTACGACCAATTTAGATGGCCATATCATATAATAACAATATATTCTAAAGTATAAAGAGAGTGACTAAACCTCCACCTAAGCAATTCGTCTATGTATGGCCGTGCGTTAGGTTTGTACCGTCCGGTCTATTCGGTCACTGAAAATTTCGGTCATCCAGAAATGCTACCCGAATTATCTTCGGTCTTTCTGTATTCGCTCTTCGGCCTTTTCGGTCCGGTCTTCGGTCATGACCGTATAGACCGAATATATGAAATGCCAACATATGTAGACCAAAGAGATAAAATGGCAGCACCGCACCAACACATGTGTATATATAATAAATAATTTCAACACCTGACGGCAACAACACAAAATGGCAGCACACCTATAACTATGAGTATACGACTATACGACTGTATGAGTATATGACAATATATGACAGCTAGAATCAACACAAATAGCAGGACTAGTAGGACTAGTGTCGTCTCTCATATATGACAATATGTGACAGTTAGAATCAACACTAGTGTTGTCTCACAGTTTATAGAATACAGATCGCCAGCACGAGTTTCACAGTGCACATACACAATAGAAGCTCATACAGAACTTGACAAATAGAAGTTCATACAGAACTTGAAAAATACAGATTACAATTTACATGTCACAAGCACTAGTGCTGTAGTGCACATACACAATATAAGTTCAAACTCGGCTTGACTTTTGTAACAGCGGGACAATCAGCCTTGCGTTTCCCTTTCAGTTTGTCACCTAGTTCTTCAAGTAACTCTGCACATGAAACATATTTAAAGAACATGGCTGATTGTATATAATTCCAGCTGTAGTATTTGACTGATTGTATATAATGGCAAAAATAGTATATAGCTGATTGTATATAACTAATTTGTAAAGAACATGCATGGCTGATTGTATATTACTAACATGACTTAACATGACTGATTGTATGTTACTAACATGGCTGATTGTATATTACTAACATGACAACAGTAGTATATAGCGGATTGTATAAAGAACATGCTAATTGTATGGGAACTTACCTTTTTCTAGCTCTTCTAATGCCTCCAAATTCTCCTTGATGTCAACAGGATCAGTGGACCGTCTCAGCCAGTCTTGTGTTCAAACCAAAGCTTGTACCATGTATGGAGTAAGCGAGGTCCTGAAATCATCAATTATGCGTCCACTTGTGCTAAAGGCAGACTCCGAAACTACCGTTGAGATGGAAATAGCCAAAACACCACGGGCAATCTTCGCCAAGGTTGGGAACCTTGACGAGTTCACACTCCACCATGTTAGGATGTCAAGTTTTGCGTCAGGATCTTCACAACCCTCAGCAAGGTATTTATCTAGCTCAGATTTGCTACCACCATTCGCACTATTACTTTGCCTCAACTGATTTGCAATTAATTGCTTCATCATACTTCCTCCTCCTTCCATTAGTGTTTTGTTAGTAGATGGTGTCGCTTCCGCTGTAGCACGTGAGCAGGATTTTAGACTATATTCTTCGAACAACTCACAGACACATTTGTTAATAGCAGCCCAGACTTTCTCTCCCATCTCAAGACCATAAATGTCCTCGGTAACCATCTTGGTATAATCAGATAGCTTATACCTTGGATCAAGAGCTGCAGCAACAAATATGAGCAAGTTGATATTTTCCTTCTCCTTCTCGTCCTTCTTCCCTTTCCCTATTTCATTTATAGTCAGCATTCTTACATCCTCCTCATGCCACAACCCCCAATATTTATCAAACTTTTCTTTCATCCTCTTTCCCATAGCAGATTCAAAGGATCTGTACTAGCCATCCAATCCTTAATCAATGTGTGGACCTCACCAATCTCAAACAGGAAGTTGTTGGAAGTGACATGGAGTGAGGCAGACACACGACAAGTAAGTTGATAAAAATGACAAAGGAAATCAGCCAATTTCTTTGCATTTTCCCAATCATAGTCATCTAGATATCCAAACCCACCTTTCTCTTCAGCCAAGTCCAATGCATACATCAAGTGAACAATGCAGCCATCATTAGCGCTTGCATTCTCAATGGTGACTGTCATAACACTTTGTAAACCCCATTTCAGCAAACATTTCTGCAAATTCTTCCCCAAATCCTTCCCCTTGTGGCTCTTCACCATGATAAAATTGATGACCTTCTTATGATACTTCCAATCATTGTCAATGAAATGGGCTGTCACTGTCATATAGCCATCTTGCTGCTACGAAGTCCAACAATCAGTGGTTATGCATACACTTGCACAATTCTCTTTGATAAACTTCATCAGCTTGGCCTTCTCACTTATATAGGTTTTGACAACCTCCCTCGCACAAGTCCTTCTAGATGGTGGTTTGAAGCGGGGGCAAGCTTTGGACATGAACTTTTTGAAGCCCGACTTCTCACCAAATGCAAATGGCAACTCATCCTCTATCACCATTTCAACGAATGCCTTTCTAAGTGCATCCGGATCAAATTTCCAATTGTTCAGGCCAGCTCCTTGAGTTGCTTGCAATGCACCTTGCTTGGGATCATGGTTCCTATTTGGATTTTTCTTGTAGCTTGCCAAGTGTCTGTGCATTGATGATGTGCCATTGTGACCTGTAGTAGCTTGGATTGGGCGGTTACAGTACTTACACAATCCTTCCTTCAGTTGACCATTACTATCAAAATCTTTGGTGAAGTGATCCCAAGCTTCTGATCTTGCTGCCATCGGTTTCCTCACATGTGGTTTGACTATCTCTTCATCATCATCAATTTGAATCACCACTTCCTCTACATGACCAATCTTAACCGTGGCTTGCACTCCAGTAGCTATTGCTTGCACTCCAGCAGCTATTAATTCATCTGCCTATGCATCTACAAGGGCAAGTTCACGTGTGGTCAGCTCATCCTTGAGAAAAAACATGTCTGCTTCAGATGCCATCTACAAAATAAGCAGCAAAAATCTCTTATTGTTTGATTCGCTCTCGATTCCAAATAGTCCATGTGTACGAGTACATAACAAATGCATGTATAACAGTCTACAATTATGTGATTTATTCTTGATTCTCTTATTATGTAATTCATTCCTGATTCTCAACGTCATATAGCCATAACTTAGCATCAACAATAACAGCCTAGCAAAGCATAGCAGAGTACCAGAAATACTACTGAATACTAATCTATCTACTAGGCTCCAACAAATGTAGAGAATAATGCAAGTATGAAACAGCCAGGGTCGGTTGGCGGCGGGTGGCGCCCCGGGGTTGGAGGTGCGCGGGAACTGGCTGGAAGTCGATGCCGTCGACACGGTGATGGAGGTGTGGCCGCAGCGTAGCACATCGAGTCAGGGACGGCGGAGATCCGGCTGTGAGTCGGAGACGGCAATGATGCGCGGGGTGTTGGGCACGGCGGAGTCGCGGGCTAGCGGTGACCAGCGAGGATGCAGTGGGTTCGATATCATCGATGGGGTGCTGGAGGTGTGGCTGCAGCACGGCTCTCCGAGTTAGGAACGATGGATATGTGGCTGCGATTCGAGGACGGGGGCATTGGGGACGACAGAGTCGCGGGCTAGTGGTTACCGGCGAGGATGCAGCGGGGCGTAGGGGGCGGCGGATTCGCGGGCTAGCGGCAACCTGAGAGGATGCAGCGGGGCGTTGGGGACGGTGGAGTCGCGGGCTAGAAGCTCACTTGTGCGTGGTGGCGGGTGGCATATCTCTAGGTCAAAGATACGGGACGGGAGGAGAAGATAGAACGTGGAGCTAGCATATGGTCGGGCCTGTATGGGCTGCCGCTCGACAAGTCCAATTCGACGTGCTACTAGAATTTTCGGTCACTACGGGAAAATCGGTCTTCAGCTGCCAACAACCGAATGGACCAAAAATATTTCGGCCATTTGAATTCCAAGACCGAGGTTGTACCCGATGACCGAATTACCTCATATTTCGGGTTCGGTCTCGGTTATTCGGGTTCGGTCTTTAGTTTCGGTTTTTTATGCCCATACATATGTCTGTGTTATTTAACATGTCCATTTGTGTGGGGTCTACAAGTGAATCTGATATTTTATTATAGTATCACTTACTAGTGGGTCTACCTATCATTTTGATATTAAACAAGTGGTACCCTGCGGTGTGATGAAAATTATGGCAAAAACGCGAGCCACAAGGACTCGAACCAATGACCCCTTACTATCTCTCGGGGAACAAGACCAACGTCAAACCCACGACCACTCACTTACGCCTATGGAACCAAACCAATGGAACAACACATCGTCCGTGTTAACATACCACGCGGAAATTTTTTGTATATGCCAAAACAGTGTTGGGCCTGGGCCTCAGAAGGAAATGGCCTCCTCTTTTATTCTCCTGAATATTTTGCCCTACTGGCTAGGCCAACAGCCGAATAGTCATTAGCAGGTCGATTTTACTAAAAATTATGGGCTTCTTGTAAAGTTTTAGCCTATCAGAGTGGAGGGATTTTATTTTTTCAGAAAGTCTAAAAACTTAATTTTCCTATAATCTTTTCATATGACTTCGGATTGAAATGATATAAAAATCAATTCGGTTCATCTTTAGTAGGTGCATAACTTTCTTATCATATAAAATTATACAATACGAAGGATTTCTATTTTTTTAATGTTTTTAATTAGTTATGCCAATTTCAAGACACGGTCAAAACGACGGGAATGACTCATATAGGTGTTGAGCCTCGCTAAAATTGCATTGGATATCTGATAAAACATCATATTATGAACCTAAAAATGATTTTTTCAAAAAATCATGAGCCTTATGTCATGTACTATAGTTCAAATCGGACCCGCTTCCTACCAATTCGACAAACATTTGTCTTTTTTGCGAGGGGTGCACTGAAATATTTTAGATACACCGGTTGGGACATTGTCCATGCAATGTGGTCTACTATTTATAAAAATAGGGTGGTAGCATTTTAAAACTTTCATTTGGTGGTTGTTTCACAAAACGCTCCATTTATGGCACTCGAAAAATGGAAAATGCATTTTTTGAGCGACGAAAAGGAAAACTTTCTCCTGAAACATTATTCGTCCCAAGATGCACATGCATAAACAATATAGGCACATTATCAGAAACTATACCATGATTCTTGCTATAACATTCGTGTTTTGGCCTAAAACATGAAACCTCGAAGATGATAGGTCATGATTCTTGCAATATACCAAGTTTGGTATTTTTCGTTGCAACCATGTCACATAATAAGATACCACGCGAAGGATTTACCTTGTTTGGACCGTTTTTAATTTCTTATGCCCGTTTCAAACTATGGTCAAAACGGTGGGCATGAAGTTTTTGCTGGATGTTGAGCCTCACTAAACTTGCATTGGATCTATGCTAAACAACATATTGTGAAGCTAATTTTTTTTAAATCATGAGCATTAGATAATATACATGTAGTTTAAATCGGACCAACTTCCTAACGATTCGGCAGACATTTGTCTTTTTGCAAGGGGTGGACAAAAAGGTTTGAGATCTCCCGGTTGGGATATTGTCCATGTAACATGGTCTAGTATTTTGGAAAAATAGGGTGATAATATTTTAAATTAGCCATTTGATGGTTGCTTCACAAAATGCCCTGTTTTTTGTCCTCGGAAAATAGAAAATAGCTTTTCTATGTGACGAAAAGAAAAACGTCCTCCTACAACATTGTTCGCCGTCTCAAAATGCACATGCATACATAATATGAGCATATTATCACAAACTATGCCGTGATTCTGGCCATAGCATTCGTGTTTAGGCCTAAAACCATGAAACTTCATACATGATAGGTCATTTGAAAATACATTTTTTAAATATTAAAGATATTGCAAGTTTGTTATTTTTTTGGCAACTAGGATAAATAAAGTGAGAAATTGCAAAAATGTGGTGGTAACATTTTGCACAAAAATCCCCTCAAATCCTCTTCTCTCATTTCTGAAAAATAAAAATACAAAATAAGATACCATTTTCATAAAAAAATAGAAGAACCTAGCCGGCCTGACCCAAGGGCCAAGGCCTAGCCTACCTAGCCCACAGCTAACCCTAACTACCCCATCTCACATCCTCTTATCCTCCTCTCCTAGCGCACACGTGAGTTCCTCGTTCGCTCCCTTGCGGACCCCCTACTTCCTCGCTCTTCCTTCGCCACCGCCGCTGATCTCGCCTAGCCCCACTGCTTAGGTGCTTGTTCGGTCGAAGGGTGGCGATAGGCTCCTCATCCATATGCACCGATGCCGGATCAAGGAGGTCAACGACCTACTATTGTTGTGGCTACTCTCCAACGCTGCTCTCCGCCAGCCGACAATTGCTGCTTACCGACCGAACCCCACCTCCACATCCACACAACTGTCGGTGAGCATGCACGCATCCTCCCTGGACCGCCATTTTCTGTTGTAGTACTCCCTCTGTCCCAAAATGTAAGGCGCCTAAGGTTTTGTTAAAAGTCAACATATTTTAAGTTTAACCAAATTTATACATAAAAATATAAACATTCACAATACTAAATCAATATCAATAGATTCACCAGAAAGTATAGTTTCTCAAAATGTCTATTTGATATTGTGGATATTCATATTTTTGGTATAAACTTGGTTAAACTTAGAAGATGTTGAATTTTGGCTAAAGCTTAGATGCCTTACATTTTGGGATGGAGGGAGTATCAAATTTTATAGGTTGAGATATTGAGTGCCTCATGGAACCCATCTTAGGATCTCCGTAGTTGCATCTCCGTAGTTGCTACATGTTCATCCTTTTGATCTAAACTTTATATGATCAACTATTGCTGGGGGTACTTGATAGGCTGCTAATTGTGGATGTAATTTTTGAGATGTACTAATTGTGTCTGTAATTTTTATTTATTTGAAGTTAGTTTCAGTGGTACATGTTGCTAGTCTAATGACTTTATGCCACTGAGCTACTGATTTTAATATAAAATGCTAGGTCGCAAAATGTGATTATGAAGGTTCCGATTCATGCTATGTAGTTAGTTATGACAAATATTTTCTATGTCCTCTTTGCTGCTGATGTTAAGTATGAGCTTCTTTTTTATCTCATTTTCTAATATACAGAAAGTAAGAAACATACTTGTGGCATTTGGGATATTATTAGTTCATGTATGTATGGGGATCATATTACTTGGTTTTCAAGTAGCGGGTGCTGCTTAGTTGGTTTCTTTGCTCTACTTGTAGCCCATTTCCTTATTTAATGTGTTGCAACATGAACATAATATTTCGATGATGCAATATTAGATCACTAGATATTTGTTTACATTCTTATGCTAGATCACTAGACATTTGTATAAATCAATGTAGTAATGTATGGTTCATATATAAGTATCATGCCTAAGAATGTTTAGCTATTTTTCAGAAAACATGGAGATAGTACTTACTAGTAACTAGGACACAACTATTTTCATCAGCGTGTATTGTTGCTTTGGACTTGTGTATAGCTGTTGTAGTATACATCTTTAGACGTACCATGCTTAGTAACTAGGACACAACGGTTGTGATAACTACTGTATAGCGAGTATAGCACATGTACCATGGAGTGTTTTTTATGTTGCTCCTGTTTAGATTTATTCCGAATGTTGCTCGTGTCTATATTTATACTGAATATTGCTTATGGTCATATCTAGATAGATTTAAAGTTGTTGCGGATAACTAATGTTGCTGTTGTTTGCTAGATGCAGGAAGGTCTTATGTGGAAGGTTGCTCCTTCGCTCAGGCAAATTATAGGATGTTGGATAGCGATCCAATGGGCAAGAGGTTCTACTGTGCAATGCTTGACCTAGAAAATTGTAGATGTGTGCATGCTTGACCCGAAAATCTGCAATTGATACGCTTTCTGGTTATCTAGGCTCTGTTACATTGTGCTATATTATATAGTTGTAATCTGTCTTTGTTGTAGCATCTCCATTTTATTTTATCTTAACTCGGGTATCTATTTTTTGTAAATCAGCATGGTGTGTACTTCTAGAGCTATTATTTATGAAATAAAATATGTTATGTATTTTTTGAATGAAATATTGGCTATTTATTGTGAAGATATCGAATATTGAAATCTAGCAAGTGGACCTGGAAAAAGACGAACTAGTGGGGCCAAATAGTGTACGATTTGGGCTCTAAAAAGGCCAAATCAGAACAAATAAGCTGAAAATGGGTTGTATAAAGGCTAAGATCCAAACAAGAAATGAACCATAAAAAGGTCAACGCCCTAATAGAAATGGACTAAAAATAGCAAGCAGACCATGTAAAAAGTCTAAAATTGTTGGATTTGGCTCATATAAATCACCTACCTAGACCAGACTAAATCTGATCGACGACCTTTTTAATTGGTCACAGATTTGCCACGTAGATTCTGACGTAGATAGGGCAGACAGTCTATGACTAATACAGTTGGTCATAGAATCTATGGCCATCTATATTGGTCGTAGAATATGTGACCATCTATATTGGTCATAGACGTCTATGACCAATTCAAGAAAAGGTCGTGGTGTTTAACTAGTGACGCTCAGCTTTTGACCATCTGTATTTGGTCACAAAAAGGTCATAAATTTAAATCTATAACCTTTCAAGGATCAATATGGAGGGTCATGTATCACCAGATTTCTTGTAATGCCTTTGAATCAAACGGACCCTTAATGTGCCTCCTCCTTCAACTCGAGTTGACTCATGGCACTTCTTTACCTTTAGATGCCCTCCCTCGTGTCATGATGTGTTCTGCCTCTAGTTGCATGCATCCCTTCCTTTCGCATCGATTGCTCTATCTCTGGTCGCACACAAGTGCACCGCTCGAGGTCCTCCACATGCCACCAAGTACTCTGTTGCCTGCAACCTCTCTCACATTCCTTCGCGCCTGCTCCATGTGTCTCCCAATCTCGCCTCCCTACATCTTGTCGGGCTGGTGACTCCGTCTCTCCTGGCAGCAAAATCAAGGATGAATAACACCCAAATCAAGCAATGTGCCACTGGCTTGTGTGACTCCTAGCGTGAGGGTGCGGTACTCCGGCGAGACATTGTCACCGTCTCCATGATCTAGAACGTGAGTGATACATTGCAAATGTATCTATAATTTTTTATGTTCCATGCTTGGTTTTATCTACTTTCTTGTGTTTTGTCCACACTTTGGAGTACTTTTCATATGATTTTTTGGACTAACCTATTAACAAGAGCCATAGTGTCAATCATTGTTTCTTGTTTTTGTTCCAAAAAGTCGAAAATGAATATTCTCGAATTGGACGGACAAAGCCAAAAATCCTATTTCACCGTAACTCCCGAGCTAGAATATGAGACGGAGTGAGGCCACCACACACCACACAGCCATCTTGGGCTGGGCCGCGCGCCAGGTGGTATGGCCGCCTGACACCCCTCGGTCTCCTCTTCGCCTATAAGATGCCTTGACCTAAAAACTCGGGGTCAGTTTTTCTAGAAGGAGTTCCGCTCACGCCACCACCAGATTCCACTTGACACTGAAACTCCGTTCGGCACCTCGCCGACGGAATTGGAGGAGATCATCGCCATCATCATCACCATCGGTTCTCCATCGACCATCCATGTTTCCCCCATCTATGAGTGAGTAATCCCCCGATGTAGGCTATGGAGATGGTAGGGATTGGATGAGATCGTTCATGTAATGGCATCGGATTGTTAGGGCATGGTGCCTAGTATCCTCTATTAGTGCTTTTTGACTTTGTTGTGACTTGTTATGCTTAATGCTTGTCACTAGGGCCCGAGTGCCATGATTTCAGATCTGAACATGTTATTGATTCATTATGATAATATTGTTTTTGGTCTTACCTGCAAGTGGTATACACATGTTGTTGTCCGGAACCAATGGCCCCGAAGTGACAGAAATCGGGATAACCGGAGGGAATGGCTTTGATGTGAGGATCACATGTGTTCACGGAGTGTTAATGCTTTGCTCTGGTGCTCTACTAAAAAGAGCACCTTAATTGCTAGTAGTTCCCTTGAGGCCCCACTGCAAACGGGCTGGCAGGACAAAAGATGTTGTGCAAGTTCTCATTGCGAGCACGTATGACTATATATGGAAACACATGCCTAGGATTATCTAGTACTTGGATGTTTTATCTTATTTATCTGCAATTGCCCTATATTCTGATTGCCATGTGAATTGTCTTGTCCATGCAACGCTCGTCCATCCATCCCTATGCCTACCGCACTCGAATCCTACTGTTTACTGCTATTGTTACTGTTGTCTTTACTTTACTACTGTTGTTACTTCACTACTCCTACTACAAAACTGTTGCTACTGATAAACTGCTGTGAGCAAGATTATTTCGAGGTGCAGCTGAATTGACAACTCGGTTGTTAAGGCTTATAAATATTCTTTGGCTCCCCTTGTCTCGAATCAATAAATTGGGTTTCACTTCCCTCGAAAATACTGCGATACACCTCCTATACTTGTGGGTCATCAACGAGCTAGAGGGGAGCTTCCGCACGTCCCCGGGAGGAGGGCTCATGCTCGACGTGCTCGATATCCTCCCGACTCCCGTTAGGCGAGAGGTCGGTGCTGGCGGGCGATGCGCAACTAGCTCGCAGCAGCGTCCCTTCCCTCCTCCCGAGCCACCGCCTGGACCGCCTCCGCCTTGCACCATGTCGTCGTTAGCGTCGCCTCCTCCCGTGCCACCGCCTAGACCGCAATCCCAAGGTTCACCACGACAAGTGGGAAAGCACATCCTGGTGGGACTCAAGGGTGGACTGGAAACCCCCCCAAGCTCGTCATCCTCGGTGTGTGCTTGTGATGGTTGTCCTGTGATCGCTGCCTCATCCATATCTCCCACCTTCTCGTGCATCCAGTAATCCATGATGCATCATGTTTTGCCGTTGGCACTCATGCGTGCTTTGCTCTTACGCGCGTACTCCCCGAGTGTGCGCACCAGCCATGCCACAGGAAACCTCGCTCTTCAGAGCGCGAACCCGGGCAAGTCCATTGGGTCTCTATATTCATGTCACAACATGACACCCATTTCGACATGGCCTTGCTACTGGTGCGCTCTGATCGAGCCACCTCCAAATGTGGGCGAGGATGACACACTACTAGAGAGCAGTGAGCGCCCACTACTAGGAAACAACTTATAGGTAGACAAGATATTCTGTGGCGCATATGTAAAACCATGCGCCACATATATGTATCAGTGGCGCACTAGGAAATATGCGCCACAGAAGTTTGGCAGTTCAGTGGCGCACGAAACCAATATGCGCCACAAAAGTCCACATTTCGGTGGCGCATATTTTCGTCTGCGCCATAGAAAGTGATGATTATGTGGCGCATATAGAGTTGTATGTGCCACATAAAGTTGATGGGACCTAGCACCAAAAAAAAGGGGCAGAAACTTGTTGGAGATATGCCCAAGAGGCAATGATAAAGTGGTTATTATTATATCTTTATGTTTATGATAAATGTTTACATCCCATGCTATAATTGTATTAACCGGAAACATTAATACTTGTGTGTTTTGTAAACATAAAAGAGTCCCTACTAAGCCTCTTGTTAAGCTAGCTTGTTGATTAATGGATGATCATGGTTTCCTGATCATGGACATTGGATGTCGTTAATAACAAGATCATATCATTAGGAGAATGATGTGATGGACACACACCCATAGTAAGCATAGCATAAGATCAAGTCATTAAGTTTGTTTTGCTACAAGCTTTCAAATGCATAGTAAACTAATCCTGCGACCATGAGGTTATGTTAATCACCATCACCGGATGGATACTTTGATGACATCAAACACCGCTTCGTAACTGGGTGGTTATAAAGGTGTCATTGGGTATTCTGAAAGTATGTGTTGAAGCGCATGGACCAAGATTGGGATTTGTCCATCCATATGACAGATAGATATGCTCTGGGCCCTCTCGATGGAATGTCATCTAGTTAGCTTGCAAGCATGTGACTAGGTCACAAGGGATGACATATCATGGAACGAGTAAAGAGTACTTATCGATGTGAGGTAGAACTAGGTATGGATATACCGACGATCAAACCTCGGATAAGTAGAGTATCGCGTGACAAAGGGAATTGGTTTCGTATGTTAATGGTTCTATCGATCACAAAGTCATCGTTGAGTATGTGGGAGCTGTTATGGATCTCCAGATCCCGCTGATGGTTATTGATCAGAGAGGTGTCTCCATCATGTCTGCATATTCATGAACCGTAGGGTGACACACTTAAGGTTCGAAGATGTTTTAAGTAGATATGGAATGTGCGTTGGAGACCGAATGTTGTTCGGAATCTCGGATTGGATCCGGGACATCACGAGGAGATCTAGAATTGTCCGGAGAATAAGATTCATATATTAGGGATCATTTTCTAAGTTAGGAAATGTTCCGAGTATTTGTATGGGGATTCTAGAAGGTTTCGGAATGTTCCGGAAGGTTCTATAAGATTTCTTGGAGTTTACTTGAAAACCAAGAAAGGATTAAGGAATCCTTGTGGGGCAAGACAAGGAGTAGTGGGGGAGGAGGACTCCTCCCCCCTCCCAATCCGCCGGCCAAGGAAGGGAGGGGAGTCCTACTAGGACTCCCCCTCCCATGGCGCCTCCCTCCTTTAAATAGAGGGGTGGAGGCGCCACCCCCTTTGCCCCTTCTATTCTCTAGATCTCAAATTGCCTCTCTCCTCCTCCTCCTTCCCTCTACACTGGCTTAGGCGAAGCCCTGCAGAATTCTCTACTCAACCATCACCACCACGCCGTCGTGCTGCTGGGATTCCGTGGAGAGATCTACTACCTCCGCTGCTCGCTGGAACGGGGAGAGGAAGGTCTGCTTAGACTCCGCACGTGTGACCGACTGTGGAAGCGTTGCCGGAACGCGGCGCCGGAAGGATCGTCTACTCGATCTTGAGATCGGCAAGTGATCGACTACATCAACCACGAGATCCGATCTTGAACAAGGCTTATCGAATCTACGAGGGTTAGTACAGATCTATCTTGTTGCACATGTCTAATAGATTAGATCTTGGCTTTTATCTAGATTAGATATGGGTTTTGTTCGTTCTTGCGGTAGAAATTTTTTGTTTTCCATGCTACGAACCCATCAGTGGTATCAGATCCAGGTCTATGCGTAGATCTGTTGCACGAGTAGAACAGAATGGTTTTGTGGGCGTTGATGCTCGTGCTATCTTTTTTGCTTTGTGTACTTTGCATCTTGCGGTATGGTGGGATGAAGCGGCTCGGGCTAACCTTACATGTCATCGCACATGAGACTTGCTCCACGCTTGACGTGTAACTTGCTTTGCACAAGTGGCTTTGCGGGTGTCTGTCTCTCTCACCATAGTATAGATCCAATCTACACTTTGCACTTGATAGCACTTGTATCAACCTTGTGGTTCGTGTTCATAGGTAAGATCCGTTCTTATTCGAAAGCCCCAAGCCACGTAAAACATGCAAATAAGATTAGAGGCGTCTAACTCGTTTTTGCAGGGGTTTTGTGATGTGATATGGCCATTATGTGATTGTGATTATATTTGATGTATGCAATGATCCTTATTGTAATATGGCAACCGGCAGGAGCCTAATGGTTGTCTTTAAATTTTGTTTAAGACCTGCGTGTCTATTCATCATGTAATAGATTTATTCCAAGTAGTTGTAATAGTTGCTGTTGGTGATGGACAACCATGAAGCGGCGCCACTGACCTTGACGCAATGCTGGTGATGATGGAGATCATGTCCGTGCTTTGGAGATGGAGATCAAATGCATAAGAAGAAAGGGCCATATCATATCACACTAATTATGAATTGCATGTGATGTTAATCCTTTATGCATCTTGTATTGCTTAGATCGCGACGGTAGCATTATAAGATGATCCCTCTCACTAAATATCAAGTAATAAAGTGTTCGTCCTTAGTAGGCACCGTTGCTAAGACTCGTCGTTTCGAAGCATCTCGTGATGATCGGGTGTGATAGATTCTACGTGTGCATACAACGGGTGCAAGCCAGATTTGCAAATGCGGATACTAAGGTTAACCTTGACGAGCCTAGCATGTACATACATGGTCTTGGAACACGGAATACCGAAAGGTAAAGCATGAGTCATATGGATGATATGATGAACATGTTGATTGTTCGCCTTTAAAGCTACATCATCTCACGTGATGATCGGACTTGGTGTAGTGGATTTGGTTCGTGTAATCACTAAAACAACTCGAGGGATGTTGTTTTGAGTGGGAGTTTATTTGTAATTTGGATTAGTCGAACTCAATTTATCATAAACACAATCAAAGTGAATTTGCATAGTTTGTTGTAGTCATTGGCATTCGTTCACCACCTTACGCTTAGTTATAGTTGAGATAGTGGAACTATAGAAATTCTGGATATTTTCTTTACGAACTGGTATCGTATTGTTTTGAGTGTCAATCTAAAGTTTAAAAAGTCCTGTTGCAAACCTTCAGCAAACTCCATTTACTCTGTGAAGTTTAATAAACAGTATTAAATCAAGAGTAACAATTCCAGTGTTAGTATCTAATGTATCATGTTTGCCTCCATGATTCTTGATACTCAAAAGATTGTTTTTAATATCAAGTTTATCTAAGAGCTGAAAGCAATGTTTCAGAAACCATCATATGTGAAAGGTATTGCGATATCTAAAACAATATGTTGGTTACAACATGATAGAGTATACATCCTCATATTTGATGAGAATTTGTGAAGGTTGGAGACGCCAGTCGTCCTAATCCTCCAATAGGTTTTGGAAAAGAAACATTATACTCGCAATTCATCTTTATAAGCTATAGCAGCTTGATCATGAAAATTGTCATGATAAGGATGAATAGAAGATGTAAGTAAAATGTTTACTACACTAAAAGATTACTAAAGAATGGAATTTTGAAAGAATGCCAAACATTTGATGAAGGTGATCCACTTCAAAGTGCAAGTTCAAAGGTATTAGTATTTGACTATACACACTTTATACTATGTGTCATGTGAATGACACCACTATTGATGTTGATAGATTCTTTTAAAAGAAAAAGAATTGTTGAAAGAGAATCTATAAAATATTTGGCAGATTGGAGATGTCCAACTTAGGTATATAGAAGATACATGTTATGGTTGTATTCCTTGGTTGTTAAACAATGTGGTTCTGCGGTATTGGTTACCGAATCGGTTGGTATGAAGTGTCATACAGGACAACACAATTCATGAACTGCAATGGCCTAAGTAACTAGCAAGAGAATATGTGATGATGTTCATCGAAAACAAACAAAGGGTTGTTGTGTTGCTCATTAACATCAAAGCTTGCCTTCAAGATTTGTTTTAATAATTGTTATTTTGATCAGGTATTATGACGACAAAAGGTTGTTCAAATAATTACCGTATTCCATAATAGATGGATGATATACAAGTCTGGTTGGAGAAATAACGACCATAAAACTAATGCTAAAATGTCGCAAGACAAATAATTGAAAGATCACTTGCGAAGTGACATCATTGTTAAATTATATTGAAAGGGATACATGAAGAAACTCCATGTTGATGGATTTTTGGAGTCTTTGATTTTGATCAAATGACGCTTGTGATACTTTCCTGGAGATAATTAAAACTCCGTTCGTAGGCCAAAAGAGGAACGGACGACTAACTGATTGGAATTTGTACATATTGATGTATATAGTCCATTATGTGTAGTCGTGGGTGATGGATTTCAACTTCATATGCTTTCTCCGAAGATTTGAGTGAGTATATGTATATACTTACTCAATAAGGAAGAAGTATGAAACATTTGAAAATGTTCAAAGACTTTTAAGATGAAGTGGAAAATTATTGTAACAAGGAAATAAAAAAGTTTATGATTGAATCATAAAGAAAGATGTTTGAGTTACAAGTTTAGCAAAACACCTAAGATTTGAGGAATCGTTCCATGGATTTGCATTTCCCAAAACACCATAGGAGTATGGAGTGTTCAAAATATGTAATGAAACCTTGTTTGACATGATAAGATCAAAGGTGTCATTTATAAAACTGCCATTATATTTTAAAGATTAAAGCTTTAGTGACTACCGCTTTTACACTGAAAAGAGCTCCATCATGATCCGTTGAAATGACACCATATAAGTGATGGTTTGGGATAAAATCCAGGTTGTCCTTTCTTAAATTTTTGGTATGCTAGGCATAAGTAAAGTGTTTACAACCAAAGTCGGATGAGCATGTCTTTGTAGGTTATTTCGAATAACCATTGGGTATTCCTCCATAACACCGAAGACAAAAGTGTTTGTCGCTTAGAATGTCGAGTTTCTTGAGAAGGAATTTTTGGTGAAAAGTTAAGTGGGAGGACAATAGAACTTTGACAAGGTTGTTGAACCTTCGCTAATATGTGCTGAGTTGCGCAGCATCAGTAAGTGTCCCGGAGGCAGCAACAATGCTCATGGCTCACGTGCCTCAAAGGTTGTGGTCACGGAGATCTAAGTTGCTATTGAACCAAGTAGGTCGGGTAAGTAATCAAATGCAAAGATTTGAGAGTTAAATCATTGTTGTTTGACAATGATGAACCGACTACATGCAAATAATCAATGATGGGCCCTAACTTCGTTAAGTGGCTTGAAGCCATAAAATCCGTGATAATTCCATACACGAGAAATAAAGCTTTGATTTTGAAAGACCCTCTAGAAAGGTGCAAGACCTTACAGTCATATATGGATCTATAAAGAAATAGGCATGGATGTTTCACATCTATGAAATAGTCGACATGTCGAAAAGAGTTTATGACAATGTTCAAGGAATTGACTATGATAAGATTTGATCTTTCATAGCGATATTTAGTCTGGACGGATTAATGTAGCAACCACTACATATATTTTGGACAATAGTAGGGATATTCCTATGATCTTTGGAAGAACTAAGAATATATTGTTTATATAGTGGTGACAAATAGTTCATTGTAAATTGTTGCATTGATACTAGTTTTGTCACAAATTAAGTTTATCTCAATTTAAACTATGGGTGACACAATGTAATGGAAAGGAAGTTCCATAACGGATTTGGTTGAGTACCAAAGTTAAAACATTGTGACAGATACTACAACAAAAGGCTAAGTATATGACTACTATTGTAGCAGCAAATGAGGGCATTTGCGTCAAGTAGTTTGTTATCAAACTAGGTGTGGTTCATAGCGGGATAATACTATGAAGATACAATGTATGACAATTGTATCAACATGATTTAATCCCAAGGAACTAAAGGTCTCACCAAATGACCAAATTTATACAATGCCATCTCATTGGAGAATGAGTAATACGTAGATACGCAAGGACATGCAAATACACACAGACCTGGAAGTGTCAGATCCGAAGATTATGTTTACCACTAGCAATAGTGTCTATACAACACCAGAAAGCCATAGGTGTTGAATGCACAAGTTTTTAACTAGATTATTGACTCTAGTGCAAGTAGGAGACCGTTGGAGATATGCCCAAGAGGCAATAATAAAGTGGTTATTATTATATCTTTATGTTTATGATAAATGTTTACATCCCATGCTATAATTGTATTAACCGGAAACATTAATACTTGTGTGTTTTGTAAACATAAAAGAGTCCCTAGTAAGCCTCTTGTTAAGCTAGCTTGTTGATTAATGGATGATCATGGTTTCCTGATCATGGACATTGGATGTTGTTAATAACAAGATCATATCATTAGGAGAATGATGTGATGGACACACACCCATAGTAAGCATAGCATAAGATCAAGTCATTAAGTTCGTTTTGCTACAAGCTTTCAAATGCATAGTAACCTAATCCTTCGACCATGAGGTTATGTTAATCACCATCACCGGATGGATACTTTGATGACATCAAACACCGCTTCGTAACTGGGTGGTTATAAAGGTGTCATTGGGTATTCTGAAAGTATGTGTTGAAGCGCATGGACCAAGATTGGGATATTTCCATCCATATGACGGATAGATATGCTCTGGGCCCTCTCGGTGGAATGTCATCTAGTTAGCTTGCAAGCATGTGACTAGGTCACAAGGGATGACATATCATGGAACGAGTAAAGAGTACTTATCAGTAACGAGGTAGAACTAGGTATGGAGATACCGACGATCAAACCTCGGATAAGTAGAGTATCGCGTGACAAAGGGAATTGGTTTCGTATGTTAATGGTTCTATCGATCACAAAGTCATCGTTGAGTATGTGGGAGCTATTATGGATCTCCAGATCCCGCTGATGGTTATTGATCGGAGAGGTGTATCCATCATGTCTGCATATTCACGAACCGTAGGGTGACACACTTAAGGTTCGAAGTTGTTTTAAGTAGATATGGAATGTGCGTTGGAGACCGAATGTTGTTCGGAATCTCGGATTGGATCCGGGACATCACGAGGAGATCCGGAATTGTCTAGAGAATAAGATTCATATATTGGGGATCATTTTCTAAGTTAGGAAATGTTCCGGAGTATTTGTATGGAGATTCTAGAAGGTTTCGGAATGTTCCGGAAGGTTCTAGAAGATTTCTTGGAGTTTACTTGAAAACCAAGAAAGGATCAAGGAATCCTTGTGGGGAAAGACAAGGAGTAGTGGGGGAGGAGGACTCCTCCCCTCTCCCAATCCGTCGGCCAAGGAAGGGAGGGGAGTCCTACTAGGACTCCCCCTCCCATGGCGCCTCCCTCCTTTAAATAGAGGGGTGGAGGCGCCACCCCCTTTGCCCCTTCTATTCTCTAGATATCAAATTGCCTCTCTCCTCCTCCTTCCCTCTACACTGGCTTAGGCGAAGCCCTGTAGAATTCTCTACTCCACCACCACCACCACGCCGTCGTGCTGCTAGGATTTCGTGGAGAGATCTACTACCTCTGCTGCTCGCTGGAACGGGGAGAGGAAGGTCTGCTTAGACTCCGCACGTGTGACCAACTGCGAAAGCGCTGCCGGAACGCGGCGTCGGAAGGATCGTCTACTCGATCTTGAGATCGGCAAGTGATCGACTACATCAACCACGAGATCCGATCTCGAACAAGGCTTATCGAATCTACGAGGGTTAGTATAGATCTATCTCGTTGCACATGTCTAATAGATTAGATCTTGGTTTTTATCTAGATTAGATCTGGGTTTTGTTCGTTCTTGCGGTAGAAATTTTTTGTTTTCCATGCTACGAACCCATCAAAACTTCTATGGCGCATATGTCCATATGCGCCACAGAAAGTGATGTTTCTGTGGCGCATATAGGTGTATGCGCCACAAAACATGCAAAAACAGATCCCACACCCTCCCCCCTGGATCGCCTTTTCAGGTCTGTAAAAAATAAACGAAAGTGATAAAAACTTCAAAAAAATAATTCCTTTGAGATGTAGTTATATTTTAGGGTGTAGTTGTAGTGAAAATTGAAATATATGAATTTCGATGTATTTTGCAAAAATAGGTCATGGCACGGTAAAACGGCCATAACTTTTGCATACGATGTCGGAAAAAAATCTTTAACCTATCAAAATGATCGTCTCGAAATTTCCTACTTGATTTCAACAAACTTTGGTGGTTCTGGATTTTACAGAATCCTCAAATTAGAAAAGAGTAAAAAGTTATGGACGAAAGAAGATTTTTTCCTAAAAAAATATAAAAGGGGGAGAAACTTCTATGGCGCATTTCTCACATATGCGCCACAGAAGTCTTGGGCAGGATTCGAAATTTGAATCCCGCCGGCGCCCTTCTCCCTCTCTTTTTCCTTTTTCTCCCCCAACTTCTTCTCCCCTCCCTACTTCTCCTCCGCTCCACACTTCTCCCCTTCTCCTCCCTCCTCCTTCTCCACTCGCCGGCCACCTCCACCTCCAACAACCTCCTCCTCCTCCACCACCACCACCAACTCCGGCGACCTCCTCCACCTCCTCCACCACCAACTCCGGTGACCTTCTCCTCCTCCACCACCAACTTCGGTGACCTTCGACGACCTCCTCCTCCTCCTCCACCTCCACCACCAACTCTGGTGACCTCCTCCTAGCCCTCCTCCAGCCACCAGCCACCAGCCACCACAACAACCACCATCTCCGGCTAGATCTAGATCTGGCCTGATTTTTTTTGAAATTTGAAAAAAACTTTTGTGGCGCATATTGACCATATGCGCCACAAAAGTTTGAGAACTGGCCCGCATTTTTTTAAAATTTTGGAAATAACACTTCTGTGACGCATATTGGCCATATGCGTCACAGAAGTTTAAGGTTTCTGTAGCGCATTTCAATATGCACCACAGAAGATAGTTATCAGTGGCGACGTATGAGCGGCGCACTAGGAAATGCGACACGGATAGTGAAAAAAGATGTGCCACTGATAAGTTGTTTCCTAGTAGTGGCCATCCCAGTCCCAAGTCTAGTGACGACCATGGTGCCCGCATACATGCTCATCAGAAAGAGGCTTTACATACTCGGTAGTAGGTTATTAGTAGCATCATGGCCTCGGGAGGGGAGCTAGAGGTAGAAGAGTTGGAAAATCCGGGAAGGGAGGGGGGAGATGGAGGGACAAAGTGGTCTAGGATAGGGGCTGCCATGTGGGCCTGAGGGCTTCTGCCAATTTGTTTTTACTCGAGTAGGTTTTTCTGCAAATAATACATCACTCTGGTTAATCGTGGTGCCACGTCAGCAAATACAAAGTCCACTGTTTCCGTTGACCGACCATAGACGAACACATAACGTATTCTGATACAGTAAATCACTCGTATTACTACTAGAGTTAGTACATGTCAGACTGGTCATAGTGCAAAGTAACATAGAGTAGTAACATGCATACGTTACTAGTCAATGTACTACCTCCATAGTGGGAAATAATTTATTTGTTGTAACATCCAATGTCACATTAATTAGAGCATCTCTACTCGGGGTCCTCAAAGGCCCCCCAAAGGCCTATGAGGGCCGCCGGCGCAAAAAACGCGCCCAACTGCGACCCTCATTTTAGAATTTCCGTCGGCGCGGCCCAATTATTAACCTGGCGGCCCTAGGCGAAACTGTATCTACACGGAGGCAAGCGGGAGCACCGAAGGGGAATAAAATATTGTCCTGTCAAGCCACGCGCCCTTCGGCGGCCACGCGGCGGCCGAAAGTTGTTGCCACCGCGTTCCCGCTAGTTCCTTCCCGCAAGTTCCACTGCTTCCCGCCAGTTCCACCGCTTCCCGCCTCTACTTCCCGCCATTTCCGGCTACATAGACATCCTCCATCCTCCCCACACTAACATATGCCGAGGCGAAGGCGCTATGCGCCTCCCACTACCTCTGCCCCCTCTGGGCTGGAGGTTGAGCGTCGGTGGCATGCCGGTCCCGCCCGTCCCTCAAGGTGCTGCCCGCTGGTTGGCCATCACCAACCACTACTACGACGAGCTCACGCCGGAGCTGCGGTTGGACACCAACTGGGACCCCGACAACGCCACCACCTGGAACGCCTTCTTCGCGAATCGTCGCGAGCGGCAGCTCGCCACGTACGATGGGGATGGTCCGCCGTCCGTCAACAACAACGAGGAGGGCTGCAAGATGTGGTGGGGCGCCCAGACTTTTGCCGGCGTGATGGACCACATAATGACGGGCGACTATCCCCGCCTCCGGTACCCGCACTTCCAGCGGAAAAAGGGCTGAGGTCGCGTGGTGTTCTGGGATCCTCTTGCCCCGCGCGTGATGCTAGGCCTCGACCGGATGCTGGAGGCTCGGTCGGAGCCTCAGCCGGAGCCTCGACCGGAGTGGGTGGTCCCTCCGGAATACGCCGTGGCGGCGCCAGCAGAGGCGTCCCGGCGACCCGGAAGAATTTTCGGGCCAGCGAGTGGACATTCGCGCGTCGCTCGAACCGACGCCGCCGGGGACACCTGGTGGCGGAAGGAGGAGGAGGCCTACCGTGCGCGCGACGGAGGCGACGACGAAGGCTGCAGCCATTGCGGGCACCGGTCCCCAAAGCGACGATCGCTCTTCGGGATCGTTCGATGTGGCGCGATCGTGGCCGGCCAACGCCGCCGAGGCCGGAGCGCGCGCCGACCGATGACGAATACGACGGCTCCTACGACGACTACGAGGACAAGTACTACAAGGCTAGGCACGATTATGACTAGTTTTCTATTTTTATTATATAATAAAATTAGGTTTTCTCTATTTAAATATTATTTTATTAAAATATGTGTTTACTTTAGAGAGCACGGCTAGGAAGCGGCGCCTCCGATTTCGCGCTAGTGGCCCTCCATACGGGCCAAAAACTGGCCGCGCCGGAGCCTGTATGGGGGTTACGAGTGGAGATGCTCTAAGATTGTAGACTCATTTTACTTTGATATGTGAGATGTTATAGTAACATAGCTAGTTACTCTATCTATCTCTTTCTTCGTTAACTCACTGCCACGGAAGAGTTGGACTTTTAGATAGTACTAGGAAAGTTACCTATTATGACTAGCCTCAGGTTTAGGTGGCGCTGGATTTTACTCGTAAATTAATGTCAGTCAGGTTCCTATTAATGTCAGTCAGATTTCAGTCGTCGGGGAGTGGCGATGCGATGAGGCATGGGAACCGAGCCGAGCCTACGCGAAGGGAGAAACGGGATGGAGGCGGGAGCGGGCGACGCGTGGACGCGGAACGCGCCGCGGTGGCGCGCTGCATGTGCGCATGCACGCCGCCCTATAGCCACACGCGCGCGCGGACCGACCCGCCCTCCCACACACATACACACACCACACCTAGCTACATTTGCGCACGCGCAGACGAACTAATCCAGTGATTTAGCAATGGACACGGATGTGATCAGTGGCCGGGAAACGATGGCGGCGCCGGAGGTGGGGGACGGCGGTGGCGGCGGCGGTCGAGGGAAGTCGGCGGGAGGGGGCAGCGGCCGGAAGCACCTCTCCTCCATCGCCAACCACGTGCTGCAGCAGTGCTCCCAGTGCGTGCGCCGCCCCCTCCCTCCTCCTAGATTATCTCCATTCCTTGATTCATTGCGTCAGCTCGCGAGCCCTCTCCTCTCCATCCGTTTTGTTGGTTTCTCTCTGACGATTTGTGCAAGAAACTCTGCGTTGATGCGAAGCCCTTAGATGGGTGCACCATTCTCGGCCACTCTGAAAGAGATTTTAAATTGACCATATTTTCCCGTGCTGCCACAATACTCGATTCCGTATATACTAGCACGTGATTCCGTATATACTTGTATGGGGAATTTATTTAGTACAGTACTTCTTTTCCTTAAAAGTAGTAGTATTAATACCGAAGAAAGTGTTGAGGCTGATCACTGAGAATCTGGGCGCACAGTCGATGACAAATTTTGCTTCCTGTGTACAGTCAGTAGTGAGTCTATATAGTACCACTATATGTTTGGTCCGTTCATGTTCATATAATTCGAGCCATGGTGGTAAGGAAATAGCCTGTAGCTGTGTCTTATGCCTTGTCGGGGCGCTCAATCTAAACAGATCAGATTGAAGATTTGCTCCAATTTTGTTACTAGGAAGGTTTGCTTTATTTTGCTCTAAGTTGAGTAACAAACATGTCCATGTCATACAGAACCATGCACAAAAGCATCGACGATCTAGTCGCTGACTTCGAACTGGGACTGAAGACTGCAGCACTGGACAACTACTCAAGAAGACTAGTTGAGTACTGCAGCCTTCAGGCGCTGCAGTCGGTAACATCTCCTGGTCTAGGAGACGCGATCCACGAGGGATCGCTTAGTCGGTTCACATTTGATATGATGCTAGCCTGGGAGACACCCACTCCTTGGGATCAACAAATTACCATGGTTGGTGATTATAGACATGTACGCGACAGATCATAATCCTTCGGTTCTGAACTTGACTAGATGCGCTAAATGTTGCAGGAGAGCATATCGAAAGAAAGAGAAGACAGGAAGGAACCACTTGGAGCAAATGAAGCTGTGATGGGGGATGACACTTCACTCTTCTACTCGGATATGATGCCCCTTCTTGTAAGAGTGTCAAAGACATGGCTGAGTATCGGTATACCTAGGGCTAATTTTATTCATTGCTGAATTAACAACCTCATATATAGGTGAATGAAGAACCGACTGTTGGCGAAGATGCATACGTGTGGTTTGGATCTGTATTCCCTTTGGCTTGTGACGTTGTCAACGCACGATTCACTTTTGAAGCCCTCACCGCTACTACAGCTAACAGGCTCCACTATCCTGCTTATGACAAATTCCTCAAGGAAATGGATAAGTACGGCATAACTCAGTAACAGATCACTGTATCAGATACTAATTCTGCCCCGTTGTTTTCTTTTACAATAAAGCTCTTTTAGTCGGATCCTGTAAAAGTAAGTTCACAGTTGGATGCCGCGACACTCAGATGGACTATTATTGTGATTCCCGTAGGTCCTTCAAGTTCTTGCAGAACTTGCCAATTCCAACAGAAGTTGAATTTGCTGAAGATGAATTCATTTTGCACATGGAGGGGACAGGAGGAACACAAAGGGTTGTTCGGCACATTGGAACAACCAGTTGGCCTGGTAATCAATCTGAACAGCTTGTTCATTGTTCTTTCTGTTTGCTTTATATATCCGCGGCCTACATTGGTAGTTTGGTATGACATCATATTGTCCTTTGTACATCTGAAGTATGAAAAATCTTCTTGTTAATACTTGTGAACTATATAGGTAGGCTGACTCTTACCAACAAGGCACTGTATTTTGAGGCTTCTGGCAAAATCTCTTATGGACCTGCTTTCAAGGTTGAACTTTCAGAAACCGGAATGGATCAACAAGTTACAACAGCTTCGACAGGTCCTTTTGGTGCACCATTATTTGACAAAGCCATTGAATTCGCATCACTGTAAGTTCCATCTTAGCTTATTATTTTTGGTGCCATAGATATCTTAAACTGTACATGTTTACTAGTATTATCGTTCAAACAAACAATAGCTAGCATTTGTTGGTTTGGACAGTAACTGTTAATTCATCTGTGCAGACCAGAACCTCTGCTTCTGGAGTTCCCGGAGATGACCAGCTCAATACGCCGGGATCTGTGGCTTACCATGATAAGGGAAGTGATCTTTCTCCACCGTTTTATATCGGCGTACAATATAGAATCCCCCATTCACAAATGGGAGGTACATTCAAGAGTCATACTGGGAGTAATAAGGCTCCATGCTGCAAGAGAGATGCTAAGGATGTCACCACCACCGCCTTCTAGCTTCCTAATATTCTCACTGTATGATGACCTTCCAAAGGGTGACTTTGTGCTTGAGCAACTAGCGAACAATCTGAAGGAGACATCGACCATAACACCATTCAGTGCATCATACGTGTTCAAGAGTTTGGGTAAGTCGGATCCAATTGCGTTATTTGCGGAGATGGCCAAAGAGCATGACAGGGACTCAAGTAGACATGAACAACCCTTGGCCTCTCTTGGGAACACCATTGATCAAGTAAGAGATGAGGCGAGGGAAGTTACAGTTGCTAATGTTCCCATTGAAGGGATGAAGGAAGAAGGTCTCACCGATAGCCTTGTCGTTTTAGTGGTATGATGAAAAGCGTGTAGTCTCCTATTCTATTTATTTTGATTATCAATCCGGTCTTTCTGTGACTTGTCATACTGAACACCTCTGTTCTTTGTACGCAGGGGTTGGTAAGCCCAATCAGCAAACTGGGTCCGGTGATCCAACAGATGACCTCTTGGGATAGACCACTTGTCACATGCAGTGTCCTTGCTGTAACTTTGCTGACCATATACAAGTAAGATTGCACAATTCATTATATCACTTGATTGCAATCTCTGTATCTGGCCACCAATTTTGAGTGCATTTGAGCTGGGAATAGTAACTTAGCGTGTAAGGTTCTTCCTTTTCTAATGCAGCGAGTGGGTCGGCTATGCGTTGGCGGCATCCCTGATACTAGCGATCAGTGGTATGTTTTGGGCCAGGCAGAGAAAGATTGGTGAGATATGCTCAGAGGTGATCATCGACACTTCGTCGGACAAGACAACAATGGAAAGCATAGTGGAAGCACAGCACAGCATGAAGAAGGTGCACGAGTACATCAAGACGGCGAACATCGTGATCCTCAGGCTTTGGTCCATCGTCCTAGCCAGGTCACCAAAGGTATCATCAGTTCATGCCACACACTGGTTATTCTCTGTTCAGTGTCACTGATCTGTTCGGTTCAAGTCCTTGATATATCGGTTTGGACGATTCTGCTCTCTGTTTCGCAGCACACGGAGACGGTGATATGGATGCTGATGGGCCTGGCGGTGGCACTGGCCGTGGTCCCTTTCAAGTATGTCCTGATGGGGCTGACGGTGGCCATCTTCGCGGCGAACACAAAGGTGGTGAAGGCGGTGTCGAACCCACGGGGCAGCCGGCGCTGGAGGGAGTGGTGGGAGTCCATACCTGCCATGCCAGTCCATACGGTTGACAAGGGTGAGATTCGAACAACCTGAAGAAAACTGGCATATATACACGCTGGTAGTGATAGCTTCGTTCACGCTTAAGTGCTACACTGTAAACGGTTTCAAACCTGGAGCAGACACAGGATGCCTGCCATGAACACGTCGTTAGATGCTGTTGTAAAGGAATATAATAAAGTACTGTAAATATTTTGACCAAGTTTGGAAACAGAACTATACAATCCGGAAAAGTGGACACTGCACTGCGTTTTACCTTTTACACCTTCTACAAATACCAAGTTCTGTAAAATTTACACAAGAATTTCTGCCGCTGAAGTATCTAATTTCTCCAAGTCTTAACATCTCAATGCCTAAGCACGTCCTCAGATATAGATGATGGTGAACTTATCTGATATAGATGATGGTGAACTTATCTGCTGAACTTCAGGAATAGTACTTCCTCTATCAGTGGTTTTGTCTAGATTCAGTGTATCTGGACGTATTTTATTGTATAGCTATATTCGAATCTATACAAACCTAAGTTGGATCGACGGAGTATGATATTTTTTTTCTTGTGGATGTTTGTTGTATATATCATTATTCTTATGGAAGGACTTTGTGTCCTACATGGTTTCGTGCATCGTCTCAACTGTTGAAGTTGTGACCCCGGTATCTTTTCTTATTTTTCTTATTTATCTTTAAACAAGTGCCTTTATATTTTGGTAATTTGGTTACCATGGTGAATATCAACATTTGTAGTTGTATAATCCCAGTATGCATTGGTCTCCATGTAAGTAATTTCTAAAATAAGTAAATGGGGTCACACTGTAGGTTATATCCAGTTTATCATTCGGTTTGAGATAAGTTTGTAGTTTTCTCAAGAGATATGAAAAATAGAGAAGAGAGCCGTATCCTATATTTTGTGTCGATACATAATTTTGTGTCGATGCCGGAAAGTGTTGAGGGACGTGATTTTGTGTCGATACCATCCGAAAAGTGTTGAAGGACGTGCTACACAAAACAAAAAGTTTGCCTCGCATGAACAAACCAAGATCCACTATCGAGGTAGATTATATCCTCGATGATCAATCGATGAAGTACCGTGACTCTCGTAGCTAGGTTTACCTTCGGCCACAAGGTAATCTCCTCACAGATGTCCGCGTGATTGAATGTCAAGCAGACAACGCCTCCAAGGTATTCACATGTTTAGGAGCAGCAACATTGCGGCGAGTTGTAATGTACATGAGGCAGTCAGGGAATCAAAGAGGTGGAGTTATCTAGATGATGGTGAACTTATCTGCTAAACTTCAGGAATAGTAGTTCCTCCGTCAGTGGTTTTGTCTAGATTCGAGTGTATCCGGACGTATTTTATTGTATAGATACATTCGAATCTAGATAAACCTGAGTCAGTTATTTCTGGACTGAGGAAGTATGATGTATTATTTTTTTTGCGGATGTTCGTTGTATATATCATTATACTTATGGAAGGACTTTGTGTCCCACATGGTTTCGTGCATCGTCTCAACAGTTGAAGTTGTGACCCCAGTATCTTTTCTTATTTATCTTATTTATCTTTAAACAAGTGCCTTTATATTTTGGTAATTTGGATAGCATGGTGAATATCGACATTTGTAGTTGTACAATCCCAATATGCATTGGTCTCCATGTAAGTAATTTCTGAAATAAGTAAATGGGGTTACACTGTAGGATATATCCAGTTTATCATTCGGTTTGAGATAAGTTCGTAGTTTTCTCAAGAGAGATATGAAAAATAGAGAAGAGAGCCGTATCCTATATTTTGTGTCGATACGTGATTTTGTGTCGATGCCGAAAAGTGTTGAGGGACGTGATTTTGTGTCGATACCATCCAAAAAGTGTTGAAGGACGTGCTACACAAAACAAAAAGTTTGCCTCGCATGAACAAACCAAGATCCACTATCGAGGTAGATTATATCCTCGATGATCAATCGATGAAGTCCCGTGACTCTCGTAGCTAGGTTTACCTCCGGCCACAAGGTAATCTCCTCACAGATGTCCGCGTGATTGAATGTCAAGCAGACAATGCCTCCAAGGTATTCACATGTTTAGGAGCAGCAACATTGCGGCGAGTTGTAATGTACATGAGTCAGTCAGGAAATCAAAGAGGTGGAGTTATCTAGATGATGGTGAACTTATCTGCTAAACTTCAGGAATAGTAGTTCCTCCGTCAGTGGTTTTGTCTAGATTTGAGCGTATCCGGACGTATTTTATTGTATAGATACATTCGAATCTAGATAAACCTGAGCCAGTTATTTCTGGACTGAGGAAGTATGATGTATTTTTTTTTTTGCGGATGTTCGTTGTATATATCATTATACTTATGGAAGGACTTTGTGTCCCACATGGTTTCGTGCATCGTCTCAACAGTTGAAGCTGTGACCCCAGTATCTTTTCTTATTTATCTTTAAACAAGTGCCTTTATATTTTGGTAATTTGGTTACCATGGTGAATATCGACATTTGTAGTTGTACAATCCCAATATGCATTGGTCTCCATGTAAGTAATTTCTGAAATAAGTAAATGGGGTTACACTGTAGGATATATCCAGTTTATCATTCGGTTTGAGATAAGTTCGTAGTTTTCTCAAGAGAGATATGAAAAATAGAGAAGAGAGCCGTATCCTATATTTTGTGTCGATACGTGATTTTGTGTCGATGCCGAAAAGTGTTGAGGGACGTGATTTTGTGTCGATACCATCCGAAAAGTGTTGAAGGACGTGCTACACAAAACAAAAAGTTTGCCTCGCATGAACAAACCAAGATCCACTATCGAGGTAGATTATATCCTCGATGATCAATCGATGAAGTCCCGTGACTCTCGTAGCTAGGTTTACCTCCGGCCACAAGGTAATCTCCTCACAGATGTCCGCGTGATTGAATGTCAAGCAGACAATGCCTCCAAGGTATTCACATGTTTAGGAACAGCAACATTGCGGCGAGTTGTAATGTACATGAGTCAGTCAGGGAATCAAAGAGGTGGAGTTATCTAGATGATGGTGAACTTATCTGCTAAACTTCAGGAATAGTAGTTCCTCCGTCAGTGGTTTTGTCTAGATTTGAGCGTATCCGGACGTATTTTATTGTATAGATACATTCGAATCTAGATAAACCTGAGCCAGTTATTTCTGGACTGAGGAAGTATGATGTATTATTTTTTTTGCGGATGATCGTTGTATATATCATTATACTTATGGAAGGACTTTGTGTCCCACATGGTTTCGTGCATCGTCTCAACAGTTGAAGCTGTGACCCCAGTATCTTTTCTTATTTATCTTTAAACAAGTGCCTTTATATTTTGGTAATTTGGATAGCATGGTGAATATCGACATTTGTAGTTGTACAATCCCAGTATGCATTGGTCTCCATGTAAGTAATTTCTGAAATAAGTAAATGGGGTTACACTGTAGGATATATCTAGTTTATCATTCGGTTTGAGATAAGTTCGTAGTTTTCTCAAGAGAGATATGAAAAATAGAGAAGAGAGCTGTATCCTATATTTTGTGTCGATACGTGATTTTGTGTCGATGCCGAAAAGTGTTGAGGGACGTGATTTTGTGTCGATACCATCCGAAATGTGTTGAAGGACGTGCTACACAAAACAAAAAGTTTGCCTCGCATGAACAAACCAAGATCCACTATCGAGGTGGATTATATCCTCGATGATCAGTCGATGAAGTCCTCTGACTCTCATAGGTAAACCGTCGATGAAGTCCTCTAACTCTCGTAGGTAAACCGTCGATGAAATCCTCTGACTCTCGTAGCTAGGTTTACCTCTCGGCCACGAGGTAATCTCCTCGCAGCTGTCCGCATGATCAAATGTCAAGTAGACAATGCCTCCAAGGTATTCACATGTTTAGGAGCAGCAACATTGCGGCGAGTTGTAATGTACATGAGGCAGTCAGGGAATCAAAGAGGTGGAGTTATCTAGATCTAATCAATTAATCAGAGAGAAAAGAAGGGGTTTAGAAGGGTTTCGAGGAGGGAGCGAGGCCTAGGATTTCGGGCAAGGAAGAGGTTTAGAGGGGTTTTAGAGTGGATTTTACTTTGAAGTAAGAGTGTCGTCTCACAGAGAGTCGAGGAAGTGGTCTTTTGCTTCTTCTTATGAGTTTACCAAAGGGTGCCTACCAACTATTTTTTATCCCAAAGCACCGCGGTGGGTCACACCTGGCAGTGTCTCAATGCACTCACACGGTATGCAGAGTTCTCCCGACGACGAGTCGGATTCTACCGGAGCGTCCTTCCACTACTTATCCCTTTGCCGCTGCGCGCAGCGCAACATCGCACCACCCACATTCCCCCTCGCACCCTGAAATCCTCTCGCACCTCCACATTCTCCGGCGATGTCGAACAACGGCTACCATGTCCAAGACTGGTCGCGCACCCTTAGCATGGAAGAGGTGACGGCGGTGGAGAAGTATGGCCTACTCGTCCCGCAGGACACCTGTCTGCTGGGCGGTGGTAGATGTCCCTCGGCGAGCTCGTCTTACCGCCTATACCTATAGGTAAGGATCTCGAGCTCAAGATCCTTCACTAGCGTGTCGCGCTTCTAACAGTAGACAGGAACAACGCCAACTTTGTGCGGCAAAGAGTATCCTTTGGCCGATGCTGCTGGAGGACAAGAGGCAGTTGCACCTCGAGCAGCATGACAGGCTCTTCAGACCACCTCCGAGGTGGAACACCGTGGGCTGGTATGCCTTCTGGGAAGGTCACTCGTTCTACGAGGTCCTCGAGTGTCCTCCCATGGAGGGTCATGTCTTCATCGGACCCCGGGTCGTCATCTTCATTGGGCAACTGTGGGTCGCCCTCTAGCGCGTGGCCTTAACATTGTCTTTCGGACACCGAAGGAGGAGAAGAAGGAGGTGGCGCCTCCACACGGATGAGCTTCCTTCGACGCATGAATAAGGAGTTATCCCTCCCCAAGAAGGAGTCGAAGGAGGAGTCGGGGCTGGTCGTGCCCAAGGAGGAGCCTAGGCCGGCCGTGCCCAAGGAGCCGGGGTCTCCTTGCCAGAGCCGAAGCCGGACGCGTGGGTGAGAAACTTGTGCGCGCTCCGCCGCCTTGATGACCTGAATAAGTTCCCCGGTCTGGCCGCTTCCACTCTCGCCTTGATGCGGATGGCGATGCCGCCTTGGTGGCAGGCGAAGGACGGTGTGGGACCAAGTTGCTCGACGACAACTCGTGTCAGCGATGTCATCAACATCGATAGCTCCTCCACCATTGGGTCTGGCTTCACCACGCCGGACGATGACGACGGCGTCGTTGACATGCCACTGGACTTCAGCGTCTTGGAAGACTACCGGCATTTTTAGTTTTTAGTTTTTAGGTTAATTTGGTTTTATTTTGATTCAAGTTATGTAATCCGACTATCAATATCAATGAACATCGTTATATTTCCTAATGAGTTAGTGAGAAATTGGTCCCAAAATCCATCAGGAACCTAGTTCGTCGTTTTTTTAATTTCCAAAAAAAACAGTACCGGTGTGCGAAGTTGCACGGCCACCAGTATATAAGTTAGTTCGGGTGTTTATTTAGTATCCAATGCCCCAAATAAATTCGTTACTGGTGGCATGTACCAACCCGCTTCAGAGTCAATGCCTCCGAGACTTTTCTGAGCGCCGCCAATAAGGCAATCCCTACCAGAAATATGATTCTAACATGCATGTTGTATCACGTGCAATGTTTTACTCTATTTCATTGCAATTCATTTTGACATAGATTTTTAAAACATGATGAAACTTAATGAAGCCGTGCAACGCGAATCTTAAAGCAAGAAATCAATGCATATCACCGGCAGGGATGTGCACGTGATCTAGCATGTATGATAGAATCGCCTCTCTCGAATCCCTACTAGTGTAAGGGTCTTAGAGTAATAACTTGGATCTTCGTTATACTTACCGACGGTACATAAAGGAGAGGGGCAGCTTACATCATCGCTATGCCTACTAAGCCCGTTCACACTAGCAATAATATCATTCATGTCCATAAGAAAAATATTATGCGTTTGAAGTTCGCATAATATCATGAAGAATATTACCACACCTTATACCGTTAAAACAAATGCATCCTTGCAAACAATTCACGGTGATGCTATGTTCCCTTCATCTCCAAAGCATTAATGAAAGTGGTGATACATGAGGACACAAATCATCATCATAATAATAATATGAAAGACAAATGGACGGTTGAAGTAGCACACATGCAAATCCAACAATGAGATAGATGGAGGAGTTGATGATGCATGCGTAGATAATGGCGTTTATGACGAAGATTGATTTTGTGACCTCTAACGTCTAAGCTATGGGGAGTGGATTCCCTTCTATTGATTCCCCCTTTGGTCTCTAGGTCTCTTCTAGAGGTGAGGTTTCTAGAACCATTTCGAATGTTGTGTGGCTTCTTTGAGTGTCATCTCTCAATTCCGTTTGCAGGGGTTAAAGTAACTGATGAGATGAACCATATCGTACATCCACTTGATACGACTAGGTGCGGTCATACTTGTGGTTGTTAAACCCTTTATCAAACTGGTTCCATATGTTCTCTTTGATGGGGAACGGAGCATGGAAAACAAAAAAAACCTACGCGCGAACACTAACTAGTCAAGATCATCTATGAGATGGTAGCAACGGGTAAATCACCCTCGAAGACCGTAAGCGGGATTATATTCCCGCACAAACATTGTCGATGAAGGTGTACACGCGACGATCTCAAGATCGGGTACTCACGGCGCCACAACCGGCGGTACCTCCATACTCGGTCACACGTGCGGCTCATTGACATCCTCCATGCCCTCGGTCCAGTGGGGCAGCGGAAGAAGGGATCCCTCGGAACTCCTCCTCCACTTCTCCAAGTGTTGGTGGTGAATTATTTTGGCAGCGCTTCGCTACAAGCACTTGCCAAACGGTGGAGCAGCAAGAAAGGGAAATGGAGGGGAATTCAAAACCTAAAAGAAAAGAGGAGAGGAGGCCACCTTTTATAGAGAGGAGGGGGACGCCCCTAGGGGGTGCGCCAGCCCCTAGAGGTGCCACCTCCCCCTCTTGATGGTGGTAACCTCCTTCATCAAGTAGGTAACCCCCTCACTTATTCTCTTTTAATTGCATGACATTCATAACAATTAAACCACACTTATGGAATTAATTAAACATATTTATTTATTTAATATTTGTTAATTCATTCGATTAACAAACATTAACAATTACCCACTTGTGTTATTTCGATATTCCGAAATAGTTTCAGTGCTTTTCCAAAGCAACCCCTTGGTTGTCTGATAATTCAGTCGGAGTTCCAAATCTACTCAAAACGTGTGAGCAAACCTTAAGTGTGTCACCTTATGGTTCGTAAATAATATGGACATGATCTAGACACCTCTCCGATCAATAACCATCATCAGCGGGATCTAGAAATGGGAAAAGCATAGACTGAATAATATGGACATGATCTAGACACCTTAAGTGTGTCACCCTATCGAACCTTAAGTGTGTCACCCTATGCTTTTCCGAAACAACCCCTCTGTTGTCCAATAATTCAGTCGGAGTTCCAAATCTACTCAAAACACGTCAGCGAACCTTAAGTGTGTCATCCTATGGTTCGTGAATAATATGGACATGATCTAGACACCTCTCCGATCAATGATCATCAGCGGGATATGGAAATCCATAATGACTCTCATTTATTCAGCATGAATCTAGTGATCGTGCGAACCTTTTTCTTAGTAACCAATTCGTTTTGTCTCGCGATATTTTACTTGTCTGAGATCATATCATTTGGTATCATCCATACCTATTTCGATCTTGTTACTGACAAGTACTCTTTTACTCATTCTGTGACATAACATTTCTTATGATCAAATCACCTGCTTGCAAGCTGTTATCAATGTGATATCACCGAGAGGGCCCAGAGTATATCTCTCCATTATCGGGATGGACAAATCCCACTCTTGATCCACAAGCCTCAACTAACACTTTCTAAGTACCCAACGACATCTTTATAATCACCCTGTTATAGTGTGACATTTGATGGAATCAAAGTACTCTTCCAGTGTTAGTGATTGACGTGATCTCATGGTCTAAGGATTAGTGTCAATTCGAGTGAGATAGCAATATAAACTTTGAAGACATGGTCGTATTGCTAAACCTACTATGGGTGAATGTTCATCACATCATTCTCCAATGATATGACTTTGTTATTAACAACATCCAATGTTCATAATCAGGAAACCTTGATCATTTGTTAATCAACAAGCTAGTATAATGGGAGGCATTACTAGGAACCTTTTCTTTGTTTATTAAACACACATGTATTAATATTTCTGGTTAACACAATTATAGCATGAGAAATAAATATTTATCATAAACATGGAATAATATAATAACCACTTTATTATTGCCTCTCGGGCATATTCTCTTCAGTCCCCCACTTGCACTAGAGTCAATAATCTAGTTGAAACTTGCGTATATAAACACATATGGCTGGTATTGTATATACGCATTGCTAGTGGTAAACCTAATCTCTAAATCTGACACTTTCAGATGTGTATGTATTTGCATGTCTTTGCGTCTCTATGCATCACTTATTCTCAAATGAGATGGCATTGTATAAATTTGGTCCTTTGGTGAGACCTTAGTTCCTTGGGGTTTAAGACATGTTGATACTATTATCGTACAATAGATCTTCATAGTACTAGCCCACTTGAAACTACACCTAATTTGATAACAAACTTCTTGACACAAATGCCTTCTTATGCTGCTATTAGAGCAGTCTTATACTTAGCCTTTCGTTGTAGTATGCGTCACAATACTTAACATTTTGGAACTCATCCAAATCTATCATGGAACTTTCTTCCATCAAATTGAGCCACCTTAACCCATAGCCTAAATTGAGATAAACTTATTTTGTATCTTGTGACAAAACTAGCGTCAATGTAACATTTTATAGTGAACTATCTGTCACATGTACATACAGTACATATTCTTAGTTCTTCCAAAGATCATAATAATATATTTACTATCGTCTGATGATCATATTAGGAGTCATCCTGATATATGCTCATAATATTTAGAGCATAGGACATATCTGTACATTTTGCACAACCATATTAGCATCTCAATCTATCCATATATACTTTGATGTCTAATATTCTGGTTTTGCCTAAATCTTTCATTGAAATATAATTTTAATGAAATTCTTAACTTGTGTCAACAAAAGATACATCATTTTCAATCATCAATATGTCTTATACACAATGTATTATAAATATGTTTCAGCGCTCTCACTTAATTCTTGCAAATGCAAGCATCTTCGTCGTCTTTGATGAAACTAAATCTTTTAACAGTTTCACCATAGTGAATACTCCAACTCCATGATGCTTACTTCAACCATTGAAGTTTGCATGCCTTTTCAGCATCCTTTGATTTAACAAAAACCTTCAGACCGTGTCATGTACACGTCCTAGGTAACCAGTCTATTAAAAGAACTTTATTTTGTTTATTCAATTACCATGTATATAAATAGGCATATGTAGTGGTTGCTACATTAATCTGTCAAGACTAAATATCTTCCTCCCATGGACCTAGTGTCTTGGAGGTGTGACGAACCATGACCTCTCGCTGGCGGGAGGTTTTCCATTCTTTTGTTTAGCCTGTTTTCTTGTGTCTTCTTCGAAATGTTGAGGCGATGGCTTCGTCCTACAGTCAGAATAATATCCTCTCCGCTCTAGCCTTGCTCCCGTGGTGTATTTAGCACCAATGGAGGGCATGTGGAGTCGTTTCTCTAGCGGATCCCCCGAGATTATGTCTGTTTTCTTCTTCATTGGTTTGTTTTTGGGTTAGTCTCTTCCGATCTATGGTTGTCATCATATATGATGGTTGTTGCTCTAGTGCGACGGTCATTTGTGGCCTTAACATTGTTAGAAATATTTCTTAGAGACAAATAGTAATAAGGATTATTATCATATTTCATAAAGTTTATGATTAAGTTTTATATCATGTTGTAACTGTATTGAAAGGAAACATCAATACACGTGTGATATATAAACAACCAGGGGTTCCCGGTGAAACTCTAGCCACTGGTTGATTGGTCAACAGATGATCAAGGTTTCCTAATCATGTGGCATTTATGCTAGTTGAAAATAGAGTTATCTCATTCTGAGAATGAGATGATGAACCAATACCCAACCTAAACATCGTGACCCGATCATGTCATGAAGTTCAAGTTATGATGATTAGAATAGACCTAGTAGACTATTCCTTAGACCATGAGGCTATATCTATCACTATCTCTCGAGGGTGCTTTGATAACATCAAACGTCACTTGGTAAAATAGTAATCATAAAGGTGTGTTCAGGTATTCAGAGGAACAGTTGAGGCAATATATGTCAATAGCGGGATTTTTCCATCCGTGTGACGGAAAGATACTCGAGGGCCCACTTGGAGAAGTTATATCCAATAGCTGTGCAACATGTGTTTTGATAACAGGGATATCACTTGTTGAAACGAGTCAAGTAGCATTTGTCGGTAACGAGATTGAACACGACATGGTGATGTCATTGATCAGATCTCGGGCAATGCAAGTATCGAGAGACAAAAGGAATAAGACACGACAGTCACGGTTCAAACGACAAAAGATTTCATGGAATGCATAGGGGTCACATGGCCATCCATGTCCCTCTGTTGATCATTGGTTCGGGAGAGTCCTGACCATGCCTAGAGTGTTCCCGAACCATGTGGTATCACACTTAATGGGTTGGTGATGCTTAGAGAGTGTTTACAGGATCGGTAGAATCACAGAAGAATAGAAAGAGAGAAAACTAGAAGGGTTTCGGTAAGTCCGGAGGATGTCCGGAGTGGAGGTGGAAGGTGTTCCATAGCCATGAAGATTGAACAATATGTGAATGAATGTTAATCCTTATTTAATCATTTATTCATAATTATTTAATAAAGAGAAAATCAATTAAAAGGTCAAAAGTCATAATGGGCCAAATTCCGGAGGGAGAAGGGCCCATGAGGGAAAGGCAAAGGGAGGAAGGAGGGGGGAGATGGTCGGCTAGGCCTATACCCTCGTGTGGGGCCCACTAGGGCCCATTGGGGCCGGCGGCCACCCCCTCTCCCCCTCTCCCTTGATTAGTCCCATCCCAGGACTTTGAGGGAGGGAGTACCTCCCCTTCCCCCTATATATAGTGGGGTATTTTGACCAAATAATACACACAATATTCAATAAAGGTTTCCTCACTTTTGGGGATACCTCCAATTGATATTCTCTCTCTCTCCCATGACCATGGTCCCAAGTTCGGACTGCGCGAACGAGAGACATCTTCACCGCGGAGTGCCATCGCGCTGCGGGATTCGGATCTAGGAGCTCTACTTCTACAACTGCTGCTGGATTGGGGAAGCGGGAGTGACATGGGTATGCCCAATAGGCACTCGACTACAGCCTACCTGGTGCGGTTCGACGGAAGGCCCACTCGACGAATTGCCAAGGTCCATGACGCTTATGACGGTTCGAGTGGTATGAAGCCCATATGGACACGGACTCTCAAACGCACAAGACAAGGAAGTCTCAATACTAGAGTTTGAATACAACTTGTAACCAACTCGTATTGGTACCTGAGACCTAGCCTCCCCATATATAAAGGCTAGGAGGATCCAGCAAGGAGGAGACGACCTAAGATCCTAATAGACAAATCGCGACTCCCCAATAGATAGATCTACAATCTCCCGCTAGATCCAATCTGCGCATACACCGCCATCGACGACATTGTAATCCATCGGATCATCATCAATCAAGAGTAGACAAGCAGGAATAGGGTTCTCTACGAGGTCTGAACCTGCGTAAACCTTGCGTCCCTGTGTGCTTGTTTGCTAGCCGATCGAGACTTCCAGCGCTCCCTCCTTCTCCAAAACCCAAGTCCATAACAATGGGCATTGATGAGTTAAACCCTCGTCAATTGGCGCCATCTATGGGAATTGGGAGTGCTGATGTTGTGGTTTTCTCGGCCCCATCAATCGCGATCTATGACTCGATGACTACCGAGAAACAGATCTACTTGGGCTCTCATGTGTCATCGTCCGAGCGGGATTCCTCATCGTCAGCGGCAGCTAGATCGCAACTGGTCGATCCATGCGCGTGGTCGCACGAAGCTTCGTCATCAACGTATTTGCCACGATCAACTCCATATACACCAACACGGTCGTCATGGGGAGCTTGACGTCGGCGCTTCAGTTTCCCTCTACCGATTGGATCTATCGAGGCGAGGTGTCTTTCGGGCGGACTGCTCAAAAGGGCTGGATCACTGGGTTCGACAAATAATTATAATCGCATGAACTCGACTTAGCTCGAGAAAGGACTTGTTTATTTGGATCGAAATAAGCTACCGACACGGAGCATAGTAGTATACGTATGGGATTATTTGGAGTTAGAATCACTGTCGAATCCGCAGTCTCGCGCGCGCGGCTGGGTCCCAAATCAGACCAGACAAAAAAAAGGGGTCCGCGCATCACACCGATCGTCCGGTCAGGCATCAAGGGCCCAAAGAAAATAAAAGATCAGAAACAACAACGGGCATTGGGGAAAGAGCCTAACGGTGCATGCCTCCACTTATATCGAGTTCAAACTAATCAAAGGCTCCACGAGAAAGCACGAGACCACCTGAGATCAACGATTCGTCAATCTTTCCGAATAAATGAGTACAACTTGGAGCAGAATTGACCAAACCATGTGGATTACGTACATGCACTTCGATTTGCAAGATAAAGTCTGATACGGATCATCTTCAAATAGAAAAAAGAAAAAGAGAACAGCATGCCAGGTTTTTTCCGACCAGATCGATTGAGCCGACACGCACCCAGGCCGAACTGCCCACGACTTCGGTGGCCGCGATGCAAGCCGCATCCATCATGTGTTCCGTATAAAATTATTAACCCACGTCGGCTCAGTTCTACGAGTATGCCGTTTCAGAACCAGATGACAAAATTCCGACGGCTTCGCCGCGTTGATTCCATCTGCCGCGTCGACCGCGCTGACTCTACACCCGAGGGCTACGTCGAATATGCCGCACGACCCGCCACAGTCTTCGACTCCTCCACACGACCCGCCACAGTCTTCGACTCCTCCACACGACCCGTGGCTACCTTCGTCTCTAGCGACCCGCTGCGATCTTCGGCTCTGGTGACTCGCGGGTTCCGACAACCTGCTGTAGTCTTCGACTGAGGCGACCTTCTATGATCTTCAGTTGCGGCAAACTCCTCCCACCATCGGTTTTGGTGATCCGCTACCGCGTCGACTCCGGTCCGCCGCATCGTCTCAAGAACATTGTCTCGGCTCCATCAACCACCTCGACTCCACCGACTCGGGGGCTCCCTCAGCATTGGCGACCCAGCGACTCGCTGCGACCTTCGACTTCGTCGTGCAACCCGCTTCGGTCCTCGACTCCAGCGACTCGGGGGCTCCCTCAGCATTGGCGACCCAGCGACTCGTTGCGTCCTTCGACTCTGGCGAGATGTTGCCTCCTTCGGCAATGGCAACCCATGCCGCCATCGGGTGTGGCGACCTGCTACAACCTTCGACTCCCGCAATCTGCTACCGCGTTGACTACGTCCATGTCCACATCGATTTCGTTCACGACAACTACCCATAAAGCTAAGTTCTCTACTTAGGGTTGTGCCCTCTTCGAGTAACCTAATGTGCCGTCGACTCCGCGCACTCGATCACCTCATACGCGATAGCCCGAGTAGCTGATTCTGCCTGATCGTTGAATCCTTGAACTCTGAGTACCTCGGAAAGGTACTGAGACTAAGGGTAATCAGGCTAACGAAAAGGCCTAGCATACAGTGCAAAAGTCTCGATTCGATTGGCACAAGAATTTGACTTTACAAGCCGAAAGGCAAATATTCTTTACAAGATACAAGTACTTCACAATTCTTAATGTTTTATGTAGCTTACATGGACGTCGACTGCGTCGAGCTACTCTATCGGGTCCTTCAACAAGAGTCGACAAAACAACTGGCTACGACATACACTCAAGACCCGAGTCGAGTCCCTCCTCGGATGGTTGCATCGCTAGATGCTACACACATACGACGTTGGCCACGCACTCGACAAAAGTGACTGCATCGACTACATCTGCATCGTCGACTCACCCATGTTTTCTCCTCACATGATTTTCGACTACAACTGCAAGATACAAGACTCGAGTCTCTGCCCGAGTCTACGACTCCGCCAGACACTCGGGGACTACTCCAAACTGGAGCACTGGAGCACTGGTCGCGTATATACAAGATCCTCGAGTGACACGCTCTGAATCCTCACTCGAATCTACGATTTGACTAAGGATTCGGGGCTACTCCCATAGGGAGCGCTGGCCGTGCACCCGAAGAAATTTGTGAAGATATCCAAGCATCATGAAAACCCTTCACTCGAATCAACGATTCGATTGTGGGTTTCGGGTTACTCCCATAGGGAGCGCTGAAAGCATATTCGACTGAAACAAGCAACAGAAGATGACAGCAGTCGCAAAAGTTATTTAGTCCCTGCCTGAGTCTTCGACTCAACCAGCCACTCGGGGGCTACTCCCATAGGGAGCACTGGTTGCACACCCTATGATTATTTTCTTCCTCGTATATCATATTGTGTGTTGATAACATCCACACTCGAAAGCTTTGGCGACTCCGCCTCATATTTTACCTGCAAAGAGACTACGTCTCCTAGGTCACCCGAATCATCTCCGCGATGAAAAAAATTCGGATGCCGCGCTTACAGCGTGAAGATAAGACCTGAATAAGGCCTGACAACGCATCTGCTGCGCTCTACCAGAAAGGATCCGTACCTATAGGTATGATGAATATGCCTTGACGGACGCGTCGAGTGCTCACATTTATATACTGGGATTCGAACTCTATAAGACCTCCGCAGCATGAGTCGAATTACGCCAACAATTTCCGAATTCGAGTCCGGGGACTCGAGTTTGAGTAGGTAGCGTTGTTTTTGCCCTAGAGCAATTAACTGGTCCCGATCCGTCGAGCGTACCAAGCACGTTTACCATCATCCCTATGAACTACTACAAATTTGACTGACTTGATGTACTTCCGGGTGAAGTGCTTCGCACTCGACACAATTGTCGACTCTGACGTCCTAATGCAAAAATCATGACTTCTGAGTCTTCATCCGAATCTACGATTCACATGGACACTCGGGGGCTACTGACATGGGTATGCCCAATAGGCACTCGACTACAGCCTACCTGGTGCGGTTCGACGGAAGGCCCACTCGACGAATTGCCAAGGTCCATGACGCTTATGACGGTTCGAGTGGTATGAAGCCCATATGGACACGGACTCTCAAACGCACAAGACAAGGAAGTCTCAATACTAGAGTTTGAATACAACTTGTAACCAACTCGTATTGGTACCTGAGACCTAGCCTCCCCATATATAAAGGCTAGGAGGGTCCAGCGAGGAGGAGACGACCTAAGACCCCAATAGAAAAATCACGACTCCCCAATAGATAGATCTATGATCTCCCGCTAGATCCAATCTGCGCATACACCGCCATCGACGACATTGTAATCCATCGGATCATCATCAATCAAGAGTAGACAAGCAGGAGTAGGGTCCTCTACGAGGCCTGAACCTAGGTAAACCTTGCGTCCCTAGGTGCTTGTTTGCTAGCCGATTGAGACTTGCAGCGCTCCCTCCTTCTCCAAAACCCAAGTCCATAACAATGGGCATTGATGAGTTAAACCCTCGTCAGGGAGTCATCGCTAGGCACCGGATGCATGTAACTCCCTACGAGGTGTCACACTTGAGGCACTAGAAGTCGTTGGAGCCGCAAGAGCACAAAGGACTTCATCACGACCTTGAGGTCGGCTTCGGCTCGTCTACATCAACCACGCTCTCCTGAGCGTTGACAACGCTTTTTGGTCTTTAAGGGTAAGTTCACGAAAAGCCCCTCCCGTTACTGCATTAATAATAGATAGGTCCTGGCAGCATCAGGGGTTCAAGGGCGTAGGATAAAATTTTATTGTTTTCATATGCGAACCCCTATAGTGGTATCAGAGCTAGATCTATGTGTAGTATTGCTAGTATGGGTAGAACACACGAGATGTAGTGTGTGGGCGTTGATCTTTTAGTTGTTACCCTCCCACGTGTACTTGTGTATACCGTATCAATGCTTGATGAAGCGGCCCCTAACCGACTTTACACGTTCATTCGCGAGACTGGTCCATGCTTTACATATTGCTTGTAACGTATAAAGTGGCTTTGGGGGTGTATGTCTCTCTCGCATTAGTTGGTATGCCATTTGCAATGGAGGGCCTCTAAAGGGGTGTAGTATAGACAACTACTCGATCATCGTTGTGGTGAAAGTTCGTAGGTAAGAATGGTTCTTGTGCGAAAGCCCATTCAGCCACGTAAAACATGCAAAGATAAAGTAGAGGCGTCTAACTTTGTTTTGTAGGGGGCGTTATGATGTGATATGGTTGTGGCAAAGGTAAGTACTTACTTTATGTTTCTAAGAAGTAGTAGATGGTCACGAAGGTGATGGACTACCACGCCGGAAAGGCACCGGTACCCTGGTGCCTACGGTGCTGGAACCCTGGCGCCGAAATCCGGTGACGCTGGATGGAGATCACGACGTGAAGGATCATATGACATTGCATTTACATTTGATGTTATTGTTTGTATATCTTATTGTGTGCTAGTATTAGATACTCGATGGTAGCCTAATAACATGATCCCTATTAAAATACCAATGATTGTGTTCTCCCTTAGTGTGCACCACCAAGAAAGTTCTTCGGTACGAGGCAGCGTCGTTATGATCGGGTGTCAAACATATCTACGTTCCTATACAGTGGGTGTAAGCCATGTTGCATGGTGAATACACTAAGGTTGAGTTGGCGAGCCTAGCATGTGTAGACATGGCCTCGGAACATGGATGGTCGAAATATCGAGCACGAGTCGCATGAATGATATGACTGACGTTTAGGCGTCCAACCTAGCACCCACATTGAGGTCCGTGACGATCCGGGGAGATGTGGGGAAAAGGGTCGTGTAATCACTAGAACCCTTCAGGGGATAGGTGTTTTTAGTGGAGTTATTATTTAACTCATTTAATTATAAACTTAGTATAAATTCCTTTTGTAATTATAAATGTAGAAAATGGTTCTCCCTGATGCTACCTCCCATGTTGACGATTGGTTAGATGGAGAGAAGCTCAGGCTAGACGGATCAAACTTTTCTATGTGGGTTGCGCTTATCCACGTTCTCCTTAGCGAGAATAACGTGGTCGACTATATACTCAATGAGATGGATTTGGAGTAGCCCAGTATCTTAGAGACCCCAGAGCAGCAGGAAGACCGCTATTACCATCGTGAGATGTCCACCTTCATATCAATGAAGATGCATTCCGGGATGATGGATGAGCTATGGCCAGTCGTGGGTAATCTTGACCCTCGTACGGTAATGGTACAACTTAGGACACATTTCGTGGAACAAGCACGCATATGGGAGCATGAGTTGATGGGAGATGTTCTCTCCATTAAGATGGAAAAGAAATCTTCACTTGAAGACCACTTGGAGCGCATGCATGATGCGTAAATGAGGCATGCATACTTCCTGGATAGTTGGATGACGAGCTCTTTTGCAAATGGCGTTGTGCTACGGTCGATGCCACCAAGCTACCAAGCACATGCTAGGATTTGGATCATGAGAGGCGATATGGAAACACAGGATTTCCACAGGTTCATATCACATCTCACGAATGTGAAGGTTGAAGCAATTGTCGAAGAGGTCATCGATGACAAAGGTATATATTTGATATACAATTTTATAAATGTTATAATCTTGCAAACACATATTGTAGTGTTAAGTATATTTGATACTTGTTCTGTTTTACTGAAAACAGATCCTTCTGCATGAGAGTTACTTACTGGAGAGAGGAGGTGACATTCATGTTGATGGCAAGCATGATGATGATGGCCAACGACACTCTCCCTCAACATTTATCACTTAGTTAATCGTTTTAGGATAGTTATTGTAATCGGATAGTGAACTTCTTTAGTGTGTCTCACACTTCGTGAGACGGTTATTCATATGAGTTTGTAACAAATAATTGTTCTACTTTTATGAATGATTTCTATTTGTGTTCATGTCTTCTTCGATTATGTGTGAATTGTCCTAGTTATGAAACTAATTGATAATAAATGAACATTTGTAAAATATTGAAAATGCCTTGAAAAATACCCAACTTCGTGATATATTCATTTTTGAATGAAATCATTGTTTAAATTCAAAGTTATATTGATAATATGTGAAAGACACTTTTTCTTGTCAAATATAAATCATGCCTAAGTTCGGCAAAGATAACTTAAACACCGTGTATTGCATGAAGACAAAGTGTTTGGTGAATGGTTGAAAGAAACTACATATTTGATGTATTGTATTTCAACAAAATGGTGATTATCATTATATGATTGTTTAAATTTTCTGAAGAGTTTACCAAAGGAAACATGAGTATGAAACTATTTGATATGATCAATATATTTCATTATCCAAGGGTATAAAGATAAAAGAGAATCTGATTACTACAATTTGATCAATAGTAATGAAATTTGATTTTATAAGATTGGCAAAAAGAAAATTGTGGAATGCAATGCGTTTGAAATGTCAAAATGCAAAGCATCACAATGTGATATTAGATATCAAAGGGGGTGAATAGATAGCGTCGAATAAATCATTGTACTGTAGATGTAAAGACCATTAGTTAGAAATAGTTAGCACTCAATTAGAATATATAGTGAACCATTTGAATTCGTGAGATCGGCACCCTATCTTGTATGGATCGTCATGGAAGTTTTGGAGTTATTCGATATAACCAAAACAAATAGTGAATAAGTCCTTGTAGAGTATTCATTGAAAAATGAATATGAAACCCATGGCTAGAACCAAAAGAAAGGCAAAATTAGTATTGCTTAAATTTTGGTGCTTTTTCAAGAAAGTTTGTGTTCTTGAATAAGGAGATTTTGGAAGATAGAGGAAAACACGATGAGGATTCAAAACCCTGCATCAGAGTATTGAGAAGTGCAACGGAAAGCGTTACCGAATGATTATCTTCATAAAGGAAAGAATCAATGATAATGATCATTGTGTTTTCCCCACTAGTGTTTTCACTACATGAAGTAGGATTCAAAATATATCCCATATGCAATATGGAGACATTTGTGAATCATTTGTCATGATTACCGGAATATGACATACCTACAAACTACTACGAAAATAATGGTGAACTAGAATTATGAGAAATCCTAAAGATAAAATTCACTTAAGATTAGAAAGCAATTTATTGCTGAATCTTAACAAGTAAAGTGGTTACTTGGATTTTCCAAATGACTACAAAGTCATGAAGGAAAGGGGTGAATGACAAAGGCATGATTTTTCATGAATAATGTATTGGAAAAATTCAAAAGAATTTGATTCAAGCGTGTTGAAAGTCTAGTGGATTTAAAACTAGTAAGGTACTAGTATCTCATAATAAATCTCTCAGTTTGATAATTGATCAAAGGATTTTGAAGTTATTCAAAATAGTGAGTGGATATGCAATTTGCATGAAATTGAGTGGGAGCTATGAAAGTCTTCCTAAAACAATATGTGAATGACATATTTTTGAGTGGGAGCAATATAAGTCTCGAACTCACATATGTCGGGAACACATTTTGAGTAGGAGTAATCACTCATACTCAAATATGTTGGGAACATATTTTGAGTGGGAGCTTGAAGAGTGATTCTTAAGTGTGTATATGGCACATTAAGAATAAGAGCGCAACTACCGATAAATAATGATTTATAGGTAGTATAAGTTTATAGTAAGTATATTACGATATTATGTAGTGTTCCTAAAAAGGATTCTGAAAAGAGTTTCGGAATAGGAATTGATTCAGGACTAGTCCTTGGTCAATTCAAATTAGAAATAACATTAAGTTAAACATCAATGGTTGAAAGAAAGAAAGGGATGATAATCATCCACTATGTTGAGACATAGGTTCTATCCTGGAAACCATGATGACAACTTAACATAATATATGATCCATGAAGGAATGTTTGAAAAGTGATTAAGCACGAATCATGGAACATTGAGCTAAATTTATCCATAGTGTCTAATTAAGAACTATAGACATAAATCCAAATCGATAAAGAATGACATAAAGGGTTATGTTGTAATAAGATTGGAAACTCCTATATTGATAATACCGACTAAAGTCAAGTAGAAAGCGAGGTGAACAAAACATCAAAAGTTGCACAAGGTGCACTGGTGTTTCGATAAGTACATTTATAATAATAGATAAGGGTACCATCTAAAGTGATGTATACTGTTATGGCAGGACTAGTTCGTCTTTAACATAGAATGATGTGTCCTAGGGCACAGTTCCCATGAGAAAGCCCATGAGGTTGATCTAAAGTCACTGTAGGCTCCTGGAAACCAGCCTCATTCTACTGCCATACCTACGATGCATACACAAAGATGTTATCATGTGATGATAAAGTGTTAATGTCAATCAAGGTGGCATTAGTAAGATGCAAAGGATTTGGGACTGTAAAGTACAGGCCCAAGACTCAACCTATTCCATGAACAAGCATGTTCAAGGTACCGGGATATATGGTGCCAATGATTAAGAACAAATGCAGCTAGTTTATTTGTACTCTAGTGTAAGTGGGAGACTGTTGGAAATATGCCCTAGAGACAAATAGTAATAAGGATTATTATCATATTTCATAAAGTTTATGATTAAGTTTTATATCATTCTATAACTGTATTGAAAGGAAACATTAATACACGTGTGATATATAAACAACCAGGGGTTCCCGGTGAAACTCTAGTCACTGGTTCATTGGTCAACAAATGATCAAGGTTTCCTGATCATGTGGCATTTATGCTAGTTGGAAATGGAGTTATCTCATTCTGAGAATGAGATGATGAACCAATACCCAACCTAAACATCATGACCCGATCATGTCACGAAGTTCAAGTTACGTTGATTATAATAGACCTAGTAGATTATTCCTTAGACCGTGGGGCTATATCACTCACTGTCTCCCGAGGGTGCTTTAATAGCATCAAATGCCACTTGGTAAAATAGTGATCATAAAGGTGTGTTCAAGTATTTGGAGGAACAGTTGAGGCAATATATGTCAAGAGCAGGATTTGTCCATTCGCGTGACGGAAAGATAATCGAGGGCCCACTCAGAGAAGTTATATCCAATAGTTGCGCAGCATGTGTTTTGATCATAGGGATATCGCTTGTCGAAACGAGTCAAGTAGTATTTGTCGGTAACAAGATTGAACCAGACATGGTGATGTCATGTATAAGATCTCGGGCAATGCAAGTATCAAGATACAAAAGTAATAACACACGACAGTCACGGTTCAAACGATGAAAGATTTCATGGAATGCACAGGGGCCACATGGACATCCAGGTCCCTCTATTGATCATTGGTCCGGGAGAGTCATGACCATGTTTGTAGTGTTCCTGAACTATGGGGTATCACGCTTAAGGGCTTGGTGATGCTTAGAGAGTGTTTACAGGATCGGTAGAATCACTGAAGAGTAGAAAGAGAGAAAACTAGAAGGGTTTCGGTAAGTCCAAAGGATGTCCGGAGTGGAGGTGGAAGGTGTTCCATAGCCATGGAGATTGAATAATATGTGAATGAATGTTAAATATTTGTTTAATCATTTATTCATAATTATTTAATAAATAGAAAATCAATTAAAAGGTCAAAAGTCATAATGGGCCAAATTCCGGAGGAAGAAGGGCCCATGAGGGAAAGGCAAAGGGAGGAAGGAGGGAGGAGATGGCCGGCTGGGCCTAGCCCCTTGATGTCTACGCACTTCTATTCTTGTAGACAGTTGTTGGGCCTCCAAGTGCAGAGGTTTGTAGAACAGCAGCAAGTTCCCTTAAGTGGATCACCCAAGGTTTATCGAACTCAGGGAGGAAGTGGTCAAAGGTATCCCCTCTCAAGCAACCCTGCAATCAAGATACAAGAAGTCTCTTGTGTCCCCAACACACCCAATACACTTGTCAGGTGTATAGGTGCACTAGTTCGGCGAAGAGATAGTGAAATACAAGTGGTATAGATAATTACAAGTGGTAACGGTGATAGAAAATAGCTTGATGGCGTGGAAAAGACTAAAGTAAAACTGAAATGAAGATGGAAGTAAGCAAACATGTAACAGATCTAGTTGCAAATGGTGTTTTAGTGCTTAGAAACAAGGCCTAGGGATCATACTTTCACTAGTGAACACTCTCATATAAATTTATCATCTTCATGATACTACGCCGAACTACTCTCCGGTTGGACACTCTAATCGTTGGTAGGGCTATAACAGCACACCTCAAAGTAAGTCTTTCCCATCTAGAAAACCCCACATTGTCACCTTGAGCTCTAGATTGGTCCAACAAACACCACAATTTCATAAAGACATCCAACTCCAAATATAACTCATAACAAGTATTTGAAATCTCTAGCCTAAGTGCCACCATGGTGTGCACGCTGTCACTTTCACACACATGGGGAGAGCAGAGATCTATTAAAGCACTTGAGTAGCAAGGTAGATCTACTTGATTACAAATCTCATGATCACAATATGATCATGCATAGAGAGAGATGAACACATAGCTACCGGTAGAACCCTTAGCCTCGAGAGAGAACTACTCCCTCCTCATCATGGGAATCAGCAATGGTGATGGAGATGGTGGTGGAGATCGATGGAGATGGCTCCGAGGGCACTTCCCCGTCCTGGCAGGGTGCCGGAACAGAGACTTTCTGTCCCCCGAATCTCCCCTTCGGTGGCGGCGGTGCTGCGGAACTTTTCGTGGCTGGAGGCTTGCCGATTTATGGTTTTGGTATCAGGAGGCTCTTATAGGCGAAGGAGGCAAGGTCGGTGGCCGGCCAGGGGGCCCACACCATGCCCTGGCGCGGCCTAGGGTTGCCCGCGCCTAGGGGGGTGTGGCCAGGCCCTGGCCCCTCTCCGACTCTCCTTCTGGCTCCGTGAGTCTTCCGGGAAAATAGGAACTTTGGCTTTTGTCCTGTCCAATTCTGAGAATATTCATTTTCTGACTTTCCTGGAACCAAAAACAGCAGAAAACAGTCAACTAGCACCGTGGCATCTTGTTAATAGGTTAGTCCAAGAAAGTCTATGAAAAGTACTCCAAAGTTGGAACAAAACACAAGAAAGTAGATAAAACCAAGCATGGAACATCAAAAATTATAGATACATTTGCAATGTATCAACATCCCCAAGCTTAACTCCTCCTCGTCCTCGAGTAGGTAAGTGATAAAAAGAAAGAATAATTTTTGAGGTGACATGCACCAACATAAACTTGATCAAATTATTTGTAAAACATTCAAACCTGGGATCATAGTACTTCAATCATAATATGAAAGACAAAGTTCTAGCAATAAGACAAAGAAACTATGTTGCAACATGAAAAGGCACAAACAAAAGATTCATGAATAACAATGCTTTGCAAGACGTTTGTTTGTTTCACATAAAGAAAACATAGCATAGTGGCATTCAGCTTGTCCCTCATAGAGTAGAAAACATAAATGCAAAGGACACCTTCAAAGTTTATAAGAGTGACTAGATACAAATAGTTTAAAATAAGCAATATCAAAGCTATGCATCAATCAACAAGTCTTGGGACAATGCACATAGAACTAAGAATGGCCACTATGCTCTCAAAGTAGGTGCATAAAGATAGAAGGTGGAGACTCAATATAATGGTGGAAGAAAGGCCTTTGTAATAAAAGGAAGTAGGGATTCAAGTCTCATAAAGAGCTTCCAAAAATTATGGTACTTATAGCTTTCAGCTCTCATTGCCTCTATCATAAGCATCTTGAAGTGATTAAGGTTAAAGTGAACAAACTATGGAGTATATGCTTGACAAAGTATAAGTTGGAAATCTCATGTCCCTTGAATACGAGGGCCGCTCCTCATGCTACTCAAGTTTAGTCATCGGTAAGTTCTTGTCATCGTAAGTACATGTAAATCATAGAGAACCGCCAACGGGGTACCCCTTGCCCGATGATATGGAAGAATCCCCATATCAAAATGACAAGGCAAGCAGACAACGAGCATCTCAGCAATCTTCTTATTTACCATGGGAATATGGTGATTTTTCTCTCTTTCCTCTTTTCATAATCTCTTTTTTCTTTTTCTCTTTTTTTTCAATATAGGACTCTCTTTTTTTATAAGAAGAATGCTTCATAGACAGCTCATTATGGTTATGCTGCAGGTTTCCACCATGTCAGCATGGATTAGACCAGCGGCCCAGGCGTTTCTCTAACACATATACATAACTCCATGGACTTATAAGCTCCCCTTTCATTTCACACCGACGACATCCATATACAAAAGAGCATGATATCAACTAGGTACAAGTACCAAGTGGAATGTTGAAAGCGTTCCCCATGAAAGCATGGTTATGCTAATTCCCAACAAATAAGTGCAAGAATATACAACATAGAGGACACAATGGTTCAAGTTTATTAAGGGCAAGAAAAGTAAAGTGTGCCATCAAGTTCGTGAGAGCTTTAATGACTAGTTTTCTCATGACAAGTTTAATTCGGAAGGTAAACAAAAGCATGAATATACTTGGAATATCATAAGCTAGTAGGTAGTTATGGTGGACTCTTTGGAATAACTTGGTTTAAGGAGTTGGATGCATGAGTGGAACTCATACTTGGTTGTGGAGGCTAGCAAAAGACTGGGAGCAACAAACTAAGCGAGCAATAATGACCATAATCATGCAGAGCGACAGAACATCATTGATTAATGCATAAAGTGATACTACAAGTTGAAAACTAAAGGATCATAAAGGCTATGGTGACTTTGGATAGTCACAACATGGTGTGAGCATGTGCCAAGTCAATGCAAATAAAGCATCAAAGGAGAATACCACTATACTATGCTTTAATATGCTAAAACAACGCATGATCCTTCCAAAGCACATTAAGCAATCTCAATTGTTTATAACAAGTCATGCTACAGCAAATAATACTAAGCATAAAGCCAAAACCATATCGAGCATGGCATGACAAAGCATAGGCCACAGTCAAAAACAAGCTCGCTTTACCACTTAACCATGAACTTTCCTACTCTTTTCCAACCAAACCAAACTATTTGAAAACCAATGTATGAAAGAGGGGGTCCAACCAATTTATTCATCAAACTAAGCAAACAAAGCAAACGAAAAACCAAAACGAAAACAAAAAATAAGACGCTCCAAGAACAACACAACTGTGCATGAAACAATAAAAATGAAGCGTTTGGAAGAAACCTAGGATTTTTATTGATGAAGAAGGGGATGCCTTGGGCATCCCCAAGCTTTGACGCTTGTACTTCTTGGATATTTCTTGGGGCGACACGCGTGGCATCCCCAAGCTTGAGCTTTAGTCCATCCTTCATCTCATTACTCATTCCTTCCATATACCTGAAATTTTTCCTTCATACAAAACTTCACACAATCTTTATTAGCAACATTAGTGCACTCAAGATAATAAGTCTTTAGGTTCAGTTCTAACACCAATAAAACTTCCATTAAAACACAAGCTACTGTAGAACTTCCCTCAAAAGGCTCAATTCCCCAAAAGAACTCAAAAAGGAACCAACAAGAAGCAAATGCAAATAAAGGCAGAAATCTGTCAAAATAGACCAGCAGGTAAAGACGAATTTTTTCGAAGACCTTCTGTTGCTAAAATCTAAAAGTGTTTATCTAACGAAAGTTAGGTAACAACCTGGGTCAGAAGCACAAAAATTAACGCCTCAAAAATACGTCCAGAGATTTTACACGAATTTTTATGGTGAAGCACAGAAATCTGTTTCGGGACAGCAACTTTCCCAATCATTACTTCTCTCTCATTAGAGGTTACTCTTGGCACAAAAGGCAAATAAAAATGATAAGGAGCGGTTATTACTGACGTAATAACTTCTAAGACTCATCTAAAACTTTTGGGTTATCTCCCAATAAGTACTTTTCTTTAACACCTTTAAGTTAGGGTTGATAGTTTGAGAAGATGCTCACATAGGAAATATGAATTGAAGTAAAAGAGAGCATCAAGAAGCAAATGCAAAACACATTTAAGTCTAACCCACTTCCTATGCATAGGAATCTTGTAAAGAAACAAGTCATGAAAGCTCAAAGCAACCATAGTAAAGCAAAACAAGTGCAACTTCAAGACTTTCAACATAAAGTGGGGAAACTTAATATTATTGAGATGCATAAAACCATGTTTCCCTCTCTCATAATAAATTTCAGTAGCATTATGAATAAAACTAAAAATATAACTATCACACGAAATATTCTTATCATGAGCCACATGCATAAAAGAATTAATACTCCCCACATAAACATAGTCATTCTTATTAATTGTAGTGGGAGCAAATTCAATAAAATAGCTACCATTATTATTTTCATCACCATAATCATCAAATATAGGAGGCATATTGTAATCATAATTAATTTTCTCCTCAATAGTAGGTGGACTGAAAATATCATATTCATCATTGTAATCATCATATATTGGAGGCATAGTATCATCAAAGTAAATTTTCTCCTCCATGCTTGGGGGACTAAAAAGATCATTTTCATAAAAACTAGCTTCCCCAAGCTTAGACTTTTCCATAGCATTAGCAATAATGGTGTTCAAAGAATTCATCCTAATAACATTGCTATTAACATACAAATAAAGTTCCATAGGTTTTTTAATTTTCTCTTCAAACACTTCATGTCCTAACTCAAGATAAATACTATAAAGCTCTCTAATTTTGTTCTTGTTTTCCATTAAGCCTAACTAGTGAAAACAAGAAACAAAAAGACAAAATTGCAGAATCTAAAGGAAATAACTTCAAGCACTCACACCGGAGGATGTGAATACCTTTTACCTTACCTCCCCGGCAACGGCGCCACAAAATAGGCGTTTGCCGTGGGAGGTTCTTCTTCTTTAATCCTCCGGTGTGAATACCTTTTACCTTACCTCCCCGGCAATGGTGCCAGAAAATAGCTTGATGTCTACGCACTTCTATTCTTGTAGACAGTTGTTGGGCCTCCAAGTGCAGAGGTTTGTAGAACAGCAGCAAGTTTTCCTTTAAGTGGATCACCCAAGGTTTATCGAACTCAGGGAGGAAGTGGTCAAAGGTATCCCCTCTCAAGCAACCCTGCAATCAAGATACAAGAAGTCTCTTGTGTCCCCAACACACCCAATACACTTGTCAGGTGTATAGGTGCACTAGTTCAGCGAAGAGATAGTGAAATACAAGTGGTATAGATAATTACAAGTGGTAACAGTGATAGAAAATAGCTTGATGGCGTGGAAAAGACTAAAGTAAAACTGAAATAAAGATGGAAGCAAGCAAACATGTAACAGATCTAGTTGCAAACGGTGTTTCAGTGCTTAGAAACAAGGCCTAGGGATCATACTTTCACTAGTGAACACTCTCATATAAATTTATCATCTTCATGATACTACGTTGAACTACTCTCCGGTTGGACACTCTAATCGTTGGTAGCGCTATAACAGCACACCTCAAAGTAAGTCTTTCCCATCTAGAAAACCCCACACTATCACCTTGAGCTCTAGATCGGTCCAACAAACACCACAACTTCATAAAGACATCCAACTCCAAATATAACTCATAAGAAGTATTTGAAATCTCTAGCCTAAGTGCCACCATGGTGTGCACGCTGTCACTTTCACAGACATGGGGAGAGCAGAGATCTATTAAAGCACTTGAGCAGCAAGGTAGATCTACTTGATTACAAAGCTCATGATCACAATATGATCATGCATAGAGAGAGATGAACACATAGCTACCGGTAGAACCCTTAGCCTGGAGAGAGATATACTCCCTCCTTATCATGGGAATCAGCAATGGTGATGGAGATGGTGGTGAAGATCGATGGAGATGGCTCCGGGCACTTCTGTCGGCAGGTGCGACAGCAGACTTTCTGTCCCCCAAATCTCCCCTTCGGTGGCGGCGGTGTGGAACTTTTCGTGGCTGGAGGCTTGACGATTTAGGGTTTTGGTATCGGGAGGCTCTTATATGCAAAGGAGGCAAGGTCGGTGGCTGGCCAGGGGGCCCACACCATGCCCTGGCGCGGCCTAGGGTTGCCCGCTCCTGGGGGGTGTGGCCAGGTCCTGGCCCCTCTCCGAGTCTCCTTCTAGCTCCGTGAGTCTTCCGGGAAAATAGGAACTTTGGCTTTTGTCCCGTCCAATTCCGAGAATATTCATTTTCTGACTTTCCTGGAACCAAAAACAGCAGAAAACAGGCAACTGGCACTGTGGCATCTTGTTAATAGGTTAGTCCAAGAAAGTCTATGAAAAGTACTCCAAAGTTGGAACAAAATACAAGAAAGTAGATAAAACCAAGCATGGAACATCAAAAATTATAGATACATTTGCAATATATCACCCCCTGCATGGGGCCCACTAGGGCCCCTTGGGGACGATGGCCACCCCCTCTCCCCTCTCCCTTGATTAGTCCCACCCTAGGACTTTGAGGGAGGGAGTACCTCCCCTTCCCCTATATATAGTGGGGTATTTTGACCAAATAATACACACAATATTCAATAAAGGTTTCCTCACTTTTGGGGAGACCTCCAATTGATATGATCTCTCTCTCCAGTGATCGTGGTCCCAAGTTTGGACTGCGCGAACGAGAGACATCTTCACCACGGAGCGCCATCGCGCTACGGGATTTGGATCCAGGAGCTCTACTTCTGCAACTACTACTAGATCGGGGAACCGGGAGTCATCGCTAGGCACCGGATGCATGTAAGTCCCTGTGAGGTGTCACACTTGAGGCACTAGAAGTCTTTGGAGTCGTAGGAGCGCAAAGGACTTCATCACGACCTTAAGGTCGGCTTCGGCTCGTCTACATCAACCATGCTCTCCTGAGCATTGACAATGCTTTTCAGTCTTCAAGGGTAAGTTCGCGAAAAGCCCCTCCAATTACTACATTACTAATAGATAGGTCTTGGCAGCATCAGGGGTTCAGGGGCGTAGGGTAAAATATTATTGTTTTAATACACGAACCCCTACAAGCATGATGACTTCCCATCTATCTACTATGACAAGCTTTGTCTAGCTCCGATGATGGAGGGTCGAGGACTGATATATCATAAACGTATCTATAATTTTTGATGTTCCATGCTTGTTTTATATCTACTTTCTAGTGTTTTGTCCACACTTTGGGGTATTTTATACATTTTCCGGAACTAACCTATTAACAAAATGCCACAGTGCCAGTTGCCTATTTTCTGCTGTTTTTGGTTTTAGAAACGCTAGTAAGGAAATATTCTCGGAAGTGGCGCACCAGGGCGGCCACACCTGGTGGTAGCGCGACCTAGGGGGCCCCTGGTGCTCCACCGACCTTGCCCTTTCGCCTATAAAAGCCTCCCGGGATGAAAACCCTAAGTACCAAAAACCCTAATCATAAATCCACGGAAGAGTCTATAGCCGTCGCCATCTCCATCCCTAGATTGGGGGATCCGAAGCTCTTCTCGGCACCCTGTTGGAGGGGAGAGATCATCCTAGAGACCTTCTTCATCACCATGACTGCCTTCGGTGTGATGCGTGAGTAGTTCATCCTTAGACTATGGGTCCATGTAGTAGCTAGATTGTTAGTTCTCCTTCTTTGTGCTATCATGTTTAGATCTTGTGAGCTCCGTTCATGATCAAGGTCATCTATTTGTAATCTTACATGTTGTGTTTGCGGGGATCCGATGGATATTGAGATGCTATTTCAAATTGATTATTGATTCTATCATGTCTATGTTATTTGTGATCTTGCATGCTTTCCGTTGTTAGTAACTATCTTGGTCAAGTAGATGCTTGCAACTCCAAGAGGGAGTATTTATGCTCGATAGTGGGTTCATGCCTGTAGTAATCTAGGGAAGTAACAGAAATCTCTAAGGTTGTAGATGTGATGTTGCTACTAGGGAGAAAACAACAATCCTTTATCCATGGGACAATCGTATTGTTTACTTTACACACTTTGCTTAGTGCAATTATATGTTGCTTGCAACTTAATACTGGAGGGGGGTCGGATGATAACCTGAAGGTGGATTATTAGTCATAGATGCAGTTGGATTACTGTCTATGTATAATGTTGTAATTCCCAATCAAATCTCATAGGAGTCAAGATGATTAGTATATGCATGGTATGCTTTCTCAAATATGTCAATTGCCCCGCTGTAATTTGTTCACCAACATGCTATCTATCTTAAGGAGAATCACCTCTAGTGAACTATGGACCCCGGTCCATTCTTTTACCATTGATATACCATATACTATTTACTGTTTACTTTCTGCAAGCAATTACTATCTTCCACACTATACGTTTAATCCTTTGTTTTTAGCAAAACTGGTGAGATTGACAACCTCACTGTAAGTTGGGGCAAAGTTCCGTGGTTGTGTTGTGCAGGATTACAAGTTGGTAGCAACACCTTGGGGTTGTTTTCTTACTCCTACTGGTTTGATAACCTTGGTTTCATAACTGAGGGAAACTTGTTGTTGTGCTCATCATACCTTCCCCTTGGGGTTCCCAACGAGCTCGAGATACCTTGATCCATCAAGCCTTTTTCTGGCACCGTTGCCGGGGAGTTAAGGACAACTACACAAGGGGAGTCCCTCATAACCAATCTCTTTACTTTGTTTTTTGTTTTAGTTTATTTTTTCTTTGTTTGCTTGTTTCTTTCCATCAAAAACACAAAAAAATTAGTTCCTATTTTAGTTTTTATTTTTGTTGGCTTGCTTTAATAAAAAAAATGAATACTCGTGAAAACACTAAGTTGTGTGACTTCACCAGCACCAACAACAATGATTTCATGTGCACACCTATTGCTCCACCTGTTCCTAAAGCTACTTTCTTTGAAATTAAACCTGCTTTGCTCAATCTTGTTATGAAAGAACAATTCTCTGGTGTTGGTACTAAAGATGCTGCTGCTCACCTTAATAACTTTGTTAAACTTTGTGAGATGCAAAAACATAGGGATATAGATGGAGATATTATTAAGCTTAAATTGTTTCCTTTCTCCTTGAGTGGAAAATCTAAAGAATGGTTGCTATCCTTAACTAGAAATAGTATTGATTCTTGTACTAAATGCAAAGATGCTTTCATTGGAAAATACTATCCTCCTGCTAAGATTATATCTATGAGAAGTGAAATAATGAAATTTAAACAATTTGATAATGAACATGTTGCTCAAGCTTGGAAAAAAATGAAATCTTGGGTAAAGAATTATCCCACTCGTGGACTGACTGCTTGGATGATTATCCAAACTTTTTATACAGGACTAAATTATTCTTCAAGAAATCTGCTGGATTCTGCTGCTGGAGGTACCTTTATGACCATTACTTTGGGTGCTGCAACAAAGCTCCTTGATAATATGATGGTTAACTATTCTGAATGGCACACTGAGAGAGCTCCACAAGGTAAGAAGGTAAATTCTGTTGAAGAAACCTCCTCCTTGAGTGATAAAATTGATGTTATTATGTCTATGCTTGTTAATGGAAAAACTCATATTGATCCAAATCATGTTCCCTTAGCCTCTTTGGTTGCTCAAGAAGAGCAAGTTGATGTGAACTTCATTAGAAATAATAATTTTAGCAACAATGCCTACAGGAATACACTTGGTAATAATAATTATAGGCCATATCCTCCCAACAATGGTAATGCTTATGGAAATTCCTACAACATCAATAGAAGTGCACCCTCTAAACTTGAAGTCATGCTTAAAGATTTTATTAGTAAACAAACTGCTTTCAATAAAACTATTGGGGAAAAACTTTCTAATGCTGAAAGAAATATATCATCTTTGTCTGAAGCAAAATACTCCTTGATTAATAAAATGGCCGCTAAACCTGAAACCATGGAAAATCCCTTTGCTGCTACTAATGCCATACAAGTTAGAATTGATGAAAATGTTAGACTATTAGCTGAATTGCATGCTAAGTGGGAAAGAGAAGATGAAATTGCTAGAAATAGTAGTATTTGTACTATCACCACCACTAATGTTGATGCTAGCAAACCATATGAAGTCCCCATTCCTTTTGCAACAATGCCTAAAACCAACAGAACCTTTTCCAACAAAAATGCTGAAATTCTTCGAAATATGGGAAACAATAGCCCTACTACGTTGAATGGTAATTATGATTTTGATCTTGATGGTTGCAATATCTCTGAAGTAATTATGTTCCTACAAAATCTTGCTAAAATTCCTAATGCTAGTGCTATGAATATGGCCTTTACAAAACACATTATTGATGCTCTCATAAAAATTAAAGAAGAAAAATTGAAACATAAAGCCTCTATTCCTATGAAATTAGAAGATGGTTGGGAACCCATCATTAATATGAAAGTGAATGATTTTGATCTCAAAGCTTTATGTGATATTGGTACTAGTGTCTCTATTATGCCTAGAAAGATTTATGAAATGCTTGATTTGCCACCATTAGAAGATTGTTATCTAGATGTCCAACTTGATGATAATGCTAAAAAGAAACTCATGGGGAGTATTAATGATGTTCTTATTATGGTTAACAATACCTATGTCCCTGTTGATTTCTATGTTTTGGATGTTGAATGCAATGCTTCTTGTCCTATTATTTTGGGAAGACCTTTTCTTAGAACTGTTGGTGCCATTATTGATATGAAAGAAGGCACCATTAAATATAAATTCCCACTCAAGAAAGGTACATAACACTTCTCTAAGAGGAGATAAAAGATAAATTTTGCCTCTCCTATTAAAACAAAGTTTGCTCTTAATGCTTCTTCATTCGAAAATACTTAAATCTTGCTTCCTATGCATAGCTCAAAGGCGTTAAAGAAAAGCACTATTGGGAGATAACCCAAATTTTTATTCAGTAAGTTTTTCTTTTGTTGAGTCTTGGAAGTTATTGCCTCAGTAATAACCTCTCCTTATCCTTTTTGTGTGGTTTTTGTGCCAAGAATAACCTCTAATGAGATAGAAGTAAGAGTTGAGAAAGTTGTTGTCCCGAATCAGATTTTTGTGCTTCACTGTAAAAAATCGTGAAAAAACTATGTATGTCGGATTGAGCTGTAATTTTTTGTGCTTCTGCCCCAGGTTGTTATATAACTTTCTTTAGTTTAAAACTTTTCGATTTGAACAACAGAAGGTCTTCGAAATAATCGGTTTTTACCTGCTGGCCTCTTTTGACAGATTTCTGCCATTATTTGCATTTGCCTCTTAATCTCTTTCTCTTTGAGTTCTCTTTGATCACTTGAGCTTTTAGAAGGAATTGCTACAGTAGTTTGTATTTTAATGGAAGTTTTACTTGTGTTGAAACTAAACCCAACGACTTATTATCTTGAGTACACTAATGCCGCTAATGAAGATTGTGTGAAGTTTTGTATGAAGGAAATTTTAAAGTGTAGGGAAGAATAATATGATGAGATTAAGTATGGACAAAAGCTCAAGATTGGGGATGTCACCCGTGTCACCCCAAGAAATATTCAAGAAGTACAAGCGTCAAAGCTTGGGGATGCCCAAGGCATCCCCTTCGTCATCAATAAAAATCTCAGGTTTTCTTCCAAACACTTCATTTTTATTGTTTCATGCACAATTGTGTTGTTTTTGGAGCGTCTTCATTTTTGTATTTAGTTTTTTTTGTTTGGTTTGCTTAAATAAATTGGTTGTACCCCCGCATTCATACATAGTTTCAAATAAGTTGATTTGTGTTGGAAAAGAGTAGGAAGTTTCATGCTTATAAGTGGTACAAAAGGAGCTTGTTTTGACTGTGGCCTAGACTTTATCATGTCATGTTTGATATTGCTTTGACTTTATGCTTAGTGATTATTGTTGTAGCATGACTTGTTCCAAACAATTGAGATTTCTTAATGTTCCCTAAAAGAATCATGCATTGTTTTAGCATACAAAAGCATAATATTGTGGTATTCTCCTTTGATGCTTTATTTGGGTTGACTTGGCGCATGCTTACACCATGTTAAGACTATACCAGTCACCATAGCCTCTATGATCATTTAGTTTTCGACTTGTAATATCACTTTATGCTTTAATTAATAATGTTTTGTCGCTTTGCATGATTATGGCCATTATTGCTCTCTTAGTTGGTTGCTCCCAGTATTATGTTAGCCTTCACATGTACCAAGTATGAGTTCCACTCATGCATCCAACTCCAAATAAAACCAAGTTATTCCAAAGAGTCCACCATACCTACCTATTAGCATTATTTCTATTCCAAGTATATTCATGTTTTTATCTACCTTCCAAATTAAACTTGTTATGTGAAAATTAGTGATTAAAGCTCTCACAAACTTGATGGCACACTTTAATTCTTGCACTTAATAAACTTGAACCATTGTGTCCATCTATGTTGCGTATATGCTTGTGCTTTATAAGTTGTGAATTAGCAGAACCATGTTACCATCATGGGGAACGCTTTCAACATTGCACTTTATTCAGTTGATATCATGTTCTTTTGTTTATGGATCCCGGCGGTGTGAAATAAAAGGGGAGCTTGTAATCTCATGGAGTTTGTATATGTGTTAGAGAAACGCCTGGGCGGCTAGCCTAAGCCATGCCTAATCATGGTGGAAACTTGCAACATAACCATAGTGAGCAATCTGTGAAGCATCCTCAATAAAAACCTGTGCAAAATAGCAAATAAAAAGATCCCTGAGATGCTCATTGTCTGTTGCCTTGTCATTTTGATATGGGATAGCTCCTGTATCATGGGGAAAGGGGTACCCCGTTGGCGGTTCTCTATGATACACATGTACTTACAATGACAAGAACTTACTCGTGACTAAAGTTGAGTAGCATGAGGTTCAGTACTCGTAAGCAAGGGGCATGAGATTTTCAACTTATAACTTGTCAAGCATATCCTCATATTTGTGTCACTTTAACCTTAATCACCTAAAGATGCTTATGATAGGGGCAATGAGAGCTGAAAGCTAATAAGTACCATAATTTTTGGAAGCTCTTTATGAGACTTGAATCCCTGCTTCCTTCTATGAAGGGCCTTTCTTTTACTTTTATGTTGAGTCTCCATCTTCTATCTTTATGCACCAATTGAGAGAGCATAGTGATCATTCTTAGTTTAATGTGCATTGTCCCAAAACTTGTTGATTGATTCATAACTTTGATATTGCTTGTTCTTAAATTATTTGTATCTAGTCACCCTTATGAACTTTGAAGGTTTCCTATGCATTTATGTTTTGCTATACCATGAGGGACAAGCTGAATACCATTCTTATTATGTCTTCTATATGTGAAACAAACAAACGTCTTTCAAAGCATTGTTATTCATGAATCTTTTGTTTGTACCTTTTCATGTTGCAACATAGTTGCTATGTCTTATTGTTAGAACTATATCTTCCATGTCTATGTTAGAGTACTATGATCCCAGCTATCAATGTTTTACAAATACCTTGATCAAGATTGTGATGGTGCATGTCACCTCAAAAATTATTCTTTTTATCACTTACCTACTCGAGGACGAGCAGGAGTTAAGCTTGGAGATGCTTGATTTGTCGTAAACGTATCTATCATTTTTTATGTTCCATGCTTGTTTTATATCTACTTTCTTATTTTTTTGTTTACACTTTAGGGTATTTTTATACATTTTTTGGAACTAACCTATTAACAAGATGCCATAGTGCCAGTTGCCTGTTTTCTGTTGTTTTTGGTTTCAGAAAAGCTAGTAAGGAAATATTCTCAGAATTGGACCGGACAAAAGCCAAAGTCAATATTTTACCCGAAACAACACGGAGTCCGGAGGGGAGACGAAGTGGCGCACTGATGACCCACAAGTATAGGGGGTGTATCGCAGTATTTTCGAGGGAAGTGAAACCCAATTTATTGATTCGACACAAGGGGAGCCAAAGAATATTTATAAGCCTTAACAACTGAGTTGTCAATTCAGCTGCACCTGGAAACAATCTTGCTCACATTAGTTTATCAGTAGCAACAGTTTTGTAATAGCAATAGCAAAGTAAAAGCAGTAGTAGAAGTAAAGACAGTAGTAACAATTGCAGTAAACAGTAGGATTAAAGCGCGATAGGCATAGGGATGGATGGACGGGTGTTGCATGGACAAGACAATTCATATGGCAATCAAAACATAGGGCATTTGTAGATAAATAAGATAAAGCATCCAAGTACTAAATAATCATAGGCATGTGTTCCATATATAGTCATATGTGCTCGCAATGAGAACTTGCACAACATCTTTTGTCCTGCCAGCCCGTTTGCAGCGGGGCCTCAAGGGAACTACTGGCAACTAAGGTGCTCCTTTTAATAGAGCACCGGAGCAAAGCATCAACACTCCATGAACACATGTGATCCTCACATCAAAGCCATTCGTTCCGGTTATCCCGATTGCTGTCACTTCGTGGTCTTTGGTTCCGGACAAGAATATGTGTAACAACTTGCTGGTAAGACCATCGACAATACTATCATAATGAATCAATAACATGTTCAGATCTGAAATCATGGCACTCGGGCCCTAGTGACAAGCATTAAGCATAACAAGTTGCAACAAAGTCAAAAAGCACTAATAATAGATACTAGGCACCATGCCCTAACAATCTGATGCCATTACATGAACAATCTCATCCAATCCCTACCATCCCCATAGCCTACAGGGGGGATTACTCACTCATAGATGGGGGAAACATGGATGGTCGATGGAGAAGCGATGGTGATGATGGTGGCGATGATCTCCTCCAATTCCCCATCCCGGCAGGGTGCCAGAACGGAGTTTCTGGTTCCGAATCGCGGAATCTGGTGGTGGCGGCACAACGGAACTCTTTCTGGAAAAACATCGACCCCCCTTGCTTTTTAGGTTAATAGGCAACTTATAGGCAAAGAGGGAGGCTGAGGGGTGACCGAGGAGGCCACACCACCCCCAGGCGCGGCCTGGCCTGGTCTGCGCGGCCAGGTGGTGTGGGCCCCTCGTGGCCCTCCTCCGTCTCGTCTTCTGGCTCCATGAATCTTCTGGTGAAATAGGATTTTTGGCATATTTTCCGGGATCTTTCCTGATAGTTGATTTTCTGCACAAAAACTAGACACCAAGGTAATTCTGCTGAAAACAGTGTTAGTCCGTGTTAGTTGTATCCAAATCACACAAGTTTAGAGGAAAAACAATAGCAAAAGTGTTCGGGAAAGTAGATATGTTTTGGACGTATCAACTCCCCCCAAGCTTAGCTTATTGCTTGTCCTCAAGCAATTCAGTTGAAAACTGAGTGCGATAAAAGAAACATTCATGAACACATTTGCTTCATAAGATGTATATATTCTCAGCATATGATCAACTACTCAGGCAATTCATAATAAAGAGTATGCAACTAATTTTACTTAATAGTCATTGCAAGCTATGAAGAGATTCCAACTCAAATATAATAAATAGCATGAAACATAAACATAAGCAACATTGCAATGCTCATAACAAGGTATGATAGAGTGGTATCTCACTTGCCTTTGATTGTAGAGCAAACATAAATGCCAAGGCACCTCTGAAGTTCAAATGAAGACTAGAAGTAAAGATATCAAAGATACAAGCATCAAAGTCATGACACAATTAATCAAGTTTTGAGACAAGCATATTACACTAAGAATGATAACTATGCTCTCAAGAAAGTGCTCATAGAATATGTGGTGACTCAACAAGGAAATGAAAAGGTTTTGAAAGGTTTGAAAGGCTTCCAAATGCTGAAAGTATGGTACTCATTAGCTTTGAGCTCTCATTGCCCCTATCGTAAGCATCTTTAAATGGTTAAGGTGAAAGTGAGGTCCAATCTGAGTTATATGCTTGACAGACCATAAACTGGAAATCTCATGTCCCTTGAGTATGAGGGTCGCTCCTCATGCTACTCAACTTTAGTTACCGGTAAGTTCTTGTCATAGTAAATACATGCGTATCATAGAGAATCGCCAATGGGGTACCCCTTGCCCGATGATACGGAAGAATCCCCATATCAAAATGACAAGGCAAGCAAACAATGAGCATCTAAACAATCTTCTTATTTACCATGGGAAAATGGTGCTTTTTCTCTCTTTCCTCTTTTATCATATCTCTTTTTTTTTCTCTTTTTCTCAATATCTGACTCTTTTTTTATAAGAAGAATGCTTCATAGATTGCTCATTATGGTTACGCTGCAGGTTTCCACCATGATTAGGCATGGATTAGACCAGCGGCCCAAGCGTTTCTCTAACACACATACATAACTCCATGGACTTACAAGCTCCCCTTTTATTTCACAAGCGACATCCATGAACAAAAGAGCATGATATCAACTGGGTATATATTTACAGGTGTTGAAAGCCTTCCCCATGACAGCACGGTTCTGCTAATCCCCAGCCTATAATTTGCAAGCATATAACTTTCATGGACAGTCACAATGGTTCAGGTTTATTAAGTGCAAGAAATAAAGTGTGCCATCAAGTTCGTGAGAGCTTTACTAACTAACTTTCTCATAACAAGCAAACATTTTATTCGGAAGAAAACAAGGCATACTGAATATGCATGGAAAAGCAAATGATGCTAATAGGTAGGTATGGTGGACACTTTTGGCAATATTGGTTTTAGGGAATTGGAAACACGAGTAGAGCTCATACTCAGTGCAAGTGAAGGCTATCAATAGTAAGGGAGCGACAAACAAGAGAGCAATAACTATCATAATCATGCTTGCAACAAAACAGGACTAATCATGGCATGAAAGTGATTCAAGACCCCTGAGGCAAAATAATTCATCGAGGCTTAACTGATTATTGTTTCAGTTATATGCATGCGTGAGCATGTGCCAAGTCAATTCAAGTGAAACATTCAAAGGGAGATACCACAATGTCATACCAAGTTATGAATAGAGCATTGCAAGCAAACATTCATATGACATGCTAAAAACTATTACCAAGCTGGAACTAATCATAGGAAAACTAGATCTACTAAGCATCCATAAATAACATACGCCCTACATGAACAGACTAAGCATGCCCACAATGATGAGTATATGTACAAAAATGAAAACAAATAGAGTTTGTTACCAGCCTCTTACCACACCTCAAGTTGTCATTAATCCTCATTATTGCCCTTCACTTGTGTGGCTTGAATAATAACATGAAACCAAATTCCACTGAGGACTGTTGAACCCTGTAACAAACTTCACAAAACCAAAGAAGAAAAACAAATATTTTTCGGTTTTCGATTTTTAAAGGCAAGAACCAAAAGGGAAAAACAAGTAAAGCAAAATCTTTTTGGGTTTTTTTTCGAATAATTAAGACAAAGCCAAACTGAAGAAGCAAGCCAAGGCAAAAATAAGCAAACAAAGAGAAACAAAGAAAATATTTTTGGTCTTTTTGTGTTTTAGAAAGCAAAAGTAAAGAAAGAACAAAAACTAAAAAGAGAATGAAGCATGGATATACAAAGTACCAACTAAACATGATATGTAGATGAGCATGATGTAGGTGTACCTCCCCCCAAGCTTAGGCTTTTGGCCTAAGTGGGTATCAACCCCAACGCGGGTAAGGGTTCCAAGCAGGCGGGTCATGGTAAGAATGATCGTGGTTAGGCCCTTGGGAAGAAGAAGAAGCTCCCCAATCATAGGTAGGTTGCTGATATGAAGCCTCCCCCTCATTCGAAGGCTGGACCGAATCATCTGTAACCTCCCTTCCAGTATCCTGCTCCTGTTGGGAGAGCTCCCCCAGGTATGCATCGAGTTCTTCCTCGGTGAGTGACCATCCTACCCTGGTATCAAGGTTAAACAAAACAGGTGTAGGCAAAAGAACAACTCGCTCAGACTTACTCCTTCTCCAACCAGCCTTGAGAAAGGTTATTTCATAAGACAAATCACTCAAATTAGCCCAAGAAGAAACAAATTTATGCAGTATCATTGAATTAAGGTCAAGCTTCTCTATGGGAAACTGCAAGTCTAGATGATGAGGCGCTGCACCATGCAAAGCTAATAAATGAGAGGCGATGAGGCCTCCACAGATTCCACCTTTTTGCGGTTAGCAGCAAGACGGAAAGCTATCAAGGCACCCAAGTTATAAGTCCAATCTCGTTTTAAAGCAGCTGAGATAAATGCTAGATCATCTGAGGATAACTTATTAGCAGTTTTCCTAGCGAGAACACACTTGGCAATAAAGTAAGCAAAGTTGCGAATAGACGGGAGATGAATGTTATGAATTTTCCCACTCTCCTTTGAGAAGCTGCTCCCTTGGAAAATCTCCGCATACAAGTCCATGAGTGGTGAAGATCGCTCTTTAATCCTTCCACACGATCCCCACTGAGGTACCTTAATAGCTGCACAAAAGTCATCAAGAGGAAGGTCAACAGCTATATTGTAAATTTTGTAGTGAACCATGTGGTTAGGCAAAGAGCAACTAAATCGAAAGTCCTGCACCACAAACATAGTTAGTTTTACAAATTGGTAAGGTTCATCTCCCACAAAATGCTCCAATCATGCATTAGCAATTAAAGTATGGAAGTCCTGAGAAATCCCTGCAGCCCTCATGAATTTGGGGCATGGATAGATGGAAGGAAAAACTTCCTCCTCTCGGTGAACCTTCATAACCTCAGTCACCCTCAGTTCATGTTGGTTGAGTTGGTGTTCATTCATCTTCTATTCTGAAATTCAAACACCATTACACAAGTGATTGCAAAGTGAATACATAATGAAGGGAACTACTCATAGGGACTTGTAAGAGGCCTAAACATGCATCAAAACAATATCTCTAAGCATTGAACAAGCTTACAAGCTCTCATAACCTGTCACCTATAGCAGCAAAATACTCAAGATATAAACCACTAAACACAAATCTACTTGGACAAGTAGAGGAGTCACATACCGGAGAACAAATGCTCCAAATTTCAGCAGCAAAGATGGGCTGAGCAAGGAGATCGAAAAATCATGGACAAGAACAGCAAGAACGCAATTTCGAGCAATGATCTGGTGTTTTCTCAGGAGAGAGAAGGCAGGGGGAGTGAGAGAGTGAGTGGAGGGCCAGGGTGGCCCACACCATGGCCAGGCGCTCCCCTGGACTGGCCACGCCACCAGGTGGTGTGCCTACCTGGTGGCCCCCCTGGTACTCTCCACGCACTTCTCTGCCCCTTTTTCACGTAAAAATTTTATATGAATTTTCTGGAATATTTTGAGACACTTTATTTTTGAGCAATTTTCAGGTATTGAAGAATGATTTTCTGACAGAAAGATGTTTTTGGAATGATGCAATGACAAAACAAAACTAAAACTTCAGAAGTTCTAAGACACTCTAATATGCAAGCAACTAACAACAGAAAAGTAAACTAAGCGAAAGCAAAAACTAAAATGGATAAAATAAAAGTAAGCAAAAATAATCATGGTGAAAACATTGTTTTGTTCAAAATCCTTTTGTTAACAAGGTTGATCAGGTCTTGTTACCAAAACAATTATATATGAAACAAAACTTTGTATTCCACTAATGATTATGTTACCTCAACCTTGATAGCAATGGTCCCAATCATAATAGTTTCATATTTTTCTCGTGGTATGGGACAATATATTTCTCCAACTTGGATGCCCTCAACATGTTCAATTGAATTTAAGCCATAAGTCCTATCAATCTTCTTGGGGAAATAGACAGTATGCTCCTTGTCATTAACATTAAAAGTCACCTTTCCTTGATAACAATTAATAACAACTCCTGCAGTATTAAGAAAAGGTCTCCCAAGAATAATAGAAATATTATCATCTTCAGGCATTTTAAGCACAACAAAATCAGTTAATATCAAGAAATTATGAGCCACTTGAACAGGTACATCCTCACATATACCAATAGGAATAGTAGTATATTTATCAGCCATTTGCAAAGATATATCAGTTGGTATTAGTTTTTCCAATTGAAGTCTCTTATAGAGAGAAAAAGGGATAACACTAACTCCTGCTCCCAAATCACACAAAGCAGTTCTAACATAACTATTTTTAGTAGAGCATGGAATAGTTGGAATCCCTGGGTCTCCAAGTTTCTTTGGAACCTTACCATTAAAGGAATAATTAGCAAGCAAAGTAGAAATTTCTTCATTAGGGATCTTCCTTGTATTCCAAACAATATCCTTCATATACTTTGAATAAGGAGGCAATTTAATAGCATCAATCAAAGGAATTTGCAAGAATAAAGGTTTCATCCACTCACAAAACTTGTTATAGTGTCCATCTTCCTTTGACTTGTGTTTCTTATCAGGGAAAGGCATAGGTTTTTGGACCCAAGGCTCTCTTTCACTACCATGTTTCTTAGCAACAAAATCTTCTTTAGTGTATTTAGTATTCTTAGTGTTCCTTTCAGGTTCTTCTTCAACTTTTTATTTATCAGGAGCATCATTTTCCTCATTACCACTTTCAGTTTCAGCATCAGAGGCAGATATACTATTAGGATCTTTAGCAGGTTCAGAGAATTCTACAATAGTTTTATGTTTCTTTTTTATTTTCTTAGGAGTAGTACCACTATTTTCAGCTTGTTGAGAATCCTGCTCAATTCTTTTAGGATGCCCCTCGGGATATAGAGGATCCTAGGTAGCAGCACAACTTCTAGTTCTAATTTCATAAGCATGTTTTTCTTTAGCAGCATTAACTAGCAAGTCTTTTTGTACCTTAATAAGCTGATCAATTTGAGTTTGAACCATTTGAAAATGTTTAACAAGCATTTTAACATCATTAGAGGTTCTTTCCACAATATCTTTTAACTCAATAATGGCTCTAGAGTTTTCCATTAAATTATTTTGCACCCTTTTATTAAAATTATCTTGCTTAACAATAAAAACATCAAATTCTTATAAGCATTGATCAGGAGGTTTAGAGTAAGGAATATCACCTTCATCAAAATGTTGGAGAGAGTGTACCTCAATAGTGGATGAGTGGGATATTGGCTTACATAATTCTTCTATAGGAGGTAAATTCTTGATGTCTGCAGCTTTAATTCCCTTCTCCTTAAGACATTTCTTAGCTTCCTTCATCACTTCATCATTTAGTTCGATAACTCCCCTCTTCTTTGATGTTGGTATAGGCAAAGGGATAGTTGGTTCAGGTATAGTTGTCTCAGGTATAACTGGTTCAGGAGGAGTCCAATTTTCATAATTCTTGCTTATTTTAGCCATTAATTCCTCAGCTTCTTTGGGAGTTCTATTCCTCTCCTTGTAGTGGATGGTAAAATAGGAACCTTGCCATCACGAGACTTACCCATGATGGATGGATGGCAGCGAACAATAGTGATTCCAAGTGAACTTGATAAATAGAGCTATGCTCCCCGGCAATGGCGCCAGAAAATAGTCTTGATGACCCACAAGTATAGGGAGTGTATCGCAGTATTTTCGAGGGAAGTGAAACCCAATTTATTGATTCGACACAAGGGGGCCAAAGAATATTTATAAGCCTTAACAACTGAGTTATCAATTCAGCTGCACCTGGAAACAATCTTGCTCACAGCACTTTATCAGTAGCAACAATTTTATAATAGCAATAGCAAAGTAAAAGCAGTAGTAAAAGTAAAGACAGTAGTAACAATTGCAGTAAACAGTAGGATTAAAGCGTGGTAGGCATAGGGATGGATGGACGGGTGTTGCACGGACAAGACAATTCATATGGCAATAAAAACGTAGGGCATTTTCAGATAAATAAGATAAAGCATCCAAGTACTAAATAATCATAGGCATGTATTCCATATATAGTCATACATGCTTGCAATGAGAACTTGCACAACATCTTTTGTCCTGCCAGCCCGTTTGCAGCAGGGCCTCAAGGGAACTACTGGTAATTAAGGTGCTCCTTTTAATAGAGCACCGGAGCAAAGCATTAACACTCCATGAACACATGTGATCCTCACATCAAAGCCATTCCCTCCGGTTATCCCGATTGCTGTCACTTCGGGGCCTTTGGTTCCGGACAACAATATGTGTATACAACTTGCAGGTAAAACCATCAACAATACTATCATAATGAATCAATAACATGTTCAGATCTGAAATCATGGCACTCGGGCCCTAGTGACAAGCATTAAGCATAATAAGTTGCAACAAAGTCAAAAAGCACTAATAATAGATACTAGGCACCATGCCCTAACAATCTGATGCCATTACATGAATGATCTCATCCAATCCCTACCATCCCCATAGCCTATAGCGGGGGATTACTCACTCATAGATGGGGGAAACATGGATAGTCAATGGAGAAGCGATGGTGATGATGATGGCGATGATCTCCTCCAATTCCCCATCCTGACAGGGTGCCAGAATGGAGTTTCTGGTTCCGAATCGCAGAATCTGGTCGTGGCGGCGTAGCGGAACTTTTTCTAGAAAAACGTCGAACCCCCCTTGGTTTTTAGGTCAAGAGGCAACTTATAGGCAAAGAGGGAGGCCGAGGGGGTGACCGAGGCGGCCACACCACCCCAAGGCGCATCCTCGACTGGCCCACGCGGCCAGGTGGTGTGGGCCCCTCATGGCCCTCCTCCGTCTCGTCTTCTAGCTCCGTGAATCTTCTGGTGAAATAGGATTTTTGGCATATTTTCCAGGATTTTTCCTGATAGTTGATTTTCTGCACATAAAACTAGAAACCAAGGTAATTCTAATGAAAACAGCGTCAGTCCGTGTTAGTTGTATCCAAATCACACAAGTTTAGAGGAAAAACAATAGCAAAAGTGTTTGGGAAAGTAGATACGTTTTGGACGACGTATCACGCGTATGACCACACTGTGGCGGCGGCACAGGTGCGCCACCAGGGGGTGTGGGCCCCTGGTGCTCCACCGACCTTGCCCTTTCGCCTATAAAAGTCTCTCGGGACGAAAACCCTAAGTACTCAATCAAAAAACCCATCAGAAATCCACGGAAGAGTCTGTAGCCGCCACAATCTCCATCCCTAGATCGGGGGGATTCGAAGCTCTTCCCGGCACCCTACCAGAGGGGAGAGATCACCATGGAGGCCTTCTTCATCACCATGACTGCCTCCGGTGTGATGCGTGAGTAGTTCATCCTTGGACTATGGGTCCATGTAGTATCTAGATGGTTGGTTCTCCTCCTTTGTGCTATCATGTTTAGACCTTGTGAGCTCCGTTCATGATCAAGATCATCTATTTGTAATCTTACATGTTGTGTTTGCGGGGATCCGATGGATATTGAGATGTTATTTCAGATTGATTATTGATTGATCTATCATGTCTATGTTATTTGTGATCTTGCATGCTTTCCGTTGTTAGTAACTATCTTGGCCAAGTAGATGCTTGCAACTCCAAGAGGGAGTATTTATGCTCGATAGTGGGTTCATGCCTCTAGTAATCTAGGGAAGTGACAGGAATCTCTAAGGTTGTAGATGTGCTATTGCTACTAGGGAGAAAACAGCAATCCTTTGTCCATGGTACAATTGTATTGTTTACTTTACACACTTTGCTTAATGCAATTATCTGTTGCTTGCAACTTAATACTGGAAGGGGTTCGGATGATAACCTGAAGATGGATTATTAGTCATAGATGCAGTTGGATTACGGTCTATGTATAATATTGTAATGCCCAATCAAATCTCATAGGAGTCAAGATGATTAGTATATGCATGGTATGCTTTCTCAAATCTGTCAATTGTCCCGCTGTAATTTGTTCACCCAACATGCTATCTATCTTAAGGAGAATCACCTCTAGTGAACTATGGACCCCGGTCCATTCTTTTACCATTGATATACCATCTACTATTTACTGTTTACTGTTTACTTTCTGCAAGCAATTACTATCTTCAACACTATATGTTTAATCCTTTGTTTTCAGCAAAACCGGTGAGATTGACTATAAGTTGGGGCAAAGTTCTGTGGTTGTGTTGTGTAGGATTCTAAGTTGCTAGCAACACCTTGGGGTTGTTTCCTTGCTCCTACTGGTTCGATAGCCTTGGTTTTATAATTGAGGGAAACTTGTTGCTGTGCTCATCATACCTTCCTCTTGGGGTTCCCAACGAGCTCGAGATATCTTGAGCCATCAAGGACGGTGGCACACCTTCGGCTCGTGCTAGTGTTTGTAGTCGTCGCTAGGTGGTCCAATGACCTATTTGTAATTTTTGTTACTTTTAGACCTCTTTGTACTACTGTTGATGATTATTAATAGGTCGGCGTAATTTCGCAAACAAAAAACACCAAGTAGCCCTTACATGACCATCCTTGAATAAAAAGAAATTACAAATAGATTAGTAGAAAACCTAATGACAACTTTCTCCTGCAATTGCAAATGTGTGCCATGAGGGAAGCTCGATGAGGCATTTGGACCTCCAAACCATGTCGAAGGCAGAAAAATGATGTTGACACTACAACCGGGACGTCGTCGGTCAGAGCCAGAAGACGATGACAATAGTGATCTCAGAAAAAATTCTATCCCGAAGAAGAAACCAATGAATAGGTCTAGACAACCACCCTAAATCTAGCCAAACATATGTCGGGTATCCTCCTCGTATGCGCTATGAGTATATGGCCTTATGAAGCCTATGAAGCGGCCAAACATGTGTAAAAACCCACTACCATTAGGGTTAGGACTAAGGATCATTTTTGGTATTGCACATGCGTGAAGGGAGAGGATGAGCCTCCCATGTAGCCTCCAGTAGGTGGAGTGAGAAAATCCCAAGTTGACCTCCATAGGAGAAGAAACAAGAAAAACCAAGAGAGAAGGAAATGAGATGAAGTTGAAAGAAAAACTTAAAATCAAGCACGAGGCCCTGTCCACAAGGACGTGAAGCACAGATCCGCTACCTTATCTCTTTCAATCTACTATTCCACCATCTTTGGTGAGTTTCTTCCAAATTCTAACTCGTGTGCCCCATATCTTGTTGTTGGCATCCAAGATCCAAGTGTATATTGATGTATGATATAGTGTTATGTAGGAAATAACAAATTTTATTCCCATTTGATAATAGTGGAAAATGATATCCATGGCTTCGGCACACATTTTTCCTCTCAAGTTAAGAGGGTTTTCACTTAAAATTTGGTGTCTCTATGGTGATGCTTGTTGCTACAACTATGTGCTGAGAGAAGATAGGACTTATCCTATCTGCTTGCAGAAAACAGTTACATGTGTGCCGAGAGGACCACATGACTTATTCTCGATTGAGGTAGAATCGGTTTCTCCATATATGTTTGATGCATATGTTTTCTCCTGTTGAAAGGGCATGTGTGCCCCATGTGTGGTTTTGGTAATTAAAGATAATCTCTATGGACTAATGTGTAAATTGAGTGTCACTTGTAGGTTTGTCCATTGGCATCGCTTGGACTATGTGTTGGTCTCAAGGTTGAAAAAGAAGAAGCAATATCCAAGGGCTTTGTGCCTATTAGAATCAAGTAGTAGAAGAAGAAGATCAAGTATGTCTTGAAGAAGAAGAAGAAGATGTAGTTCCTCATGGCTATCTTCAAGACATCATCAAGAATTGAAGTGCAAGCTCAAGATGCATCATCTCTAGAAGACCTCATGCTTGAAGCTTGCCATGCTCGGCGTTCATGGTGTGATGAAGACAAGTTCAAAGAAGAGGTTTTCCCATGGAGTGTGGGGAGCATTGCTCAAGTCTTCATCAAGCAAGAGAAATCAAGAAAGGCGATCCATCTTGATAAGGATAAGACGATCGACATCAAGCTCAAGTGGAATGCTCAAGGTAAAGGTATGATCCTGATAGGTTTTCTATTTTACCGGTCTCTTGTAGTGTTGGGAGACCCGGTTTAGTATAGATAGCCGTACAATCAAGAGGGGCTCTCGAGTGGGTGACTCGTTCGTATCTTTTAGAGAGAGCTCAAACCTTTGCATACATAGCATCATGTTTCTTGGTTGTTCTTTGGATCTTGTCCATGAGAGGATCTAGATCTTATGGTTATCTTCATAACAAGCTCTAGTTCGTCAAAAACAGATTTCCCTTGAATATCTTATTGCGTCTTTGATCTTGCGGGTTTTCCGGCTCCACATCTTGGGAGATATCTCACATATATATTTATGATATTTTCTCCCTTGGTTATACCCAATATTTTATCTGGCTCCATACCTTGTTGGATTCTACACATCATTATCTTTCCAACAAAATTGGTTTTATCTCGTTTGGAGTTTGGATGCAAAAGTTGTGGCAGTTTTGGTTCTGGAATTTTTGCCTGACCGGTAGTTCCGACGGGCCACCGGTAGTACCTCTAGGGCATTTTGCCGCCAGTAGTACCAGTGTAAATTCCGACCCAATTTACGGTAACCCCAATTTCAGTTTAGTACCCTCTCTGTTTGGAGTGCGCTATTTGTCAGAACTTCGACCGGAATTTCCGGCGGTACTTCTGGCCAGGTTTTTCTCTCTTTTCGCACCTCGTTTATGGACCGTTGGCTGGATGCCACCAGTAGTACCGGCCACCCACCGGTACTACCGGCCGTGCATGATTCTGTGAGTAACTGGCAGTTCGGGGAGCCCTTTAAAAGGAGCTCCCCTTCCCCTTCGGGGGCTAACTTGCTTTTCTTGGTTTTGGCTTTTTCTCTCTCCTCCATTGTTGACCTTGAAGAGCTCGCCCTCTCCCCTTTGATGGCCCAAAATATATCGAGCTTGTTGGGGAACCCCAAGAGGAAGGTATGATGAGCACAGCAGCAAGTTTTCCCTCAGTTATGAAACCAAGGTTATCAATCCAGTAGGAGCAAAGGAACACCTCAAAGGTGTTGCTAGCTGAGGTGTTGCTAGCTGAACTTTGGCAGGGCACACTACCTGTGCCAGTAGCAACGTGGAGACCTGCACAACACAACCACAGAACTCTTCCCCCAACTTGCGATGAGGTTGTCAATCTCACCGGTTTTGCTGAAAACAAAGGGTATTGAGTGGAAGAAGGTAATAGTTTGCAGAAAGTAAACCCAAAGTAGTAAACAGTTGATTGTAGATTGATGGTAAAAGAAAGGACCGGGGTCCATAGTTCACTAGTGGTGGCTCTCTTTAAGATAGATGACATGTTGGGTGAACAAATTATAGCGGGGAAATTGACAAACATCGAGAAAGCATACAAGCATATACTACTCATCTTGACTCCTTTGAGATTCGATTGGGCATTATAACATTATACATAGACCGCCATCCAACTGCATCTATGACTAATAATCCACCTTCAGGTTATCATCCGAACCCCCTTGATACATTGCAAATGTATCTATAATTTTTGATGTTCCATGCTTGGTTTTATCTACTTTCTTATGTTTTGTCCACACTTTGGAGTACTTTTCATATGATTTCTTGGACTAACCTATTAACAAGATGCCATAGTGCAAGTTGCTTGTTTTCTACTGTTTTTGGTTCCAGGAAGTCAGAAAATGAATATTCTCGGAATTGGACAGGACAAAAGCCAAAGTTACTATTTTCCCGGAAGACTCACGGAGCCAGAAGGAGAGTCGGAGAGGGGCCATAGGGTGGCCACACCCCCCCTTGGCGCGGGCCAGCCCAGGCCACGCCAGGGCATGGTTTGGGCCCCCTGGTTGGCCATCGACCTTGCCTCTTTCGCCTATAAGAGCCTCCCGAGGCAAAAACCCTAAATCGTCAATCAGAAATCCACGAAAAGTTCCGCAGCGCCGCCGCCACCGAAGGGGAGATTCGGGGGACAGAAAGTCTCTGTTAAGCACCTGGACGGGAAGTTCGAGCCATCTCCATCGATCTCCACCACCATCTCCATCGTCGTTGCTGATTCCCATGATGAGGAGGGAGTAGTTCTCTCTCGAGGCTAAGGGTTCTACCGGTAGCTATGTGTTCATCTCTCTCTATGCATGATCATATTGTGATCATGAACTTTGTAATCAAGTAGATCTACCTTGCTACTCAAGTGCTTTAATAGATCTCTGCTCTCCCCATGTGTGTGAAAGTGACAGCATGCACACCATGGTGGCACTTAGGCTAGAGATTACATATACTTGTTATGAGTTATATTTGGAGTTGGATATCTTTATGAAATTGTGGTGTTTGTTGGACTCATCTAGTACTCAAGGTGACAGTGTGGGGTTTTCTAGATGGGAAAGATGAACTTTGAGGTGTGCTGTTATAGCCTTACCATCAATTAGAGTGTCCAACCGGAGAGTAGTTAAGAGTAGTATCATAAAGAGAAGATATTTATATGAGAGTGTTCACTAGTGAAAGTATGATCCCTAGGCCTTGTTTCTAAGCACTGAAACACCATTTGCAATTAGATCTGTTACATGTTTGCTTGCTTCCTTGTTTATTTCAGTTTGCCTTTAGTCTCTTCCACGCCAGCAAGCTATTTTCTATCACCTTTACCACTTATAATTATCTATACCACTTGTATTTCACTATCTCTTCGCCGAACTAGTGCACCTATACACCTGACAAGTGTATTGGGTGTGTTGGGGACACAAGAGACTTCTTGTATCTTGATTGCAGGGTTGCTTGAGAGGGGATACCTTTGACCACTTCCTCCCTGAGTTCGATAAACCTTGGGTGATCCAGTTAAGGGAAAACTTGCTGCTGTTCTACAAACCTCTGCACTTGGAGGCCCAAAAACTGTCTACAAGAATAGAAGTACGTAGACATCAAGCTATTTTCTGGCGCTATTGCCGGGGAGGTAAGGTAAAAGGTATTCACACCGGAGGATTAAAGAAGAAGAACCTCCCACGACAAACGCCTATTTTCTGGCGCCGTTGCCGGGGAGGTAAGGTAAAAGGTACCCACATCCTCCGGTGTGAGTGCTCGAAGTTATTTCCTTTAGATTCTGCAATTTTGTCTTTTTGTTTCTTGTTTTCACTAGTTAGGCTTAATGGAAAACAACAACAAAATTAGAGAGCTTTATAGTATTTATCTTGAGTTAGGACATGAAGTGTTTGAAGAGAAAATTAAAAAACCTATGGAACTTTATTTGCATGCTAATAGAAATGTTGTTAGTATGAATTCTTTGGACACCATTATTGCTAATGTTATGGAAAAGTCTAAGCTTGGGGAAGCTAGTTTTTATGAAAATGATCTTTTTAGTTCCCCAGCTTTGGAAGATAGCTATTCTATTGCTTATGATGATACCAAACCTCCAATATATGATGATTACAATGATGAATATGATATTTTCAGTCCACCTACTATTGAGGAGGAACTTAATTATGACTACAATATGCCTCCTATATTTGATGATTATGGTGATGAGAATAATAATGATAGCTATTTTGTTAAATTTGCTCCCACTACAATTAATAAGAATGATTATGTTTATGTGGGGAGTATTAATTCTTTTATGCATATAGCTCATGATAAGAATGTTTATTGTAATAGTTATATTGTTAATTTTATTCATGATGCTACTGAAAGTTATTATGAGAGAGGGAAACATGGTTTTATACATCTCAATAATATTAAGTTTCCCCTCTTTATGTTGAAAGTCTTGAAGTTGCACTTGTTTTCCTTTACTATGCTTGTTTCATTGTGCTTTCATGACTTGTTTCTTTACAAGATTCCTATGCATAGGAAGTGGGTCAGACTTAAATGTGCTTTGAATTTGCTTCTTGATGCTCTCTTTTACTTCAATTCATATTTCTTATATGAGCATCTTCTCAAACTATCATGCCTAACTTAAAGGCGTTAAAGAAAAGTACTGCTTGGGAGATAACCCAATAGTTTTATTGAGTCTTGGAAGTTATCACTTCTGTAATAACCGCTCCTTATCCTTTTTATTTGCTTTTTGTGCCAAGAGTAACCTCTAATGAGAGAGAAGTAATGATTGGGAAAGTTGTTGTCCCGAAACAGATTTCTTTGCTTCACCGTAAAAATTCGTGTAAAATCTATGAACGTCTTTTTGAGGCATGAATTTTTGTGCTTATGCCCCAGGTTGTTATATAACTTTCGTTAGTTCAACACTTTTTGATTTGAGCAACATAAGGTCTTTGAAAAAATTGGTTTTTACCTGTTGTTCTGTTTTCACAGATTTCTGCCATTATTTGCATTTGCTTCTTGTTGGTTCCTTTTTGAGTTTTTTTCGGGAATTGAGCTTTTTGAGGGAAGTGATACAGTAGCTTGCGTTTTAATGGAAGTTTTATTGGTGTTGAAACTGAACCCAAAGACTTATTATTTTGAGTGCACTAATGTTGCTAATAAAGATTGTGTGAAGTTTTGTATGAAGGAAGAATTTCAGGTGTATGGAAGGAATGAGTAATGAGATAAAGGATGGAGTAAAGCTCAAGCTTGGGGATGCCACGCGTGTCACCCCAAGAAATATCCAAGAAGTTCAAGCGTCAAAGCTTGGGGATGCCCAAGGCATCCCCTTGTTCATCAATAAAAATCCCAGGTTTCTTCCAAACATTTCATTTTTATTGTTTCATGCACAGTTGTGTTGTTCTTGGAGCGTCTTCATTTTTTGTTTTTGGTTTTTGTTTGCTTGGTTTCTTAGTTTGCTGAATAAATTGGTTGGACCCCCTCTTTCATACATTGGTTTTCAAATAGTTTGGTTTGGATTGGAAAAGAGTAGGAAAGTTCATGCTTATGTGGTAAAAAGAGCTTGTTTTTGACTGTGGCCTATGCTTTGCCATGCCATGCTTGATATTGTTTTGGCTTTATGCTTAGTATTCTTTGCTGTAGCATGACTTGTTATAAACAATTGAGATTGCTTAATGTGCTTTGGATGAATCATGCGTTGTTTTAGCATATTAAAGCATAGTATAGTGGCATTCTCCTTTGATGCTTTATTTGGGTTGACTTGGCGCATGCTCACACCATGTTATGACTATCTCAAGTCACCATAGCCTTTATGATCCTTTAGTTTTCAACTTGTAGTATCACTTTATGCTTTGATCAATGATGTTTTGTCGCTCTACATGATTATGGCCATTATTGCTCTCTTAGTTTGTCGCTCCCAGTCTTTTGCTAGCCTCCACAACCAAGTATGAGTTCCACTCATGCATCCAACTTCCTAAACCAAGTTATTCCAAAGAGTCCACCATACCTACCTATTAGCATATGCTATTCCAAGTATATTCATGCTTTTGTTTATCTTCCAAATTAAACTTGTTATGAGAAAACTAGTGATTAAAGCTCTCACGAACTTGATGGCACACTTTACTTTTCTTGCCCTTAATAAACTTGAACCATTGTGTCATCTATGTTGTATATGCTTGCACTTATTTGTTGGGAATTAGCATAACCATGCTTTCATGGGGAACGCTTTCAACATTGCACTTGGTACTTGTACCTAGTTGATATCATGCTCTTTTGTATATGGATGTCGTGATTGTGAAATGAAAGGGGAGCTTGTAAGTCCATGGAGTTATGTATATGTGTTAGAGAAACGCCTGGGCCGCTGGTCTAATCCATGCTGACATGGTGGAAACCTGCAGCATAACCATAATGAGTTGTCTATGAAGCATTCTTCTTATAAAAAAAGAGTCCTATATTGAGAAAAAAAGAGATTATGAAAAGAGGAAAGAGAGAAAAAAGCACCATATTCCCATGGTAAATAAGAAGATTGCTGAGATGCTCGTTGTCTACTTGCCTTGTCATTTTGATATGGGGATTCTTCCGTATCATCGGGCAAGGGGTACCCCGTTGGCGGTTCTCTATGATACACATGTACTTACGATGACAAGAACTTACCGGTGACTAAACTTGAGTAGAATGAGGAGCGGCCCTCGTATACAAGGGACATGAGATTTCTAACTTATACTTCGTCAAGCATGTACACCATAATTTGTTCACTTTAACCTTAATCACTTCAAGATGCTTATGATAGGGGCAATGAGAGCTGAAAGCTAATAAGTACCATAATTTTTGGAAGATCTTTATGAGACTTGAATCCCTGCTTCCTTCTATGAAGGCCTTTCTTCCACCATTATATTGAGTCTCCACCTTCTATCTTTATGCACCTACTTTGAGAGCATAGTGGCCATTCTTAGTTCTATGCGCATTGTCCCAAGACTTGTTGATTGATGCATAACTTGATATTGCTTGTTTTAAACTATTTGTATCTAGTCACTCTTATGAACTTTGAAGGTGTCCTATGCATTTATATTTGCTACTCTATGAGGGACAAGCTGAATACTATTATACTATGTTTTCTTTATGTGAAACAAACAAACGTCTTGCAAAGCATTGTTATTCATGAAACTTTTGTTTGTGCCTTTTCATGTTGCATCATAGTTTCTTTGTCTTATTGCTAGAACTTTGTCTTTCATGTTATGATTGAAGTACTATGATCCCAGCCTTGAATGTTTTACAAATACTTTGATCAAGTCTTTGATGGTGCATGTCACCTCAAAAATTATTCTTTCTTTTTATCACTTACCTACTCGAGGGGCGGTGAGTTAAGCTTGGGGATGTTGATACATTGCAAATGTATCTATAATTTTTTATGTTCCATGCTTGGTTATATCTACTTTCTTTTTTGTCCACACTTTGGAGTACTTTTCATATGATTTCTTGGACTAACCTATTAACAAGATGCCACGATTGCAGTTGCTGTTTTACGCTGTTTTTGGTTCCAGGAAGTCAGAAAATGAATATTCTCGGAACTGGACGGGACAAAAGCCAAAGTTACTATTTTCCCGGAAGACTCATGGAGCCAGAAGGAGAGTCGAAGAGGGTCCACAGGGTGGCCACACCCCCCCTTGGCGCGGGCCAGCCCAGGCCGCGCCAGGGCATGGTGTGGGCCCCCTGGCTGGCCACCGACCTTGCCTCTTTCGCCTATAAGAGCCTCCCGAGGCAGAAACCCTAAATCGTCAATCAGAAATCCACGAAAAGTTCCGCAGCGCCGCCGCCACCGAAGGGGATATTCGGGGGACAGAAAGTCTCTGTTTCGGCACCCTGCCGGGACGGGGAAGTGCCACCGGAGCCATCTCCATCGATCTCCACCACCATCTCCATCGTTGTTGCTGATTCCCATGATGAGGAGGGAGTAGTTCTCTCTCGAGGCTAAGGGTTCTACCGGTAGCTATGTGTTCATCTCTCTCTATGCATGATCATATTGTGATCATGAACTTTGTAATCAAGTAGATCTACCTTGCTACTCAAGTGCTTTAATAGATCTCTGCTCTCCCCATGTGTGTGAAAGTGACAGCGTGCACACCATGGTGGCACTTAGGCTAGATATTATATATACTTGTTATGAGTTATATTTGGAGTTGGATATATTTATGAAATTGTGGTGTTTGTTGGACTCATCTAGTACTCAAGGTGACAGTGTGGGGTTTTCTAGATGGGAAAGATGAACTTTGAGGTGTGCTGTTATAGCCCTACCATCGATTAGAGTGTCCAACCGGAGAGTAGTATCATAAAGAGAAGATATTTATATGAGAGTGTTCACTAGTGAAAGTATGATCCCTATGCCTTGTTTCTAAGCACTGAAACACCGTTTGCAATTAGATTTGTTACATGTTTGCTTGCTTCCTTCTTTATTTCAGTTTGCCTTTAGTCTCTTCCACGCCAGCAAGCTATTTTCTATCACCTTTACCACTTATAATTATCTATACCACTTGTATTTCACTATCTCTTTGCCGAACTAGTGCACCTATACACCTGACAAGTGTATTGGGTGTGTTGGGGACACAAGAGACTTCTTGTATCTTGATTGCAGGGTTGCTTGAGAGGGATACCTTTGACCACTTCCTCCCTGAGTTCGATAAACCTTGGGTGATCCACTTAAGGGAAAACTTGCTGCTGTTCTACAAACCTCTGCACTTGGAGGCCCAACAACTGTCTACACGAATAGAAGTACGTAGACATCACCCCTCCAGTATTAAGTTGCAAGCAACGGATAATTTCATTACGAATTCGTGTAAAGTAAACAATACGATTGTTCTATGAACAAAGGATTGTTGTTTTCTCCCTAGTAGCAACAGCACATCTAGTACCTTAGAGATTTTTGTCACTTCCCCAGATTACCAGAGGCATGAACCCACTATCGAGCATAAATACTAACTCTTGGAGTTGCTAGCATCTACTTGGCCAAGATGGATACTAACAACGGAAAGCATGCAAGATCACAAATAACAAAGACATGATAGAATCAATAATCAATCTAAAATAGCATCTCAATATCCATCAGATCCCCGCAAACACAACATGTATGATTACAAATAGATGATCTTGATCATGAACGGAGCTCACAAGATCTAAACATGATAGCACAAAGGAGGAGAACCAACCATCTAGCTACTACATGGACCCGTAGTCCTGAGATAAACTACTCATGCATCACACCAGAGGCTTGCATGATGATGAAGAAGGCCTCCAGGGTGAATTCCCCTCTCCGGCAGGGTGCCGGGAAGAGCTTCAGATCCCTCCCGATCTAGGGATGGAGATGACGACTCTGAACTCTTCGTGGAATTTTGATGGTGCTTAGGTTTCTATATCGGAGGCGATATATAGGCGGAAGGAGAGGTCGAGGGGTGCACAGGCGGCAGACCACCCCCGCAGCGTGAGCCAGGCCTAGCCAGGTGGTGTGGTCGGGCCCCCCCCTCTCCGTCTCTCGTACAGGCTCAGTGTCCCTCGGTGAAAAACTGACTTTGGCTTTTGTCCCGTCCAATTCCGAGAATATTCATTTTCTGACTTTCCTCGAACCAAAAACAGCAGAAAATAGGCAGCTGGCACTGTGGCTCTTGTTAATAGGTTAGTCCAAGAAATCATATGAAAAGTACTCCAAAGTGTGGACAAAACATACGAAAGTAGATAAAACCAAGCATGGAACATCAAAAATTATGGATACATTAGCAACGTATCAACATCCCCAAGCTTAACTCCTGCTCATCCTCGAGTAGGTAAGTGATAAAAAGAAAGAATAATTTTTGAGGTGACATGCACCATCATAAACTTGATCAAAGTACTTGTAAAACATTCAAAGCTGGGATCATAGTACTTCAATCATAACATGAAAGACAAAGTTCTAACAATAAGGCAAAGCAACTATGTTGCAACATGAAAAAGGCATAAACAAAAGATTCATGAATAACAATGCTTTGCAAGACGTTTGTTTGTTTCACATAAAGAAAACATAGCATAGTGGCATTCAGCTTGTCGCTCATAGAGTAGCAAACATAAATGCATAGGACACCTTCAAAGTTCATAAGAGTGACTAGATACAAATAGTTTAAAACAATCAATATCAAAGCTATGCATCAATCAACAAGTCTTGGGACAATGCACATAGAACTAAGAATGGCCACTATGCTCTCAAAGTAGGTGCATAAAGATAGAAGGTGGAGACTCAACATAAAAGTAAAAGAAAGGCCTTCATAGAAGGAAGTAGGGATTCAAGTTTCATAAAGAGCTTCCAAAAATTATGGTACTTATTAGCTTTCAGCTCTCATTGCCCCTATCATAAGCATCTTGAAGGTGATTAAGGTTAAATTGACACAACTAAGAGGATATGCTTGACAAGTTATAAGCCGAAATCTCATGCCCCTTACTTACGAAGACCAAACCTCATGCTACTCAACTTTAGTCATAAGTAAGCTCTTGTCATTGTAAGTACATATGTATCATAAAGAACCGCCAACGGGGTACCCCTTGCACATGATATAGGAGCTATCCCATAATCAAAATGACAAGGCAAGCAGACAATGAGCATCTCAGTGATCTTTTTATTTGCTATTTGCATAGGTTTTTATTGAGGATGCTTCATCGAGTGCTCATTATGGTTATGCTACAAGTTTCCACCATGATTAGGCATGGCTTAGGCTAGCGTCCCAGGCGTTTCTCTAACACACATACAAACTCCATGATCTTACAAGTTCCCCTTTTATTTCACACCGTCGAGATCCATAAGCAAAAGAACATGATATCAACGAGGTATAAAGTACAAGTGCAATGTTGAGAGCGTTCCCCATGATACATGGTTCTGCTAACTTCAACTTATAAAGTGCAAGAATAAACACAAAAAAGAAGGTCGCAATGGTTCAAGTTTATTAAGTGCAAGAAAGTAAAGTGTGCCATCAAGTTCGTGAGAGCTTTAATCACTAATTTTCTCATAACAAGTTTAATTCGGAAGGTAGACAAAAGCATGAATATACTTGGAATAGCAAATGCTAATAGGTAGGTATGGTGGACTCTTTGGAATAACTTGGTTTTAGGATTTGGATGCATGAGTGGAACTCATACTTGGTTGCGGAGGCTAGCAAAAGACTGGGAGCGACCAACTAAGAGAGCAATAATGGCCATAATCATGCAGAGTGACAAAACATCATTGATCAAAACATAAAGTGATACTAAAAGTTGAAAACTAAAGTATCATCAATGCAATAGCTACTTGGGATAGTCATAACATGGTGTGAGCATGTGCCAAGTCAACCCAAATAAAGCATCAAAGGAGAATACCACTATACTATGCTTTAATATGCTAAAACAACGCATGATCCTTCCAAAGCACATTAAGCAATCTCAATTGTTTATAACAAGTCATGCTACAGCAAATAATACTAAGCATAAAGCCAAAACAATATCGAGCATGGCATGACAAAGCATAGGCCACAGTCAAAAACAAGCTCGCTTTACCACTTAACCATGAACTTTCCTACTCTTTTCCAATCCAAACCAAACTATTTGAAAACCAATGTATGAAAGAGGGGGTCCAACCAATTTATTCAGAAAACTAAGCAAACCAAGAAAACGAAAAACCAAAACGAAAACGAAAAATAAGACGCTCTAAGAACAACACAACTGTGCATGAAATAATAAAAATGAAGCGTTTGGAAGAAACCTGGGATTTTTATTGATGAAGAAGGGGATGCCTTGGGCATCCCCAAGCTTTGATGCTTGTACTTCTTGGATGTTTATTGGGGTGACACGCGTGGCATCCCCAAGCTTGAGCTTTAGTACATCCTTCATCTCATTACTCATTCCTTCCATACACCTGAAATTTTTCCTTCATACAAAACTTCACACAATCTTTATTAGTAACATTAGTGCACTCAAGATAATAGGTCTTTAGGTTCAGTACAACACCAATAAAACTTCCATAAAAACACAAGCTACTGTAGAACTTCCCTCAAAAAGCTCAATTGCCCAAAACAACTCAAAAAGGAACCAACAAGAAGCAAATGCAAATAATGGCAGAAATCTGTCAAAACAGACCAGCAGGTAGAGACGAATATTTTAGAAGACCTTCTGTTGCTCAAATCAAAAAGTGTTGAACTAACAAAAGTTAGATAACAACCTGGGGCAGAAGCACGAAAATTCACGCCTCAAAAGGACGTACAGAGATTTTACACGAATTTTTACGGTGAAGCACAGAAATCTGTTTCAGGACAGCAACTTTCCCAATCATTACTTCTCTCTCATTAGAGGTTACTCTTGGCACAAAAAGCAAATAAAAAGGATAAGAAGCGATTATTACTGAAGTAATAACTTCCAAGAATCATCTAAAACTTTTGGGTTAACTCCCAATAACTACTTTTCTTTAACACCTTTAAGTTAGGCAAAAGAAGCAAGAAAAATGATCAAGTGTTCTCAAATGAAGAAGCATTAAGAGCAAATTTTGTTTTCATTGGAGAGGCAAAAGAAATCTTCTCTCTCTTCTTAGGGAAGTGTTATATACCTTTCTTGAGTGGGAGTTGATATTTAATGGTGCCTTCTTTCATATCAATAATGGCACCAACAGTTCTAAGAAAAGGTCTTCCCAAAGTAATAGGACAAGAAGCATTGCATTCAACATCCAAAACATAGAAATCAACAGGTACATAGGCATTGTTAACCATAATAAGAACATCATTAATACTCCCCATGAGTTTCTTTTTAGCATTATCGTCAAGTGGGACATTCAAATAACAATCTTCAAGTGGTGGCAAATCAAGCATATCATAGATCCTTCTAGGCATAATGGAAACACTACTATCAAGATCACATAAAGCTTTATCAAAATCATTCACTTTCATATTAATGACGGGTTCCCAACCATCTTCTTGTTTTATAGGAATAGAGGCTTCATGTTTCATCTTTTCTTCTTTAATTTTTATGAGAGCATCAGTAATGTGTTTTGTAAAGGCCATATTCATAGCACTAGCATTAGGACTTTTAGCAAGCTTTTGTAGGAACTTAATAACTTGAGAGATGTTGCAACCATCAAGATCAAAATCATAGTTATCATCTAAGGTAGTAGAGCTATTACTAGCCTCAACACTAGTGGTAGTGATAGTAGAAACACTAATGTTTCTAGCAATTTCATCTTCTCTTTCCCACTTAGCATGCAATTCAGCTAATAGTCTAACATTTTCATCAATTCTAACTTGTATGGCATTAGTGGAAGCAAAGGGATTATCATTAGTTTCAGGTTTAGCAGCCATTTTATTCAAAGAAGATTGAGCTTCAGCCAAAGATGTTATATTTCTTTCAGCATTAGAGAGTTTTTCCTCAATAGTTTTATTGAAAGCAGTTTGTTTACTAATAAAGTATTTAAGCATAACTTCAAGTTTAGAGGAAGCACTCCTATTATAGTTGTAGGAACTTCCATAAGCATTACCATTGTTGGGAGGATATGGCTTATAATTGTTGTTACCAAAATTATTCCTGTAGGCATTATTGCTAAAATTATTATTCCTTATAAAGTTCACATCAACTTGCTATTCTTGAGCAACCAAGAGGCTAAAGGAACATTATTTGGATCAATATGGGCTTTCCCATTAACAAGCATAAACATAATGACATCGATCTTATCACTCAAGGAAGAGATTTCTTCAACGGAATTTACCTTCTTACCTTGTGGAGCTCTCTCAGTATGCCATTCAGAATAGTTAACCATCATATTATCTAGAAGCTTCATTGCAACACCCAAAGTAATGGTCATAAAGGTACCTCCAGCAGCAGAATCCAATAGATTTCTTGAAGAATAGTTCAATCCTGCATAAAAGGTTTGGATAATCATCCAAGCAGTCAGTCCATGAGTGGGACAATTCTTTACCAAAGATTTCATTCTTTCCCAAGCTTGAGCAACATGTTCATTATCAAATTGTTTAAACTTCATTATTTCACTTCTCATAGATATAATCTTAGCAGGAGGAAAGTATTTTCCAATGAAAGCATCTTTGCATTTAGTCCAAGAATCAATACTATTCCTAGTTAAGGAATTCAACCATTCTTTAGCTTTTCCTCTCAAAGAAAAAGGAAACAATTTAAGCTTAATAATATCTCCATCTATATCCCTATGCTTTTGCATCTCACAAAGTTCAACAAAGTTATTTAGATGAGCATCATCATCTTCATTACCAATACCAGAAAATTGTTCTCTCATAACAAGATTGAGTAAAGCAGGCTTTATTTCAAAGAAAGTAGCTTCAGGAACAGGTGGAGCAATGGGTGTGCTCATAAAATCATTGTTGTTGGTGCTAGTGAGGTCACACAACTTAGTGTTTTCAAGAGTAGTCATTTTTTTGTGTTTTTAATAAAGAAAGCAAACTAGTAAAACTAACTTTTTTGTGTTTTTGATAAAGAAACAAGCAAACAAAGCAAAAGTAAACTAAGCAAAACAAAAATAACAAAGTAAAGAGATTGGTTATGAGGAACTCCCTTTCTGAAGATGTCCTTGGCCTTGAAACAGCGCTTGAAAAAAGAGCTTGATGGCCCAAAATATATCGAGCTCGTTGGGGAACCCCAAGAGGAAGGTATGATGAGCACGGCAGCAAGTTTTCCCTCAGTTATGAAACCAAGGTTATCAATCCAGTAGGAGCAAGGAAACACCTCAAAGGTGTTGCTAGCTGAACTTTGGCAAGGCGCACTACCGGTGCTAGCAGCAACGTGGAGACCTGTGATGACCCACAAGTATAGGGGTGTATCGCAGTATTTTCGAGGGAAGTGAAACCCAATTTATTGATTCGACACAAGGGAGCCAAAGAATATTTATAAGCCTTAACAACTGAGTTGTCAATTCAGCTGCACCTGGAAACAATCTTGCTCACAGCAGTTTATCAGTAGAAATAGTTTTGTAGTAGGGATAGTAAAGTAACAGCAGTAGTAAAGTAAAGACAGTAGTAACAATTGCAGTAAACAATAGGATTCGAGTGCGGTAGGCATAGGGATGGATGGACGGGCGTTGCATGGACAAGACAATTTACATAGCAATCAGAACATAGGGCAATTGCAGATAAATAAGATAAAGCATCCAAGTACTAGATAATCCTAGGCATGTGTTCCATATATAGTCATACGTGCTCGCAATGAGAACTTGCACAACATCTTTTGTCCTGCCAGCCCGTTTGCAGCGGGGCCTCAAGGGAACTACTAGAAATTAAGGTGCTCCTTTTAATAGAGCACCGGAGCTAAGCATTAACACTCCATGAACACATGTGATCCTCACATCAAAGCCATTCCCTCTGGTTATCCCAATTTCTGTCACTTCGGCGCCATTGGTTCCGGACAACAACGTGTGTATACAACTTGCAGGTAAGACCATAAACAATACTATCATAATGAATCAATAACATGTTCAGATCTGAAATCATGGCACTCGGGCCCTAGTGACAAGCATTAAGCATAACAAGTTGCAACAAAGTCAAAAAGCACTAATAATAGATACTAGGCACCATTCCCAAATAATCCGATGCCATTACATGAACGATCTCATCCAATCCCTACCATCCCCATAGCCTACAGCGGGGGATTACTCACTCATAGATGGGGGAAACATGGATGGTCGATGGAGAAGCGATGGTGATGATGATGGCGATGATCTCCTCCAATTCCCCATCCCGGCAGGGTGCCAGAACGGAGTTTCTGGTGTTGTTTCGTGGAATCTGGTGGTGGCGGCGGAGCAAAACTCCTTCTGGAAAAACGTCGAATCCCCCTGAGTTTTTAGGTCAGAAGGAAACTTATAGGCGAAGAGGGAGACCGAGGGGGAGTCTGGGGCGGCCAGACCACCCCCTGGCGTGGCCTAGGCTAGCCCGCGCGGCCAGGTGGTGTGGCCTAGGACCAGCCCCCCTCCGTCTCGTATTCTGGCTCCAGGAGTCTTCTGGTGAAATAGGATTTTTGGCATATTTTCCGAGATTTTTCCAGATAGTTGATTTTCTGCACAAAAAGTAGACACCAAGGCAATTCTGCTGAAAACAGCGTCAGTCCGCGTTACTTGCATCCAAATCACACAAGTTTAGAGGAGAAACAATAGCAAAAGTGTTCGGGAAAGTAGATACGTTTTGGACGTATCAACTCCCCCCAAGATTAGCTTATTGCTTGTCCTCAAGCAATTCAGTTGAAAATTGAGTGCGATAAAAGAACTTTCATGAACACATTTGCTTCATATGATGTATATATTCTCAGCATGTGATCAACTACTTATACAATTCATAATAAGGAGTATGCAACTAAGTTTACTTAATAGGCAATGCAAACTATGAAGAGATTCCAACTCAAAAATAATAAGTAGCAAGAAGCATAAACATAAGCAACATTACAATGCTCATAACAAGGTATGATAGAGTGGTATCTCGCTTGCCTTTGATTATGAATGTCAAGGCACCTTTGAAGTTCAGGTGAAGACTAGAAGTAAAGATATCAAAGATACAAGCATCAAAGTCATAACACAAATAATCAAGTTTTGAGACAAGCACAAAGAATGACAACTATGCTCTCAAGAAGGTGCTCAAAGAATATGTGGAGACTCAACAAGTAAAATAAAAGGTTTTGAATAATTTGAAAAGCTTCCAAATGCTGAAAGTATGGTACTCATTAGCTTTGAGCTCTCATTGCCCCTATCATAAGCATCTTTAATATGGTTAAGGTGAAAGTGAGGTCCAATCTGAGTTATATGCTTGACAGACTATAAACTGGAAATCCCATGTCCCTTGAGTACGAGGGCCGCTTCTCATGCTACTCAACTTTAGTTACCTGTAAGTTCTTGTCATCGTATATACGTGCGTATCATAGAGAACCGCCAACGGGGTACCCCTTGCCCGATGATACAGAAGAATCCCCATATCAAAATGACAAGGCAAGCAGACACTAAGTATCTCAGCAATCTTCTTATTTACCATGGGAAAATGGTGCTTTTTTCTCTCTTTCCTCTTTTCTCAAATCTCTCTTTTTTTCTTTTCTTTTTCTCAATAGATATCTTTCTCTTTTTTTATAAGAAGAATGCTTCATAGATATCATTATGGTTACGCTGTAGGTTTCCACCATGACGGCATGGATTAGACCAGTGGCCCAGGCGTTTCTCTAACACACATACATAACTCCATGGACTTACAAGCTCCCCTTTTATTTCACACCGACGACATCCGCAAACAAAAGAGCATGGTATCAACTGGGTATATATTTACAGGTGTTGAAAGCGTTCCCCGTGACAGCACGGTTCTGCTAATCCCCAGCCTATAATTTGCAAGCATATAACTTTCATGGACAGTCACAATGGTTCAGGTTTATTAAATGCATAAAATAAAGTATGACATCAAGTTCATGAGAGCTTTACTAACTAACTTTCTCATAACAAGCAAACATTTTATTCAGAAGAAAACAAGGCATATTGAATATGCACGGAAATAGCAAATGATGCTAATAGGTAGGTATGGTGGACACTTTGGCAAAATTTGGTTTTAGGGAGTTGGAAACATGAGTAAAACATACTCAGTGAAAGTAAAGGCTAGCAATAGTAAGGGAGCGACCAACGAGAGAGAAATAGCTGTCATAATCATGCTTGCAACAAAACAGGACTAATCATGGCATGAAAGTGATTCAGGACCCTCAAGGAAAAATAATTCATCGAGGCTTAACTGATTATTTCAGTCATATGCATGCGTGAGCATGTGCCAAGTCAATTCAGATGAAACATCCAGAGGAGGATACCACGGTGTCATACCAAGTTATGAATAGAGTAATGCAAGCAAACATTCATAAGACATGCTACAAACTATTAGCAAGCTGGAACTAATCAAACGAAAGAAAAAACTACTAAGCATCCAAAGATAACATACACCCTACACGAACAGACTAAGCATGCCCACAATGATGAGTATATGTACAAAAATAAAAACAAATAGAGTTCGTTACCAGCCTCTTACCACACCTCAAGTTGTCATTAATCCTCATTATTGCTCTTCACTTGTGTGGCTTGAATAATAATATGAAACCAATATCCACTGAGGACTGCTGAACCCTGTAGCAAACTCACAAAACCAAAGAAGAACGACAAATATTTGTGTTGTTTTTGATTTTTTTAAATAAGAACCAAAAAGGGAAAACAAGCGAAGCAAAATCTTTTTGGGTTTTTCGAATAGTTCAAACAAGGCAAAAAGGGAAAAGCAAACCAAGGCAAAAAGAAGAAGAAGCAAACCAAAGAGAAACAACAGAAATATTTTTGGTCTTTTTGTGTTTAGAAAGCAAAAGCAAAGAAAGAACGAAAACTAAAAGTAGAACGAAACATGAATAAACAAAGTACCGATGCAACATGATAAGGAGATGAGTGCGATGCCGGCGTATCTCCCCCAAGCTTAGGCTTTTGGCCTAAGTGGGTATCAATCCCAAGCTGGCTAGGATGAAGTGTCACCGTGGTACGACGAGGAGGTACCCTCGTCCTGGTGCGATCTCGAGTACGTCCCTCCGTAGTGCGCGGAGTAATCGTAGGAGGGTACATCCTCCTGATGCTGCTCGTGGAAACCCAGCAAGCGGAGTTGCTCGTCTACCTCCTCCTTAGAGCACGACCACGGTCTCCTGTGAATACTAAACAAAGAAGACTGTGGCAAAGGGATCTCTCTCTCATCCCCATCAGTAAACAACATCCTATATACTAGACTGTCCAAATCAGAATCAGCAGTGACAAAGTGATGAGTTTTCATAGCAACAAGGTCAAGCCTTTGTGGTGCCAATATAGTATCATTGGGGTCCACTGAAAGTCCTAATGCATTGACCATACGCGAGGCAATGATGCCCCCGTAGATAGGCCCCCTAGTAGCTAGGCGGCGAGCAATAAGCGAGCCAAGGTTGTACCGAGTATCATTGTTAAGCGCAACAGCAAGGAAGGCTAAATGATAGTTGGAGATATTACTTGTATTCTCCTTACCAAGTACGCTAGTAGCAAGATAATATGCAAAGTATCTAAGAGCAGGGAGTTGGATGTTTCTTATCTTTCCGCGTTGCACCACGTGGTCATCATCATTGGTCACCCCTCGATCAGGCTGAGAACGGGGCGGTTTCAACTGGGTCTAATGGTGTGGGTTTTCCTTTGGGATAGAACGGGGCGGGCTCAAGTGGATTTAGAAGAAATTGGAGCGAGGTGGGGCGGATGGCCGTAGTTTGCGGTTTGGAGCGGTCTGGTGCGGTTCCAAAATACAGCGACAACAACGGGTTGAACCCGTGGTTGAAGCCCATGGTCACACCCCAAACTCCTCGAGAATCCATGAACTGAACGAACACGAGTACCCAAGTTCCAACGCTCTGTCACCAAGACTTTGTCCGGGAAATCTGCCGGCGCCGCCGCACTAGCCTAGGGTTCCATTGCCGCCAACAGGCTAACATTGCCGCCCTACACCACCACTGCCATGATGCCATGGCTCCTGGGCAGCGTTGTCCTTCATACAGGCGAGGGCTCGGACGGCGGTGGCCGATCTGACACCCAAGGGAGGGACGAGAGGAATTGGGGGCGGAGGCGAGCAAGGTCAAGACGGCGACAGAGGGTACATGGCCGGCAAGGGCTTGAAGATGGGTTGCAAACCGGCGGTTCCACACCATGGGGGTTGTGGTTTGACCGGCGAGAAGGCTTCAGGAGTGCGCAGCTTTCCTATTCTTAGAAACCACAGTGTCCATGTGGGTTGAACCAGTGGGCTGAACCCGTGCTCTCCATGTGGGGTGGTGCGGTGTGGGTGGAATAATCGTGCGGGGCAGGTCGGGTTAACAAAACAAATTAGTGGTTTGGTCTGGGGTGGCTAATTAGGTTAATTTGATATGGGGTGGGCTGGGTTGGAGGAGGTTTTTGCCCCATTCTCAGCCTGACCCCTCGGTAAAGCTCTAGCAAATCAGCGGGTCGCCCTTGAATTTTCTTCACGGTCCCTGTCATGCTTACACCTACAATACTGCAAAATCTTTCCAATGGCATGGTAAATGGCAGATTATAAATTTTGAAAGAGACAGTTGACTGATAAGGCATGTTAGTAAACGCGAAGCTCTCAACAAAGGTTTTGGTGAGCATAGCGTATTGCTCACTCTCATCTTGCATATATGAGGTCAAACCAACCCTCTCAATCAGTAGCAAGAAATCATCAAGAATCCCTTTAGCTTGTAAGAAAGTAAAACAAGGAAAAGTAGATGGGTGAGCATCCCCATCACCCCTTTCATTACCAATACGAGTTGCAATGAGATCTTCGTTGTATGATGGCCTAAATTGAGAGGCTGATCTTGAGGGCCTCGACCTCCTAGGTGCATCCCTCTCAAATATATCTCCAAAGGTATGGTTGTTCATGCTTGGTATTCTGAAATTTAAACACCTATTAAACAAGTGATTGCAAAGTGAATATAATGAAGGATACTACTCATAGGGAATTTTAAGAGGCCTAAACACGCATCAAAACTATATCTCTAAGCATCAAACAAGCTTACAAGCTCTCATAACCGGTCACCTACAGCAGCAAAACACTCAAGATATAATCCACTAAACACAAATCTACTTGGACAAGGGGAGGAGTCACATACCAGAGAACAAGTGCTCCAAATTTCAGCAACAAAGATGGGCTGAGCAAGGAGATCGAAAAAATCGAGAGCAAGCACAGCAAGAACGCGATTTTTAGCAATGAACTGAAGCTTACTCGGGAGAGAGAAGAAAGTGGCAAGTGAGAGAGTGAGTGGAGGGCCAGGGGTGGCCCACACCATGGCATGACGCCACCCAGGGCAGGCCACGCCACCAGGTGGTGTGCCTTCCTGGTGGGTCCCCCTGGTACCTTCCAGGCACTCTTCTGCCCCCTTTTCACGTAAAAATTTAATATGAATTTTCTGGAATTTTTTGAGACACTTTATTTTTGGGCAATTTTCAGGTATAGAAGAATGATTTTCTGACAGATAGATTTTTTTGGAAAAATGATGCAATGACAAAACAAGGCTAGAACTACAGGAGTTCTAAGACACTCTAATATGCAAGCAACTAACAACAAAAAAAGAAAACTAAACGAAAACAAAAACTAAAATGGATAGAAATAGAAGTAAACAGAGATAATCATAGTGAAAACATTGTTTTGTTCAACGAAATGCTTTTGTTACCAAGGTTGATCAAGTCTTGTTACCAAAACAATTTCATATGAGACAAAACTTTGTATTCCACTAATGATTATGTTACCTCAACCTTGATAGCAATGGTCCCAATCATAATATTTTCAATTTTTTCTCTTGGTATGGGACAATATATCTCTCCAACTTGAATGCCCTCAACATGTTCAATTGAATTCAGACCATAAGTCCTTTCAATCTTCTTGGGGAAATAGACAGTATGTTCCTTGTCATTAACATTAAAGGTCACCTTTCCTTGATTACAATTAATAACAGCTCCTGCAGTATTAAGAAAAGGTCTCCCAAGAATAATAGACATATTATCATCTTCAGGCATTTCAAGCACAACAAAATCAGTTAATATCAAGCAATTATGAGCCACTTGAATAGGTACATCCTCATATATACCAACAGGAATAGTGGTAGATTTATCAGCCATTTGCAAAGATATATTAGTTGGTATCAGTTTTTCAAGTTGAAGTCTCTTATAGAGAGAGAAAGGCATAACACTAACTCCAGCTCCCAAATCACACAAAGCAGTTCTAACATAACTGTTCTTAATAGAGCAAGGGATAGTTGGAATTCCTGGGTCTCCAAGTTTCTTAGGAACCTTACCACTAAAGAAATAATTAGCAAGCAAAGTAGAAATTTCTTCATTAGGGATCTTCCTTTTATTCGAGACAATATCCTTCATATACTTTGAGTAAGGAGGCAATTTAATAGCATCAGTCAAAGGAATTTGCAGGAATAAAGGTTTCATCCACTTGCAAAACTTATTATAGTGTTCATCTTCCTTTGACTTGTGTTTCTTAACAGGGAAAGGCATAGGTTTTTGGACCCAAGGCTCTCTTTCACTACCATGTTTCTTAGCAACAAAATCTTCTTTAGTGTATTTAGTATTCTTATTGTTGTTTTCAGGTTCTTCTTCAACTTTTTCTTTATCAGGAACATCATTTTCTTCATTACCACTTTCAGTTTCAGCACCAGAAATAGATATACTATTAGGATCTATAGCAGGTTCAGAGGTTTCTACAACAGTTTTATGTTTATTTTTCCTTTTCTTACGAGTAGAGCCACTATTTTCAGCTTGTTGAGAATCCTGCTCAATTCTTTTGGGATGCCCCTCAGGATATAGAAGATCCTGGGTAGCAGCTCCACTTCTAGTTCTAATTTCATAAGCATGTTTTTCTTTAGCAGCATTATGTAGCAAGTCTTTTTGCACTTTAATGAGTTGATCTATTTGAGTTTGAACCATTTGAAAGTGCTTAACAATCATTTTAACATCATTAGAGGTTCTTTCCACAATATCTTTCAACTCATCAATAGCTCTAGTGTTTTCCATTAGATGATTTTGCACCCTTTTATTAAAATTATCTTGCTTAACAATAAAGATATCGAATTCTTCTAAGCATTGATCAGGAGGTTTAGAATAAGGGATATCACCTTCATCAAAGTGTTGGAGAGAGTGTACCTCGATAGTGGATGAGAAGGGAATAGGCTTACATAATTCTTCTATAGGAGGTAAATTCTTGACATCTGCAGCTTTAATTCCCTTCTCCTTAAGACATTTCTTAGCTTCCTTCATCACTTCATCATTTAATTCAATAAATCCCCTCTTCTTTGATGTTGGAATAGGCACTGGTATAGTAGGTTCAGATACAATTACTTTAGGTATAGCTTGTTCAGGAGGAGTCCAATCTTCATAGTTCTTCCTTATTTTAGCCATTAATTCCTCAGCTTCCTTAGGAGTCCTATTCCTGAAAACACAATCAGCACAACTATCTAGGTATGTCCTAGATTCTTTGGTTAGTCCATTATAAAATATATCAAGAAGCTCATTCTTAGGTAATGGACTTCCAGCCTGTGCATGAATCAAAGCACAAAACCTTGCCCATGATTCAGGCAATATCTCTTTTTCTCCCTGTTTAAAATCAAAAAGTTCCTGCAAAATAGCATGTCTAGCACTAGGAGGAAAATATTTCTGCAGGAAAGTACTAATCAAGCAATCAGGGCTATCAATGGATCGAGGAGGTAAATTACTAAACCAAGTTTTAGCTTCTCCTTTCAGTGAAAAGGGGAAAAGCTTAGCAACAAAGTAAGTACGCATCTTAATATCATCAGAAAACAAGCCACTCATGGTAGAGAGCTCATTCATATGTGCTACCGCACTTTCATTCTTAGTCCCACAAAAAGGTTCTTTCTCAACAATAGCTATGTAAGGTAGATGGAGAGAGAAATCACAATCTTCATCTATAATGTTTATGGGAGAAGCAGCAAACTTAGCAATAGGAGACAATTTGGGTCTAATAATATGCCTCTCAAGGAGACTCTTAGCAGCGCTCCTATCATGGGTGTTTTTACATTCTTTAATAAATTCATCGGTCATCTCAACATAACCATCTTCAATATCATAACTTTCACTAGACTCAGGTGAACTAACAGGTGTAGTAGTGTCTTCATTAGGAGTTTCAGTATTTCCGGCTATAGTTCTAGCAATCATAGCATCTAGGAAAGGACCTAATGAACCACTCTTATCAAGCACAATAGAACCATGATGGATGGATAGCAGCGAACAATAGAGAATCCAAGTGAACTTGATAAATAAAGCTATGCTTCCCGGCAACGGCGCCAGAAAATATTCTTGATGACCCACAAGTATAGGGGGTGTATCACAGTATTTTCGAGGGAAGTGAAACCCAATTTATTGATTCGACACAAGGGGAGCCAAAGTATATTTATAAGCCTTAACAACTGAGTTATCAATTCAGCTGCACCTGGAAACAATCTTGCTCACGGCACTTTATCAGTAGCAACAGTTTTGTAGTAGGGATAGTAAAGTAACAGCAGTAGTAAAGTAAAGATAGTAGTAACAATTGCAGTAAACAGTAGGATTCGAGTGCGGTAGGCATAGGGATGGATGGACGGGCATTGCATGGACAAGACAATTCACATAGCAATCAGAACATAGGGCAATTGCAGATAAATAAGATAAAGCATCCAAGTACTAGATAATCCTAGGCATGTGTTCCATAATAGTCATACGTGCTCGCAATGAGAACTTGCACAACATCTTTTGTCCTGCTAGCCCGTTTGCAGTGGGGCCTCAAGGGAACTACTGGCAATTAAGGTGCTCCTTTTAATAGAGCACCGGAGCAAAGCATTAACACTCCGTGATCCTCACATCAAAGCCATTCCCTCTGGTTATCCCGATTTCTGTCACTTCGGGGCCATTGGTTTCGGACAACAACGTGTGTATACAACTTGCAGGTAAGACCATAAACAATACTATCATAATGAATCAATAACATGTTCATATCTGAAATCATGGCACTCGGGCCCTAGTGACAAGCATTAAGCATAACAAGTTGCAACAAAGTCAAAAAGCACTAATAATAGATACTAGGCACCATGCCATAATAATCCGAAGCCATTACATGGACGATCTCATCCAATCCCTACCATCCCCATAGCCTACAGCGGGGGATTACTCACTCATAGATGGGGGAAACATGGATGGTCGATGGAGAAGCGATGGTGATGATCTCCTCCAATTCCCCGTCCCGACAGGGTGCCAGAACAGAGTTTCTGGTGTTGTTTCGTGGAATCTGGTGGTGGCGGCGGAGCAGAACTCCTTCTAGAAAAACGTTGAACCCCCCTGAGTTTTTAGGTCAGAAGGCAACTTATAGGCGAAGAGGGAGACCGAGGGGGAGTCTGGGGCGGCCAGACCACCCCCTGGCACGGCCTGGGCTAACTCGCGCAACCAGGTGGTGTGGCCTAGGCCAGCCCCCCTCCGTCTCGTATTCTGGCTCCGGGAGTCTTCTGGTGAAATAGGATTTTTGGCATATTTTCCGAGAATTTTCCTGATAGTTGATTTTCTGCACAAAAAGTAGACACCAAGGTAATTCTGCTGAAAACAGCGTCAGTCCGTGTTAGTTCCATCCAAATCACACAAGTTTAGAGGAGAAATAATAGCAAAAGTGTTCGGGAAATTATATACGTTTTGGACATATCAACCAGCTCCACAACCATAGAACTCTGCCCCCAACTTGCGATGAGGTTGTCAATCTCACCGGTTTTGCTGAAAACAAAGGGTATCGAGTGGAAGAAGGTAATAGTTTGCAGAAAGTAAACACAAAGCAGTAAACAGTTGATTGTAGATTGATGGTAAAAGAAAGGACTGGGGTCCATAGTTCACTAGTGGTGGCTCTCCTTAAGATAGATGACATGTTGGGTGAACAAATTACAGCGGGGCAATTGATAAACATCGAGAAAGCATACAAGCATATACTAATCATCTTGACTCCTTTGAGATTCGATTGGGCATTACAACATTATACATAGACCGCCATCCAACTGCATCTATGACTAATAATCCACCTTCAGGTTATCATCCAAACCCCCTCCAGTATTAAGTTGCAAGCAACGGATAATTGCATTACGAATTCGTGCAAAGTAAACAATACGATTGTTCTATGAACAAAGGATTGTTGTTTTCTCCCTAGTAGCAACATCACATCTAGTACCTTAGAGATTTCTGTCACTTCCCCAGATTACCAGAGGCATGAACCCACTATCGAGCATAAATACTAACTCTTGGAGTTGCTAGCATCTACTTGGCCAAGATAGATACTAACAACGGAAAGCATGCAAGATCACAAATAACAAAGACATGATAAAATCAATAATCAATCTGAAATAGCATCTCAATATCCATCAGATCCCCGCAAACACAACATGTATGATTACAAATAGATGATCTTGATCATGAACGGAGCTCACAAGATCTAAACATGATAACATAAAGGAGGAGAACCAGCCATCTAGCTACTACATGGACCCGTAGTCCAGAGATGAACTATTCACGCATCACACCAGAGGCTTGCATGATGATGAAGAAGGCCTCGTGGTGAATTCCCTCTCAGGTGCCGGAAGAGCTTCAGATCCCTCCCAATCTAGGGATGGAGATGACGGCGGCTACAAACTCTTTCGTGGAATTTTGATCAGGTACTTAGGGTTTCTGTATCGAAGGCGATATATAGGCGGAAGAAGAGGCCGAGGGGGTGCCTAGGCTAGGGCTGGACCACCCTCGGGCCTGGCACAGCCACGCGGCCAGGTGGTGTGGCCGGGCCCAAACCCCTCTCCGTCTCATATTCTGGCTCCAGGTGTCCCTCGGTGAAAAACTGACTTTGGATTTTGTCCCGTCCAATTCCGAGAATATTCATTTTCTGACTTTCCTAGAACCAAAAACAGCAGAAAATAGGCAGCTGGCACCATGGATCTTGTTAATAGGTTAGTCCAAGAAATCATATGAAAAGTACTCCAAAGTGTGGACAAAACATAGGAAAGTAGATAAACCAAGCATGTAACATCAAAAATTATGGATACGTTAGCAACGTATCAGCCTTCCCCCTCTTATGATTCTTGCATATTTTTGAGGGATTTGAGAGAGGAGATCTAGATCTACAACCTCCACCAAACCAAATCCTTTCTTTATGAAGGAATCCTTGGGATCTAGATCTTGGAGAGTTTTGTGTTCTTTCTCTCTTATTCCCCCAATAGCTTTTGTAGCTTTGGTGGAATTTGAGAGTGAAGGACTTGCCTCTTGCATTTGGTGCATAGGTTTGAGTTCTCCTCGGAGATTCGGCGAGTTCAACCTCTTGGGCTTGTTTCTCTTGGGTTCTTGGAACCCTAGACGGTTGTGTGGAGTTGTGATGTGTTTTGGGGGGGCTCCAATTGAGTTGTGGAGATTCCCCAAGCTGGTTGGCCTTTTGTGCCATTGTGGAGCCTTTGTCGCATTTCTTGGGAGCCCTCCAATTGAGTTGTGGAGATTGCCCCAAGCCTTGTACGGGTTCGATGACCGCCCTTAAGTGTCCCATAGTGGAACATAAGTAGGCCTTTGTGGCGAGCTCACGGGAGAATAGGGTGAGCCTTTTGTGGCATCGGTGAGTTGCGTGACTTTGCATCTTGGGGTGAGGCCTTGTGTGGCGTTGGGTGAGCATCGAGCCACCACACCTTGAGGTGAGCCATTTGTGGCATTCGAAGTGCATTGCGCCCCCGAACCTCTCCAACGGAGACGTCGCTCTTTTGGAAGTGAACTTCGGAAAACAAATCATCGTCTCTGTGTCCATCGGTTATCTCTCAATCGAGCCCTTTACTTTTGCAATTTACATTGTGATAGACATTGTGCTTGAAGTATTATATCTTGCTATCACCTTGTTGCTTGTCTTGCTTAACATAGGTTATTGGTGCACTTAGTTGAATCTAGTGGATATATGTTTTGGCTTGATAAATTAAACGTTAAGTTTTATTCCGCATTTGTTAGAGCCTAAACCGTAGTAATTTTAAAACGCCTATTCACCCCTCTCTAGGCGACGTCCATTTCCCTTTCACCTATGATTGAGTAACGATGCGTGGATTTAGCACATGAGTGATTCTGAAGTTTATAACTTATTTCACAACGTATTTTCATGTCACGTTTGAGTGTGCTAATTCTCTAATAACATATCTAGTGAGACCTAACATCGCTAACACACGATAAAACCAAAACTAGCCAAACATCATTGATCACGGAATGCACGAAAGGACACATGGATAACCTACAAAACACAAAGATATAATTAGATTCACTACTCCAAAAGAGCAGCAACTGAACGACCCGCCCTCCCCAACACCACAGCCACTGTTGTCGAAGGAGGTGGACGAGGATTCAGGAAGACTTCATTCTTGTTCCACGCAGCACAACCATCGCCACCATAGCTTGTCACTGATTGAATGAAACCTAATTTAAGGACCAATCTAAATCGCGGAGTGCATGTCCGGGGTCCCTACCCCTCAGCCTGCTGAGTGGCTAGCTAAGTAGGTAGGATTGCCGGCCAAGGACGGAGGATTGCAGTGGGGATTATTCCCTACTGTTTCACCTCCAAAAAAAGGGACAGAGGAGATGGCGCGGAGGAAACCCTATATTATTAATATTACATGTTGATTTCATTGTATTATATTGGATTAACTTCATTAAAAATTGCTATATATTTTTGCAAAAATAAGGCCAAAATACTCCTTCCGTCTTGAAATAGATGTAAGAGATTTGTCTAAATTCTCACGTATTCTATCTAAACGCATTAGATACATGTAAATCTAAACAAATCTCCGATATCTATTTTAAGTTCGATACATGAGAATTTAGACGAATTTATGATATCTTTTTCGAGACGAAAGTAGTAATAATTTTGATATAAGAGCATCTCCACTCGGCCTCCCACGGATACCCTCCAGGTCTGTTTTTGGCTAAATCTGGCGAATTCTCCCCCAGCCACGCCCCAGGAGCCCGAAATTCGCCGGATTGGGCCCCAAAACCATCCGGCGAACTCATGACGAACTCAGTGTACTAGGGTTTACCTGGGAGCATCGAATGAAGAGGAATTGATGGGAAGTAGCAGAACCCCCAAATGGGGCCAAGTTGTCGGCGAGAGAGGCCCTTCGCCCTCATCGCCTCGGCTCCCGCGTGAATAAATTCACCGCCGGCGGTTAGCCTTTCTCTAGATGCGGCAAGGCAACGTCCAATCGCCGTCCATGTGGCGCATTCACGACGAGCCACCGCCTCAGCTTCTACACCCCTCCCGCCATTTATCCCCGCGTGGATACACCCCTCACTCCTTGTCGCCACTGATAAATAGGCCCCTCCTTGCCGTCAGTTGCACACCGAAAATCTCTAGCACATTTCCCCTTCTCCTCGACCACCGGCGCATTTCCTCTCCTCCTCGACCACCGGCGCATTTCCTCTCCTCCTCGACCACTGGCGCATCTCCCCTCCTCCTCGAGCACCATGGCGAAGTGCTTTCCCGGCAATGGTGCAATGGCGAACGACTTCGACTGCCGCTCCCTCAATGAGTGGGAGGGCCTCCTCCTCTACGAGGCCAACTACCTGGTGCCGTCGGATGTCCGCGCCGACAGGATGGGTGTTGAACATTGGTGGCGTGACGATACTGCCTCCTCCCCAAGGCGTAGACATGATAGGGAGATCTAGGCCGTCCTCGCCGGGATGTCCAATGAGGACTGCGCGGATCCGCGACACTACCCTGACAACCACGCCACCCGGACGGAGTACTTCCATGACAGGCACGCGCGGGAGATGGCGGCTTACAAGGAACCGCTGCTGGTGCCTAAGCAGAAGAATGCCAAAGAGCGACGCCTCTGGTAGGGTGTGCCTGGGCGCACGCTTGCCATCTTCCTAGAACACATCGAGGCCGGCAACTCGCCCTGCCTCACATACCCGCCGAGGAAGCCGGTGAGCGCCTCGCGCCGGAGTGGCAGCTCCTAGGTGCCAAGGCAGATGGGAGCCTTCTCCTCATCGTCCTCGTCCTCGGCCTCCCGCTCCTCTGGCAAGGCGCGACACGACGCACCGCTGCTTCTACCGGTGAATCGCGAGTTGTCCTCTCTGCCCTCTTCGGCGATGACTCCGATGCACCGCCAGCCCCCACGGTCCGCGCGTGGCATCACCAATCAGCGGTCCTTGTGCCTCGCCGTTGCCATAACCCTCTCCTCCTTCCGGGTGAATCTGCCTCGTTTGGCCGAAGAGGGAGCCGGTGGACACGCCAGAGGACGAGCAGGACAACTACGTCCTCCGGCCAGCGATGGAAGCCTCCCTCAATGACGTTCCTCCGATGCGGCTCGCCAACACTCTTGCCTGGTCCAAGGTGGAGAACGAGTAGGAGGAGGCCGCCCGCTAGCGGGCGCTCCTGCGCGCCGCCAATCGCCGGTTCCGTCGCCGCAACAATGTCGTCGTCCTGGAGGACAGCGATGAGGACATTGTTGGGCCGAGAAGCTGGCATGCACGAGTCGGCTGAAGGAAATATGCCCTGAGAGGCAATAATAAAGTTGTTATTATGTATTCCTTATATATGATAGATGTTTATTTTGCATGCTATAATTGTATTGATCGGAAATGTCAATACATGTGTGTTTAATAAACAAAAAGGGTTCCTAGTTATGCCTCTCTTATAGACTAGCTTATTGATTAACACGATGATCAAGGTTTCCTGATCATGGACATTGGATGTTGTTAATAACAAGGTCACAGCATTTGTGAAATGATGTGATGAACATTCATCCGAAGTATAGCATTACGATCAAGTCATTATGTTTACATTGCTATAACATCATACGAAGTAATCTTTATCCTTAGACCATGAGATCATGTTAATTGCTAACATCGGAAGAGTATCTTGATAACATCAAATGTCACACCGTAACAGGGTGACTATAAAGATGGGTTTAGTACTACGAAGGTGTTATGTTGAGGCTCATGGATCAAGAGTGGAATTTGTCAATCCCGATGACGGATAGATATACTCTGAGCCCTCTTGATGATATCACATTGAGATAGCTTGCAAGCAAGTGATGTGATCACTAGAATGTTATATCACGGAAACGAGAAAAGAGTGCATGTCGGTAACGAGATCAAACTAGGTATTTGGATATCGATGATCGAATCTCGGACATGTATTATATCAAGAGACAAAGGGATTAAATTACGAGCGTTAAAGGTTCTCACGATCACAGAAGTCATCGTGGAATATGCAGGAGTCAGTATGGATCTCCAGGTCCCGCTTCTGACTATTGATCTGAGAGGAGTCTCAATCATGTATGCATTATTCGCGAACCGTAGGGTGACACACATAAGAGTTACCGGACACCATTTTGGAGCACATATGTTTCAGACGAAAGAATTGCAAAGCGCAGGAATTGTTTCGATAGAAACCAGAAATTGTTTCGGGTGAAATTGCAGAAAGTGGTTATGCATGTGATATTGAAATATTGCAAGGGGTTATATGTGAATGTTTGTTAATTAAAGTAATTAACAAAATTCTGAATAAATTTAATAAAAGAGTTTTATTAAATGAGGGAGCATTAAACTTGGAGAATTTTAATGCATTTAAAGTGGGGACTTTAAAAAGGAATGTGAAGAGGCATTTTAATGTGGAGGGGTTACCACCACATGAATGGGGGAGGTGAGGGGTCACCCCCCCATGCGCCGGCCATGGAGAGGAGGGGCACCCCCCTCCTCCTATAAAAGGCCACCCTCCTCCTCCTTCTTCCTCACACCTCCTTGTGAAGGATCTTTCTCCCTTTCTAGAATTATTCCCCCATGGTCTCGGATTAGAGAGATACATGTTCCCGGTGGCATTTCGTCTGGAAGGAGTTGTTGCTTCTGCTGGATCGCTGGAGCGAGGAGGTGGAGGTTGTCCGGTGGCTTGAACGTGTGCGATGCGGATGCTCGCTGAGTTGGGCGCCGGACTTCCTCACGATCTTGAGATCGGCAAGTGTACGACTACATCAACCACGAGTTCCTACTCGTTAACAAAACTCGTTGTCTTTGAGGGTAAGTTCTCGATGGATGTATGTCCACCCGTTGCTTTGTACCTAGTAGATAGATCTTGGCGTGTAGTTCTCATCGTAGGAATTTTTTGTTTTCTATGCTGCGGACCCAACAGTGGTATCAGAGCCTGATCTATGCGTAGGTGCTTTGCACGGGTAGTACACATATGTTTATATGTGGGCGATGATGATCATGGTATTGCATCTTCTATGTACTTTGGATATTGGTGGCATAGTGGGATGAAGCGGCCCGGACCAACCTTACATGTCATCATACATGAGACCGGTTCCACGACTGACATGCAACTTGTTTTGCATAAGTGGCTGGCAGGTGTCTGTCTCTCCTACTATAGTCAATATCTGATTTACAACGAGTTGCTAATAACTTGGTTATCCTTGTTGTGGTTCATGTTCATAGGTGAGAACGGTTCTATCTCCGAAAGCCCTAAGCCACGTAAAACTTGCAATTGATAAATTAGAGGCGTCTAGTTTAGATCGTTGTTGGGCTAGTGTATTGATATGGTATTGTTGTAAGTAGATGTATGATAGATACTCTTACAACACATTCAACGTGTAAGTTCCATAGACCTTGGCCTTACACACAAAGGAATGATAGAGATCATACCACGATGCAAATGATAGAGATCAAATGCATGGACCATATCATCTCACTTTACACATTAGATGTTAGCATCTTATACTGCTAGTTTGGCGCTTTTGGTAGCATTGTAAGATGATCCCTCATTTAGATATAAAGATAAAATATGTTCTTCCTTGAGTATGCACCGTTCTATGGATCGTGTTTCGAGACATCACGTGATGATCGGGTGTACTCGACTCTACGCTTTCATACAACGGGTGTAAGACAGTTTTACACACGCTTGTACTAAGGTTCTTACTTGGTGAGCCTAGCATGTACAGACATGGCCTCGGAACACGAACCGAAAGGTTAAGCATGAGTCATATATTTGATATGATGCCCATATAGATGCTCGCCTTTGAAGCTACACCGACTCACGTGATGATGGGACTTGGTGTAGTGGATTTGGTTCATGTAATCACCAAAAGGACACGAGGAATGTCGTTTTTGAGTGGGAGTTCATTAGTAATTTGGATTAGTTGAACTCAATCTATCATAAACTTAGTCTAAATAAACTTTACAAATTCTGTTGTAGATGGCACCACCTGCTTTTAATTTCAATGTGTTCATGGAGAAAGAGAAACTTGCTGCGAATGGTAGCAACTTCACCAACTGGGCTATGAATTTGAGGATTCTCCTCACTGCTGCACAAAAGCAATATGTGTGCTAGATGCGCCGCTAGGCCCCTGAAAGGGAAATGGATGTCGCCTAGAGGGGGGGTGAATAGACGTTTTAAAATTATTACGGTTTAGGCTCTAATAAATGCGGAATAAAACTTAACGTTTAATTTATCAAGCCAAAACCTATACCCACTAGTTTCACTAAGTGCACCAACAACCTATGCTAAGCAAGACAAGCAACAAGGTGATAGCAAGATATAGTACTTCAAGCACGATGGCTATCACAATGTAAATTGCATAAGTAAAGGGCTCGGTTGAGAGATAACCGATGGACGCGGAGACGATGGTTTGTTTCCCGAAGTTCACTTCCAAAGAAGCTACGTCTCTGTTGGAGAGGTGCGGGGCGCAATGTACTTCGAACGCCACAAATGGCTCACCTCGAGGTGTGGTGGCTTGATGCTCACCCAACGCCACACAAGGCCTCACCCCAAGATGCGAAGGCACGCAACTCACCGATGCCACAATAGGCTCACCCTATTCTCCCGTGAGCTCGCCACAAAAGGCCTACTCACGTTCCATTATGGGACACTTGAGGGCGGTCACTGAACCCGTACAAGGCTTGGGGCAATCTCCACAACTCAATTGGAGGGCTCCCAAGAAACGCCACAAAGGCTCCACAATGCCACAAAAGGCCAACAAGCTTGGGGAACCTCCACAACTCAATTGGAGCCCCAATAACAATGCCACAAAGGCTACAAAGCCACAAAAGGCAACAAGGCCACAAAAGGCTACAAGACCACAAAAGGTCAACAATCCAACCACACAACCGTCTAGGGTTCCAAGAACCCAAGAGAAACAATCCCAAGGGATTGAACTCACCGAATCTCCGAGGAGAACTCAAACCTATGCACCAAATGCAAGAGGCAAGTCCTTCACTCTCAAATTCCACGAAAGCTATAAAAGCTATTAGGGGTATAAGGGAGGAAGAACACAAGAGGAGAACACAAAACTCTCCAAGATCTCGATCCCAAGGATTCCTTCACAAAGAAGGGATTTGGCTTGGTAGGGCTTGTAGAACTAGATCTCCTCTCTCAAATCCCTCAAAAAGATGCAAGAATCATAGGAGGGGAAAGGGGAGAGGGCAAGCTCTTCAAGGTCAACAATGGAGGAGAGAGAAAGCCAAAAACCGAGAAGAACAAGAGTTGTAGGGGCGAAGGGGAAACGGGAGCTCCTTTTAAAGGGCTCCCTGATCTGCCCGTTACCCACTGAATCGCGCACGGCCGGTAGTACCGGTGGGTGGCTGGTACTACCGGTGGCACCCAGCCAACGGTCAGAAAACAACGAGAGAAAGAGCAAAAACGCGAGCCTGGACGGTACTACCGCCGCTTCGCCGGAACTACCGGTGGCAAGAATGTCCTAGCGGTACTACCGCCTAAAATTCTGATTCAAGTTCCGTCAAATAGCGCTAACCAGGCAGAGAGAGTACTGAACCGAAAATGGGTTTACCGGAAGATGGGCCGGAATTAACACCGGTACTACCGGCGGCAAACTACCCTGGCGGTACTACCGGTGGCCCGCCGGAACAACCGGTCAGGCAAAAACTTCAGAACCAGAACTGCCACAACTTTTGCATCCGAACTCCAAACGAGATGAAACCAATTTTGTTGGAAAGATAACGACGTGTAGAATCAAGGGAGAAAATACCATGAATATATATGTGAGATACCTCCCAAGGTGTGGAGCCGGAAAACCCGCAAGATAAAAAACGCAATAAGATATGCAAGGGAAATCCGTTTTTGATGACCTAGAGCTTGTTATGAAGATAACCACAAGCTCTAGATCCTCACATGGACAAGAAACAAACAACAACCAAGAAATATGATGCTATGTATGCAAAGGTTTGAGCTCTCTCCGAAAGATATGAACGAGTCACCCACTCGAGAGCCCCTCTTGATAGTACGGCTATCTATCCTAAACCCGGTCTCCCAACACTACAAGAACACTACAAGAGACCGGTAAAATAGAAACCCTATCAAGATCATACCTTTGCCTTGAGCATCCCACTTGAGCTTGATGTAGACGATCTTGTCACCTTCAAGATGGAACACCTTTCTTGATTATTCTTGCTTGCTCTTGCTTGATGAAGACTTGCGAATGGCTCCCCCATACTCCATGGGGAAACCACTTCTTTGACCTTGTCTTCATCACTCCATGAACGCCGAGGATGGCAAGCTCCAAGCATGAGATCTTCTAGAGATGGTGCATCTTGAGCTTGCACTTCATTTCTTGATGATGTCTTGAAGATAGCCATGAGGAACTCCATCTTATTCTTCTTCTTCTTCAAGACATACTTGATCTTCTTCTTCTTATACTTGATTCCAAAAGGCACAAAGCCCTTGGACAATGCTTCTCCTTTTTCATCCTTGAAACCAACACATGGTCCAAGTGATGCCAATGGACAAACCTACAAGTGAGACTCAATTTGCACATTAGTCCATAGGGATTGTCATTAATTACCAAAACCACACATGGGGGCATACATTCCCTTTCAGCCCCCCACCAGCTCCTGATGCCCCTGACGAGGAAAAGAATGTCTATGTGACTCGTCAGGAGGACCACAACTTAGTTCATTACGGCATACTGTATGGGCTAGAGCCAGAACTTCGAAAGCGTTTCGAAAATGGCAATGCCTTTGATACCATGGGAGAATTGAAAATGATTTTAGATACCCATGCTACCTTAGAGAGTTATAATGCTTCTAAAAAGTTCTTCAGCTGCAAAATGGAGGAAAATAGTTCCGTTAGTGAGCACGTACTCAAAATGTCTGGGTACGCCGATAAGCTTGTGTCCTTGGGAATAATGATTCCCAATGACTTAGGCATACATCATGTTCTCCAATCTCTGCCACCTAGCTACAAGAGCTTCGTGATGAACTATAATATGCATGGCATGAAGAAGACTCTTCCCGAGCTTCTATCAATGCTTAAGACTACAGAAGTGGAGATTAGGAAAGAACATCAAGTGTTGATGATCAATAGGACCACCAGTTTCAAGAAGGACAAGAAAGGCAAGCACAAGGGAAAGAAGGGTGGCAAATGCTGTCAGCTTGAAAAGAAACCCCGAGCTGGCCCTAAGTCCGATACCGAAAGTGCTACTATTGCAAGGGGATCGGCCATTGGAAGAATCGCCCCCAAGTATTTGGCGGACAAGAAGTCCGGCAAGGCAAACAAAGGTATATATGATATACATGTTATTGATGTGTACTTGACTAGTACTCGCAGTAGCACCTGGGTATTTGATACGGGATCGGTTGCTAATATATGTAACTCGATTCAGGGGCTGGTTGTGGAACAAGCGACAACTAGCAAGGGATGAGGTCACAATGGGGGTCGGCAATGGATCAAGAGTTGATGTGATCGCCGTCGGAACTCTACCTCTCCATATGCCATCGGGATTAGTTATAAACCTGAATAATTGTTATTTGGTGCCTGCACTTAGCATGAACATTGTATCCATATCGTGTTTGATTCAAAGTGGATATTCGTTTAAATCTGAAAACAATGGTTGTTCGATTTATATGGATAATATCTTTTATGGTCATGCACCTGTGTTGAATGGTTTATTTCTGATGGATCTCGATAGTAATATTATGCACATTCATAATGTTAATGCTAAAAAGATTAAACTTGATGATGATATATCTGCATATATGTGGCACTGTCGTCTAGGTCATATTGGCGTTAAACGCATGAAGAAACTCCATTCTGATGGACTTTTGGAATCACTTGATTTTGAATCATTTGATACATGTGAGCCATGCCTTATGGACAAGATGACTAGAACGCCGTTTTCCGGTTCAATGGAACGGGCGACAGATTTATTGGAAATCATACATACTGATGTGTGTGGACCAATGAGTGTGTCGGTGCGAGGTGGATATCGTTATTTTGTTACTTTCACGGATGATTTGAGTAGATACGGGTATATCTATTTGATGAAACACAAATCTGAAACTTTTGAAAAGTTCAAGGAATTTCAGAATGAAGTGGAAAATCATCGTAATAGAAAGATCAAATTTCTACGGTCTAACCGTGGAGGAGAGTATCTAAGTTACGAGTTTAGCACACACATGAAAGAGTGTGGAATAGTTTCACAACTCACGCCTGCCGGAACACCACAACGTAATGGTGTGTCGGAACGTCATAATCGTACCTTATTGGATATGGTTCAATGTATGATGTCTCTGACTGACTTGCCACTGTCATTTTGGGGTTATGCACTGGAAACAGCTGCATTCACTTTAAATCGGGCACCATCTAAATCCATTGAAACGACACCATATGAATTATGGTTTGAAAACAAACCTAAGCTGTCATTTCTTAAAGTTTGGGGATGCGATGTTTATGTGAAGAAACTTCAGCTGGATAAACTCGAACCCAAAGCGAAAAAATGCGTCTTCATAGGATACCCTAAGGAAACGATTGGGTATACCTTCTATCATAGATCCGAGGGCAAGGTTTTTGTTGCCAAGAATGGATCCTTTCTTGAGAAGGAGTTTCTCGCGAAAGGTGTGACTAGTCGGAAGATAGAACTCGAAGAGGTTATTGAACCTTCTCTTCATGAAATGGCGAGTAGCACAGCACCGGAAATTGTTTCGGAGTTGACTTCACCAAATGAAGAGAGAGCTAATGATATTGATCATGAAACTCCGAAACAGGACACTACTGAACCTCGCAGGTCAAGTAGGACACGTGCAGCTCCTGAACTGTACGGCAATCCTGTTGTGAATTTCATGGTTGATGAAATGGATGACCCTGCGACGTATGAAGAAGCGATGATGAGCCCGGATTCCAACAAATGGCTAGAAGCCATGAAATTTGAGATGGAATCCATGTACGAGAACCAGGTTTGTACCTTGGTGGACTTACCTCACGATCGAAAGGCCGTTGAGAATAAATGGATTTTCAAAATAAAAACTGATGCTGATGGTAATGTGACCATCTATAAGGCTCGACTTGTCGTAAAGGGGTTTCGACAAATTCAAGGAGTTGACTAAGATGAGACATTCTCTCCCGTAGTGATGCTTAAGTCGGTTAGGATTATGTTAGCAATTGCTGTATATTTTGATTATGAAATATGGCAGATGGATGTCAAAACTGCGTTCCTCAATGGTAATATTGAAAAAGAGTTGTATATGATACAACCTAAGGGTTTTGTCGATCCTAAGGATGCTAATAAGGTATGAAAACTTCAGCGATCCATCTATGGACTAAAGCAAGCATCCCGGAGTTGGAATCTCCGCTTTGATGAGGTGATCAAAGAGTTTGGATTTGTCCAAATTTATGGAGAGGCTTGTATTTACAAGAATGTGAGTGGGAGCAATGTGGCATTTCTGATATTATATGTGGATGACATATTATTGATTGGAAATGATATAGATCTCTTAAACAGTTTTAAAGTTATCTAAACAGCAATTTTTTTATGAAAGACCTTGGTGAAGCGTCATATATATTAGGCATTAAAATCTATAGAGATAGATCAAGATGCCTAATTGGGCTATCGCAGAGTACATACCTTGATAAGACCTTAAAGAAGTTTAATATGGACGGAAGTAAGAAGGGGTTCTTACCTATGTTGCAAGGCAAGACATTGAGTAAGACTCAAAGTCCGGCTACGGCGGAAGAAAAAGAGATGATGGATAAGATCCCCTATGCCTCGGCCATAGGCTCTATTATGTATGCCATGCTATGTACAAGACCGGATGTGGCACATGCTATTAGTTTGACTAGTAGGTACCAATCTGATCCAGGTTCGAAACACTAGATAGCGGTTAAGAACATCCTCAAGTACTTGAGAAGAACTAGGGATATGTTTCTTATATACGGAGGTGAAGAAGAGCTAGTCGCTAAGTGTTATGTTGATGCTAATTTTGCCACCGATCCGGATGACTCTAAGTCTCAATCCGGATACGTATTTCTCTTGAACGGAGCATCAGTTAGTTGGAGGAGTTCCAAACAACCTGTGGTGGCTGGATCAACGACGGAGGCGAAATATGTTGCTGCTTCAGAAGCGGCGCAGGAAGCGGTTTGGATGAAAGAGTTCATTACGAAACTGGGTGTGGTTCCTAGTGCATTGGACCCAATGGTGATATATTGTGACAACAATGGAGCCATAGCCAACGCAAAGGAACCGAGGTCTCACAAGAATTCCAAGCATATTAAGCGCCGGTTTCACTCCATCCGCGAACATGTCAAGGATGGAGATATAAAGATTTGTAAAGTACACACGGACCTAAATGTAGAAGATCCGTTGACTAAAGCTCTCCCTAGGGCAAAACATGATCAACACCAGAACTCCATGGGTGTTAGATTTATCACTATGTGAACTAGATTATTGTCTCTAGTGCAAGTGGGAGACTGAAGGAAATATGCCCTAAGAGGCAATAATAAAGTTGTTATTATGTATTCCTTATATATGATAGATGTTTATTTGGCATGTTATAATTGTATTGATCGGAAACGTCAATACATGTGTGTTTAATAAACAAAAATGGTTCCTAGTTATGCCTCTCTTATAGACTAGCTTGTTGATTAACAAGATGATCAAGGTTTCCGGATCATGGACATTGGATGTTGTTAATAACAAGGTCATAGCATTTGTGAAATGATGTGATGAACATTCATCCGAAGTATAGCATTACGGTCAAGTCATTATGTTTACATTGCTATAACATCATACGAAGTAATCTTTATCCTTAGACCATGAGATCATGTTAATTGCTAACACCGGAAGAGTATCTTGATAACATCAAACGTCACACCGTAACAGGGTGACTATAAAGATGGGTTCAGTACTACGAAGGTGTTATGTTGAGGCTCATGGATCAAGAGTGGAATTTTTCAATATCGATGATGGATAGATATACTCTGGGCCCTCTCGGTGATATCACATTGAGATAGCTTGCAAGCAAGTGATGTGATCACTAGAATGTTATATCACGGGAACAAGAAAAGAGTGCATGTCAGTAACGAGATCAAACTAGGTATTTGGATACCGATGATCGAATCTCGGAGATGTATTATATCAAGAGACAAAGGGATTAAAAATTACAAGCGTTAAAGGTTCTCACGATCACAGAAGTCATCGTTGAATATGCAGGTGTCAGTATGGATCTCCAGGTCCCGCTTCTGACTATTGATATGAGAGGAGTCTTAATCATGTCTGCATTATTCGCGAACCGTATGGTGACACACTTAAGAATTACCGGACACCATTTTGGAGCACATATGTTTCATACAAAAGAATTGCAAAGCGCAAGAATTGTTTCGATAGAAACCGGAATTTGTTTCGGGTGAAATTACAGAAAGTGGTTATGCATGTGATATTGAAATATTGCAAGGGGTTATATGTGAATGTTTGTTAATTAAAGTAATTAACAAAATTCTGAATAAATTTTTATAAAAGAGTTTTATTAAATGAGAGAGCATTAAACTTGGAGAATTTTAATGCATTTAAAGTGGGGACTTTAAAAGGGAATGTGAAGAGGCATTTTAATGTGGAGGGGTTACCACCACATGAATGGGGGAGGTGAGGGGTCACCCCCATGCGACCATGGAGAGAGGGCACCCCTCCTCCTATAAAAGGCCACCCTCCTCCTCCTTCTTCCTCACACCTCCTTGTGAAGGATCTCTCTCCCCCTCTAGAATTATTCCCCCATGGTCTCGGATTAGTGAGATACATGTTCCCGGTGGCATTTCATCTAAAAAGAGTTGCCGCTTCCGCTGGATCGCTGGAGCGAGGAGGTGGAGGTTGTCTGGTGGCTTGAACGTGTGCGAGTACGGATGCGCTGCTGAGTTGCGGCGCTCGGACTTCCTCACGATCTTAAGATCGACAAGTGTACGACTACATCAAGCACGAGTTCCTACTCGTTAACAAAACTCGTTGTCTTCGAGGGTAAGTTCTCGATGGATGTATGTCCACCCGTTGCTTTGTACCTAGTAGATAGATCTTGGCGTGTAGTTCTCATCGTAGGAAATTTTTTGTTTTCTATGTTGCGGACCCAACAGTGGTATCAGAGCCAGGGTAGCAGGCGTCGCTCGCCTAGCAACGACGACGGAGACTACGACGCCCGGTTCTACTGGAGCCTCGGCATGGACTAGTCCGCTCTTGGCGTCGGCTACGTTTTAGTTTATTTTATCCTGTTTTAGTTTAAATTTCAGCCTAAATTGTTGGAGATATGCCCAAGAGGCAATAATAAAAGTGGTTATTATTATATCTTTATGTTTATGATGAATGTTTACATCCCATGCTATAATTGTATTATAAGGAAACACTAATACATGTGTGTTTTGTAAACATAAAAGAGTCCCTAGTAAGCCTCTTGTTGAACTAGCTTGTTGATTAATTGATGATCATGGTTTCCTAATCATGGACATTGGATGTCATTAATAACAAGGTTATATCATTAGGAGAATGATGTGATGGACACACACCCATAGTAAGCGTAGCATAAGATCAAGTCATTAAGTTCGTATTGCTATAAGCTTTCAAATTCATAGTAACCTAATCCTTCGACCATGAGGTTATGTTAATCACCATCACCGGATGGGTACTTTGATGACATCAAACGCCGCTTCGTAACTGGGTGGTTATAAAGGTGTCATTGGGTATTCTGAAAGTATGTGTTGAAGCGCATGGACCAAGATTGGGATTTGTCCATCCATATGACGGATAGATATGCTCTGGGCCCTCTCGGTGGAATGTCATCTAGTTAGCTTGCAAGCATGTGACTAGGTCACAAGGGATGACATAACACGGAACGAGTAAAGAGTACTTGTCAGTAACGAGGTAGAACTAGGTATGGAGATACCAACGATCAAACCTCGGATAAGTAGGATATCGCGTGACAAAGGGAATTGGTTTCGTATGTTAATGGTTCTATCGATCACGAAGTCATCGTTGAGTATGTGGGAGCCGTTATGGATCTCCAGATCCCGCTGATGGTTATTGATCGGAGAAGTGTCTCCATCATGTCTGCATATTCACGAACCGTAGGGTGACACACTTAAGGTTCGAAGTTGTTTTAAGTAGATATGGAATGTGCGTTGGAGACCGAATGTTGTTCGGAGTCTCGGATTGGATCCGGGACATCACGAGGAGATCCGGAATTGTCCGGAGAATAAGATTCATATATTGGGGATCATTTTCTAAGTTAGGAAATGTTCCGGAGTATTTGTATGGGGATTCTAGAAGGTTTCGGAATGTTCCGGAAGGTTCTAGGAGATTTCTTGGAGTTTGCTTGAAAACCAAGAAAGGATCAAGGAGTCTTTGTGGGGCAAGACACGGATTCGTGGGGGAGGAGGATTCCTCCCCCCATCCCAATCCGCCGGCCAAGGAGGGAGGGGAGTCCTACTAGGACTCCCCCTCCCATGGAGCCTCCCTCCTTTAAATAGAGGGGAGGGGGCGCCACCCCCTAGACCTCTCTCATAACAAGCCCTAGCCGCCGCCTCTCTCCTCCTCCTTCCCTCTGCTCCGGCTTAGGCGAAGCCCTGCAGAATTCTCTACTCCACCACCACCACCACCACACCGTCGTGCTGCTGGGATTCCGTGGAGAAGATCTACTACCTCCACTGCTTGCTGGAACGGGGAAAGGAAGGTCTGCTTCGACTCCGCACGTGTGACCGACTGCGGAAGCGCTGCCGGAACGCGGCGCCGGAAAGATCGTCTACTCGATCTTGAGATCGGCAAGTGATCGACTACGTCAACCACGAGATCCGTTCTCGCACAAGGCTTTCGGATCTACAAGGGTTAGTACAGATCTATCTCGTTGCACATGTCTAATAGATTAGATCTTGGCTTTTATCTAGATTAGATCTGGGTTTTGTACGTTCTTGCGATAGAAATTTTTTGTTTTCCATGCTACGAACCCATCAGTGGTATCAGAGCCTTGTCTATGCGTAGATCTGTTGCACGAGTAGAACACAATGGTTTTATGGGCATTGGTGCTCGTGCCGTCTTTTGCTGTGTGTACTTTGCATCTTGCGGTATGGTGGGATGAAGCGGCTCGGGTTAACCTTACATGCATCGCACATGAGACTTGCTCCACGCTTGACGTGTAACTTGCTTTGCACAAGTGGCTTTGCGAGTGTCTGTCTCTCTCACCATAGTATAGATCCAATCTACACTTTGCACTTGATAGCACTTGTATCAACGTTGTGGTTCAGTTTCGTAGGTAAGATCCGTTCTTGTTCGAAAGCCCCAAACCACGTAAAACATGCAAAGAAAATTAGAGGCGTCTAACTTGTTTTTGTAGGGTTTTTGTGATGTGATATGGCCATCATGTGATTGTGATTATATTTGATGTATGCAATGATCCTTGTTGTAATATGGCAACCGGCAGGAGCCTAATGGTTGTCTTTAAATTTTGTTTAAGACCTGCGTGTCTATTCATCATGTAATAGCTTTATTCCAAGTAGTTGTAATAGTTGATGTTGGTGATGGACAACCATGAAGCGGCGCCACTGACCTTGACGCAATGCTGGTGATGATGGAGATCATGTCCGTGCTTTGGAGATGGAGATCAAAGGCATAAGAAGAAAGGGCCATATCATATCACACTAATTATGAATTGCCTGTGATGTTAATCCTTTATGCATCTTGTATTGCTTAGATCGCGACGGTAGCATTATAAGATGATCCCTCTCACTAAATATCAAGTAATAAAGTGTTCGTCCTTAGTAGGCACCGTTGCTAAGACTCGCCGTTTCGAAGCATCTCGTGATGATCGGGTGTGATAGATTCTACGTGTGCATACAACGGGTGCAAGCCAGATTTGCACATGCGGATACTAAGGTTAACCTTGACAAGCCTAGCATGTACAGACATGGTCTTAGAACACGGAATACCGAAAGGTAAAGCATGAGTCATATGGATGATATGATGAACATGTTGATTGTTCGCCTTTAAAGCTACATCATCTCACGTGATGATCGGACTTGGTGTAGTGGATTTGGTTCGTGTAATCACTAAAACAACTCGAGGGATGTTGTTTTGAGTGGGAGTTTATTTGTAATTTGGATTAGTCGAACTCAATTTATCATAAACACAATCAAAGTGAATTTGCATAGTTTGTTGTAGTCATTGGCATCCGTTCACCACCTTACGCTTAGTTATAGTTGAGATAGTGGAACTATAGAAATTCTGGATATTTGCTTCTTAACTGGTATCGTATTGTTTTGAGTGTCAATCTAAAGTTTAAAAGTCCTGTTGCAAACTTTCAGCAAACTCAGTTTACTCTGTGAAGTTTAATAAACAGTATTAAATCAAGAGTAACAATTCCAGTGTTAGTATCTAATGTATCATGTTTGCCTCCATGATTCTTGATACTCAAAAGATTGTTTTTAATATCAAGTTTATCTAAGAGCTAAAAGCAATGTTTCAGAAACCATCATATGTGAAAGGTATTACGATGTCTAAAATAATATGTTGGTTACAACATGATAGAGTATATGTCCTCATATTTGATGAGAATTTGTGAAGGTTGGAGACGCTAGTCGTCCTAATCCTCCAAAAGGTTTTGGAAAAGAAACATTATACTCGCAATTCACCTTTATAAGCTATAGCAGCTTGATCATGAAAGTTGTCATGATAAGGATGAATAGAAGATGTAAGTAAAATGTTTACTACACTAAAACATTACTAAAGAATGGATTTTCGAAAGAATGCCAAACATTTGATGAAGGTGATCCACTTCAAAGTGCAAGTCCAAAGGTATTAGTACATGACTATACACACTTTGTACTATGTGTCATGTGAATGACACCACTATTGATGTTGATAGATTCTTTTAAAAGAAAAGGAATTGTTGAAAGAGAATCTATAAAATATTTGGCAGAAAAGAAAAGATTGGAGATGTCCAACTTAGGTATATAGAAGATACATGTTATGGCTGTATTCATTGCTTGTTAAATAATGTGGTTCTTCGGTATTGGATAACGAATTGGTTGGTATGAAGTGTCATACAGGACAACACAATTCATGAACTACAATGGCCTAAGTAACTAGCAAGAGAATATGTGATGATGTTCATCGAAAACAAACAAAGGGTTGTTGTGTTGCTCGTTAACATCAAAGCTTGCCTTCAAGATTTGTTTCAATAATTGTTATTTTGATCAGGTATTATGACAACAAAAGGTTGTTCAAATAATTACCGTATTCCATAATAGATGGATGATATACAAGTCTGGTTGGAGAAATAACGACCATAAAACTAATGATAAAATGTCGCAAGACAAATGATTGAAAGATCACTTGCGAAGTGACATCGCCGTTTAAATTATATTGAAAGGGATACATGAAGAAACTCCATGTTGATGGATTTTTTGGAGTCTTTGATTTTGATCAAATGATGCTCGTGATACTTTCCTGGAAATAATTAAAAACTCCGTTCGTAGGCCAAAAGAGGAACGGACGAATAACTGATTGGAATTTGTACATATTGATGTATATAGTCCATTAAGTGTAGTCGTGGGCGATGGATTTCAACTTCATATGCTTTCTCCGAAGATTTGAGTGAGTATATGTATATACTTACTCAATAAGGAAGAAGTATGAAACATTTGAAAACGTTCAAAGACTTTCAAGATGAAGTGGAAAATTATTGTAACAAGAAAATAAAAAGTTTATGATTGGATCATAAAGATGTTTGAGTTACAAGTTTAGCAAAACACTTAAGATTTGAGGAATCGTTCCATGGATTTGCATTTCCCAAAACACCATAGGAGTATGGAGTGTTCGAGATATGTAATGAAACCTTGTTTGACATGGTAAGATCAAAGGTGTCATTTATAAAACTGCCATTATATTTTAAAGATTAAAGCTTTAGTGACTACCGCTTTTACACTGAAAAGAGCTCCATCGTGATCCGTTGAAATGACACCATATAAGTCATGGTTTGGGATAAAACCCAGATTGTCATTTCTTAAATTTTTTGGTATGCTAGGCATAAGTAAAGTGTTTACAACCAAAGTCGGATGAGCATGTCTTTGTAGGTTATTTTGAATAACCATTGGGTATTCCTCCATAACACCGAAGACAAAATTGTTTGTCGCTTAGAGTGTCGAGTTTCTTGAGAAGGAATTTTTGGTGAAAAATCAAGTGGGAGGACAATAGAACTTTGACAAGGTTGTTGAACCTTGGCTAATATGTGCTGAGTTGCGCAGCATCGGTAAGTGTCCCGGAGGCAGCAACAATGCTCATGGCTCACGTGCCTCAAAGGTTGTGGTCACGGAGATCTAAGTTACTATTGAACCAAGTAGGTCGGATAAATAATCAAATGCCAAGATTTGAGAGTTAAATCGTTGTTGTTTGACAATGATGAACCGACTACATGCAAAGAAGCAATGATGGGCCCTGACTTCGTTAAGTGGCTTGAAGCCATAAAATCCATGATAATTCCATACACGAGAAATCAAACTTTGAATTTGAAAGACCCTCTGGAAAGGTGTAAGACCTTACAGTCGTATATGGATCTATAAAGAAATAGACATGGATGTTTCACATCTATGAAATAGTTGACATGTCGAAAAGAGTTTACGACAATGTTCAAGGAATTGACTATGATAAGATTTGATCTTTCATAGCGATATTTAGTCTGGACGGATTAATGTAGCAACCACTACATATATTTTGGTATATGATAGTTGAACAAACAAAACAAGTTCTTCTAATAGAATGGTTACCTAGGACATGTACATGACACGATCCAAAGGGTTTTGTTAATTCAAAGGATGCTAAAAGAGTATGCAAAACTTCAATGGTTGAAGTGAGCATCATGAGAGTTGGAATCTTCACCGTGATGAAACCGTTAAAAGGTTTAATTTCATCAGAGACGATGAAGATGTTTGCATTTTGCAAGAAATTAAGTGGGAGCGCTAAGACATATTTCTAATACATTATGTGAAAGACATATTGTTGATTAGAAATGATGTATCTTTTATTGACACAAGTTAAGAATTTCATTTCGATGAAAGACTTAGGCATAACCCAAGAATTAGGCATCAATGTCTATATGGATAGATTGAGGCGCTAATATGGTTTTGCCAAATGTACATAGATAAGATGTTGAATGAGTTCAATATGGAAACAACAAGAAAGGTTCTTGACGCACGGAAAGGACTGAATCAAGATTCAAGTGTGTTGACACGAGATTCAAGTGTTTTGACACTTGGTGAAATCACAAGAATATTTTGATCAATCATTCTTTGAGATGTACACATCCAGATATGTCCTATGCTCTAAATGTTATGAGCATATACCAGAATGACTCATAAGATGATCATTGGACAATAGTAGGGATATTCCTATGATCTTTGGAAGAACTAAGAATATATTGTTTATATAGTAGTGACAAATAGTTCATTGTAAAATTGTTACATTGATACTAGTTTTGTCACAAATTAAGTTTGTCTCAATTTTAACTATGGGTGGCACAATGTAATGGAAAGGAAGTTCCATAACGGATTTGGTTGAGTACCAAAGTTAAAACATTATGACAGATACTATAACAAAAAGGCTAAGTATATGACTGCTATTGTAGCAACAAATGAGGGCATTTGCGTCAAGTAGTTTGTTATCAAACTAGGTGTGGTTCATAGCGGGATAATACTATGAAGATACATTGTATGACAATTGTATCAACATGATTTAATCCCAAGGAACTAAAGGTCTCACCAAAGGACCAAATTTATACAATGCCATCTCATTGGAGAATGATTAATGCGTAGAGACACAAGGAAATGCAAATACACACGGACCTGGAAGTGTCAGATCCGAAGATTATGTTTACCACTAGCAATAGTGTCTATACAACACCAGAAAGCCATAGGTGTTGAATGCACAAGTTATTAACTAGATTATTGACTCTAGTACAAGTGGGAGACTGTTGGAGATATGCCCAAGAGGCAATAATAAAAGTGGTTATTATTATATCTTTATGTTTATGATGAATGTTTACATCCCATGCTATAATTGTATTATAAGGAAACACTAATACATGTGTGTTTTGTAAACATAAAAGAGTCCCTAGTAAGCCTCTTGTTGAACTAGCTTGTTGATTAATTGATGATCATGGTTTCCTGATCATGGACATTGGATGTCATTAATAACAAGGTTATATCATTAGGAGAATGATGTGATGGACACACACCCATAGTAAGCGTAGCATAAGATCAAGTCATTAAGTTCGTATTGCTATAAGCTTTCAAATGCATAGTAACCTAATCCTTCGACCATGAGGTTATGTTAATCACCATCACCGGATGGGTACTTTGATGACATCAAACGCCGCTCAGAATCGGGTGGTTATAAAGGTGTCATTGGGTATTCTGAAAGTATGTGTTGAAGCGCATGGACCAAGAGTGGGATTTGTCCATCCATATGACGGATAGATATGCTCTGGGCCCTCTCGGTGGAATGTCATCTAGTTAGCTTGCAAGCATGTGACTAGGTCACAAGGGATGACATAACACGGAACGAGTAAAGAGTACTTGTCAGTAACGAGGTAGAACTAGGTATGGAGATACCAACGATCAAACCTCGGATAAGTAGGATATCGCGTGACAAAGGGAATTGGTTTCAGATGTTAATGGTTCTATCGATCACGAAGTCATCGTTGAGTATGTGGGAGCCGTTATGGATCTCCAGATCCGCTGATGGTTATTGATCGGAGAAGTGTCTCCATCATGTTCGCATATTCACGAACCGTAGGGTGACACATAAGGTTGAAGTTGTTTTAAGTAGATATGGAATATGCGTTGGATAACGAATGTTGTTCGAGTCTCGGATTGGATCCGGACATCACGAGGAGATTCGAATTGTCAGGAGAATAAGATTCATATATTGGGGATCATTTTCTAAGTTAGGAAATGTTAGGAGTATTTGTATGGGGATTCTAGAAGGTTTCGAATGTTAGGAAGGTTCTAGGAGATTTCTTGGAGTTTGCTTGAAAACCAAGAAAGGATCAAGGAGTCTTTGTGGGGCAAGACACGACGGATTCGTGGGGAGGAGGATTCCTCCCTCCCAATCCGCTGGCCAAGGAGGGAGGGGAGTCCTACTAGGACTCCCCCTCCCATGGCGCCTCCCTCCTTTAAATAGAGGGGAGGGGGCGCCACCCCCTAGACCTCTCTCATAACAAGCCCTAGCCGCCGCCTCTCTCCTCCTTCTTCCCTCTGCTCCGGCTTAGGCGAAGCCCTGCAGAATTCTCTACTCCACCACCACCACCACACCGTCGTGCTGCTGGGATTCCGTGGAGAAGATCTACTACCTCACGCTTTCATTTGGAACGGAGAGGAAGGTTCCGCTTCGACTCGACGCAGGACCGATCATGAAGCGCCAAACGCGGCGCCGGAAGGATCGTCTACTCGATCTTGAGATCGGCAAGTGATCGACTATATCAACCACGAGATCCATTCTCGCACAAGGCTTTCGGATCTACAAGGGTTAGTACAGATCTATCTCGTTGCACATGTCTAATAGATTAGATCTTGGCTTTTATCTAGATTAGATCTGGGTTTTGTTCGTTCTTGCGATAGAATTTTTTTGTTTTCCATGCTACGAACCCATCATAAATAGCCTATGTGATGAATCGATTTCGTATATATGCTAAATATCGTCGGATTAGTATGAATTTTGCCCGAATTTACTTGTATTTCGCCTAATTTTGATTTGAATTATGAGAATTCAAATGCGATCACCGACGTCGCCTGGGCTCGTGGCTGGGAAGTTTTAGGCTTCCAGGCCGAAATCTTCATCAATCTAGCGAAAAAAATCGCCGGATTTTGGCCTGGGGGCCTCCACTGAGTGGAGATGCTCTAACCACCATCGAGATCGAGGCATGGAGGAGGGAGATTAATCCCAGATGGTGGCCGGGCAGCAACCACGATTTATCTTTTTTCTTTGCGGGGAACAGTTTATCTTGTTTTTGGCACCGAGTATGGCATTATCAACACATTCTAGGTATTACGCATTGGAAAACGTTACCGTACCCCCGGGGATCCCGCGTTCCTATCCCCCGGGTTGTTGATGTCTCTAAGCGAATGGAGAGAGAAAGCGGGCCTACCCACGTTCTCTTCCACTTCATCTTCCCCGATGCCCTACAAGAATCCACCGCCCTAGATTCCTCTCCCGTGCCGCTCTACGCCCAAGTCCCGCCCTGGCGACCACCTCCCATGCCCAACGGCCTCCGTCGCCACCGTCCTGGCCGCGAGCCGCCGGCGCCCTCGACCATCGCCGTGTAGCACGTCACGCTGCTACGGTGGGATTCTGCCCTAGCGCGCCACCATGGCTACCGCCACCGTGCCCCGGTGTGTTTGCCGGTGCGCCCCTTCCTGGCTTCCGGCCTTCTCTCTTGCACCTCCTTTCCTTCCCCTTCCATGGGGGTCGTCGAAGGCCGGCGGGGCCATGGCACCCACTGGCCCAGCGGACGGCTTTGCTACCACCGTTGTATGGTGTTGCTATCAACGGTCTTAGGCTTTGCTACCTTGGATGTACACCGTTGCTACCAATGACGGGAGGCTTTTGCTACCATGAGTTTACGTCGTTGCTACCGACCACAGATGACTTTGCTACCTTGGGTCAACGACGTTGCTACCGTTGTGTTTTGTACAAATTTTGGCGAGAGTCCCGGTGATGTCTCCAATGAAGTTTGTTTTTGCTACATGAATACAATTTTTTCGATACAATTGTTCTTTGATTTTGCTACATTAGCGCAACGTTTTTGCTACGAGGTCTTTGGCGATGCCTTCTGGCGAAATTCTTCGGCGAGGTCAATGTTTGCTACATTAGCACATTTGTGTTTGCTACCACCGATTTGTGGTTCTGCTACAACAATATAAAGTTTCTGCTACGATGTCCGAGTGAGGTCTTCCTGTAGAGTCTCTGGCGAGTGGATGTTGGTTTTGCTACATTAGCATAGTTTTTTTTTTTTGCTACATTGGCAAAACTTTTTTGCTACATATTCTCGGTGAAAGTCTCCAGCGAGTCTTCGGTGAGATCGGGTTTGCTACATTAGCACAAGCTTTTGCTATTAAAGTCGCCGACGAGGTCTTGGCGAAGTCTCCGATGAAACAGTCTTATTTTTTATTTTTTGACACGTATTTTTTCTGCTACATGTAGCAAAAGCAGAAGTATTTATACCAAAAGCGGGATTATTTATAGCAAAAGCGGCATGAACGGGCCTCTGACCGTTGATCTAGGCCGATCTGACGGCTGAGACTCGGGATGGAAAGTTTTCGTCCTCGATGACGCGTAGCACTGTCCCTATGCATTTACGTCTAAAGATCGAGATGATATCTCGGCGGCAGATAGAGATAGATAGATAGATCTGACGATATCATTTATTACTCGACGTAACAAGGGGGGTTGCGTAATGTACGCATGAACAGCTGACGACGAGCTCACGGCAGGGGAAAAGGCTACCCGCATAGACACAGAGACGGCGTCACGCGTGCCACCTGATCGGCGGCAGCCCTGCCGTCCCGTCCCGTCCCGTCGGGTCAATAAATAGAAAAGCAGAGGCCAGCTGCGCTCCGCTGCGTGTCCCTGAGTAGAAACCGCCATCTCTCTCCACCGTTTCCCGCACCAGTTTCCTCTCCTCCCCTCCCGGACACTCGCCTCAATTCCCATCTCCCCCCTCCCCTGCCCCTGCCCCTGCCTGCGGCGACACTAGCCGCTCGCCGCCCCCAAAACCCTAGCCCCGTCCCCGCCCGCCGGTGGTAGCGGCCGACCCACCGGCCTCCGCCGCCGCGGGAGCAGACAAGAAGACCAGGGCCTCCGCCGATCCCCCCAACCACCGCGCACGCGCGCGCACTTGCCCCCTCCCACCCGACTCCCGCTTCCGCGATAAATCCCTCCCCCTCCCCCCTCACCCGCGCGACACCGACGCCTCCGCGCCGCTCGTCCGGCCTCCACGACGCGCGCCACCAGCGCTCCCGCTCCTCCATGGACGGGCCCAAGGGCCCGAGCGAGGGGGACGCGGCGGAGGAGGCGGGGGACGGGTTCCAGCCGGCGCGCGGGAAGAAGAACAAGTGGCCCACTGGTGGCCAGCACGGCGGCGCCAACGGCTCCAATCCCATTTCCGGTGCCGGGGCGGCGAGGATGGCCGGCGCCTACGACAAGTCGCCGGGGGCCGCCAAGGCCAGGGTGGTGTACCACGATCCCACCATCCCGCGCCCGCAGGACGTGTACCTGATCAGGGTCAACAACTGCAACTCGCCGTTCGATCATGTCTGGCTCGAGCGCAGCGAGGACGGCACCCGCCCTATCCACCCCTTGGTCAGTGCTTCGTTTCGTTTCGTTTTATTTCGTCCGTTAGTTAGTTTGTTGTACATGCCTGTTTCTTTTTCTTTGGCCTGGTTTGTTCGCCTTGGAGGGACTAGGAACCCCTGGATGAAAGCGGGAGTTGCGAATGGACTAAGAACAGTTCTGCCTTAGATTTCTTTACTTGTTGATTCGATCACTAATCATCGGTAATTAGTAGCGCAAACCTGACTCCAGTCAAATGTTAATGGTCCTTTTCGTCCGTTAGTTAGTTATATATATGCCTGTTTCTTTTTATTTGGCCTGGTTTCTTCGCCTTGGAGGGACTACGAACCCCTGGATGAAAACGGGAGCTGTGAATAGACTAAACACAGTTCTGCCTTAGATTTCTTTACTTGTTGATTGGATCGCTAATCATCAGTAATTTGTAGCAGAAACATGCATGTATAAGAAAAACTCCAGTCAAATGTTAATGGTCCTTTTCTGTCCCCTTTGTTGCGTATAATTTAGAAGGTATGGAGTGAGCAAAAAAGTAGTTCGATCTTGTTTGCGATTTCGGAGGATGGGTCGCATATTTACATGGACACCACAAGACGGGGTCATCATAATGTGTCTCTTTATTCTAGAGAGAAAGTTTATGATGCAGTTTGCATTCAGGGTAGCAGAAATGCATACATTTTTGCTGGACAATTGGGTTTACTTGGCTCTCGAAAAGGATCAAAATGTAAGAATCCAGCATGTTGACTGAAGGGCTAGATGAGTTTGTTACAAGAGAACTTGTATGGCTGTTGATTTTTGAAAAAGGTAAAGGCTCTGGAATCTCCTGGCTGTAGATTGACCTGTACCGCTTAAAGGTGGTATGGTGTTCTGCTTTTTTCCAACTCATGTCTGTTTGTTCTAAGCTGTACATTGATTGGCTTGTGTGCATGAACTGAAAATTGATGTAAATATACTTGTCTTATTGCAGGAAAAACTACCTGTGGAACAGTTTATTGACAGAAATGTTCCTGAAAGTGAACCAGTAAGGCCAGCTGATATAGAGGATACCCCGGTTACGCTAGTAGAAGACCTGAAAGGCTTAACGGAGTTAGTTAACAAGTTGAAGGATGTAAATGAATTTGCTGTAAGCATTTATAATTAAGTTTGGTTCTGATTTCAGATTAAGTCTATGTTGTACTTGTTGCCTATGTTGTATCAAATTTCAACTTCTCGAGTATCTTGTCTTGCCTTACCTGCATTTCTTCGTGGGTTTTCTAAAATGATGCTATTCGATTATAAATGCACATAGTCGTGCTGTAATTTTGTCGACAAGTAATCCTAGTGAAACACGGCTGAGTTGTTCTCATATGGTAGCTGTTATGAGCTCTAACTGAGTTTGACAGGCATATCCTGACTCCTGAGCCAAGAGAACATTTGCTTTCTTAAACTTTTGAGACAAGTCTTAATCCATGCTACTTTAGAACTTTTTGACAAAAGCACTTATCATAGTTCCATAGGCGTTTTTATCGTACCTGTTGTCATCAAACTCCAGCCATAACTCCAGTGGATTTTGGTAGTGTTAAATGATACTACGTTCAAAAATAGGAGCTTATATCGCTGCAGCCTACTCTAGAATTCCATGAAAATTGATATAATATAATCTCTTATATATGATTGGTAGTTGATTCTATTGTTTCCCTTCCCTGCCTTGTTTGACAGTCTGATCACACTGTCCTGTCTTCCTGTCATGAATTACACAGCGTGAATATAAACAAAATTATATTCCATGTTTTTCTTATTTTATCTTGTCGTAGAAGAAACATTTATGTCCTTTTCATGTTTTGGGTCATTTGGCATGAAATAAGACAAAGGCCTCAGTGACTGCTAGTAACATAACATTTGCTTCATTTTGTGTGCTGTTTTCAGGTCGATTTGGAGCATAATCAGTATAGATCATTTCAGGGTTTGACCTGCTTGATGCAGATTTCAACAAGAACAGAGGACTTCATTATTGACACCCTTAAGCTACGCATATACATTGGTTCCTACTTGAAAGAACATTTTAAAGATCCAACCAAGAGAAAGGTTTTCTATAACTATCGAATTATGTTGGTCTGTATGCACTTAAATATCATTTTGCTCATTTGTTCTTTGAAAAATAGATAATGCATGGGGCAGATCGTGATATAATGTGGCTCCAACGGGACTTCCGAGTGTATGTGTGCAATCTTTTTGACACAGGACAGGTACTGGTTAAAATAGGACTGCCAATACCATGATTCTTGATTGTGGCTCTCTGTTTGTGCCTTTCTACATTCTCCTTCGAAAGCTACTTAGTGTGGATGTTCTCTTTAACACCGATCAGGCTTCAAGGGTCTTACAGATGGAGCGAAACAGCCTAGAATACCTATTGCATCACTTTTGTGGAGTCACAGCGAATAAAATGTACAGCTCATTTACCCATGAATTCTGGAAATATCCGTGCTGACCTTCTTTAATTACGTATTTATCATGAAGTTTGTTTCTGATCAAGCATTTTCTTGTAGATATCAAAGTGCGGATTGGAGGTCGAGGCCACTCCCTGATGAAATGATCAAGTATTGTGCATATAAACCATATATTGCATTCACTTTATTTTAGTCATTGTCCTTTCTTTCTCACTATTTATGGCTATATATTCATTTGAGATTACCTCTATACAGGTATGCTAGAGAAGATACACACTATCTGTTGTATATATATGACTTGATGAGACTTAGACTACAACAAGAGTCTACATGTGAAATTGATCTTCTTCTAGAGGTGAAACTTATGTTCTATTGTTTTCTTTTTGGTTTTGATATGCTGAGTTCATGTAAATGAGCATTATTTGATGGTTTTTGCTTCCCTGTATCAACCCTTAATTTAGAACTAACAGATCTTAAAAGCTGGCAAGTTGCCATATGTGGTGTCCTTTTGTATTCACATAAATCTGCGATCTGCATTTACTGATGGTTCCAGAACCAACTTATTGTCATTTTTAGCTGACAAGAGTGTGGGAACAGGCATTCTGATCTGTAGTTTTTGGTCACTGCAGGTTCAAAAGCGCAGTAATGAAATTTGCGGACAGTTGTATGAGAAGGAGCTGCTGACAGATAAATCGTATCTCCACATATACGGGTTTGTGTGCCGTAACTTCACTTACTCCACTTTGTTTATGTTTCAGGGAAATCTTTTTTGTTTACATTCAAATTATGTGCTTCACCTTCATAATGTCTGCCTATCCCATTAACTCAAGTGTGTTACTACAGGTTGCAGGAACATGAATTGGATGCAAAGCAGCTGGCTGTTGTTTCTGTAAGAAATTGCATTTTCGTAATATATCCCTCATGATTATTCTGTTTTGAATAGACATGCCATAGTAACATATGATGTGGCACTATCCCCATAAATGTTTTCAGAGCTTTCTGGTACAAAATATTCTGTTGGTTGACTGCTGGCGACATTTTGTAACTTGTGACCACTTTGATTTTCTGAAATACTAGTATATACTGGAGTATAACACGTTTGTTTATTCTATCGAGCCAGAATTATTCTATCTGCATTCGCATGTAATGACAGTATGCCAACATTCTTTTCATGCTCAGGCTCTACATCAATGGAGAGATTATATGGCTCGTCAACAAGATGAGAGCACTGGTTATGTATTGCCAAACAAGGCTTTGATTGAGATAGGTATTGCTGAATTTTTTGATCTTGCTATGCTGCAAAACTTTATGCATTGGCTTGGCTAACTCTTCTTTTAAATTCAAAAGCAAAGAAGATGCCTACAACTTCTGAAGATTTGCGAAGAATTGTCAAATCAAAATATCCATTTGTTGAGGACAATTTCGACCTAATCTTGGATGTCATCTGGAATGCAACTGAAAATTCTAATCCCTTTGAAGAAATAGCTGAGCAACTAAAGAAGGTTCGGCTTGGTCAGGTCAGTTAGGCTACTTTGTTTTGTAATTTGTGTGGTAAGACTGCTATTGAGTCCAAATATTTGAAGTACTTATTTTGAAACTGCATGCATTCTTTTGCAGCTAGACTTGAAAAGTATACTGGACACTGGTGAAGTTATCGAAATGGCTCCTATGGATGCTGACAATGTTAGGATGAATTTTGATCCAGCTGATCAATATTCTGTAGCTCCTTCATCGACTGCAAATATCAGTGTTACTTCAAACAGTAGGGATAGTTTTACGGCTGATGCAACTTTGACTGGTAGCATCTGGCTACACAACAAGATAAAAACCATACCATCATCTGACATTAAGACCCCCTGGACCTTGTCAGGCCTGAGTAGACCATTTAATAAGGAAGCGATGATCAATAATAAGCAGGTGAGACATATTTTTAGAATACGTAGTTCCTGTATCTTTTTTTGATATTTTGAATAGAAGTGTTTTTCCTTTTGCAGGAGATGCATGCTGTTGTTCAAGAACTGAGGAGGCCTACGACTTTTGGAGCTCTGGTAGGCAATTCAATATCTGGCACACAGACAGATTACTCTGGAGGATATTCAAATGAGCAGGTATATGCGCAGAAGAGACAATAGTGGTTTTTTATGAATGTTCATTTAAAGTACTTCATGTTTGCTTATTGATGTACTCCCTCCGTCGCGAAATAGATGTCGGAGGTTTGTCTAAATTTGCATGTATCTAGACGCATTTTAGTGTATAGGTACATGTAAATTTAGACAAATCTCCGACATCTATTTCGAGACAGAGGGAGTACTATTTTTCTTCTGCACTGTTGTGACAGAGTTACAGATAGCACATCCTTGGTCTTGTGCAAGTCTGACATATTATAACTTGGTGCCTATTTTTCTGAGTATTTGCCTGTAGTTTTATTGATTAAATAGTATAAATTTTGCAAAGTAATCATTTGCTGTAGATTGACATTAGTATTCATCACAGGAAAAAAATGTGCGCCCTTGCATTTCCAACCCATTCCGTTTTGTTAACAGTACTTAATATGCTCGATTCACCATTCCTTTCTTTCGTTTTTATGAAGTACCACCATTTTGTATTTTTCACCTGTGCCTTCCTGTAAGTATTTTACTTTCCCCATGGACTTGGTATGGGTATTGGAAATGAATCGTGACTCTGTTAAGCTGTGGCGTTGCAGGCTAAAAGGGATGCTGAGAAGATTCAGTCTTCAGCTTATTACTACCCCCAGTATCCAGAATATAGCAGCTTAGTTCCATGGAGCCATCAGGAGCCTGAAAGCATACAGACCCCTGGGTTCCATTCTGGTTGTTATTACGGTTATCAATCATCGATAAACCAAAGCAGTACAGGAGCAGGTCAGCCTGCTGCTAGAAATAATGAAGGGGGTTTCCAGGACCTGAGGAGGCAATATCCTTTCCCTCCTGGTAACTGAAGAGATACTGCTCCGCCTATAACTGTGGCACATAAAACCCCCCTGATTCATCCTGTTGTGCAGACGAATAGTTATAGAAAAAGAGATTAGAAAACTGAGCCGTTGGGATTTCGGGCTTTCGACTAACAGAAATGTGAGAATAGCCTGTAACATTTGAGTCATTGACAGTAGATGCAGGACATGGAAGCTGTGATCTGAATTGGGTCTGTATGTAACAACTTGACAAACATGGTGTGTTGTGCAATGGTGGATACTGAATTTGCACAGGTGGTATACTGTAAAACTGGTATAGATAGCAGAGACTAAAGAGAAACCAAAACTTTGAAAAACATTGCTCTTCTGTGTTCCTTTGATTGTAGGTATGATGTGGCTTTCTGGGCTCGGTACGAATAGGTATAAAAGTTTACTGGGGATTCTCACCAGAGTCCCACGAGTACTCCCTGCGTTTCAAAATATAAGATGTTTTAGGTATATGAAAAAAATGTACTCCCTCCGATTCAAATTAATTGACTTGGATTTGTCTAGATTTGGATATACCTAAACATATTTTAGTGCTAGATACATCCGAATCTAGACAAATCTAAGTCAAATTAATTTGGATCGGAGGGAATATCTAGACTTATTTTGTTGTGTAGATTTACTCCAAACCTGAGGACTCCCTTCGATCCAAATTAACGCTCTAGATTCGGATGTACTCCCTTCGATCCAAATTAACGCTCTAGATTCGGATGTATCAAGTCATGTTTTAGTGCTAGATACACCTGAATCTAGACAAACCTGAGAACAATAATTTGGATCGAACAGGGTACTAAAAGAAGTCTAGATATTTGTTTCATACAGCTAAAACATCTTATATTAGTTAATTAGCTACTCATCTTGTACTGGAGTGGGTGTAGTTGTGTTCGTTTTGCCGGTAGTATATTCAACACCAGATTCCAACCTCTCGTGCCTCGGATGCGTAGCTTGCTCACCAAGATTGGATTTAAAACTGAAGGTAGTGGCGGCTTGTAGGCTCCCGGTCCACTGGCCAGTTCTCAAAGAAGCAGAGATCGTGTTGGCTACTTGCAGTCTTGCACTACTGACACGAGCGGTGGTGCGTCTATTCCGCACCAGCAACGCCCATTCTAACAAGGCACTATAAAATACAACTGGCACTGGTGGCAAGGATCAGTATTTGGTTTTGTAATTAACAAATACCGCAAGAAAACAAGTGCGCTTGCTCATACGTATACGTTCGCAGCTTCAACTTCTTTCTCGCGGTAATTTGCAAAAGTTACCATTTGTTTCACATCCACATTTGTTACCATTTCTGCCCGGCGGGGCCCTCTCCCTCGTGTGGCAGTGGCAGAATTCCTCCGGCGGCAGCGGTGAGGTGTTGTGACGCCCCGGTGGTGAGTGGGACATGGCGACGTCGGAGGAGGCGTGGCTGCAAACTTGAGCTCCGACATTGCTCGGTCCAGATGGGTCTGGTATGGGTTCGCTTGTTGCAGTAGACTAGGGTAGTGGTACCTAGAGGCACCGACTATTGAGCACCGTGGATGGCTAGATCCCCACCGTGCAACCACCTTTCACCGGTGGTCATGTTGGCATGGTTGCTAGTGCCTGTCAATGCCTCGTGTTCGACTAACTACCAGATATGGCTCACTTCTCGTCGACGGTGAGGCCAATGAGGCTCCTTTATGTGCATGTTCGATGGATCGTGGGGTGATGGGAGGGTCAGGGCGAAATCGTTGTGTGAAGTCGACGGTGGCGACGCTCGTGGGCACCATCACCTCCTTCGAGGTGTCGTTATGGCGTTGTTTGTGCTTCCCCGCCTCGAGCCCTACGGGAAACCTAGATCCGATCATAGGACTGGGTGGCCACATCGCCGCTAGGTCGTTCCCCTCCTTGGAGGCATCACCTAGGAGATTTGTTGGAGTTCTTGGTGCGCCAGTTGGAGTCCGTGTCGACCGCCAGTCAGATCGTGGGTCATCACCTTCTCTGGTCTGGTTTGGTCCTACCATTCACTCGCTGACTCTTAGGCGCTTGTGGGGGCGGTGTGTTGGCTTGTGCCATCCTGGAGTTGGAGTTAGTCTCCTGAAGTTTCCTTCTTTGGTCATGAAGGGGCCTAAAAGCTCAATGTATCGCCTCAAATTCTTGGTTGGAGATGACGCCAGGCAAGTCCTTGTCGTTTGGCTGGCTTGGGTTGTGCTGTGTTGCAAGAGATGCGTCCTCTCAACCTCCAATACGGAGGCTTTTCCTCGAGCTCAACACCGGCGTTCTGTGCCCTCTCGAAGCCAAGTGGTGTGTCCCCGGCAGCGGAAGGGTGGCCGGAGTTGGAGTCTCGCTGTCGGTGGAGGAGAACAGAGGCTTGATTGCTTTTTTATTTTCTTCCCCAAGGTTCTCTTTGTAAAAGCACAGCCCTAGAAATGTTTTTGGGCCTGTGTGTAAATTTGTATCCACCGCTTTGATAATGGAAGCTGCATCAGGGTCTTTCCAGACCCCTTATATCGTTAAAAAAAAAGACTTCCTATCTATCCAAATAAGATACACCTTTCATGGTGTATTCTAGAAAAACATATATTCAATTTGCAACGATCAGTTCTCTTCGCTATATTCTTGTGGCTCGGTCATAATTTAGCAGAAAAAATATGCCACAAACGGCTGAGATTAAAAAGCAAAGCGCAAACGCTCAATTTTTGGCACGAAGCGCAGGTAGCTGCTCCAGATTAGAGATTTAAACAACGTAGCTCTGGAAAAAATACACCCTCCATCCCAAAGCACGAGTCGCAGATTTATCTCGATATACATGTATTATATAGACACATATAAATTTATAAAATATGTGATATCAAGTGAGTAACGATCAGACCGGCACAAGGCAGGATTGGCGATTGGGAGGCGACCCTAAAACTCATCTAGGGTTCGGTATTCCCGTCAACGATGCTGCCGGTTTGGCGATTGGGAGGCGACCCTAAAACTCATCTAGGGTTCGGTACTCCTGTTGACGACGCTGCCGGTTTGGCGATTGGGAGGTGATCCTAAAACTCATCCAGGGTTTGATACTCCCCTCGATGACACTACCGACTGCTTCTCTAGTGGCCTCGTTGCCTCGAGGCATAGCGGATCACGACCCTAACCGGCTGGAGGTATCTCGTTCTTTGTTTAATCCTTTTTAGTGTCTTTTTTAAGATATTGAGCGACGACTATATCTTGAAGTCAGAATAAAGTTTTTACCGCCATATCCTCGCTTCAATCTAGCACCGGCGAAGGACGCGTGGAGTCATGTGTCCGTCAGATCTCCTAGGATCTGATATGTTTTCGTGTTTGTTGGTGTAAAAGCATCTCTAGCAGATACCACATCTTGCGGTACTACAAAACGCGGATGCGGTAAACCGAAAACCTGGTTTGCGGTGCAAGAAAGGCGGGCCGGATCAGATGTCGCATATTGAACCGCAAAACAGAATATTCCATTTTACGGTTCAGGTATACTGCATCTGTTCTGCCCCGTCTCGCGTACTGCAAATTAACGTATACTAGAAATCATATTTTGCAAACTAACAGTTCAAACCAATACAAAAATTTCAAAGTTTTACAACAACACGCAGTTACAACAGCATGAACAAACAGAAAATAAATATGCTAGGCTTCCTGATGATCAGCTCCACCATCCGCAGCAACACCTGTAGCAGCTCTGCGACCTTGCCTTGCCTCGAGGATCTTCCTCCTTTGATCTTCCCACCACTTTTTTGTGATCGGATTCATCTTCTCAGGGTCCATGGTCATCATTCGTGTTTCGTCGGCAATTGTAGCAACCCTAGCTTTTTTCCTATTCGAGACGGATCCTCCTCTTCTCAAACTCAGCTTTGCGCTTCTCATCTTCACGAGTTGCAAGCCACATTTGTAGTTTGGTCTCTTCTCTCTTGTCAGCGATCTTGAGCTTGGTTTCCATTTGTTATTGTGCCACTAGCAACTTGTGCTTCATAATTTTATCAATCTTGTCCCTCAACTTTTCATGCTCAACCTTTTTCTTGATCTCTTCTTTCACCTTCTTTGCAGCATCTAGCCTTTTTCTTTTTGCTTTCGGTTGTTCGTCCTCCTCCTCATCTTCTTTCTCCAAGTTTATTGCAGCACCGTTTCTAGGAGGTGGTGCCTCTCGATCCCATACCCTCCACTTCTTACTATCCTTGAGCAATTTTCAGCAGTGATGGTGACAAAATGGTTTGTTCCTCGATGAGGCCATGTCCTTGTACCTAAGTTGGGTAACCTTGTCATATTCGTCAATATTGACCCCGCTAGGAGGGTGAGTCTTGACTTGCTCGTAGGCAGCACTCCATCGACTGCAAAATTGTTTGATTGTATCCCACCGACCTTGGAGAGATCTCAATGTGTGAGTGCTTCCTTTCGGCACTAGCTTGAAAACATTATCCTCAATCCGCTACCAATACTTCTTCCAAGATTGGTCATTTCCGGTGACATCATCCATGGACACACCTTCCCAAGCCCGGATCAATACCGTGTCTTCATCCACGGTGTAGTTTGTCGATCTCTTAGATTTTACCTTATATTGAGCAACATCGAAGGCCTCCTCGTCCACCTCTTCTAGTTCATCGTCTTCCCACTCATCGATCTCACACACTCCTTGCTCTCCTTCACCCTCTCCTTCACCGTCGCGAGTAGCACCATTAGCAGGCTCGTCAGGTAGGGGCAGACCTCTGTTTACGTTCACCACCGCGTCGTTCATCATGTCAACGAACGAACATGGAACCGATAGAAGATCCTTGTTACGAATACCAGAATTTTATGGCCATGTTCGGGCAATCAAATCCTAGGCGAGATGTGCGACAAATCTAGGGCGAATTCGACTGCAATCAGATCAACACGAGATCATACCTTCTAGGAACAGGAGTGCATTGGGTGGGCGGACGCGGGGGAGCCATCGTCACTAGCGTGCATGCAGAGAGGGGCTTCCAGCTCACGGGTTTCTTGGACTTTGGGATGGAGGGCGCCTTGGATCCACTGATTTTCTTCCGACCACCGGAGGTCCGTAGGCCAGTCGAACCACCGGCTGCACGGGGCTGCGCAGTCGCTTCCTTGCCGGTTTCACCACTAGTGCAAGCGCAAGGCTGTCATCGATGACATCCGTGACAGGCGAGGTTGCCAGCACGGATTCCGCCGTGGAATCGGTGGGCTAAGGCTGGGGAGTGTTCATGACGGCGGTGGTGGGCGGCAGTGCAGTGGGAAAAGGCTACAGGTGCGAGGACGATGAGATCGAAAAATGGCGGCGGCGGCGACGTGAGCGGAAATGTCCCTCGCACCAAGCGGAAGTAAGGATGCGGTTCCCTGCATCCACAACCCTCGGTACGGGAAATATATGCGGCACGGAAGCGACGACTTATGGGAAACCGTAAAAAAAATCGGATGCGGTATGGTTTAGGGTATCTGGAATGGCCACTTTTTTCGCCTCGTACCGCAATCTGGCGGTTATTTTGCGATACGGGACGGGATGCGGTATCTGCTAGAGATGCTCTAAAGTTCAGGTCAGTCTTTTTTTTTATTTCATAGAAGTTTAGGTTAGTCTCTTCCGACTTACAGATGCCATCATTCTCCATGATTGTTGTTCTAGTACGATCTTAGAACGGTGACTTCCGGTGATGGAGAGACGAGGACAGCGGCGTGTCTTCGCCTTGTGCTAGTATTTATAGTGGTCTAATCTATTTGTAATATTTATTATTAATTTTAGGGTTCTTTATTATTTAATAAAGATTATTAATAAATCGTGGAGTTTCGCAAAGAAAAACTGAGTACAGATCGAGTATTCGAAACAACAAATACGAGTCCGCCTCGCTGTCGTGGCTGCAATTTGCTCTCCCCTTCCCTTCCAAACTTTAATGGAAAGTTAGTTCAAAAATAAATCCAGTGTATTACAGCCACCTGCACAGGCACGGCACACCACTACTCCACCCCACCAACCCCCGGACTCTGACACCTCCCCCTCTCTATAGATCTCTCTCCCCGTGCCGCACCAAACTACCATCCAAAACCCTCTCCCCTTTTCCACCCTCCTCGCACGATGGCCGCCGCCGCCAGCCCCCACTCCATGCTCATCCACCGCCCCAGCCCGGCCGCCTCCAAGGCCGTCCCCGCCGCCGTCTCCTCCATCCGCGTCCCCGCCCGGGCCGCCAGGATCTCCTGCGCCGCCGCCGTCGCCGCGCCCTCCGCCTCCGCCCCCTTCGCCGTCGCCGGCGAGCGCGGCGTCTACAACTTCGCGGCAGGCCCCGCCACGCTCCCGCTCCCCGTGCTCCAGAAGGCGCAGGCGGAGCTCGTCGACTACGGCGGCTCCGGCATGAGCATCATGGAGATGAGCCACCGCGGGAAGCACTTCGACGCCGCCATCAAGAAGGCCGAGGCCGACCTCCGCGCGCTCCTCGCCGTCCCCGACACCCACGAGGTGCTCTTCCTCCAGGGCGGCGCCTCCACCCAGTTCTCCGCCGTCCCGCTCAACCTCTGCGGGTCCCCCTCCGACCCGGCCGACTTCGTCGTGTCCGGATCCTGGAGCGACAAGGCCTTCAAGGAGGCCAAGAAGTTCTCCGCGGCCTCCGTCGCCTGGTCCGGCAAGGAGGGCAAGTACACCACCCTCCCGCCCTTCGGCTCCATCTCACAGAACCCCGACGCCGCCTTCCTCCACATCTGCTCCAACGAGACCATCCACGGCGTGGAATTCAAGGACTACCCGGAGCCCAGCAACAGGACCGGCATCCTCGTCGCCGACATGTCCTCCAACTTCTGCTCCAAGCCCGTCGACGTCTCCAGGTTCGGCATCATCTACGCCGGCGCGCAGAAGAACGTCGGGCCCGCGGGCGTCACCGTCGCCATCGTGCGCAAGGACCTCATCGGCAAGGCGCAGGCCAACACGCCCGTGATGCTGGACTACAAGATCCACGCCGACAACGGCTCCCTCTACAACACCCCGCCCTGCTTCGCCATCTACATGTGCGGGCTGGTGTTCCAGGACCTGCTCGCGCAGGGCGGTCTCTCGGAGGTCGAGAAGAAGAACCAACACAAGGCTGGAATCCTCTACGACACCATCGACGCCAGCGGCGGGTACTTCATCTGCCCCGTGGAGAAGTCCGTGCGGTCGCTGATGAACGTCCCCTTCACGCTGGCCAAGGGGGCAGACTTCGAGAAGCAGTTCATCGCCGAGGCGGCCAAGGAGAACATGTTGGAGCTCAAGGGGCACAGGTCGGTCGGCGGCGTGCGCGCCTCCATCTACAACGCCATGCCGCTCTCCGGTGTGGAGAAGCTCGTCGCCTTCATGAAGGATTTCCAAGCCAGGAACCCTTGATTGACCATGATCCTCTGGTATTGATTTAGCAGGATGGCTTTGTTGTTCTTCATAACATAAGTAGTGGCTCTGTCTGTGCAAGAGCTGCTCATATGAGATTTGCCATCCATGTGTAGTATTAGTAATGGTGACTATTTTGCAATGCTGCTGCATTTTATTTTTCGTGTTTGGGGAATCTCCTTTCCATTGCTCACCATTGAGACTGGAATATGTTGTTTGGGAATAAAGGTAGATGGTCAAATTGTCTTTTCAGAGTAGCTGATGCTGTTGAGTGCTGTATTATATTCCTGTATGATTCACAACTTATGTTGCAGTGACCAACTTCAGGTTTGGTTGCTTTTGTCCTTTTGAATGCATCAAACAAAGCAAGTTTGGTTGTGTTTCCTTGTATACAAAGAGGTACATGTTGAGGATTATATACTGCATATGGTAGAGATTGGTAATTTGGTGAGCAGTAAGCACTAAGACAGTTTGGTGATGAAGTATATTTGCTGGTTCTAGTGTCCCTGTCTTGGGAGTCACTTGTCACAGATTCGATATGATGAACCCACCAAAAAAGAAACAGATGCTGGATGTGACATTGGTTTTGTGCAACCAAGAACCAAAAACGTTTGCAGCTCTCAAGTTGTAAAGACACTTGCAGCTTTGAGTTTCAAATCGCACGTTGGTATAAATGTGCAGTAGGCCTGGATTTGCAGGCGTTGAGTTGTTCCAAATTGCAAGATGGTATTCTGTTCCAGTTTCCATGTCCGCTGGAGCCACCCTTTGTAGTTGTGAGATATGGCTTGTTTATTTAAGTTTCTATAATTTCCATTGAGGCAAAAAAGATTCTTATAGTGGTTTTTAGTTTGATATCAGCTTTTTGATTTGAATTTCTGCATTGGAGCCGTGAGCTCTTTCTGATCATCCATGTTGATTCCTGTATATATTTTTAAAGGCATGAAGAACCTGAGGTGCAGTGTTGACTTCTCTGAATCTCTGGCATGTTTACATTATATTCGTAGCCACGTGGTTAGCACATCAATAACCCATGATTGAGTTAAGAAAAACACAAGTAGGCTCTGTCTGTGCAAGAGCTGCATCATGGAGCAATTCAAATTTGCTATCCGTCTGTAGTATTAGTATGGTAAAACTATTTTGCAATGCTGCTACATTTTATTTTTCGTGTTTGCGGGGTCTCCTTTCCATTGCTCACCACTGAGATTGGAATATGTTGTTTGGGAATAAATATAGATGGTCAATTGTCTTTTCAGGGTAGCTGATGCTGTTGAGTGCTGTATTCATGTATGATTCACAACATAAGTAGGCTCTGCACAAGAGCTGCATTCTATGGTAACTATTTTGCAATGCTGCTGCATTCTAGTTTTCGTGTTTGGGAAATCTCCTTTCCATCACTCACCATTGGGACTGGATTATGTTTGGGAATAAAGGTAGATGGTCAATTGTCTTATGATAGTTGCTGAGATGTTAACACTGCTTATTCCTGTGCAACCTGCAGCTTATGTTGCAGTGATCAACTTCAGGTTTGGTTTGCTTTTCTCCTCTTGAAACAAAGCTTATGTTGCAGTGACCAATCCTTTGATGTATCTCATTGATGTTATTGCATATAATAGTAGATTGGGAGGTTGGTGAGCACTAAGCAGAGTTTGGTAATGAAGTATATTTGCTGGTTCTAGTGTCCCTGTCTTGACTCACTCGTCACTGATTCGATATGATGAATCACCCAAAAAAAGACAGATGTTTGATGCGACAATTGCTTGGTGCAACCAATAACTAAATCACTTCCAACTTTGAGGTTGTAAAATGCCCTTTCGGATTTGAAGTTTCAGTTCACAGGTTGGCAAAACAGCTGCTGGGAAGCACAACAGCAAACTGCCTTTTGAAGTTGTGAGGTTAATATGTCCTTTTGATCTCACTGTTTGCAAATTCCAAGGAGGCAAAAGTCTTGCCGTGGTCCTTTGTTTGATACCAGCTTCTGATTTGAATCACCAAAAAGAAGCAGATGTTGGATGTGACAAGTTGTGACGAAGAACCAGAAACACTTTCAGATTTGAAGTCACAAAAAAGGAACACTTCCAACTTTCAAGTTTCAGATTGCAAGTAGGTAAACAGTTGCTGGGGAAGTAGTTTTGAAGTTGTGAGGTCGATATGGCTTGTTGATGTCACTTTCTGCAAATTCGGGGGGCCAAAAATATTGCAGTAGTCCTTTTGTTTGATATCAGTTTCTGGTTTGAGTTCCTTTTGTTTGATCAGTTTCTCAAAACCTCCTCTTCAAGAAAATCTGCACCGCAATCATCCTCAGATTTAGGTTTGAGTTCCTTTTGTTTAACCAGCTATATTATTTCCCTATATTTTCTTGGATTTGTGTGCTCTGAGAACTGCAACTCCTAGTTAGCTGACTGTCGTGCTGCATTGTCTTCCAGGAGGAGCCTGTTGATCGCAGCAAGCACTGGGGAGACTTGGAGGAGGAAGAGGAGGAGGAGGAAGAAGAGGAGGAAGAGGAAGATGAACCCATGGAAGATGATGAAATGGAGGAAGGCATTCAGTCTGTCGAAACCATGTCAAGGTGCTACAATAATTCTTTGATGGCTCGCTTATGTTCTTTTTCCTCACGTGCTAACTTATAATGCTTCTTCTTTTGTTAATAGCACTCCCACTGGTATTGAAACACCTGATGCTATCGATCTTCGGAAGCAACAGAGGAAAGAGCCTGAAAGGCAAACCGAAAAGCAGCTATACCAGGTGAGGACTTCCATTCAGTTTTGTGGAATTTCAGGCCATTACAGAGCTTTAGTTTGCTTATTGCAGTTCGTAACCTATATCTTGTTCTTTTCCATCTGAAGGTTCTTGAGCAGAAAGAGGAAAGAGTTGCACCTGGGGCACTCTATGGATCAAGCCATACGTATGTAACACTAATAATAACCTAGTTACCTGTACCATAGTTTTTATGGTTTTATCTACGAATTTAACCATATGGAGAAATCATTCTGTGTCTTTGCTGCTTTTACAGGTATGTGGTCGGGGTACAGGATAAAGCTGGGGTTAAAAGGGTGAGCTTTTAAATTCGTTGCACCAAGTATACAAGTACTCCAGAAGTATGCCTGCTTTGATGATTTAATTGAGATGTTCTTGTGGTTCTTGTTTGCAGGTTGATCTTCTTAAGAATCAGAAGTCTGACAAAGTGGATGTCACCATACATCCTGAGGAGCTCGAAGTTATGGATGATGTTTTGGCAGCCAAGTAAGATTGCTTTTGGTTACCTGGTGTTTACCGATCTGTGCCTGTCAATATCTGCAAGTCGAGACGTTAACACCTTTCTGTAAATACCGTGAAATAGGTACGAAGAAGCACGTGAGGAGGAAAAGCTACGGAACCAGAAGGAAGATTGCAGCGACATGGTGGCGGAGGTACTTCTTCACTTTCATTGATAAGTTGAATCGTATGTGTCTGTTCAACTAGAGGCAAATGCCAATTTGGTTGATCTGTACCTTATTATTTTCTTGATTTTGCAGAACGCGAGCAAGAGGAAGAGGAAGCACGAAAAGGATGGGAAATCTTCAAAAAAGAAGGATTTCAAGTTCTAGATGTCACAGTCGGGTTACAATATTTTTTCAGAAGGATCCTTTCCATTTCTTCTTGAAGCCTGTACTTTTAAGATGTATGTATATGTATGCATGAGTGCACGAGTTGTCTGTCTCGTCGTAGCAATCAGCCTGTCTGTTCAGCTGGCGATGGAATAGTACTCAGTGTTCTATGCACTTGTTACCTTCTTCCTTGTTTTGGCCTTGAGACAATAACTTTGTGATCAACATCACCTCTGTTCACATTGTAACTTGTCATGTATCAGGCAGAGCATGTACTCACAGCCTTGTCACAATGCCACTGGGAACAGTCCACCACACCATGTTGAAGAGTGTTGTATGATCAATTGCTGAGAAATATAAAGCATCCCCCAGTCCATGAACAAAAAAAGTATGCTATAACAGGTGAGGACTGGACTTGCTTTTGATGTTCTGACATTAATTTAAGGCAAGAATTTCTATGTATGGAGCTTTTAATTTGGCTTATATTCTTTCTTATCGAGGCCCTTGTTTTCCAGCTTGACCGCAAGATTAATCCAACGAGGTGTGGAAGGCAACCGCTCATAAGAAATCAAGGAACTCCTGGTCGCTGATATCCTCTCTAACTCAGTTCGTTCAGCTTTATTAGAAGTGGAGCTGCTTCTACATCTATGTCTGGCTCTGTGGCATGTACATCCTCTTTGGAATTAGATTCTTTAGAGCCCATGGCAGTACCAGTGTCGTCCTTTGCACGGTGCTGGCCTCCACCCCCTTCCCGCGACCGCGTCAAACCTAGCTAATCTGCCAGAATTGCTCTAAGCGAGATGGAGATGAGTAGTATAGTTCTAGAAAACAAATATGAAATAGATACAACATCATGTATTTTCCTTTTCAAAAGCAATCTGTGATGGCATACAATTTCAAATCTGAGTTCAGGATTCAGAACCAAATAAGCACAAATATAGTGATCGATAAGTCAATTTGTTTTTTTTCTTTCTCGGCATGTAAACCTAATTTGAATTTTAAAATTTGTGGGATAGTCGATCCTAGTTTCAATGGTGAATTTTGTTCTGATTTTTAGTACCGTAGGGCCGCGAGCTCTATTTGAGATGCGGACTGCAATCAATTTTCATTTTCGTCACAATTTTTATGAGATCGTTGTGGAGATATACGGGGACAAAGATTGTCGTTTGCCTTTCTCAGTTTTTTTGTTTTGTCAAATATCTATCTTTATTGATTAAATAAATATAGCTCAACAATCGAACAACCTGACATGAACATGAGCAACTACAAGCTACATCACTCAAAGAAAAACTACAAGCTACAAAAGCCTTTGATAACAGCAAAAGTTACATCAGAGTTCTTTGAAGTCTTTGTCTCCACCTCTAGTTGGCATCTTGGCTTTTTTCCATATATATCCGGTGGAAAAGGTTAGCTGTCGTTCTCTCCAGGAAATACAAATTCACACATTTATCATCATTCCATATTCCGAAGTCATGCTGTGAGCATTATCACCTCTGTTGGGGCCGCGAGGACAATGCTTGTTTGACGATGATCTCATTCTTCAGAATCAAGGATTCCAATAATGCGGGCAATGTGTATCTTCTTTCTGATATACTGCTCATAGGACATTGGCTTTTTTATCTAGAAAAGGAAATGGATTTCATTAGGTAAATTATCCTTATGAAAACCAAGCATAAAAGCACATGTGATTTCATAAGGTTATTGCAGTACCCTCTTATTAACTGCCTCTGTAATCAACTCCTTAGCTTCATCCTCTTTAACCTGATGGAAAGCAGACAAGATAACCACCACATATAGGAACATATTCAGATGGATTGCACTTATATGTCACATACAAAAGACAACACTTACTTTCGGGGTAATGGCTTCCGTGCAGGTATGGTACTGAAGGATGGAGATGAAAAGAGGTTATTGTATATATACCCAAAGAGATATTGAGTTACAACTGCAAATTATTTTATAAACCAAAACGGCCAACCTCCTCTTCCATCATATTCATGGTTTCGTCATACTCCAGTGCAGCTTTCATCATATGTTGGCGTAACGGAAACATGTTCAGACTATAAACCTCCTCCAGCGCATCTCTGAAACTCTTCTGAACATTATCCAAGGGAAACGTCATGCATCGCTAAGCATACATAAAGTGTAGGAACCACCATCAAACAGTCACTTAATATTGCAGAATGCTGGTATACAGTACAGAGAACTTATTACCATTCCGTGAGTGACCCGACGCCAAATCTCAAAATAGACACCATCGAACTCCTTAAACCACATAGCATCATAAGACATGCTCTCTGTACACTCCTGAATCGAAAGAACACGGCTGTAAGAACACTATATACAGTGACCATTAAACTAACGTATATGCTGAGGGATCCTACATAGTAGCCGGTGAAAGCTAAACACGAAGTGATCTTGGGAAAGCTAGTCGCAGCGATCTTAATTGCTTGTAAAGATGCCCGGGATGATATTTTACTCCACTGAACAACAACAAGAAAGTTATTGAGAACACTGCAAGAGATATATATATAGATAACAACGTCATTCCAACATTTTCGCATGCCCCATACTTACCTTGACAGATGACCGGTCAATATCTACATAAGGCTCCATCCACTGTTGGCGGAGGCGAAGTTGTTAGTCCAAAGAAAGCATTTTACAGAATAGAATCATTTCCATAATATGATCTGTGGTACATATATACCTTGAGTTGCTTGGATAATTCCTCACAGTACCTGACGTACTCTCATTCCATCTCATAGCTATGAAGGTATGTGTGGTACTCACTCCACTTGCTGTACCCCTACATTGGAAAGGATAGAGATGTTTTAGGACAGGCAGTACATAAAGCTAAGCAACTATGTAGTACATTTTGACCGAAGACATGAAGCTGCAAAACATTTTCTGTATTGTGCTTGTAGCAGCCATACAGTTGAGGCAACACAGTTGACTACCAATATAAACTGAAGGAGTGCTCTACTCATCCATCAGCACATAAAAACTCACATGATTTTTAAGAACCAGGCGTCGGCAGTCATCCAGGAAAGAACAGTCCAAGTAATCATGGTGAAAAAACCAATCAAATGTCTTGTGTTTCTCAAAATATCTGAAAAAATTCTCCTTCCTAAGAAATTCCTTAGTGCAATCATCCTCGGATATATCAAGAATGCTTCTCTCCAATTTATCACCACGCAGCTCTTCCTCGGACGCTTGTTGTGACAGCTGTGGACAACGAGATGGCCCATAATTAAGATCAAACTGAAATGAGAACAGTAGGTTAAACAATGCGGGGGATATATACGTAGCACAACACAGAACAAGTAACTGCTCGCAGTAGTAGAATGCATGACATGTGAAGATAGCTAAACAGTTATATATAGTTATATATAGATAGGAATCGTGGAGTTATAACCTTGTGCTTGTAATATCTGAGGCGACACAGCGCGTGGCGATCGTTTTGCTTAGCAAGTTCCTCATCTTTCAGCTGGACTCTTTGGTCAATCCAGGGAGGTTGACAAGCCAGATTATCAAAGTAACCAAGGAATTCTTCCTCGCTGATTGGCTCGCCTATGCGCAACTCGTTAAGCTCTTGGATCAGAAGCTCCGCCTCCTGTGTTTCTGCATCTTCTCCTCCGTTGGCATGTGCGATCTCGTCGGAATCAGATTCGTGGACGCCCTCGGCAGCAGTATCGGCCTCCTCTGCAGGGTGCTCGTGCAGCATCTCCGCCTCTGAGCTCTGCTTCTGCAGCGCCCCTCCGCTCAAGTCCTCATCAGCGGTTCAGCCGATCACCAATGCGGCGATGCCCAATGCTTTGCCAAGTAGCGAAAATTTCTGAAGAAGTACGGCGAAAACAAGGGAAACTAACGGATAGAAGATTAGAAGAGTACACTTGAACCTCGATTGATGATTTGATTTTTCGACGGGGGGAACCGGCACTCCCAGCAGAGACTAGGCGCGACCGCGCAGGCGGCGGAAAATTACCGGAACCGGGACGATTCAGGCGAGGGGCCGAGGAGACGAGGATGAGCCGGACAGGGAGTCTGTGTGCAGGCGTGTGGTGCGGGCTTTTTAGCACTGGATAATGGGCCCTGACGCACCAAAGTTGGCCCAACCTGATGCCCGGGCCAAATTTTATATAGCTATATAAGTATTAAAAAAAACTATTTCAGCATGCAACATAAAACATAGCTAGGAATAGCTTGATGTATATAGAACCATTAGCAATCTCTCGTATCTCCAACAAAAAAAATAGCAACCTCTCTAGGACATGCAATCAAAGACAAGAAAGAAAACAGAGGAATGAGGCGGGATAATGTGGCAGAAATGAGATTCAAATCCTGATCCATTTGATATCCTTCTGAACCTATTGCTTGTGTAATATCATAAGCTGCAACACAAATTGCAGCAAACATCACCGTTTACACCGCGGTAAGAGGAGCAAACACAAAGCTGTTTTTCCAATTTTCAGAAGTGTGAAGAAGCTCAAGTGCAAGTGTTCAGTTCTCTGAATCACTTTCAATGTTTACGTGAACTTTTTGATACCCACTTGGTCAGCAATGTAAAAAACGGTAATTGCCTCCACTATTGATGTCCGCTTGCAAGCTTCATTTGGAAATTCAGCCGCGTATACGTGCACCAGATCATGCTAGGCAACAAAAGTTTACCTCACTTTCTTACAAATCATAAACTGTTTGCCCATTAGAACAATATACGTTAACTAGACCATATTTTCTCCCAGCCTGCATAAATTATCTAGAGCAGTCTTATTATAAATCACTGCCATTTCTGGATATACAATCACACACGCAGGCAGCACAGCAGCAAAAGGTTGAGGGATCGATGGTCCAATTTCATAATCTGACAAACAATTAGATTGATGACGATCATCTCAAATCTTCAGAACCTTCCTCTCGAGGAAGGATTCCAATAATGCGGGCAATTTCTATCTTCTTTGTGATATACTGCGCATAGAACTTTGGCTTATTGACCTGAAAAAGGAAATGGGTATGTTTGACTAGGAAGATTGTCTTTCAAAGGCACACATGCAAGCGTGATTTCATATATGTCGTGGATTACATACCAGCGTTGGAACTGCCTCTGCAATCAACTTCTGAGCTTTCTCCTCTGCGTCCTGAAGCCAAGCAAACCAGATATCACATAAGAGAATATATTCCGCAATGGATTACACTTGCATATCACAGACAAAAGACTGTACTTACTCCCGAGGCAATGCCTTTCGTGCAGGTTTGGTACTGAAAGAAGGAAAATTAAGAGATAAGCATATCAATCAAGTTACAACTGCAAATTATCTATAAACCAAAACAGCTCAGACCTCTTCTTCCATCCATTTCATGGTGTAGTCATGCTCCAGTGCAGTTTCCATCATACTTTGGCGTAGGGGAAACATATTCAGCTTACAAACCTCCTCTATAGCATCTTTGAAACTAATCTGAAACATTATTCAAGCCAAAATTCATGCACTGCTAAGCATATAGTGTTTGTAAAAACAAGGAACCACCAAAGAATAGTTGCTTAGTTATGCAGAAGACTGGCGTACAGTGCACAGGACTAACCGATTTTTGAGTGACCCGCCGCCAAATCTCAAAATAGAGATCAGGGTACCCTTTAAACCAAGTAGCGTCATAGGCTATGCTCTCTTCACACTCCTGATCAAAAAAAAATCAACTGTTAGATATTGTACTGCATCATTAGCCATTGTAAGCTACATTAAATTAATGTATGTAAAGGGACCTACATTGTAGCCATTGTAAGCCAAAGTCGGCGTGATCTCATGAAAATAAGTAGCAGCGATCTTGATTGCTTGATAAGCTGCTCGAGTAGTTATGTAACCCCACTGAGCAACAAGGAAGTTATGAGGGCGCTACAAAGATATACAGATAACAGTGTCATTACAAGATTTTTGTATTGCCATACTTACGGCGGAAGATGGACAGTAAATATCTATATAATCATCCATCCACTGTTACCAGATGAAAAAGTTTGTTAGTCCGGAGAAACTCAAAGAATTGAACAAATAAAATAAGATTTCCTAAATATGATTTCTCACCTTTAGTTTCTCGGATAATTCCGCATAATACTTGACATACTCTTCTTCAGTCTTATAGCTATGAAGGTACTGGTGGTATTCACTCCACCTGCTGTACTCAGTACCACCCTACATAGAAAAGGATAGAGAGAGAGAGAACCAATTTCTTAGGAAATTTTAGAATGACCGAATGTACACAACATAAACAACTATATTTTAATTAAAGATCTCAATCTGCAAAAAACAGTTTTGTTTTAAAGCAGATACGATAAAGAACTGAACAACAAGGTGAAAGAAAATTTTGTTCGTTGGCACTGGACAGTTTCTAAATTGATAGTTCAATGAGCTACACATTTCAGTATATAATATTGCAAATGTTTCGTTTATCTAAATATAGCATCAACACACATCTCTGTAATTTATCTAAAATGCGGAAGCTGATTTATTTTTCAAAGTTCTACAAGGCAAGACAACCTAGAGATCATTTAGCACGTATCATGATTTTAAGTTGACCATCACTCAATCAAATCATTGAAACTTTAATGTGATTGTAACAGCAAATCAGTTGAACAAAACTGATCAAATCATAAATTGACAGACTACTGATGCATTAGAAGTCAGAACATAACTCACATAGTTATGAAGGACAAGGCGCTGGTAGTCAGTCAAGGAAGAATATTCTTCGTAATCAGGGTGGATAAACCAATCAAGTGTCATGTCTTCCTCAAAGCGCCTGAAGAATCCCTCCCCCTCAAGAAACTTCTGGTTACAATCATCCTCGGATTTATCGAGAAGTCTTTTCAAGTTATCATCAGACAGATTTTCTTTGGACGCTTGATCTGGAAACTGTAGACAATGAGATGGCCCTTAGATCAAACTAAATGCGTGCGGGAGGTTAAACAATGCAACACATGTAGCATAGAACAAGTAAATGCTAGAAATAGAACGCTTGTCATCTGAAGACAGATAGTTATTATATATAGATAAGAGTTGTGGACTGAACCTGGTGTTTTAAATATCTGAAGCGATACAGTGCATGGAGAGCCTCTAGCTTATCCATGGCAGTATCATCCAGCTTGTCACCAAGATCAATCCAAGAAGGATTGCAAGGAAGCCGATTATGGTAATCAAGGAACTCGTCATCGCTGATCTGCTCTCCTATGCAGGAAGCATTCATCATTTTGATCAAATCCTTCACTTTTGCTACGCATGTATCTTCTTCCTTGACATGTACAATCTCGTTGGAATCAGATTCTTCAATGCCCTTGGCTGTATCAGCCTCCTCTGGAAGGTGCTTGTGCAGCATATCTCCACTCACGCCTCTATCAGCCTCCTCCTCTGGGGTCTGCTTCTGCAGCGTCCCTCCGCTGCCCATATTGCCCTCGTCTTCAGTGTAGTGATCGTGTGGGGTCTTGGATAGCTGACAAGTCCTAGGATTGAGTTAAGAGACAATGTGTTAGGGGTTACCCTTAAGGGTGGCATGATTTTCACGGATCTCTTGGTCAAATCGATGGGAAAAGAGAGGGAAAGGGGGAGGTAGCGAAAGCGAACACACATCTCGCGAAGAACACTATAAACACATGCAAACACAAGACAATTCAAGGCCTATTGCTCCATCCGGTAGCCACTGGTCCGATAGAATCCTCGCAAGGAGAGACAAGTCAATGTGCTCCCGCAAATTCCAAACGGAGAGGGAAGAACACCTTGGAGATGGTCCGTCCGAAATATAAGGTATTTTCTATTAAAAAATTTTATACACATATTTTATATTATTGGCTACAAGTAGGTATTATTTTTAAATATTTGATGAAGTTTAAAAAATTCAAAAAGGGCTCTAAAGCGATTTTCGTGGAGCTGGCCCTCTCTTTCCCTCATCTATCTATTCGTCTTCCTCGAGAGCTTCGGGTTAGGGTTTTCGGCTGCCGCCTATGATTCTCCGACTGCTACCACACTAAACCCGCTCAGCCGCAACTCCTTTAGGATGCCTCTCCCGGCCTCATCTCGACCATCAGACGAAGGTGTCGCGCAGGAGGACGAGTCGGCGGTGATGAGACGCTGCAGGAGGCATTGGTTAGGCGGTGGGTTTGGAGACGCATCTCAAGTCAAGGTCTTTGGTGTGGAGTTGAGCCTGCAGAGGAGGCGTGGGGACGTCAACTCTGGGACAACACTGTGTGGGAGAGGGAGGCGTCTGGGCGGGTCGACTCCGCCTAAACCTTTCGGCCCGTCTTTGTCTAGAGATGAGGAAAGGCGCTTCCTCCTCAGGCCGGCCACCCCTCTCATCTGCTCCTCTCCTCCAATCCTAGCTCTCTCTCCTCCTTCAACCTGTGTGAAACAGGCAGAAGTCCTGAGTAGACGTTGTTGTGGATATGGTGTGTGCAGAATCCCCCCAAGTCGAGCTGTCATTTCCTTCTCCCCAACTTTTTTTCTCCTTCTCAATTTGCAAAATTCACTACAGATGGACATAATTGTTCGTGAATTTCGTATCACCGATCCTTCATGTGTTAATTTATTGGTTAGAAAAATCATGTGCTTAGAGGAAGGAAATAAACATTTATTTATTTTTGACCTGGAAATAATCATTTATATTCCAATCATAAGATTGGGCCCAAGTACTAACAACACTCCATCAATTAATCATGTACGCCCAACTAGTGATTCTATTAAGGGCGTGAACGAAAACTGGTGTGCTCGTCGCCTCGCCGCCCAAATTAGTTGACTTGGTTTTGTCTAGATTCGAATGTATCTAGCACTAAAATAAGTCTAGATACATCCGAATTTAGATAAAACCAAGTCAACTAATTTGGGTCGGAGGGAGTAATTGTAATTGTCTCTCAGGGTGTAAAATTTGTTATTGGTGTCGTTCTATGCTCAACAACATTGTGTTTCTGTTCAAGGTCGCCCTTGGGGGTCCTTCGCGACCCCGGGCGTTAAAAAAAAAAGATGTCCATAGAACATGGTCCACATGAGCTAAACATACATCCGAAACCGCTAGCTCATCTGATACAGTGTGACATGCCCAGGTGACAGATTAGCCTGACCTGCGTCGGTTTGGACCGAACTGACCCCGAACGATAAGTTTACTTACTGGTCCATCAAAATTTTCAAGTTCATGGACCAGATTGCTTCCGTGTGCCAAGTTGATGGATTTTTTTTCGAGAGTACGTAAATGGCTTACCATAGTTTTATAGAAGACAACAACAATTTACAAGAGGTCAAGGACACTTTGCAAACAAAGGCGTCTGCCAACCCACACACATGCTTCTCTCTAACTCTACCTCTGCAGATTTTGAGTGTAACTACCTCTGCAGATGTCACCAGAAAGCTTCTTGGGCGGTCCAATTGCGTGGGAAGCACTAATGGACAAGGCAACATGGACATGCCAAGATTTAGACAACCATCGAAATAAAAAATTGGACACCAACGAAACATACCCCTAACTTGAACGGACCATTTTTTTCTTCTTCAGGGTACCCAATTTGCCTACCCTAAGAACACAAAACCCCGCCCAACCTACCCAAAAAAACAAAATGGCGCTGCGCGGCCTAACTAATCATCCGGCGCCCCCATGCCGAACCCAACCCAAGGGGCCCTATCGGGGGGCGCCGGATGAGCCTGAAAAAGCTAGCGGGCCACCCCTGTCGGTAGGACACCAAATTTTTTCCTCCAATGGCCAAGCTTCCCTCCTTCTTTTCCCTCCAAAACTCCAATCCCCTCCCTCCTCGCCGTCCACTCCCGCGATTTCCCCCCACCCCTCCCCACCAGATGAGATCCAACGCGCGCCGCCGCCACCATGCCACCAAAGAAGTACCAAGTTCACCGCGTGTCGACGTCCGCGAAAAGGGGAAGGCCGACAAGAAGCGGTCGGAGGGGATGACCAAAACTGAGTGGGTTTTCGACATCCAACGAGGAGTGGAACGCCCGGCCTTGGTGAGGAGAAGAAGCGAAGGTTGTGCCTGAGCGTACCGAGGCTGAAAGCAGCGTCCGCTCAAAGGGCAGAGGGCCGCGTCCATGGCGGGGATGGCGGCAGCGTCTTACAACGCCAAAGCATGAAAGCAGTGTCTCTTCTCCGTCGCCGCCCAGTGCGTCGCCGTTTGCCCAGTCGATGATCCATGAAAGCCAGGGGAACACAATGTCGCATCTCTCGTGTTTCTCGTCGGGCTATAGTGACTTCGACCCGCTCAGTGGTTTCGACCCCAACTCCTTCACCAGCGACGCCTCGTCGGCCCACCATCGCCCTTCCTTCAACGGCGGTGTGCCTCCACCGCGAGCAGGATGTAGCAGTCAGAGTGCCCCTGGCCTGTTCGGCAGAACGCACAACAGCGACTCCATCATGGCCGACACCATCAACGGTGGCTCCACCCACGCCTTCATACAAGAAGAGCCGATGCCTATGCTGAGGAAGAGGATGAAGGCGGTGGGCCTTGCGAAGAGTTCATTTGAAATTGTATCCCATTGTTGCTATTGTTCATTGCAGATGCGCGCTATGATCGCCGCCTACCAAGAGGACAAAGACGACAACGAGTTCAAGTTCATCCACATCTTTGCACGGATCGAGGGGTGCGACAAATGGATGGAGACGCGGACCGCTCTCACCAAGGCCCATGCCAAGGCCACCGTCTACGACCCCGGTGCGGCACCATCGGCGGCCTCGGAGGGTCACCCCGTTGGCCACAAGAAGGCCAAGGCTATGTGGGACGCGCCGCCGGTCATCGAGAAGCTGCACTCCTCCATCATGGCCTGCATGGCCGATGCCGCCACACACACCGCCAAGAGGGCAGAGCAGGTCACGAAAGTGTTCACCGCTGCAAGGTGGGCGTCTGTCATCGAGAGACAAGACATCAAACTCGGCCTCATCATGGCCAGCGTGGCGGTGAAGAAGAGGACGGAAGACTTGGCGATCTTGATGGTCGACACGAGGGACATGGACGACAAGGTGAATGTGTGGTGTGTTGATCAGCGCGCCTTGATCCTGTCCGAGAGCCAGGCGACTCCGACCGACAACCAGGCCAGCACCCCGACTCCAGCGACTGCGACCCAACCCCGATCGACAACCAGGCCAGCACACTGTTCCACCATTGGCAACCCCGGAGGTGCCTCCTATCACTGCGGATGATCTCACTGTTTGATTTCTGTTGGCTCACATGTTTATTTTGATCGATAGACTTGCATTACGCGATTTGCGGCAATTTATATTGTTGAGACTATGATGTACCCGGTGGCGGCAAAACTATGTTTGATTAATTTCCGACTTTAATGTTTGAATTTGTCAAATTCTGTTTGGGGACGATGTTTCGGACGGTGGCTGGGCCGGTGACCCCTGATAGGCGGTACCTGCGCCAGTGCCCCCGCCCCCTCTAACTAGTCTCCTCTGTCCGACCATCCTTCCCTACTCTGATGCATGTTGCTAGATCTGCCGCATAAAGCGTGATCTCGTAACTACTCCATGACATGACATGGCCCTCTTATTTCTCTAGCACCAACCCATGGGCAAAGAGCCTTACAATCAGGCATCGGCGAAGAGTCGTCTCTCCCCTCCCCTCCCCTCCCCACCGCTCAAGAGTTGAGAGTCGTCTTGGAGCCTCCGGGCCGCCCCCGAGCCGTATCCGTCGGCGATGCCGGTCGGAGACGACGAAGGGCCGGTGACGAGGTAGTTAGGAGTAATTTATATAGAGGCGTTAGGCCGGTAGTAGGTTGCTTGCCCGATAGTTGGAGCGGAGCTCCGGACCTCGTAGCCGTGGTCCATGGAGTTGTGGGGTGGTTCTTCTCAGTTTCCCCTATCCGGTGGACGACACGGAGAGCGGAGGAGGCGATCGGCGCTTCTTTGAATAAATTTGTGGCGGTGACCTTCATGTTGAGCTCTGAGCGGAGCGAGATGCAGTTCTTCCCGGCCAGCCGTGGAGGCGAGGGGGAGGCTGGAGCTCGCTGTCGAGCGCTGGTGTAGATAGGCTCCTGAACGACCGTGGCGGCGAGGAGGAGCTGACCTGCAGCGGATCGTTCTCGGGCTTGGCTTGGCGGGTTTTGCTCCGTGTTCATCCCGGCGGCTTCAGTCCGTTGTTGTTCCTCTTGGCCGGCCTCGGAGGCGGGGGAGAGGATGGTGGCGCCGTTGATGCTGCTAGAGCGTGTCCGCGGTTGGGTGTTGGCGTGCGTGTCGTGCTGTGCGCGCGCGAAACCGTTCTCCGTGGAGTTTAGCGATGGTGGCAGGCTGCCGGAGCTATGGTTGGCGAGAGGAGCCACTCCACACGAGGAAGCTCTGTTCTTCCCGGGTTGTTCATCCTCTGTGGGAGGATCTTCTTCGACCCCTCTCCGGGAGGCTGCGCCAGCGACGCCCCAAGTGGCATGTTCCCCGGCGGTGACGATGGTGCCCGGCGACGGTGATCTCCGAGCAGCGACGACCAAGGACCCGATCGCGTTTTCACGAGTAGTTTTAGGGTGTTGGTTGTATTTTCACGCCCCCTAGTTGCATTTGCTTTTTCCTTTAGGGGGCTTCTTGTGATCTTGTACCGCCTGCTCGATTAATCAAAGGTTGCACAGGCACGGGCGACACGGACGTGTGTGGCGTTCGTGCCGCTCGGGTGATATTTGCACGCGCTCTCTCTCTCTCGTTAGGGAGCGCTTATAGAGGGAAAAAATAAATATACAGTGGTACTGTAGGTGCTTATATGAGCCCTTATGGAGGGAAAAAATCTATATAACAAAATTACAAAATCACCTAAAGGTCTCCTGTACAACGCTTGACGCTAAACCGTCTTTGTTACCAGCACCCTTTGCCCTGCGTACAGGGGAAAAAAAGGGCCAAGAGGCTGCTACTTAATTTTGCGCCGAAGCTTCGCTTGACACTGGGATTCCAAGACCAAAATGCCGATCGGCCGGGAAACAAATCCTAGCGCCTCTGCTAGCGTCGTACGTGCCCTTAGTTTTTCATGTTCATGGATTGCAACCTACTTCCGTCTACGATGAGTTATGCTTTTCAAAAATTTCATTTCATTAGTGCTGCTGATCCTGCTTACTTAGTGCTGGTGATCCTGCTTACTAACGGAAAGCAAATTTGATGTGCGCGATCAGTATATTTAATGGCAGAACCGCAAAACTTAATTCCATACCTCAAGCCAATGCTTTGTATGATGTCACTTGTTTCGTCCACACGTACCTATTCCATTGATCAGTCTGCAACTTGGTAGCACTTTCAAAGCATAATGGTTGCTAATACTGATTACCAGTTACATCTGCAACAAAATACCAGGTTCGTTCACCCTCGTGGGGAAAGAAAACGTAATGCCACTGAAACAAATTCAAAGTACATGCTACTTAAAAATCAATGACCTGCTTGATGATTCAATCATCAGGAGAAGTTGCGTAGACCGACGGGCATGGCAGCAATTGTTTCGGACAAAGTCGTAAGATCGAGCCTGAGCAAAGTAGACGAATTGATATGTAGATAGAAGCTTGCGTCCACTTCTGATTTCATAAGAAAACTGAAATACAAAGCACATAACAAACATAAAATTGTTATCTACACTATTAAAAAGATTGAGGACGATTCGTCAACCCTCAATTTTTTCCGTCTACCAAATTTTAGACGATTTTGCTCCTGACTATTCAGAGGTATTATACCCCTTGCCACCGCCAAGGAAAAAACTGAAGGGTTCGGCTCGGTGTTGGACTTGGACCCGCGACAGCTCGGGGAGCCCCAATGTGCATCTTGGAGCAGCGCCGATCCACGTGTGCCGCCGGCCGCTGCCCTGCACGCCTCCAGTTACCCCGCCGCCGGAAGGTGCACTCCCGTCTCCGGGTTCCGCCACCGATGGCCGGTGCCCCAGCAGTCCCTTCCCTGGTCAGTTCGTTTTGGCACACCCTCTCCGTACATCGGGGCTCTATGCATCAGCAGCGCCGCCGCCCTAAGGCGTGCCCGGTAGGTGCTCGAGGGAGAGGTCATGTGTAGGCGACCCGTATGTGGCCGCGCTCGTGCTAGCGCGGAGGATCTTGGTGGCGTTCGTCTGTCGAAGCCAGGTTCGTGAGACAGGGAGTCCCTCTCCTTCCTTCTCTACATCAACCACCGCCACTGTCCCACCATTGACCCGCTGATGCACGCTTCCTCGCGACAAGCTGAGACCGCCACGAGCTCCTCCTTGTCACCTTGAACATCGGCGCCAAAGGAATCTAAGTGTTGAGCCTCGAGTCGACGACGCGGCCGCCGTTTCTCCGCTCCGGCCGCCGCACACCAGCATCGATTTCGGCGGCTCTGCTGCTCCTACGACCACCTCTTCATGTCCCATAGGTCCACCTCGCCGACGGTGCTCCGGTGACCTATAGGACCCTGCACCGCCCCTTTCTGGCTCCCCAAGGTCTTGCGCATCGAGCGCGCCCGCTCATGTGTCCCGGATCGACCCACGTCGTCAAGACCATCCCCCACCAGAGCCTATCCGCCATGGGCACATGAGGACAAGCTTCCGTGTTTACGATCATCAATTGGTCGCGTTCCTCCAGCCGTGCAAGATCGTAAGTATATAGCCCATCTGGTTGATCCCCTTCACCTCCATCCAGCTCTTGGCAGGTTCGAATCCATCTCCGACGAACTGAAGGTCAATTTTTTTTTCACACTAAAATTCAGAAAGTTGGGCCGGAGGGGGGAGTTGGAGGTATCAGGTAGAGATGGTGGGTGGGATACGTGTGGTCTGCTACTACACGCACTGTTCCTCCGTGGCCACCCTAATCAAATTAGGTTGAAGACAGACACTTCTCACGTGAGGCTGCATCGTGATACTAAAATAAGAGAGGTGCTCAATATCAAACAAAAAGATAGATATGATAACCTGAAGAACGCTTTAAGAAAATAGAGAAGTGGGCTAGGTACTCCATAGATTATGTGGCATGTACAATTTTTCGCTAACCATGGGTAAAAACCAAACTCTTAAATTTATATGGAGTAAAGTCGAATAGTTTTCCTCATGGGACATGTGGCGGCGTCTAGAATAACCCCGGAACCTTCGTCACCTCGTAAGGTGATCTCCGTTAGAAGGTAAATGTAGAAAATGATAACTGTCTCAATGCAAATCATAATTTTGTGTGGCTATTGTGTAGTACAAGTAAAAATATTTTGATCGGTATATCTAAATTTACAAGAACGTGACAACGCACGTGTATTCAGCTAGTATATATTAAATCAACGTGACGGCTGACACACATAGAAATATTCCCACACAAGTTTCCATGAACGAGTTTGGTCTACTTGAAAAATAAGTGCAGTCAAATAATTATTTGTCACTATGTACAGGATTACCATACAAATTTCTACGGATCATTGTGGATGCTACAATGAAACAACCAGGTTGCAGAGTATTTCATGCTGACTGTCAGGTGTCAGCTAAAAGAAAACAGAGAAATTAAAGGGACTGACGAATTGGATTAATAACTGTGATCGCCGGAATGGAGGGGCGAGATAGGAAATAAATGTAATCTTGGAGTTGACATGTCAAATCAACCTTACAAGCTACGGGGATTCTGCATATAGTACATACCATTGTCACGTTGTGCAGAACAAGTTTTCCCTTGTGAGCTCTCGGTCGGTTGGCCCTGGCACACGGACGGTACATCCCGCATGTAAGATCCGTGTATACATGCTTCCATACGGAATCTGCTGTCGGACTGTCAGACGATGAACCGTTTCCATGAATAATTTGGATTTTTTTTCTTTTATATGAAGCCAAAACGATAGCTGCTTTTCTCTTTTTCTTCTTCTTAATGCACCGTTATTCCTACAGAAGGAAAGGAACAAATTTGGCTATTACTATATTCATAAACGCATGGACGCCTTAGAATAGAATCTGTAAAAGGGGGGGAGGAAGTACATGGCTAGCTGCTAGTAATAGTATTGTAACTAAAGATATTTTACTAAGAGGCTGGAAAGTAAATGTTGTTTCTGTTATTATTTTGAAACTTTGGACCATATTTTCTTTGGTTGCAAGATTTCTAGGTTTTGGGGGGCTATTTGGATTGTAGGATTGAAAGAAACGCGGAAATAGAAAACGCACGAATCCCACAAGCTTGCCTATGCAAAACAAAGAATTGCAAAATACAAGAACGGTCGTTCGGATAAAACATGGAAAAATTGCTTCGATCCCACGCACTTGAGTCTGAATAAGAGGTTGGAGCGGATGTTCAAATTCATATAGAACTGAGGCATATGAATCGAACCAATAGGAATTTGGATAGCAAATTCCTTTGATCCAAAGGCAATCCATAGGAAAATGTCCTAAGAGCAACTTCAGCAGCCGCTCTATATAGCGCACGCGCTAAAAAAACGCCAATAAGCAGCGCGGGAGGCTGCGCGCAGCTCCAGCTAGCGCGGGAAAATTGCGCGCACTAAAAACTTTGCCACGCGCGGCACAGAGGGATATTTTGGTCGCCGGCTCACACGCGCTATAAACAGAGGTCGCGCATATTAACCGCTGCGGACATTTCCTTTCTACCAAAAAATTCCCACCAATAGCCAACGCCGCACCGCGCGCCACCGCTTCATCGCCGCGCCGCTCCTTCGCCCCGACCCGCCCCCTCTCCTCCAACGCCGGGATGCCACCCCGCCGCCACGGTCCCCTCAGCTCGTCCGGCTTTCGCGACGTACGCGTGCACCCGAACGACACGTTCTACGCCAAGCTCCACGTCGCCGGGATGCGCCTGACACTCCGCACCTATGAGAGCACGCACAAGGCCGCGCACGAGTACGACGTGTCGGCTTGGCGCCTCGGCCGCCCCAGCCACGCCATGAATTTTGATGATGTTAACTTACTCGATGAGGCGGAGTTCGTCACGCCGACGCCACGCCTCGTCACTGACGAGGACCGTCGCCGCCACCGCCAGGCGCAGGGGCGGCTCGCCATCGCCGAGGCGGACGAGCGGTTTTTGGCGTCTTGGAAGGAACAGTGCCCGCAAGACGTCCAGGCGGAGGTTGAATTCTACGTCTCGAACAGGGCGGAGAGGAGGGCCACAAGGAGGCCCGGCATCTCCGAAAGGCGTTCATCAACGCGCAGTTGGCGGGTCCGTGCACCATCTCCGATGACGGCCCGAGGTGGGACGACCAGTGGACCGACTCACACCACCACTGATGATGAAGAGTAGATTTTAGGTTTAATTTCAGTTCTATGTAGTATATTTTAGCACTATGTTCATTTTCAGTTCTATGTAATATATATTTAGCCAATTTTCTAGATCTTTCTTTGATGTGCGCATGTGTGAAAAGGTGTTTTTGGCGCTACATTTTAGCGTGCCTGAGGGAGGGCCATTTTCGCTGCTTTGCGCACGTTGCAATTTGCAGACTCCGGTGGAGGTCACGTCGGCGCCACGCACTATATCCGATTGCAGCGCGCTGCAAAGCCCATATAAAACGTCATATTTTACAGCGGCTGTTAGAGTTGCTCTAAGGATTGGAATTCTATAAAAATCTTATGAAATTCCTACAATCCGATAAGACCTAGTATATATGCCAACACGTTTTAGTAAGGGCTTGTTTGGATCATAAGATTACAAAACACAAGAATAGGAAAACACGAAATTTGATAGGATTGTAGGTACAAAACTGAGAAAAACTATAGGAATAGTCATTTGGATGGAACACATGAAAAATGTCCCAATCCTACACAAATGAATGTAAAAAAGATGTTAAGAGTGTATGTTGAGATTCCTATGAGATTGATGTGGAGGAATACAATCCATAGGAATTTTGGAGGTGTCATTCCTTTGATCGAAAGGGCTTACTTAGAAAAAATCCGATTGATTGAATTCCTCTAAATTTTCTTTGAAAATCCTTCAATCCAAAGGACCCTAAAACTAGTGAATGGTTTATGAAATTTTCTGGTAAAGATAAGAGTTTAATTGTTGTGGGCGTTGCTGTGGCAATCTAGTCAATTTGGAAGACTAGGAATGCATCTTGTTTTGATCATAATTACCCACATGATGCTACTGGGGGTGTACTAGAACTCACGTTGGATAATGCTTCAGCTGATGTGCACATGGTAAGTGCGCAGAGCAGCTCTTGCCAAGCGTGGCCTCAGAATTCTTCAGCAGGCGTTTTGGCTAGGGTCAAGAGAGATTGTTCAGCTGGCTCTAGGAGTTTGTTCGCATGAGAGAAATGAATGGAGTAGGAAAGAAGTTTTGTTGGTTTTTCTTTAGCCTGTTATCTTCTATTGATTGATAAGGAGTAGTGCATAACTGGGATGTAGGTGGCGGATCCAAGAATTATTCAAAGTCTGGTCAAACAATGTATTTCAAGACTAGTGACACTACTTTTTATCAAATTGTTCTCAAATTAGGCTTTTTGGCCGGTCGGTGTGCATGCCTGTAAGACTTCATGTAGCCCCTCAATTCGATCGAGAAAGAAAAAAACATGATTAAGAAACACCGTGATAACATTGAGCAAAAATAGGAGTTTATGAGAAGCGAGCTGAACAACTACGAATGTATGACGCATACCACGAGTCCAGACCATCGCACTTAGACATTAGTATTAGTCAAAAAAAATTGGAAAGAGGGCCAAGCTGTTTTTTCCCCTACCCAGTTAAATCCTCCTACAACCTGACTACCTGGGCAGGTTTCGTTCGCATCGTTCTCCAAGTCAGCGGGAGCGAGGTCGGATTTGGAAACGCTTTTTTGGGTCGAAAATATGTCACATGGTGAATATCTGATCTGCCGGTATGCAGCCATGCGTTGTCGATCTATCTCTCTTCTGTCGTCGCAGATGAAAGCTGCCAGTTGATACTTCAGTATGAAAATCAACCGGTCAGTCTGACGTCAGTCTATTACTCGCGTGTTCTTTTTTTCTTTCTTTAGAGCAATTACTCGCGTGTTCTTGAACATCGTGAGCTGCTAGTGCTAGCTATTGAAGCAATCAACCGAGGCTGTGTGCTTCTCTCCTGGAATTCGAATATAATTAATCCCGCTTCCCGTACGGAGCTAAGAGTGCGAGAGATCTGGCCGGGTAAGCGAGATCCGCGTCTCGCATGTGACGCGCGGTCCTCCTCTCTGGTATATACACGAACAGAACAGGTGGAACCATGAGAAGGATCCGGGAGCGCGAGCAGAAGAGAGTCAGCAAGAAACCAAAGGCAGATCTACAGTAACAGAAGCAGACATACCTGGTTGCTGGTGGCCGGAGGCTCACGGCCGCCAATCTCCCGGAAATTCAACCCGGGAGTCCTGTGCCGGATCCACCTCCTCCTCCTTTACCAGCTTTGAGATGGACATGCGAGGGGTGAGAGAGAGAAAGGGGGGGGGGGGGGGAGATCCACAGACTTCTCCAGCTAAGTCCCTGACCCTCCCTCCCATGGCCGCCATGATGTGAACGAAGAGTGGGCGGCTGGGAGGAAGAAGATGTGATGGCCAGGACCGTGTTTAATTGCTCTAGCACACCGGTTAACCCTACCCCAGAAAGAAACCAGGAGTTCTATAAAAGGAATTGAGTTACCGCAGGTTCCTTATGGCCCACCTGCAGAGTAACGTACAGGCAGGATAAGATCGCCTCGTCCATCCATCCGGTGTCGACAAGAAATTCAGTGCTGGATGTGACGCATTACTTACCTCGTACGGGTGGAGTGTATCAATGCGCCACAAAAACAGGGAGAAGTTACGTAGTCCTCTCTGCTCCATTCAATGGCCATGCAGAACCATATACTTTCCAGGGAAAATTTTCTGACGACTTCATTGGTCATGGCAAGCATCTTTACCTATATCTGTCCCGCTAGCCGATCAGAGCTCTACAGTAATACTGTGTACTTTTTCTATTCTCCTGGGGGCTGGGGCCATAGCCACACCTATTATTTCCCTTGTAGTCTTGGGCACGGTTTCTTACCTTGTTGTCTGTGTACAGATTACTCCCATACTCTCGAAACGCACACATTTGAACCGTTTATACTATACATGCTTTCGTTTTGGTCATGTACTCCCAGACCACACATTTGAAGTGCACTATACTCTCTAAACGCGCCCACTTTGCAACATGTCAAAAACTCAAAATAGAGGTTCATACAGCTTCTACAATGACGTGGTTTCCCAAGAATGTTATACATATGTTTTATTAGAACTTTACTCAATTTTTGAAGGAAAGCGTTGAACGTCCTCCGAAGGATAAAAATGATACTCCAAGAACGAATACGGGGCCACTCACACACCTGCACACGGAGAACTCCTTCACGCACACGAGAACGAACATGGAAAACACACTTGACGCGCACGACCCTGACCGGTCACCATGGGGAAGCCAACTTGGCCTCTGACTGGAGTCCAGCTCCGGCGAGGTAGCCGTCCACCGCTCATGCAGCAGACGGCTCATGCGGTGGTAGCATCCGCCGTCCATCTTGGTAGCATCGGTTTGCAGCAGCGCCGATGGCGGTTTTTAGTTTTTAGCAGCTCGTCGACCGCTTGCAGTAGCGACAACGGCAATTTGTAGCAGAGGCTGTGGCGGTTTGTAGCATCGCCGCCATGCACTTGCAGCAACGCCGCCAGTCGTTCGTAGCATCATCGTCGGTCTCTTGTAGCCCCGTCGTCGCCCTGTCGCGCCGGCTCGTAGCACCACCACTGGTCATTGGTAGCAACATAGCCGGTCATAGCCGCCCCTCGTAGCAGCCGGTGCTGCCCCTTATAGCAGCCATCATAGCCTGCTACAGCAACACGACCACCTCGTCGAGGGGACGGCCTCGACGAACCCTTCGCCGGCTTGGTAGCGCCGCCTCTCCTTCACAGCAACGCTCCCGCTCCCAACATCAGAAGTGGCATGGCCACCTAGTAGCTCCTCCACACTCCCAAAATCAATGGTGTGTGGCATCCTTGCAGCAATAATAGCAGGGGCAGCGATGGGGCAAGCGTGATGTGCCTCGTCGAGAGAGAGATAAGTGGAGAGGAACTCGGGCGGAGCGAGCTTTGAACAAGAGGCTATCTACCGAGGAGGGGATAAGAGGGAGCGGTGGGCGGTTGAGGAAGAAGAGATAAGGCTGTGGAGGTGGGACCCACCACATGCCGCTTTGTTTCTGCCAGAGAGGAGGACACACGTCATGCGCAGGAGGCGGAGGTTGGAGGATGCGCGAGCCTCCGGCTGTAAGGAACTGTTTTCCATTTTTTAATGGCTTCTCGAGTATTGTTCTTACTGCCTCTCTCATGAGAGGCCGCGTGCCTCAGGGCATCTCCACCCACACCCCGAGGATCCTCCATACAAGCCACTTTTTCCATCGGGGCGACAACCGGCACAACCACGCTCCTAGCTCCTCGTTTTCATCTGGATTTGGCCCAAATCTATCCGGTGAACATAGACCAAACCCAGAGCGTCGGGGTTCGACTAGGGGCACCGGATGAAGCAAAAAAGCTGAGTTGGCCAGTTCTGTCGGCGACAGAAGCCGCATTCCACTCGCAGATTCGCCTGCTTGGCGCTTTGCTCACTCATCTCCCCATCTCCATTGTCTCACCGCCGGTACCACCCTTCTCCGCTCCGCGGCAAACACACCTCCACAAAGAAGAACCATCCATTGGCAACACCCTTCTCCACTTTGCTGAAAACATGCATCCATAAAAAAGAACTAGTCGCCACCCATCCCCTCCCTCCACGTCGAGTTTCTACCGCCATGATTCACCGATGGGTGTTCTGCGGCCAGTTGAGCGCCCAACATGTCCAGTAGGTGGTCAGTGTTTTTCCTAGCTCGGCCATGGACTCTGACAACGAGGAGAATATGTTTGCCGTGCTGATGGAGGAAGAGAAGGCAACCGCTGCCACCGATGATGAGGAGCACATGATGATCCTCGCCTGCCTGCCTAGCCTGTGGGGAGACAAAACCACAGCGCGGCGGCTCGGTGCTAGGACATCGGAAGTGCAAGCTAAGGCACCGCATGGAGGGCTATTGCATGTTGTAGGCCGACTACTTCGCCAATGATCCATTGCACAACAAGGCAGTGTTTCAGCATCGATTCATTATGGGACAAAAGCTCTTCCTCAAGATTGTGTATCCCATTCGAGACTTCAACACCTACTTTGACTGTACCGATATGGTTGGATTTTTCTCGCTCCAGAAGTGCACTGTGGCTATGAGAATGCTGGCATACGGAGCTCCCGGTGACACGCAAGATGACTATCTCCACATGGTTGAGTCCATCGCCATCAATTGTTTGTACAGGTTCTGTAGGGAAGTGATTGGAGTGTTTGGACCATTGTATCTGAGATCACCCACTACTGAAGGCACTGCTCGGCTCCTAGCAATCAATGAAGCTAGAGAATTTCCAAGGATGCTTGGAAGTAATCGACTGTATGCATTGAAAATGGAAGAACTTCCCATTTTCTTGGTAGAGAATGTACCAAGGCCACGAAGGAGGTTGCACTGTGGTACTTGAGGCAGTGGCTACAAAGGATCTCTGGATTCGACACTCCTTCTTTGATATGATAGGATCCAACAACGACATCAATGTCCTGCAGTGCTCGCCTATCTTCTCCAAGCTTGTTGAGGGCCATGCTCCTCTAGTGGACTATGTGATCAATGGCCACCACTACAACAAAGGATACTACCTGGCAGATGGCATCTATCCAAGTCAACATTTGTGAAGACTATCTCAAGCCCTATGATCGGCAAGCAATCCAACTTTTCCAAGGAACAAGGAGCTTGTAGGAAGGATGTCGAGCGGGCATTTGGTGTGCTCCACGCTCGATTTGTAGTTGTCTAGTTCCCTGCTCTGACTTGGTCGCAAGAACAGATGTGAGAGGTGATGAATGCCTATGTGATCTTGCACAACATGATCATTGGGAGTGAGCAGGACGAGCGAATGGTTGATAACAGCGTGCTGGCACAACCATATTTCATACAGGGTCCTCTTGTAGAGCCTGATCAACAGGTGTTGGCATCATGGGCGGCCTTTGTCGCTATGGGTCAAGAGATTCGAGACCCGCAGGTGCATCAACAACTGCAGGATGATCTAGTGGAGCACCCGTGGAGCCCGAAAGGCAACACCTAGTTTGAGGTGTTCTTGTGTTTGAAAAACTTGTTAAATAATGACATTACTTTGTTAAACAATTTGCTTTGTGTAAAACTATTTGATGGCCGAACTATAAACTATTTGCTTTGTGTAAAAACTTGGTGAAGAATGGCCCAACAATGTCAAATTTTGGCCAAAATTTGCCAAATTCACTGGCCCGGGGGGGGGGGGGTGTACAGCCGGGACGCGGCTGGGAGTTTGCGGACCGCAGGCCAAGTGTTCGCCCAACCCGGTGACATTTTTCGCTAGATTTCATCCTAGGGACCTCCAACAAGTGGAGATGCTCTCGCAACTTTGTGCCACGCTTGACCATCCCTCCGCGTGACCATGCGCTGCCAATCCCACTCATAATGCCTTTGAAATAGATTATGTTCTAGCTAGAATCTGGACCTTTTAGCACTCCTTTGTTGCTTTTCATAGAAATATATCATTTGTTGAACTCATTGCAAAATGCAAATTCATTTTTACACTTTCAAAATTTGAAGTATAGCTTTGTTCCATAGTCCATATTATTTATATCTTTTTTGTTTGATTTTACATCCCTATGTTACTTCTTCCAGGGCAAGAGAGGTATTGTGAAGCAACCGTTCCAACTTCCCGACTTCATTGTTGCGAATAGAAAAAATGTGGAATATCTTGGCAGGGAGCGATAGCCTCCAGCGTCTCACGTTGCTTGTTGATACTAGATTTAGGGGTGCGCCTTGGCGCACAACCCCATGACTCTCATATTGGTTTCTTTTGTGTATAACACTAATACGAAATAGCTGGAAATAGATAATATGATTGCAGTTTTCTTTTACAAAATTAAAGTAATATCCCTGCCTTTTACACCGAAAATCGGCTTATAAACACTATTATGAGTACTTGTCTGCTATGTAGATGCAAAGGAGATAGCTTATTGTTCTATACAAATCATATACACCTACATACACAAGGTATACATACATTGTAGACTTTAATTAGAACTAAATTAAACTTTCCATCGAGGCTGACTCTCTATGAGACACATCACGTAGGACCTGTGTAGAGTTTCGTAGCAGAAAACAAAAAAATCTATCTACACAAACACTAATACCAGGATCTATACTATGTAGACATAAGTAACGTAGCAGGAAGACGGTATTTATACCCTTGAAGACCGAGGCATGCCTTACGCAGGAAGGCGTATGTTGATGAAGTCGAGTAGCTCCAAGAACCCCAAGTGTGGTGCCTCTGAAGTACTACACACGTCCGGTGTAGGCGGCGTCTCCCGGGCTCCGATCCAGCCGAGCTACGGAAGAAGATGTCAGACCAAAGATCACACGACGATAGTGTGAAGGTGGAGAACTCAAATCCCTCGATGTCCTCCCCAATATTACGTAGAAGTCCTCAATGGAAAATGAGAGAGAGAATGAGAGAATTGGATGCTTTCAAAGGGGAGGGGGAAGACCCCTATATATAGTAGGAGGGGGCGCACCACCTAGGGGCCAGGCGGTGTGGGACTAATGCCCACTCCCGCCGGCCTCCTAGGGGCAGCCATCAGCCCTAGGTGGGCCCCACTTGGGCGGCCCACTAAGCCTAGGCCAGCTGCCCCCTCTCCCTAGGCACCTTGCCCCTTGGGCCTCCCCTTCGGTTGAGGTCCATTAGCATTGGGCTGCTGATACGTTCATAAAGTATCTATAATTTTTGATGGTTTTATGCTAATAATATGCTTTTAACACTCCTTTTTGTATAAATTTTATGATTTATTTGGACTAACCTACTAATAGTTGCAAAAGTGCACAATTTTTTTGTTTTACACCTTGATGTGTAGGAATTATCAAGAATACAAGTGGAAACCTTGTTGGAGTCAAATTGGGATTTTTTCAGAAATCTGTCTCAGAACTCTTTTTGAAGATGGTCACGTTTGGGGTCGAAGACGGCGTCAAACGGAAAACTCTTCAACTACAAAGTTGTTGGAAATTTCGCGACAAACGTTCTGGATATAAAATTTAGCTGATTCCGAGTCCATATGGGCCTTTTAGGCCTGATTTACTGCAGCCCAAGATGGGGTGACGGGAATCCGAGAAGTTATATAAAGGGAGAAAACCTAATTCACCGAGGGCATCTCCACCCATGACTTTGCAGCCATCAAAGCCACGTTTTTACCTACCCATGGATCTCATCTCCATGGGGGAGGTCTCCAAATCAAGGAAGGGGGTTAAGGGGCGATGCTCCCCCATGATACCGGCGGCAGGGAAGGAGTCCCCCGCGCCGCCGGCGCCGCCCTCTTCACCATCTTAACCGCCATATACATCACCTAATCCTCCTAGTATGCAGTGGTTCATCCTTCCACACACCTCTGTAACGTCCTATGTAAACATGGTGTTTGATGCTATAAGTTATAATCCTATGATCTATGTCATGTTTGCATAATTTCTTTGTTCTTAGATTGAATGGTTGAACGTCTTTGGTTCATTAGAGTTGTATGTTGATATGGTACAGTCCTTTTGTGTCCATTATATTTGTGCGCGCATGGATTAAACATCATAGGGTTTTGTAGTATGTATAAGAGAAAGGGGGGAAGTTCTACCGGAGTGACAGAAACCTGAAGACGCGAACCGGAACGTTGCACGTATGGGAGTAAGAGGACCATTAAACTTAAGGCTATGGTTGGGGAAACCTTAATGTATTGATTAGTACTTACGGATGTTTGCTAACAATCCAATCATATAGTACATGTAATTCCAAGTAGTGAAGCGTATGTATATTTAGCCTCTCCCACATAGAAAACTGCATCGAAGACAATAAACCCGGTCTATTCGCTATTTAAACTTGGACAAAGCCACCACAATTACCACCACTATTCCACACTCATGGTTCTGTTAGTTTAGTGTATTTTATTGCTACAGCAACTAGCTTTACTTTCTTGTTATTTATTATCATGCAAAGCTATCTCTATTACTCGTATTGTTGCTCTAGTTTTATTTCCTAGATAATGCAAACGTTTAGTGTGCGTAGAGTTGTATCAGTGGTTGATAGAACTTGAGAGAATATTTATCCTACCTTTAGCTCCTTGTTGGGTTCGACACTCTTACTTATCGAAAAGGCTACACACGATCCCCTATACTTGTGGGTTATCAAGACCTTTTCTGGCGCCGTTGCTAGGGGAGCAATAGCGTGTGGGTGAATATTCTTGTGTGCACTTGTTTGCTTTATCTCTAAGTAGGTTTTACTTTCAGTTTTAAGTTGTTCTCTATCTTAGTATGTATAGGAAATGCGAATTACAAAAAAAAATAGTTGTACTTGTTACCTAAAAACGTTGTAAAAAAGGAAAGTGATTGGAAAGATGAGTAATGGTTAAGTGGGGGTCGACCTTGAACACTTGTGTTCATGCCTATGAAACCAAAACAAATCTTTCCATGGAAGCTTTTCAGTTAAAAACTTGTAGGAATGCATGAAGCCTTGAAAAAGAAAGATATTTCTGGTATTGATCTTAATGCTTATTCATTCGAAAATACTTGAATCTTGATCCTATGCCTAACTTAAAGGCATTAAAGAAAAGTACTTATTGGTAGATAATCCAAAAGTTTTAGTTGAGTCTTGGAAGTTATTGTTTCAGTAATAACCTCTCCTTATCCTTTTTATTTGCTTTTTGTGCCAAGAGTAACCTCTAATGAGAGAGAAGTGATGCTTGGGAAAGTTGCTGTCCCGAAACAGATTTTTGTGCTTCACTGTAAAAATTCGTGTAAAATCTTTGTATGCCGGTTTGAGCTGTAATTTTTTGTGCTTCTGCCCCAGGTTGTTATCGAACTTTCGTTAGTTCAACACGTTTCTATTTGAGCAACAGAAGGTCTTCGAAAAAATTGATTTCTATATGTTGGACTGTTTTGACAGATTTCTACCATTATTTGCATTTGCTTCTTGTTGATTCCTTTTTGGGTTCTCTTTGGGGAATTGAGATTTTTAAGGGAAGTACTACAGTAGCTTGTGCTTTAATGGAAGTTTTATTGGTGTTGAAACTGAACCCAAAGACTTATTATCTTGAGTACACTAATATTGCTAATGAAGATTATGTGAAGTTTTGTATTAAGGAAAAATTTCAGGTGTTAAGGAAAGAATGATGTAATGAGATGAAGAATAAACTAGAGATCAAGCTTAGGGATGTCACCCCGTGTCACCCCAAGAAATATCCAAGAAATACAAGCGTCAAAGCTTGGGGATGCCCAAGGCATCCCCTTCTTCATCAATAAAAATCTTAGGTTCTTCCAAACACTTCATTTTTATTGTTTCATGGACAATTGTGTTGTTCTTGGAGCATCTTCGTTTTTGTTTTTGGTTTTCGTTTGCTTGGTTTGCTTAGTTTGCTTGAATAAATTGGTTGGACCCCCTCTTTCATACATTAGTTTTCAAATAAGTGTGGTTTGGATTGGAAAAGAGTAGGAAAAGTTCATGCTTAAGTGGTAAAAGGAGTTCATTTTTTACGGTGGCCTATGCTTTGTCATGCCATGCTTGATATTGTTTTGGATTTATGCTTAGTGATTTTTGCTGTAGCATGACATGTTATAAACAATTGAGATTGCTTAATGTGCCTTGAAAGAATCATGTGTTGTTTTAGCATATTAAAGCATAGTATTGTGGTATTCTCTTTTGATGCTTTATTTGGGTTGACTTGGCGCATGCTCACACCATGTTATGACTATCCCAAGTCACCATAGTCTTTATGATCCTTTAGTTTTCGACTTGTAATATCACTTTATGCTTTAATTAATGATGTTTTGTTGCTTTGCATGATTATGGCTATTATTGCTCTTTTAGTTGGTCGCTCCCAGTCTTTCGCTAGCCTCCATAACCAAGTATGAGTTCCACTCATGCATCCAACTCCAAATAAAACCAAGTTATCCCAAAGAGTCCACCATACCTACTCATTAGCATTTGCTATTCCAAGTATATTCATGCTTTTATCTACCTTCCGAATTAAACTTGTTATGAGAACTAGTGATTAAAGCTCTGACGAACTTAATGGCACACTTTACTTTTCTTGTCCCTAATAAACTTGAACCATTGTGTCATCTATGTTGTATATGCTTGCACTTATATGTTGGGGATTAGCAGAACCATGCTGTCATGGGGAACGCTTTCAACATTGCACTTGTACATTGTACCTAGTTGATATCATGCTCTTTTGTCTATGGATGTCGTTGGTGTGAAATGAAAGGGGAGCTTGTAAGTCCATGGAGTTATGTATGTGTGTTAGAGAAACGCCTGGGCCGCCGGTCTAATCCATGCCTAATCATGGTGGAAACCTGCAGCGTAACCATAATGAGCAATCTATGAAGCATTCTTCTTATAAAAAAAGAAATAGAGATTGAGACAAAAGAAAAAAAGATGAGAAAAGAGGAAAGAGAGAAAAAGCACCATTTTCCCATGGTAAATAAGAAGATTGATGAGATGCTCGTTGTCTACTTGCCTTGTCATTTTGATATGGGGATTCTTTTGTATCATCGGGCAAGGGGTAACCCGTTGGCGGTTCTCTATGATACACATGTACTTACTATGACAAGAACTTACCGGTAACTAAACTTGAGTAGCAAGAGGAGCGGCCCTTGTATTCAAGGGACATGAGATTTCCAACTTATACTTTGTCAAGCATATACTCCATAGTTTGTTCACTTTAACCATAATCACTTCAAGATGCTTATGATAGGGGCAATGAGAGCTGAAAGCTAATAAGTACCATAATTTTTGGAATCTCTTTATGATACTTGAATCCCTGCTTCCTTCTATGAAGGCCTTTCTTCCACTTTTATATTGAGTCTCCACCTTCTATTTTTATGCACCAATTAAGAGAGCATAGTTGTCATTCTTAGTTCTATGTGCATTGTCCCAAGACTTGTTGATTGATGCATAACTTTGATATTGCTTGTTCCTAAACTATTTGTATCTAGTCACCCTTATGAACTTTGAAGGTGTCCTATGCATTTATGTTTTGCTACTCTATGAGGGACAAGCTGAATACCATTCTCATTATGCTTTCTTTATGTGAAACAAACAAACGTTTTGCAAAGCATTGTTATTCATGAATCTTTTGTTTGTGCCTTTTCATGTTACAACATAGTTGCTATGTCTTATTGTTAGAACTCTATCTTTCATGATTCATGTTTAGAGTACCTTAATCCCAGCTATCAATACATTTACAATAATGATGATCAAGATTGTGTTGTCTGCGTGTCACCTCAAAAATTATATTGTTTTGATCGTTTACCTACTCGAGGATGAGCAGGAACTAAGCTGAGAGATGTTGATACGTCCATAACGTATCTATAATTTTTGATGGTTTTATGCTAATAATATGCTTTTGACACTCCTTTTTGTATAAAGTTTATGATTTATTTGGACTAACCTACTAATAGTTGCAAAAGTGCACAATGTTCTTGTTTTACACTTTGATGTGTAGGAATTACCAAGAATACAAGTGGAAACCTTGTTGGAGTCAAATTGGGATTTTTACAGAAATCTATCTCAGAACTCTTTTTGAAGATGGTCAAGTTTCGGGTCGAAGACGGCGTCAAACAGAAAACTCTTCAAAGTTGTTGGAAATTTCGTGACAAACGTTATGGTCATAAAATTTAGCTGATTCCGAGTCCAGACGGGCCTTTTAGGCCCGATTTACTGCAGCCCAAGATGGGGTGACGGGAATCCGAGAAGCTATATAAAGGGAGGAAACCTAATTCGCCGAGGGAATCTCCACCCACGAATTTGCAGCCACCAAAGCCACGTTTTTGCGTCCCCCATGGATCCCATCTCCATGGGGGAGGTCTCCCAAGAAGCCGTCAAGGAAGGGTGCTAAGGGGCGGTGCTCCCCCATGATACCGACGACGGGGAAGGAGTCCCCCACGCTGCCGCCGCCCTCTTCACCATATTCACCACCATATCCATCACCTAATCCTCCTAGTATGCAGTGGTTCATCCTCCCACACACCTCTGTACCGTCCTATGTAAACATGGTGTTTCACTACTAGAGAAAAGCCTATAGGAGACATGCACATTAGAGGCGCATTTACACCATATGCACCTCTGATAATATAGGCGAGGCACACCATTGAGCCATGCGCCTCTAGTAATTTCATAGGCGAGGCGCATATCTACAGGATGTGCCTCCACTATCATCTGTACGGACGAAACCTGGCACCCCCATCTTATGCGAGGCGCACCAGCCGGACATGCGCCTCTAGTACTTAAATAGGCAAGGCACATATGTGGCAAATGCGCCTCGCATATCTTGGGTGGGCCCGGGTGGAGATCGTTGGTCCAATATGAGAGGCGCATATTTCAAGATGCGCCTCCAATAGCTTCAATAGGCGAGGCGCATTAAGGAGCGTGCGCCTCAAGAAACCCCTGCGGGCCCGGGTGGCCGCATAGGCGAGGCGCATGCTGGTATGTGCGCCTCAGATAGTTCATTCTATCAGAGGCGCATTTACTGCAATATGCGCCTCACATAACCTGGCTGACTTTTTTTGCACCTTTTTGGCACATGCACCCCACTCACTTCCCTCACTTCTTCCTCTCCACCCAAAGACAGATTTGGTCGCCCCCTCCTTCTCTCCACCTTATTTCCCACATTGATTCACCATAGAAGCTTGCTCAATCTCCATTGGTTGACACTCACATGTAAGTGAAGTTTCTTGCTCCTCTAGATCTACAACATGTCCCTTTACTTATCCTCCGTCTCTCTTGCTCTTTGTACCACGCGTAGGCGACCATGGTCCGACCACTGATTCGCAAAGCCCTCATGGATAGGTGGATGAGATGCGCGAGGACCAATATGGCACGCGCAAACAAGACGGAGATAAGATGCCCGTGTCGCGACTACAAGCTGATGTATCTGATAAGGCATGATTTCGGAATGCTGGAGTCGCACCTGCTCCGACGTAGTTTCATGGATGGCTATACTCGATGGATACGTGATGACGAAGATGATGATGTCAATAATGGTGAAGATCAAGATGCCAGTCATGATCACGAAGATTAAGGCGCCAACGACGGGGCAGGTGATGATCATGAAGATCAGGGTGGCGCCGAGCATGAACACGAAGATGATCAACGTGGCGCCGAGCATGAACACGAAGATCAAGGTGTCGACCATGATTCGAGCTGGCTGCAAGACCCTCATGTCCAAGATCTGCTTCTCAAGGAGACTAGTAACACCAGAGCCGCCGCTAGAGAGAAATCTAAGCTGGAGCAAATGAAGAAAGACGCGGTGACTCCATTGTTTGATGGATGCAACGACGGTGATACCCGTATGAATGTAATGCTCAAGGCTCTTGAGATGAAGGCGAAACACAAAATGACCGACAAATGCTTCGACGACAACATTGCATTCTGGCACGACATTCTTCCCAAGAAGGGGAACACATGTCCGACTAGTATCGTTGAGGCCAAGAAAGTCGCATGCCCTCTCAATCTACCGCACGTGAAATACCACGTCTGCATAAATGATTGCATCATCTACCGGGGTAGGGACGCAGAGAAGACCATGTGTCTGGTGTGCAAGACCTCTCGATACAAGAGAGGGACCAAGAAAGCTCCTAGAAAGGTGGTGTGGTACTTTCCTCTAACTCCTCGTCTGCAGCGGTATTTCGTGGACCCTAAGGAAGCAGCGCTCATGCGCTGGCACGTGGAAAGAAAGAGGCCGGAAGATGATGATCCGGAGAAGGAGGAAATGCTGAGGCACCCTTCGGATGCTTGCCAGTGGAAGGCATTGGACCTCCAATATTACCAACATTTCGGGAAAGAGTCAAGGAACCTTAGGCTAGGCGTGAGCATCGATGGACTCAATCTGTTCAGAAGCTAGAGCAGCACACATAGCACCTGGCCCGTGTTTGTATGGATCTACAACCTCCCCCTGGTTGTGCATGAAGAAGAAGTACGTAACCATGAGTATGCTGGTTCAAGGGCCAAAACAACCCGATACAGACATCAATCTGTATCTCACGTTGTTGAAAGAGGAGCTGGCCACATTATGGGAAGAAGGAGCCCGTACGTGGGACGCCTCGAGATAAGAATACTTTGACATGAGAGCAGCGGTGATCATGACGGTGCAAGACTATCCCGGTTATGGATACTTCTCGGGGCAGGTGGTCCAAGGATTCTATGGGTGCGTTAGGTGCAAAGATAATACAACGTACCGCCAGCTACAAAAATATCCCGGGTCCGGGAAAACCGTGTTCCTTGGGGCTCGGAGATGGCTTCCCAAGAATCACACCTGGAGAAAGCTAGGTGATCTGTTCGATGGGGCGGTCGAGCTCCGAGGAATCCCGGACTAGAGGAGCGGCGTGCAAATCTACGAGCTATTGAATAAATGGAAGGAATGCCCTGCACCGGGAAAGACCCAGAAGAAGCTAGAGCCGCTGCTGAAGGTATGGAAGGTGAGGTCTGTTTTCTGGGACTTGCCATACTGGAAGATCCTCCGCATGCCTCATAGCCTTGATCTCATGCATATCACGAAGAACATGGGCGAGAGTATGCTTGCCACCCTCCTTAACACCTACAACACCAAAGATGGGCCGAAGGCAAGGAACGACTTGAAGCATATGGGCATCAGGGATGAACTTCAACCACCACCTAGCGATGACGAGGAGGAGGACGAGGAGGAGACGACAGAAACATAGAATAGCCATCATCACAAGGGAAAAAAGAAGGTCAAGAAGGGCGAGGTCAATCTCAAGGCCTCATGCTTCACTCTGAGTAAGAAGGAGGCCATACAGTTTATGAAGTGCCTCCTCGGAGTCAAATTTCTGAACGGCTATGCGGGGAAGATAAGCAGATGGCTAGATGTGGCGAAGCAGTGCTTCATCGGGATGAAGTCTCACGAAGTCGCCGTGCTGATGACACAGGTACTCTCGGTCGCGATCCGAGGTATAATGGACAAGCACGTCCGTGAAACGTTGTTTGGCCTCTGCAACTTTTTCGACGTGATCTCTCGGAAGTCGATAGGCATTAAGCAACTCACGAGGCTACATGACGAGATCGTGGTGATACTATGCGAGCTCGAGATCTATTCCCCCCCCGCATTCTTCGACGTCATGCTTCATCTGCTTCTCCATGTCGTGGAGGATATTGTCCAGCTCGGTCCTCCATTTCTGCGAAGCATGATGCCGTTCGAAAGGCTCAATGGACACATCAAAGGATACGTTAAGAACATGTCCCGTCTAGATGGAAGCATAGCAAACGGCTTCCTAGCTGAAGAGTACATCTCTTTCTGCTCGAACTTTCTACAAACCGAGACCCCTCTTGGTCTGCCATTCAACAAGCACCTCGGGAGGCTCGCTGGATGCGGTCACCACGAGGGTCGGTGCCCAAAGCATGTCGACATCGAGGGCCGAACCAAGGACTTTGAAAGAGCAAACCTGGTCGCGCTACAACACCTGCAGGTGGTCGATCCATACATATATGAGCACAAAGAGTTTATCAAGAAGAATTACCCTGACCAGGGGCGCCAGTACTCGGAGGAAGATGTTATCAAGGAGCACAACTTCGGTTTCACGCGGTGGTTCAGGGAGAAGGTCATTGCTAATCCACCGCAGGGAGAGTACTCGGAGGAAGATATACTCATATTCTCTTGGTCACGGGGCGCCTCGCACAACCTGATGACCTATCAGGCATACGATATCAACGGATACACGTTCTATACAGAGGAAAAGGACAATAACTGCGATTACCAGAACTCGGGGGCTACGGGGATTTTCTACACCGGCGACGTCCTAGAAAGATACTACAGAAGGATCGAGGAGATTTGGGAGCTCGACTATGTTACAGAAAAGGTGCCGATGTTCCGTGTCAGGTGGGCCAAGAGCATCGAGAAAGAAGGCCGATATTTCACCACCATGGTTATACCGTCAAAGACCACCAGCGCGAATGCACCCGCGAGAAATGAGCCTTGGGTTCTAGCTAGAAAGGTCAACCAATGATGGTACATCACAAACCCGTCAAAGCCTAGCCGGGTTGTCGTCAGGAGAGGCAAAAGGAACATCATCAGAATGAACGGAGTCGCCAACGAGCAAGACTTTGACCAGAACGGTGACCCGAAGATGGAAGACGGATATGGCAACCAAGCACCGTACACCACAACCCTACCTAAGAAAGGACTCCCGTTCAAAAGAAGTAGTGAAGATGTCCCGGACCTAACCTATGCAACCGCGACAAAGAAGGGCAAGAAGACGACCATTGTCAAGAAATGCTAGCGCGCTCCGACAATTGTCAAAAACCGTCGTGTGTGTGTGGCATACTATTATGTATCAAACATTCATAATTATTATTTTTTGTATGTTATAATATTGCATTGAGAATATTATGTATCGACGAGACACATTCATAATACTCACTTTTGTTCTTTTGGCAATATTTGAATTTTTAAAATATTTGCAGTATATTTTATAGTTCATATTGTGTTTGGACAATGTTTTTACATGAAAAATGGCCTTTAAAATTTTTTCAAAAATATGTTGCCCCCAGGATTTGAACTTGGGTGGCTAGGGTTTAGAACAAGACAAGGGTCGATACCAATGGGCTAGGGTGAGTTTATTGATAGATATAGCGCACTACGCTAGTTGACTAGTAGTAAAAAATAGCCGAGGCGCATATGGCCAGAATGCGCCTCGTGTAAACTTATGCGAGGCGCATTTTCAAATATGTGCCTCGCATAAGCTGGTACCTGTCACTTTTTTCTGGATTGAGTCGATCGACTAAGGAGCCTCTGTGTACTACTCTGCAACCTCTCGTACACCGTCAGCTTCTCGCTGTAAATGCAGCTGTCCCGCTTCACTGCCACCGTCATGACACCTCATTGTCCATGCCCGCAGCAGCCTGCCGTCCACCATCGTCGAGGTGAGCCCCGACCCCCTTCCCCTCTCCCTCCCCTTCCCCTACCCCTCTTCCCTCTCTCTAACATCTCAGCTACCAGCCATAGGAAGGAGGAGCCCGCCCGCCCCATGGAAGAGGAGCCCGCCGCCGCCCCGTGCTCGAAGACCTGTTGCCCGCCGGCCACCTCGTCTGCAACCTCACGTGCGTCGAGTTCCTGATCTGGTAATTCTCTTGAGCCGTGCTATTTTGGCATGCGACCTGGTGGTGGTCAGCTTGTTACTAACTTTTCCCCTAGAAATACTGCTACTGATAGTTCTAGGATTTCAGTTCCGAGAATCTGCTAGTTCTGTTTACACCCGTGCCATGTGGTTTGGGATGTTTCCGGTTCATGTGTGTGCTAGTGATCCCCTACTATGGCATGGTCATCTAGCCTCTATATCTATCAATGTATTCCTAGTGTCAGCAATGGTCTGTGCCTGCTCGTAGTAATTATTGGCTACTAACTCGCTTAGAGGGTCATTTTTTGTTGTCCTCATAGAGTTATTCAGTATGGAGATGTATGCAGTGAGTTTTTTATCCGATCTACATGGTCACTTTGCTAATGCATTATGAATGTTTTGAACCGATGAATTCAAAGATGCTCAGTGTGTTGATTATGAAAAATGCAGAGTAGGTTACACATATTGCCATGCTGCTGTGTAGGAGAGATGCTATATTTGATCTGTTCTCCCAAGTGTATGTGATATGCTTATGTGGGCTATATAGTATTAAGTTGATAGGTACAAATTGGAATTAGTTTAAATCCATGTGTATGTTCTCATAGCTTGCTTGTCATCTCCTCTCTCTAGTCTTCTATTTTCTCATAGCTTGATAGGTACAAATTGGAATTAGTTTAAGCACACTTCTACACCTTCTATTTTCTAGAACTGAAGAACAGCCTGCCAAACACTCATATAGAACAATGGATATTAAAGTCTGTTGTCACCAAATTGTTATGTCAGGTACAAACTATGACCACAAGACCTTCTGCCCCAGTAACCTAACAATACAAAACGATTGACTTTATAACTTCCTGATGCTTCTTATCCACCTGGGTTTGCATTTTATTTTACTATCTTTTCCCTTGAGAGATTGAGACATGCCATGCAATATTGAGCTCAGTTCTAGTCAAGCATCAGGAGTAGCCTTTGTTTTGGGATTCCCAGTACCAATAAAAGGGCCAAAATTAATGTTACTTAGTTAAAGAATAGAGCAGAATCAATAAGAGAATTATACCAGCAAACTCTACTACAAGCATCTACTAGGCAGAGTTGAACAAGAATGGATCGTATCCATTTCCTCTAAATGTACGCACACCATTCAGATTGGGCAGGACACCATGCATGCATAATAACCTGAAGATATACAAGTTGGGACCTGACTATGCACACAACAAGTTTTGATTTAGTGCAACGAATTTACATCTACTACATATATATGTGCATGCTCAATCTGGTTCCTAGATAGCTTGTGATACATTGCAAATGTATCTATAATTTTTGATGTTCCATGCTTGGTTTTATCTACATTCTTGTGTTTTGTTCCAACTTTGGAGTACTTTTCATATGATTTCTTGGACTAACCTATTAACAAGATGACACAGTGCCAGTTGCCTGTTTTCTACTGTTTTTGGTTCCAGGATGTCAGAAAATGAATATTCTCGGAATTGGACGGGACAAAAGCCAAAGTTACTATTTTCCCGGAAGACTCACGGAGCCAGAAGGAGAGTTGGAGAGGGGCCATAGGGTGGCCACACCCCCTTGGCGCGGGCCATCCTAGGCCGTGCCAGGGCATGGTGTGGGCCCCCTGGCCACCCACCGACCTTGCCCTCTGGCCTATAAGAAGCCTCCTGAAGCCAAAACCCTAAATAGTCAAGCCTCCAGCCACGAAAAGTTTCGCAGCGCCGCCGCCACCAAAGGGGAGATTCAGGGGACAGAAAGTCTCTGTTCCGGCACCCTGCCGGGACGGGGAAGTGCCCCCGGAGCCATCTCCATCGATCTCCACCACCATCTCCATCACCATTGCTGATTCCCATGATGAGGGAGTAGTTCTCTCTCGAGGCTAAGGGTTCTACCGGTAGCTATGTGTTCATCTCTCTCTATGCATGATCATATTGTGATCATGAGCTTGTAATCTATAGATCTACCTTGCTACTCAAGTGCTTTATTAGATCTCTGCTCTCCCCAGTGTGTGAAGGTGACAACGTGCTCACCATGGTGGCACTTAGGCTAGAGATTAAAAATACTTGTACTTGTTATAAGTTATATTTGGATTTGGATGTCTTTATGAAATTGTGGTGTTTGTTGGAACCATCTAGTGCTCAAGGTGACAGTGTGGGGTTTTCTAGATGGGAAAGGCTTACTTTGAGGTGTGCTGTTATAGCCCTACCAACGATTAGAGTGTCCAACCGGAGAGTAGTTCAGTGTAGTATCATGAAGATGATATATTTATATGAGAGTGTTCACTAGTGAAATTATGATCCCTAGGCCTTGTTTCTAAACATTGAAACACCGTTTGCTACTAGATCTATTACATGTTTGTTTGCTTCCATCTTTATTTCATTTTTACTTTAGTCTTTTCCATGCCATCAAGCTATTATCTATCATCGTTACCACTTATAATTATCTATACCACTTGTATTTCACTATCTCTTCGCCGAACTAGTGCACCTATACACTTGACAAGTGTATTAGGTGTGTTGGGGACACAAGAGACTTCTTGTATCTTGATTGCAGGGTTGCTTGAGAGGGAATACCTTTGACCATTTCCTCCCTGAGTTCGATAAACCTTGGGTGATCCACTTAAGGGAAAACTTCCTACTGTTCTACAAACCTCTGCACTTGGAGGCCCAACAACTGTCTACAAGAATAGAAGTGCGTAGACATCAAGCTATTTTCTGGCGCCGTTGCCGGGGAGGTAAGGTAAAAGGTACTCACATCCTTCGGTGTGAGTGCTCGAAGTTATTTCCTTTAGATTCTGCAATTTTGTCTTTTTGTTTATTGTTTTCACTAGTTAGGCTTAATGGAAAACAACAAAAAAATTAGAGAGCTTTATAGTATTTATCTTGAGTTAGGACATGAAGTGTTTGAAGAGAAAATTAAAAAACCTATGGAACTTTATTTGCATGCTAATAGAAATGTTGTTAGTATGAATTCTTTGGACACCATTATTGCTAATGCTATGGAAAAGTCTAAGCTTGGGGAAGCTAGTTTTTATTAAAATGATCTTTTTAGTTCCCCAGCTTTGGAAGATAGCTATTCTATTGCTTATGATGATACCAAACCTCCAATATATGATGATTACAATGATGAATATGATATTTTCAGTCGACCTACTATTGATGAGAAAATTAATTATGATTACAATATGCCTCCTATATTTGATGATTATGGTGATAAGAATAATAATGATAGCTATTTTGTTGAATTTGCTCCCACTATAATTAATAAGAATGACTATGCTTATGTGGAGAGTATTAATTCTTTTATGCATGTGGCTCATGATAAGAATGTTTCATGTGATAGTTATATTGTTAATTTTGTTCATGATGCTACTGAAAGTTATTATGAGAGAGGGAAACATGGTTTTATGCATCTCAATAATATTAGGTTTCCCCTCTTTATGTTGAAAATTTTGAAGTTGCACTTGTTTTGCTTTCCTATGCTTGTTGCTTTGTGCTTTCATGACTTGTTTCTTTACAAGATTCCTATGCATAGGAAGTGGGTTACACTTAAATGTGTTTTGAATTTGCTTCTTGATGCTCTCTTTTACTTCAATTCATATGTCTTATGTGAGCATCTTATCAAACTATCATGCCTAACTTAAAGGCGTTAAAGAAAAGTACTTATTGGGAGATAACCCAAAAGTTTTAGATGAGTTTTGGAAGTTATTACCTCAGTAATAACCGCTCCTTATTCTTTTTATTTGCTTTTTGTGCCAAGAGTAACCTCTAATGAGAGAGAAGTAATGATTGGGAAAGTTGCTGTCCCGAAACAGATTTCTGTGCTTCACCGTAAAAATTCGTGTAAAATCTCTGTACGTCCTTTTGAGGCGTTAATTTTTGCGCTTCTGCCCCAGGTTGTTATCTAACTTTCGTTAGTTCAACACTTTTTGATTTGAGCAACATAGGGTTTTCGAAAAAATTCGTCTTTACCTGCTGATCTGTTTTGACAGATTTGTGTCATTTTCTACATTTGCTTCTTGTTGGTTCCTTCTTGAGTTCTTTTGGAGAATTGAGCTTTTTGAGGGAAGTGCTACAGTAGCTAGTGTTCTAATGGAAGTTTATTTGGTGTTGGAACTGAATCTTAAGACTTACTATCTTGAGTGAACTAATGTTGCTAATAAAGATTGTGTGAAGTTTTGTATGAAGGAAAAATTTCAGGTGTATGGAAGGAATGAGTAATGAGATGAAGGATGGACTAAAGCTCAAGCTTGGGGATGCCACGTGTGTCACCCCAATAAATATCCAAGAAGTACAAGCGTCAAAGCTTGGGATGCCCAAGGCATCCCCTTCTTCATCAATAAAAATCCCAGGTTTCTTCCAAACACTTCATTTTTATTGTTTCATGCACAGTTGTGTTGTTCTTGGAGCGTCTTCGTTTTTTATTTTTCATTTTCGTTTGCTTGGTTTTCTTAGTTTTATGAATAAATTGGTTGGACCCCCTCTTTCATACATTGGTATTCAAATAGTTTGGTTTGGATTTGACAAGAGTAGGAAAGTTCATGCTTAAGTGGTAAAAAGACTTTGTTTTTGACTATGGCCTATGCTTTGTCATGCCATGCTTGATATTGTTTTGGCTTTATGCTTAGTATTCTTTGCTGTAGCATGACTTGTTATAAACAATTGAGATTGCTTAATGTGCCTTGGATGAATCATGCGTTGTTTTAGCATATTAAAGCATAGTATAGTGGTATTCTCCTTTGATGCTTTATTTGGGTTAACTTGGCACATGCTCACACCATGTTATGACTATCCCAAGTCACCATAGCCTTGATGATCCTTTAGTTTTCAACTTGTAGTATCACTTTATGCTTTTATCAATGATGTTTTGTCGCTCTGCATGATTATGTCCATTATTGCTCTCTTAGTTTGTCGCTCCCAGTCTTTTGCTAGCCTCCACAACAAAGTATGAGTTCCACTCATGCATCCAACTCCCTAAACCAAGTTATTCCAAAGATTCCACCATACCTACCTATTAGCATATGCTATTCCAAGTATATTCATGCTTTTGTTTATCTTCCAAATTAAACTTGTTATGAGAAAACTAGTGATTAAAGCTCTCACGAACTTGATGGCACACTTTAATTTTCTTGCCCTTAATAAACTTGAACCATTGTGTCGTCTATGTTGTATATGCTTGCACTTATTTGTTGGGAATTAGCAGAACCATGCTGTCATGGGGAACGCTTTCAACATTGCACTTGGTACTTCTACCTAGTTGATATCATGCTCTTTTGTATATGGATGTCGTCGGTGTGAAATGAAAGGGGAGCTTGTAAGTCCATGGAGTTATGTATATGTGTTAGAAAACGCATTGGTCTAATCCATGCTAACATGGTGGAAACCTGTAGCGTAACCATAATGAGCTGTCTATGAAGCATTCTTCTTATAAAAAAGAGTCCTATATTAAGAAAAAAGAGAAAATAAAAAAAGAGATACTATGAAAAGAGGAAAGAGAGAAAAAGCACCATAGTCCCATGGTAAATAAGAAGAATGCTGAGATGCTTGTTGTCTGCTTGCCTTGTCATTTTGATATGGGGATTCTTCCGTATCATTGGGCAAGGGGTACCCCATTGGCGGTTCTCTATGATACACATATACTTACAATGACAAGAACTTACCGGTGACTAAACTTGAGTAGCATGAGGAGCGGACCTCGTATACAAGGGACATGAGATTTCTGACTTATACTTCTTGAAGCATGTACACCATAGTTTGTTCACTTTAACCTTAATCACTTCAAGATGCTTATGATAGGGGGCAATGAGAGCTGAAAGCTATAAGTACCATAATTTTTGGAAGCTCTTTATGAGACTTGAATCCCTACTTCCTTCTATGAAGGCCTTTCTTCCACCATTATATTGAGTCTCCACCTTCTACCTTTATGCACCTACTTTGAGACCATAGTGGCCATTCTTAGTTCTATGTGCATTGTCCCAAGACTAGTTGATTGATGCATAACTTGATATTGCTTGTTTTAAACTATTTGTATCTAGTCACTCTTATGAACTTTGAAGGTGTCATATGCATTTATATTTGCTACTCTATGAGAGACAAGCTGAATACTATTATGCTATGTTTTCTTTATGTGAAACAAACAAACGTCTTGCAAAGCATTGTTATTCATGAATCTTTTGTTTGTGCCTTTTCATGTTGCATCATAGTTTCTTTGTCTTATTGCTAGAACTTTGTCTTTCATGTTATGATTGAAGTACTATGATCCTAGCTTTGAATGCTTTGCAAATACTTTGATCAAGTCTTTGATGGTGCATGTCACCTCAAAAATTATTCTTTCTTTTTATCACTTACCTACTCGAGGACGAGCAGGAGTTAAGCTTGGGGATGTTGATACATTGCACATGTGTCTATAATTTTTGATGTTCCATGCTTGGTTTTATCTACTTTCTTGTGTTTTGTTCCAACTTTGGAGTACTTTTCATATGATTTCTTGGACTAACCTATTAAGAAGGTGCCACAGTGCTAGTTGCCTGTTTTCTGCTGTTTTTGGTTCCAGGAAGTCAGAAAATGAATATTCTCGGAATTGGACAGGACAAAAGCCAAAGTTACTATTTTCCCGGAAGACTCACGAAGCCAGAAGGAGAGTCGGAGAGGGGCTATAGGGTGGCCACCCCCCCTTGGCACGGCTAGCCAGCCAGCGCCAGGCATGGTGGGCCCCTAGCCACCACGACCTTGCCCTCTGGCCTATAAGAAGCCTCCCGAAGCCAAAACCCTAAATAGTCAATCCTCCCCACGAAAGTTCCATGGCGCTACCGCCACCAAAGGGAGATTCTGGGGACAGAAAGTCTGTTCAAGGCACCTGCCGGACAGGAAGTGCCCGAGCCATCTCCATCGATCTCCACCACCATCTCCATCACCATTGCTGATTCCCATGATGAGGAGGGAGTTCTCTCTCGAGGCTAAGGGTTCTACGGTAGCTATGTGTTCATCTCTCTATGCATGATCATATTGTGATCATGAGCTTGTAATCTATAGATCTACCTTGCTACTCAAGTGCTTTATTAGATCTCTGCTCTCCCCATGTGTGTGAAAGTGACAGCGTGCTCACCATGGTGGCACTTAGGCTAGAGATTAAAAATACTTGTACTTGTTATGAGTTATATTTGGAGTTGGATGTCTTTATGAAATTGTGGTGTTTGTTGGAACCATCTAGTGCTCAAGGTGACAGTGTGGGGTTTTCTAGATGGGAAAGGCTTACTTTGAGGTGTGCTGTTATAGCCCTACCAACGATTAGAGTGTCCAACCAGAGAGTAGTTCAGCGTAGTATCATGAAGATGATATATTTATATGAGAGTGTTCACTAGCGAAAGTATGATCCCTAGGCCTTGTTTCTAAACATTGAAACACCGTTTGCTACTAGATCTATTACATGTTTGTTTGCTTCCATCTTTATTTCAGTTTTACTTTAGTCTTTTCCACGCCATCAAGCTATTATCTATCACCGTTACCACTTATAATTATCTATACCACTTGTATTTCACTATCTCTTCGCCGAACTAGTGCACCTATACACTTGACAAGTGTATTAGGTGTGTTGGGGACACAAGAGACTTCTTGTATCTTGATTGCAGGGTTGCTTGAGAGGGAATACCTTTGACCACTTCCTCCCTAAGTTCGATAAACCTTGGGTGATCCACTTAAGGGAAAACTTGCTGCTTTTCTACAAACCTCTGCACTTGGAGGCGCAACAACTGTCTACAAGAATAGAAGTGCGTAGACATCAACGTGTTTCCGCTAATTTTAATTCATGACCTATGTTTGTGTATCTGGTACACAACATGTACATCTAGCACTACAACATGTACATCTGGTTCTTATTCTTTGTGATGTACATCTGGTACTAATGAACTATGTTTGTGTATGCTGGCAGCATACACAAAATGGCTGTGTATAGTCTGCATATATTGTGTATGCAAACTGAGTTTTGGAGTTTTATGTTGTCCAAAATGGCTGTGTTTGTGTATGATGGCAGCAAAATGTTTGTGTTTGTGCCTATTTAGGCTTTTTTTGCAGGTTTTTCTTTTTGAGTTGCCAATGTTTCACCGGAATGTTGATTCATTTCCATTCCGGCGAATTTCTGGCACTCCTAGACATAGAAAATTAGCAAAGGTTATGCCAAAATTTTCTGTGAATTTTTGTGCTTATTAGTTCCACTTATTTGTGTGTTTAGAAATGTCGGCGGAGAAGGGCCCTTCTTGCAAGAAGTCCTTTTGGGAGCAGCAGGCGGAGATGGAATTCCAAGAGGACCCGGAATTCGTTCCGCGGGACGACGAGATGGAGGCGGACGAGGATATGTCGTCGGGCGATGTGGAGATGGGGGACACGGATGGCGACGCCACTACCAGTGATGGCGGTGGTGAAGCTACTGTGGACGATGGTAGCACATCGAAGAAGGCTCGGAAGGAACGTGCCCCGATCATGGTCGACATCAAAAGGTCCATCATCACAAGCGTGAACGATGAAGGTGCACCTTTGGAGCCGGCCGAGTTTGTCGTGGGTTACTCAAACTAGCTCGCGGCAATCCTCCGGAACACCGTCACGATCAACACGGAGAACCTGAAGGCTGAAGAGAACATGGGTTTCCGCATCTAGCTCGTCCAGAAGCTGCACGCAAGATACGCGTTCTCGGGTGATGAGGAACACAAGTACAATAACGACAATCTCAAAGGGAATCCGGTGAACAAGTATGCCCTCAAGAAGATGACCATGCCTTGTCAAATTGGAAGGCCCGGGTGAAGAAGCTGATTTTCGAGGACGAGCTAAGTTATTCGGAGGTAGTCAAGAAGGAGCCTCTGGTCACGGAATAACACTTCAAGGTCTTCAAGGCCAGATGTGAATCCTCCATGGGCAAGGCTAAGAGTCAGTACTTCAAGGAGTTGCACGAGAAGAATATTGGTACCCACCATCTTGGCTCCGGTGGTTATAGAGCTGCGATTCCCAAATGGGAGAAGGAGGACGCCGGCGCTCGTCCAAAGGGGTTGACACCTCCCTTTGACGACATAAAAGAGCCACAAGCAAAGCACTTTGCCAGGGCCCAGTTTGCCAAGCTGAAAGGGAGTTCTAATTATTCCTTGGAGCCCGCCGGCCCCTTCGCTATGAAGGTGACAGACTTCATGAGAAAATATGTAAGTAGTTTGCATGCAAGTCGATTAATTGCATTCACGATTAATCAATGAAGTCTAGTTTTCTGATCAAATGCTTGGCGTTCCTTGTGCGCAGGATGAGGAGTGTAGGAGATCCTCATCCCAGGGGTCGGCGCCTGTCGCCAAGTGGAGCACCACTTTTAACAGGGCACTGAACCGGACCAAGAATGTCGAGCCCCTGGCGGCCCCGTCGTCGGTTGGTCGTGTGGTAAGCTTTGGCGGCATAACATGGACCAAGTACTATAGCATCATAGACCGGAAGGGCAAGAGGCAGGCCGAAAGCGCCGAGGTAAGACACCTAAGGGAACAGGTGGAAGCCTTTCCCAATATAGTCTAAGATGCCGTGAAGCAGGCTGTGTCGGCTGTCGAGACAAAGTTCCAAGAACAAGTCCAGGCACAAGTCCAGACACAAATGAATGATAAGCTCAATACCATCCTTCCCGCCTACATGGAAAAGTACATAAAGTGGCAGAAGGGTGGTAAACGAGGGCCTCCACCGGTTCCCAACCTCGACAACGCCCAATCGAACAACATGGCGCGGCCGGAGGCGCTGGTGACTCCTCTAGTGGGGCCGGTGGTTGTGGAGACTCCTCCAGCTCCGGAGCTTAACTTGCCCACTGTGGCCCACACCACCGTGCCATCAGGCAGCCACTCCGCCACTTGCACGCTCAATCCTGCCGGTGGCGATGCCTCGACCTTGGACGAGTTCGACGCCCTCAAGGTAACTAACTAATTAAAGCGAGAGTTGGGAGGCTTAACCACACCGATGACTTGATCTTCATTTTACTGACGCCCGGCCTACATGTCTTTCGCAGGGAGACACTCCTTGCACTCTTATGCACTGGGTGGGCGGCCAGTTAAAGGATGTTGCCAAGGGTACTATCGTTCAACCGGAGAACCGAAAAATGCACAATGTCACAATGCCACCCGACATGATGAGGGTCAGATACAGTATAGTGCTTCCGGGCTACGAGCAAGTGTAACCTCCCTCTCAACCTCAAGGATGGGATGATGAGGAGACGGCGGCGGTCCTCAATATCGGCTTCGGCTAGTTGTATCTATGGCCGAAGAGCCAGATCCGTTTGGGGACGGAGGACCAACTCAACATCACCCCAGAGGTATCACAACTAGCACAACCAGCACATGATGAAGACTTCGAGATGGAAGACTTGGACAACATGGCACAGGATCCCTACGATGATGATGGAGAAATTGATCCGAACTTCGGCGACCAGTTTGTTAACACACGGTTTTCTGATTGGTATGATCCGGGACCATTAGGCACACATCAAGTTGCCGATACCCAACCAGCACCGGTGAAACCCCCTTGCCAGGTGCGTCTCTTCCCAACTAGTTAGGAGACGCCACCACCCGCCCCCTTCACCGAGCCTCCGAGGCCAGCAGTTCCTTTGATCCGCCCTAGCACCCTTCATAAGGTGATCGGTGAGGTGAACGTGGTGGCAGACGCCCCAAAGGGACCGAAGAAGGGCGGTCGCAAAAGGAAGCCTAAGGGTGACCGGAGCAAGGGTCCAAATCTTGTTCTCCGGGCTCAGGACAGCCCTGTAGGGCAAGCCAGGAATGAGCAGCACGTGGCAGGTGCACCGATTTATGTGTAACTCGTTGCTCGAGGTCGTAGGCTCTCAAATGCGCAATCTTCATTATAACTATCTCACAATTGAGGTGCGCCGCATTCGCGAGAATGATCAGTCGTACCTCGTTTTCAAGGCTAAGGTGCCTTATGTGCCATGCTTCATCAGTGTACCCCCCGAGGTATTTTCTACCTGCGGCATTCCGACATCTTCGACATGTTGAACGGGTTACGGTTGCACAATACCCTGGTCCGGCAATTCTCCCTCAATATGGACATGCAGATCACCAGAGACAAGATCCCGGGCATCCAGATAGTGGATCCCTACTTCATGCGACATGTCGTCCTGAAAGATGCCGAGAACATAGCGCTGGCGACCGACTACCTCTCAACCTTCCTGCAAACATACTCGGACAAGGATGTGATTCTCCTTCCCTACCATCCCATCACGAAGGATGATCAGACATGCTGTGTGCTCATATGCTTGAATTTGAAACACTCAACAGACTTGTACCTCGACTCAAATAGTGCGCACCCGAAAAACTACACCAATGTCAAGAACATTCTTGATGGTGCTCTCACCGGCTACGTCGCAGCGGGAGGCATCAAACCGGCAACGCCATATGTGAAGTTCGGCGTGCACGTGTTCCGACACAACACCAAGTTCGCATGCGTCAAGCAGCCATCTGGCAGCAGGAAGGATGCCTTCTACGCCATTTACCACATGAAGGCGTTCTTCAATGACATGGAGAGCAAAACGCTGCCATATGACCTCGCGAAGTGGGCTGAAAGGCTTGCAACGATACATGATCGGAACGTCAAGCAACACATCTTCGACATCCAGGAGGAGCTCGTGAAATCGTGCACCAGGGAGTCATGAAATCCGAGGCCTCTTGTACGGCGGCCATACACCGCCCAACAGGGAGATAAACAAACGCTTAGCACAGCAGGGTGACCGCAGGACGTTCATGCAGATGGCGAAAACTCGGTCGGGCTTCATCAATGCCCCCCTAAAGCCGACTCAATAGTAGAAGAAGTCTTGATGATTGCATTGCCTGGGTAGCTAGCTATTAGTTCCGAACTCGTGTTGTAACCTCTTATCACTATGTTAAACTTGCCTAGCAAAACCTCTAGAGTATGTTTCGTCAACCGTTGAACTTGATTGTGAGCGACACTAGCTAGTTATTTGTGTTATGAACTATTTTAAGTGCTTGTTGCTTTTCATTCGTTATTGCCGCCCTACTTCTTGTGGTTTGCTTTCTTTGTCTTTCTTCGAAATGCCGATGATTAAAACGTGTTGTGGCGTCATGTGTGTGACCATGCCGTTGCTGGATTTGGTGTGCCAAGTAGACTAGAGGTTTGTGCATATACTCTACTTGCCGCACCGGATCCATCAGCGGCATTGTCATTTTCCGTGCCCAACCTAAGTATGAGGCAACTATTTCATCTCGTAGCCCCAAAGTCGAAAGAGGACAGATATTTTCGAGATCCATATACATAAGACATAATATGTCGAGTGGCAAGCCAAGGAAAGGGTTCTGGGTGTGTCGAAAGGAGTCGTTGCCGTGGAGATCGAATCCTTTCCTTGCTTTGCCATTCGACATAACATGCTATATGAATCATGGAAGTATTTCTCTTCTTTGGTCTTTGGCTATACGAATAGATTAGATAGCGTGAATGAAATGTAGTTTCAAATATCTCATTGTAGCCCCAAAGTCGAAAGGAAGAAAGACATTACTTCACTATTCGTATAACACTGGCGACATTGTTATATGAATCGTGGAATGATTTCTTTCCTTTCGTCTTTGGCGATATAATGAAATGATAAACTATTTCATCTCGTAGCCCCAAAGTCGAGAGAGGACAGATATTTTCGAGATTCATATACATAGGACATAATATGTTAAGCGGCAAGCCAAGGAAAGGGTTCTGGGTCCATGGAAACGACTCCTTTCAACACATCAAACTTGAAATGATTCGTTGCTGTATGTGGAGACCGAATCCTTTCTTTGGTTTGCCACTTGACATATCATGCCCATGCTATATGGATCGTGGAAGTATTTCTCTTCTTTTGTCTTTGGCGATAAGAATATATTAGATAGCATGAATTAAATTAAATGGTGAAGTATTTAGTTTCAAATATCTCATTGTAGCCCCAAAGTCGAAAGGAAAGACATTGCTTCACTATTCGTATAGCACTTGCGACATTGTTATATGAATTGTGGAATGATTTCTTTCCTTCCGTCTTTGGCGATACAATGAAATGACAAACTATTTCATCTCGTAGCCCTAAAGTCGAAAGAGGACAGATATTTTCAAGATTCATATACATAAGACCTAATATGTTCAATGGTAGGCCAAGGAAAGGGTTCTGGGTCCACGACAACGACTCCTTTCGACACACCAAACTCGAAATGAGTCGTTGTCATGGAGACCGAATCCTTTCCTTGCTTTACCATTGGACATAACATGCCCATGCTATATGAATCATGGAAGTATTTCTCTTCTTTTGTCTTTGGCGATACGAATAGTATGAGGCACGAATCCAAGTCATTCTTGGTTTGCTTTTTTTTGGTCTTTCTTCGAAATGCCGATGATTAGAACGTGTTCTGGCGTCATGTGTATGACTATGCCGCTGTTTGATCTCGTGTGCCAAGTAGACTAGTAATTTGGGCATATACTCTACTTGCCGCACAATATCAAACATCGAGCATTGTTATTTCCATGCCCAACCTAAGTATGAGGCACTAATGCAAGGCATTCTTGGTTTGCTTTTTTTTGGTCTTTCTTTGAAATGCCTATGATTAGAACGTGATTTCTTACATCTTGTTGCACCCATATATATGCCTGATCTTATCTTGTGAACTGCTATTGCTTTGCACTAACATAGATAATATCATCTATCTTGTGTATAGGAGATGGCGAAGAAGTGCTATGTCCTGTACGTCGGCAAGGTTCTAGATGTGTACAAGGAGTGGGAAGACTGCTAGAAGCAAGTGAACAAATTCTTGGACAACAGCTATAAAGGCCACAAGACTAGAGAGGTGGCGGAAGAGAAGTGGAGGAGGCACGTGAGGAAGAAGTGGAGGAACTTTCTCCTGATCACAACCTTGTTGCTCTTCATGGTAGGTTATGTGCTCTACTTGATCTAGATAGAGCTCCGTCGTCGGAGTTGTAATGTGATTGTGAACTTGTACTCGGAGGTGTGAACTTTTGCCACAAACACTTGGTGTTGTGTGAAAACTTGGCACTTGTTGATGTATGAACACGTATGTCGCGATTGATGTGTAATATACTTGTATTTATGTTGGTTCTATTATGCTTTTGCCAATTGCAAGTTTCTAGAAAATTATGTGCTGTTTATACTGTATTCTGGATTGTATTGTATATTTGAATACCTGTAAACTATCATTTGAAAATTGCTGTAAAATTTGAATTTTGGAAATATATCCGAGGCGCATATGGAAAGTATAGGAGGCGCATATTGGGTACTACCCGAGGCGCATACTACCAGAGATGCGAGGCGCATACCACATGCGCCTCCTATAGTTCATATACGCGAGGCGCATATACTGATATGCGCCTCGCGTGTATGAAGTATAGGAGGCGCATTTGATATGTGTCTCGCATAAAAATACTAGAGGCGCATATGTTGCGCCTCGCGTAGCAAATACTAGAGGCGTGGCGCTAGAGGCGCATACCATATGCGCCTCGGATGGGGTTCCAGGTGCGTCTCGGGTAGGCTTTTCTCTAGTAGTGTTTGATGCTATAAGTTATAATCCTATGATCTATGTCATGTTTGCATAGTTTCTTTGTTCTTAGATTGAATAGTTAAACGTCTTTGGTTCATTAGAGTTGTATGTTGATATGATACAGTCCTTTGGTGTACATTATATTTGTGCGCGCATGGATTAAACATCATAGGGTTTGTAGTATGTGTAAGAGGAAGGGAGAAGTTCTGCCGGAGTGACAGAAACCTGAGGACGCGAATCGAAATGTTGCATGTATGGGAGTAAGAGGACCATTAAACTTAAGGCTATGGTTGGGAAAACCTTAATGCATTGATTAGTACTTACGGATGTTTGCTAACAATCCAATCATATAGTACATGTAATTCCAAGTAGTGAAGCGCATGTATATTTAGCCTCTCCCACATAGAAAACTGCATCAAAGACAATGAACCCGGTCTATTCGCTATTTAAACTTGGACAAAGCCACCACAATTACCACCACTATTCCACACTCATGGTTCTGTTAGTTTAGTGTATTTTATTGCTACAACAACTAGCTTTACTTTCTTGTTATTTATTATCATCCAAAGCTATCTCTATTACTCGTATTGTTACTCTAGTTTTATTTCCTAGATAATGCAAAAATTTAGTGTGCGTAGAGTTGTATCAGTGGTTGATAGAACTTGAGAGAATATTTATCCTACCTTTAGCTCCTCATTGGGTTCGACACTATTACTTATCGAAAAGGCTACACACGATCCCTATACTTGTGGGTTATCAGCTGCCTTTAATAATAAAATAATAAAATATTTAATATTAATTCTCCATTTTAAGATTCAAATACACATATTATTATATTCCTTTACTCCGGAACTCCTTCTGGACCCCCTCCGATCACCATCGGACGTTACCTAGAACTATTCCGGATTCTCTCTATATATTTCTCCTACGGTACCTCATCTATCCCTAAGCTCTCCCACCCTTAAGTGTCACATCCTTCGGTTCAGGAACACTGCGGACATGATTGGGAATCCTTTCATATCAATGATCATCAACGGGACCTAGATGCCCATGATGACCCCCGTGGATTTCACGAATCTTATCGCTCGAACCATGAATAGTCATTTCCTGTTCCCTTTGCCACTTGATACCTACTTCATTCGAGACTTGATCTTCGGTATCTCTATACCTTATTTAGATCTCTTTACCGATGAACTTGTTTACTCATTCCCATGTTGTTGCATTCCGTGACCGAGTTACACGCTTGCAAGCTTCGTTAATGCAACGTCACGGAGATGGACACATATGTATCTATCCATTACATGGTCTAGAAAATCCTGGTCTTGATATGTACTCCTCTACACGCCCCATTGGGAAACCTGAGTGGCACCTTTTTGATCATCCAGTCACGGAATGATACTTGATTCCATCTAAGCTCCCTCCAGAATGATGATTTGCATTATCTCACAGTCTAAGGATCAGGTTGCGAGGTTTCATGCGTTTATCATCAATGGTGAACTTTGTAACTAGATCTCATTGAGATACAACTGTCGGATGTTTGTCTATCACGTCATTCAACCAATGACATGACCTCATTGTCAATTGGCATAAATGCCCATGATCTTGAAACCCAGATCATCCTCATGACCAATGAACTAGTTCGCTAGAGGTAACTAGAGACATGGTTTGTTTACATACCACATGTGTATTAACGTTTCATATTAATATAGTTATAACACAATATGAAACGAATTATGAATATATAGGAGATATATCAAACAATACACTTTATTATTTGCCTCTAGGGCATAACTCTTTCAGTCTCCCACTTGCACTAGAGTACAAATTAATCTAGTTTACAATAGGCAGGAACCTAACAACAATGGCATACCGGTGTTGTTCGTGCTTGGCTTGTATGAGAGCTTTAGTCAACAGATCTGCCACATTCAGATCCATGTGCACTTTGCAAATCTTGATTTCACCTTCATCAATGTTCTGCCGGATGACGTGAAACTGTAGCTTGATGTGTTTGGTTGTGGAATGAGTTCTTGGTTCCTTTGTGTTTGCAATAGCGCCCGTGTTGTCACAATAGATCGTCACAGGGTCTTGCGCACTTGGAACAACTCCCAGTTCAATGATGAAATTCCTTAGCCAAACAGCCTCATTCGCCGCATCAGCAGCAGCGGTGTATTCCGACTCCATTGTAGATTGTGCAACTACCGGTTGTTTCTTGCTCTTCCATCTTACTGCCCCACCATTCACCAAAAACACAAATCCCGTCTGAGACTTTGAGTCATCAGGATATGAGTGCCAGCTCACATCCACGTAACCAGTTACGTTTAGAGCTTCATCATTACCTCCATATACTAGGACCATATCCTTTGTTCTCTTGAGATATCTTAGGATATTTTTCATAGTTGTCCAGTGATCCATTCCTGGATTACTTTGGTATCGGCTCGCCAAACTGAGAGCCAATGCCACATCAGGTCGAGTACTTAGCATTTCATACATGATAGATCCTATGGCTGAGGCATAGGGGATGTAAGACATCCTTTCTCTATCAGCATCCGTTACCGGACATTGAGTCAAACTTAGTATGCTACCTTTTGTTACAGGCGCCAAACCTCTTTTGGCATCCTCCATTTTGAACCTCTTAAAAATCTTCTCAAGGTAAGTACATTGACTTAATGCAATCGTGTGTCTTGATCTATCTCTATAGATTTTGATGCCTGATATATATGCAGCTTCACCTAAGTCCTTCATGGAAAATTGACTACTCAAATACGCTTTCACGCTTTCCATAAGTTCCACATCATTTCCCATAAGTAATATGTCATCCACATATACTACCAGGAAAACCACTAAGCTCCCACGCGCTTTCTTATAAACACATAACTCTTGTTGATTTTGGACAAATCCAAAACTGTTGATCACTTGATCAAACCATTGGATCACTGAAGTTTGCATACCTTCCCAACATCCTTAGGATCAACAAAACCTTCTGGTTGCATCATATACAACTCTTCATCAATGTGACCATTGAGGAATGAGGTATTGACATCCATCTGCCAAATTTCATAGTCGAAATGAGTATCAATTGCTAGTAAAATCCAAACATCCTTAAGCATCACTACAGGAGAGTAAGTCTCATCATAGTCGACTCTTTGAATTTGTCGAAACCCCTTTGTGACAAGTCGAGCTTTGTGAATGGTCACATTACCATTCGCATTTGTCTTTTTCTTAAAGATCCACTTATTTTCCACGGCCTTGCGGCCTTCTGGAAGATCTACTAAGGTCCAAACTTGGTTTTCATACATGGATCCTATTTCGGATTTCATGGCTTCTAGCCATTTCTCGGAGTCAGCACTATCCATAGCTTCTTTATAGTTTGTAGGTTCTTCCTGTTCATCTAGAATGGCAGACATCACAAGGCTACTGTACCAATCAGGAGTGGAACGAACTCTTATAGACTTGCGAACCGCAGGAGTTTCGATGTTGTGCTTTTGATCATCATCATTGGGCTCTTCTTCCATGTTGGAGAGCAGTTTCGGAACAGTTTTCGTTGTGCTACTTGGAATTTGGAGAGAAGGGTCAACAACTTCATCTAAATCAATTTTCCTTCCACCAACTCCTTTAGCGACAAACTCTTTCTCAAGAAAGGTGTCGTTTTTCGCGACAAATGTTTTGCCTTCGGCCTGGTTGTAGAAAGTATACCCAACAGTTTCCCTTGGGTATCCCACAAAGGTACATTTTTTCCGATTTGGGTTCGAGTTTGTCAAGCTATAGTTTCTTGACATAAGCCTCACATCTCCAAACTTTCAAAAATGACAACATTGGCTTCTTTCCATACCATACCTCATATGGGGTTGTCTCCACTGATTTGGATGGTGCTTGGTTTAAAATAAAAGTGGTGGTTTCTAACGCATATCCCCAAAATGATACAGACAAATCAGTCAAAGACATCATGGACTGCACGCTATCCAATAGAGTACGGTTACGTCATTCCGACACACCATTACGCTGTGGTGTTCCGGCTGGCATAAGGTGTGGGATAATCCCATAGTCCTTTAAGTGCATGTTCAACTCATAACTCAAATACTCGCATCCCCGATCCGATCGAAGATGCTTGATTCTCTTGTTAAGTTGATTCTCTACTTTGTTCTGAAATTCCTTGAACTTTCAAAGGTTTTAGACTTGTTTTTCATTAAGTAGATATATCCATATCTACTCAAATCGCTAGTCAAGGTAACATAATAACGATAACCATTGTGTGTTGAGACAATCATTGGTCCACATACATCTCTATGTATGATTCCCAGTAGGTCTTCAGCTCTCTCCATTGTGCCAGAGAAGGGTGTCCTAGTCATCTTGCCCATAAGGCATGGCTCACATGAGTTTCGAAATCTAATGATTCGAGAAGTCCTTCTGAATGAAGCTTCTTCATGCACTTCACGCCAATGTGACCAAGACGACAATGCCACATAAACATGGAATTATCATCATTATGCTTACAACGTTTATCATCAATATTATGGATGTGAGTATTGCAATCAAGATCTAGTAAGAATAAACAATTGCTCATAGGCACATGAACATAGAAAATGTCATCCATATAAATAGAACAACCACTTGTTCCAGATTTAAACGAATAACAGTCTTGCAAAAAGCAAGATCCACTTACAATATTCATACTCAATTCGGATACATAGTATCATTTATTCAAAACTAGAATCTATCCTGACAGCGGATGTAGAGGTAACGTGCCGACGACCACCACATTAACTTTCGTGCCATTGCCGACGCGCATCGTCACCTCGTCCTTCCCCAGCCACCTCTTACTCCGCCACTTCTGCTGAGAGTTACATATGTGAGCAACAGAACAGGTATCAAATACCTAGGTGTTGCTCCTAGCGTTGGTAAGGAACACATCTATCACATGTATATCACATATACCTTTATCTTTGGAGGCTATCTTGCCAGATTTCTTTTCCTCAAAGTACTTGGGGAAATTGTGTTTCTAGTGCCCGTGCCCTTTATAGTAATAACACGTGGTTCGAGACCTAGGGCCGAGCCTAGTAGCCTTAGAGGTGTTGACAACTGGTTTACCATTCTTCTTTGGCTTATTTCCGTTGCCCTTTTGCCCCGACCTTTTAAAGTTAGTGATCTTATTAACCATCAACACCGTGTGCTCTTTCTTGATTTCTACCTCAGTAGTTTTGAGCATGGCCAACACTTCAGCAAGGGTCTTAGTCATCCCTTGCATGTTGTAGTTCATCGCAAAGCTCTTGTAGCTAGGGGGCAACAAGTGCAACACCCTATCAATCGCAAGCTCTTCCGGGATTTTTCAATCCAGAGCATTCAAGCGCTTAACGTGGCCAGACATTTTGACTATGTTCTCACTAATACTATTGTGCTCTTCCATCTTGGTAGAGAAGAAGAGCTCGGAAGCATCATACCTCTCTGCACGGGCCTGTGGAGCAAAGACAGCCTTGAGATGTTCAATGATCTCAAAAGCATTCATCTTCTCAAAATGCTTTTCAAACTCTGGCTCCATGGAATAGAGCATTCCACTTTGGACGAGGGAGAAATTATCCACCTTGGACTGCCAGACATTCTTTTCGTCCTGGGAGGCGGAATCTGCAGGCTTAGCTGGAAGCTCAGCCTCGATGACATACGTCAACTTGTAGGGGACTAGGAGGATCCTAAGATTGCGGAACCATGCGGTGAAGTTGGTTCCATCAGTTTTCAGCTTGTCCTTCTCAAGGAAAGTGCTAAGGTTGAAGGTGGGTGGGTGAGACATCTACAATGGATTTGCAAAGTGTTTAGACCATGTTCATAATAATGAGTTCAAGTTTTAATTCATGTTCCTAAACTAAAACAAAATAACTCTCACTCAAACAAACACCCCTCTACTCGTTTTAGTGATCACATGATCCCAATCCGCTACACCACCCCTCGATCGTCACTGCCGGCAATGCAGTTTCAAAGGTGGACATTCCCCAATGTCGATCACATCAACCATGTGATTCATGCTCGACCTTTCGGTCTCTTGTATTCCGAGGCCATGTCTACACATGCTAGGATCGCCAGTTCTAACTTGTGTGTATCCATAGTGCAACATGACTTACACCTACCATTTGCGAACACAGATATGTCTAACACCCGATCATCACGGCCTGCCTCATAATGGAGAACTTTCTTGGTGGTGCACACACAAGGGGAATACCAAGACTGGAATTCTATGAGGGATTATCCTATTATGCTACTATCGTATGTACTATCATACTAGCATAACAAGATGCACACAAAGATACTTCATAAAGTAAAGTGTCATGACGTGGTTTCAGCATCTTGATCACCATTGAGAGCTCCAATGGAAGTTTCACAAACTTGTCATTGCCATGTCACAACGCTAGCCCCTATGCAAATAAAAGATAGACTCCTCTACATTATCTATTGCATGTTTTACGCGGCTTTAGGGCTTTCGCGATAGAACCCCTTCTCACCTACTAACGTAGAGCCACAACATAGATTCAATGATTGCCGTTTTACTTACCTTTTTAGGGCCCTCCAATGTTGATGCCATATCAACTACCATAGAGAGACAAACACCCCCTAAGCCACTTAATCTGTGGACCAGTCTCGTGAATCACCATGCAAGGTTGGTTGGGGTCCGCTTCATCAAACAGTGCCACGATATGAACAAGAACATAAAAGAGGGTAGCAACTAGAAAATCAATGCCCACATATTGCTATGTGTTCTATCCGTATGACATGTCTACCCATAGACCCGCTCTGATACCATTGTAGGGTTCCATAGCAGAAAACAAAAAAAATCTGTCTACACGAACACTAATACCAGGATCTATACTATGTAGACATAAGTAACAGAGAAGAAAGGCGGTATTCATACCCTTGAAGACCGAGGCACGCCTTATGCAGGAAGGCGTATGTTGATGAAGCCGATCAGCTCCAAGCACCCCAAGTGTGGTGCCTCCGAAGTACTACACATGTCCGGTGTAGGCGGCGTCTCCCGGGCTCCGATCCAGCCGAGCACCGGAAGAACAAGATGCCAGACCAAAGATCACATGACGGTAGTGTCAAGGTGGAGAACTCAAATCCCTCGAAGTCCTCCCCAATATTACAGAGAAGTCCTCAATCGAAAATGAGAGAGAGAATGAGAGAATTGGATGCTTCCAAAGGGGAGGGGGGACCCCTATATATAGTAGGAGGGAGGGCGCACCACCCAGGGGCCAGGCGGTGTGGGACTAATGCCCACTCCTGCTGGCCACCTAGGGGCAGCTGCTGGCCCTAGGTGGGCCCCACTTGGGCGACCCACTAAGCCTAGGTCGGTTGCCCCCCTCTCCCTAGGCGCCTTGCCCCTGGGCCTCCCCTTCGGGTGAGGTCCATTAGCATTGGACTGCCTTTAATAATAAAATAAAATAAATATTTAATATTAATTCTCCAATTAAAATTCAAATACACATATTATTATATTCCTTTACTCCGGAACTCCTTCTGGACCCCTTCCGATCACCATCGGATGTTACCCGGAACTATTCAGGATTCTCTCTCTCTATTTCTCCTACGGTACCTCATCTATCCCTAAGTGCCCCCACCCTTAAGTGTGACATCCTTCGCTTCGGGAACACTCCGTACATGATTGAGAATCCTATCATATCAATGATCATTAGCGGGACCTGGATGCCCATGATGACCCCCATGCATTCCACGAATCTTATCGCTCAAACCGTGAATAGTCGTTTTCGATTCCCTTTGCCACTTGATACCTAGTTCATCCGAGACTTGATCTTCGCTATCTCTATACCTTAGTTCGATCTCATTACCGATGAACTTGTTTACTCGTTCCCATGTTGTTGCATTCGGTGACGCACTCACATGCTTGCAAGCTTCGTTAATGCAATGTCACTGAGATGGCACTACAAGAAAAGTTGGCTTTTAGAACGGATAATTTTTGTGGTTGAATACCCATTTTTCGTGGCTAAAAAGTCTTCCGCAATGGATGGCCTTTGTGGTAAAAGCCCCATCACAAATGAATCAACCACGGTTTTTTTCCGACCGTGGAGGATCACACCCTTCGTCCATGAAAACTTGTTCCATCGTAGACCTGTTTGCCAGCCATGCTGACTGCTGACATCACGTAACCTGCCACGTGGCAGCCGCTGTTAATGTCCGGTTACTGCCATTAACGGTCGCAAAAACCGTGGTGTAAGTCAGGCCCAGCCAAGGCCTTCTAATAATTAAATGGGCCGGCCCATGAGGAGAGCTCAATAGGAACACAACCCTTTACTGTTTCGTCCTGCACTGTCTGGAATCGGCCTAGTACTGCAGCCAGTAGTGGCCCATACACTTTCGGGCCCGACACTGTTTTAGCCTATTTAAGGCCCAAGTTGGCCCAGCACTGTGCTGTCACTTGAGGCCTACACCAAGACGGCCCGACACTGTTCAAGCTTGTTGCCAATCTAGCCTTTTACTATTCAGTCTTTTTATTGTTCCAACCTTTTAGGAATTTCCCAGTTTACTGTTTAGGCCCTTTAGAGTTTGGGCTTTTACCCATTCATTGCCATCTTTCGGCTGTTACTATACCGGTTCCGCCACCATATTGGCCTTTTATCAGTCGGCATGCCACCATTCGCCTTTTTATCGTTTCTAGACGTTTACTATTCCGGCTATTTACTGTTGAGACCATTCACGATATCGGCCTTTCACTGTTCTAGGCTTCTCTCTGCTCTGGCCTTCTACTGTTCTAGACTTTTACTGTTCTGGCCTTTAAGCGTTCTATCCTTTTACTGTTCAGGCCATTTACTGTTCTGTCCTTTTACTGTTCTGGCCTTTAACTATTTTGGTCTTTTTATGTTCTAGCCTTTTACTATTCTGTCATTTTACTGTTCTGGCCTTTTACCGGCCTAGCCTTCTACCTTTATGGCCTTTTATTGTTCTGGTCGTTTTGGGCCGTCCATGTGCATGTTGTTTCAATGTTTGACATGTTACTGCCACAACCTGTTACTGTTTTGGCCTTTTTTGCTAGCGCCTACTTTTGGCAGATCAGGTGAATATCAAGACATCAGTTAATAAACACGCACAAATTAAAACTTTTATTACACAACAATAAAAGTTTGTTACAACAAGTTATACAACAAGATCGAAATTCTGAAAGATTACAATGTGTCAATATCATCAATAAGAGAACAGTACATGGCGATTCGCTTCAATGTATCATCTATCCTCTTCTTCAACATTTCATCTATAGATCTAAGAGCAGCTACACCCTTTCGTTCTGCATGCAATACAACCTTTATATATTTATCACCTTCAAGAGTTGTTCTAGGTGGACTATTAAGTAAGTTGTTTGCTTCGAAAATGCAATGGGAGGATGAATGGGAAGAGGGATCACAACTTTCACTCCTGCCTTCCAAGGACTCCTGCTGGTTTTTAACTGTAGTCTGCTAAAATATGGTGAAAGAGGTTAAAACAAAGAACAAGGGAAACAATTAGTATTATACAAAGTAGAGATCATTTAAAGTAAGTATGAACTTATAGTAGCACGTTCAGGCTGACAGTAGCTCCTCGAGCGGGTGCGACTCTTGGTCAATCTACTAGAAGAATCTGAGCCGAGCAGTTGGAACTCTGGTCCTTGTACTCCATTGTCATTTCTCTACATGACATTTAAACCAAGTTAGATGGTTTGGAAGGATGAAAACTCTTGAAAAACACCAAAAACATAGCATTAAAAATGACCAGATATATGATTCAAACTAGATGGACATTTTCTGAATTAAGCATTCATAGATAGAAACACAATAGAACATGAATGCAAATGTCATGGCAAGGTCTTAGGTAGAATGACTTATTAACTTATTAGGCATGTAGGTTATACAACTTATTAACATGACAAGAAACTGGCCTAAGTAACACAAGGAAACCTCACACTTCAGCCTTGCTGGGTGTCAGATTGTTAGTGTTGGATCCTCTATGAGCTGTTTGCATGACCCGTGCGAGTGCTCGGAAAGAATAGCATCTATGAGTTGGTGTTGGAGGATTAAACCGATAACGTGATAATGTAAGAAAGGGAATAAAAGCGAGACGCTAATGATGTGGACAGGACCTACCAGATGAAGGGCGCGAACGAAATGGCAATAGCATCCAAGATATTGAGCAACATCCTAACGATTTCTTAGCTTACGAGTACCAAAAATATAGCAAACGGGCAAGAGAAATTACCGTTGTACAGCGAGGACGGATGGGATGGGCAAGAGGGTGGCGAGGGCGGTGGCTCGGCATTTCGAGGTCAGCAACGAGTGATTCAGTGAAGCGGCCCCGATAGGGTAGATGATGGTGTTGGCGAAGCAAATCCGGTTCAGCGAGGTAGTCAGTGAAATAGTTCCGGTGAAGAGTGCCAGCAGTGGAGGAGCTCTAGTGTGGAAGAGAGGGCCGACAGTGAAGCAGCTAAAGGAAGGTCGAGGTTGGAGGAGTGTGGCCGGGGAAGAGACAATGGCCTTTAAACTATAACAGACGATGGTGGTATGACGCACATTTACCACTTATACCCCTCTATTATTGTAGTACTCCCATGATCCTTATTTTCGGAGCAGGGATAGAAAAGGAATTTTGCATTTGCAAAAAGCAGGGCAGGATATTTTTATAGATGTGCGGGATATTTGAATAGATGGGCGCGGGATGTTTCGGCGCCTTGCAGAAATTTTGAGGTTGAAGCTTCCAACATACGATACTCGGACGTGCCCGCTCTCATGTGTTGGCCCTGTCTAGACCCACACGCTAGCGACAGTATGCTTACCAACATATAAATGAGTTTCCACACATCTGCCGAAATTGATAAACAATATATTTTGAAGGCTTTCATACAAGATGACCAAGGGAACGACCATATCTCTGTTATAGTTTATGATAGCGTGTCCATATCTGGTAGATTGCTGCATCTTGGCATTTCAAAAGAAGATTTTAGATTTGATGGACAATGCCCAACTTTCATGAATTTCCAAACTTCCTAGCTAAATATATGCAATAAAATGACTTTTTTACAATCTAAAGTATGTCTAATTTCAAACTAGAAAGTGTATGATATACCTTGCTCTTGACTCCAAAGGCAGGCATGGTGATGAAGAAGGCCTCCAGGGCGATCTCTCCCCTCCGACAGGGTGCCAGGAAGAGCTTCAGATCCCTCCCGATGGAGATGACAGTGGCTACAGATTCTTTCGTGGAATTTTTATCGGGTCCTTAGGGTTTTCGTCCCGGGAGGCTTTTATAGGCGGAAGGGCAAGGTTGGTGGAGGCTCGAGGGGCCCAGACCTGGTGGCGGCGCGCCTAGGGATGGCCGCGCCACCCTAGGGTGTGGCTGCCTCGTGGCCCCCCTTTGGTTGCCCCCTAGACTCCGTGTTGCTTCGGGTAAAATATTGACTGGCTTTTGTCCGGTCCAATTCCGAGAATATTTCCTTACTAGCTTTTCTAAAACCAAAAAAGAAGAAAACATGCAACGAGCACTGTGGCATCTTGTTAGTAGGTTAGTTCTAGAAAATGTATAAAAATACTCCAAAGTGTGGACAAAACAAAAGAAAGTAGATATAAAACAAGCATGGAACATCAAAAATTATAAATACATTTACGACGTATCAACATCCGCAAGCTTAACTCCTGCTCGTCCTCGAGTAGGTAAGTGATAAAAAAGAATAATTTTTGAGGTGACATGCACCATCACAATCTTGATCAAGGTATTTGTAAAACATTGATAGCTGGGATCATAGTACTTTAACATAGCATGAAAGATATAGTTCTAACAATAAGACATAGCAACTATGTTCGTAACATGAAGAGGTACAAACAAAAGATTCATGAATAACAATGCTTTGAAAGAAATTTGTTTGTTTCACATATAGAAAACATAATGAGAATGGTATTCAGCTTGTCCCTCATAGTGTAGCAAAACATAAATGCATAGGACACCTTCAAAGTTCATAAGGGTGACTAGATACAAATAGTTTAAGAACAAGAAATATCAAAGTTATGAATCAATCAATAAGTTTTGGGACAATGCACATTAAACTAAGAATGACCACTATGCTCTCTCAATAGGTGCATAAAGATAGAAGATGGAGACTCAACATAAAAGTAAAAGAAAGGCACTTCATAGAAGGAAGCAGGGATTCAAGTCTCATAAAGAGCTTCCAAAAATTATGGTACTTATTAGCTTTCAGTTCTCATTGCCCCTATCATAAGCATCTTTAGGTGATTAAGGTTAAAGTGAGCAAATATGAGGATAATGCTTGACAAGTTATAAGCTGAAAATCTCATGCCCCTTGCTTACGAGTACCGTTCCTCATGCTACTCAACTTTAGTCACAGGTAAGTTCTTGTCATTGTAAGTACATGTGTATCATAGAGAACCGCCAATGGGGTACCCCTTGCCCAATGATACGGAAGCTTTACCATATCAAAATGACAAGGCAAGCAGACAATGAGCATCTCAGTGATCCTTTTATTTCCTATTTTCATAGGGTTTTTTCTTTCCTATTTGCATAGGGTTTTTTATTGAGGATGCTTCACAGATTCCTCACTAGGGTTATGCTGCAGGTTTCCACCATGATTAGGCATGCCTTAGACCAGCCGCCCAGGCGTTTCTCTAACACATATATGAACTCCATGAGCCTTACAAGCTCCCACTTTCATTTCACACCGCCGGGATCCATAAGCAAAAGAACATTATATCAACTAAATAAAGTGCAATGTTGAAAGCGTTCCCCATGATAACATGGTTCTGCTAATTCACAACTTACAAAACGCAAGCATATACGTAACATAGATGGGAACAATGGTTCAAGTTTATTAAGTGCAAGAAAGTAAAGTGTGCCATCAAGGTCGTGAGAGCTTTAATCACTAATTTTCACATAACAAGTGTAATTTGGAAGGTAGATAAAAACATGAATATACTTGGAATAGCAATAATGCTAATAAGTAGGTATGGTGGACTCTTTGGAATAACTTGGTTTTTATTTGGAGTTGGATGCATGAGTGGAACTCATACTTGGTACATGTGGAGGCTAGCAGAAGACTAGGAGCTACCAACTAAGAGAGCAATAATGGCCATAATCATGCAAAGCGACAAAACATTATTAATTAAAGCATAAAGTGATATTACAAGTCGAAAACTAAATGATCATATAGGCTATGGTGACTTGGTATAGTCTTAACATGGTGTGAGCATGCGCCAAGTCAATCCAAATGAAGCATCAAAGGAGAATACCACAATATTATGCTTTTATATGCTAAAAAAGCGCATGATTCTTTCAAGGCACATTAAGCAATCTCAATTGTTTGTAAAAATTCATGCTACAACAATAATCACTAATCATATAGCAAAGCAATATCAAGCATGACATGATAAAGTCTAAGTCACAGTCAAAAACAAGCTCCTTTTATACCACTTATAAGCATGAACTTTCCTACTCTTTTCCAATCCAAACCAACTTATTTGAAACTGTGTATGAATGCGGGGGTCCAACCAATTTATTCAAGAAAACTAAGCAAACTATAACTAAGAACAAAAACTAAGACGCTCCAAGAACAACACAATTGTGCATGAAACAATAAAAATGAAGTGTTTGCAAGAAATCTAAGATTTTTATTGATGAAGAAGGGGATGCCTCGGGCATCCCCAAGCTTTGACGCTTGTACTTCTTGAATATTTCTTAGGGTGACACGGGTGGCATCCCCAAGCTTGAGCTTTTGTCCGTACTTCATCTTATCACATTATTCTTCCCTACACTTTAAAATTTCCTTCATACAAAACTTCACACAATCTTCATTAGCAACATTAGTGTACTCAAGATAATAAGTCTTTAGGTTCAGTTTCAACACAAGTAAAACTTCTATTAAAACACAAGCTACTGTAGAAATTACTTTTTAAAGTTCAAGTGATCAAAGAGACCTCAAAGAGAAAGAGATTAAGAGGCAAATGCAAATAATGGCAGAAATTTGTCAAAACAGACCAACAGGTAAAAACCGATTTTTTAGAAGACCTTCTGTTGCTCCAATCGAAAAGTGTTAAACTAACGAAAGTTGGATAACAACCTGGGGCAGAAGCACAAAAAATTACAGCTCAATACGACAAACAGAGTTTTTTCACGAGTTTTTACAGCGAAGCACAAAAATCTGTTTCGGGATAGCAACTTTCCCAAGCCTTACTTATCTCTCATTAGAGGTTACTCTTGGCACAAAAACCACACAAAAAGGATAAGGAGAGGTTATTAATGAAGCAATAACTTCCAAGACTCAACAAAAGAAAAATTTATTGACTAAAAGTTTGGGTTATCTCCCAATAAGTGCTTTTCTTTAACGCCTTTGAGCTAGGCATAAGAAGCAAGAATAAACTATTCTCAAATGAAGAAACACCAAAACCAAATTTCTTGCACCTACCTTTCTTACCTTTATTCTTATCCTTGGGGAACGTATGATTGTTTGGTAGAGAAGCAAAATGCAAGATGCATTTTTCCACATCTATTATTGCTCCAAGGAGTTTTAATAGGGATCTTCCAACTGTAATTTGTAATTTTCCTACACATTCAATAACAAGATAATCAGTAGATACCACTTTCTCTAAGATCTTTGTAAACACTCCTTCAGCTACTCCAATGGGTAATATTGTGGCATTATTAGTAAGAGATATTTATTCTCCCCTTCAGAAAGTCCCCAAAGATTTAATGATTCAGAGACATCTTTAGGCATAAGACAAAATTCAGACATTATTGTGTTTGGGGGGCTGGATTATCCGCCCCCATCAAGGGCTGGATAATCCGGCCTAACTCATTTGGCAAAGGCAGGCATGGCGCGTCGCTCTGACTGGGGGTGGATTTTCTTCCCCTGACTGGATAATCCGGCCCTCACCTTGGGCCGGATAATTCGGCCCCCAGAAGGCGATCAAAGGCAGGAAAGGCGCGACGCTCTGACTAGGGGCGGATTTTCGCCCGGAAAATCCGAACAGGGGCGGAGTTTCTTCCCCTGACCGGATAATCCGGCTCTCACCTTGGGCCGGATAATCCGGCCCCTAGGAGACGATCAAGGGCAGGCTCGACGCGTCGCTCTGACTGGGGGCAGATTTTGTGCCAGATAATACGAGTCTGGGGCGGAGTTTCCCTAGGCCGGATAATCTGGCCCTCACTTGGGCCGGATAATCCGGCCCCCACAGGCTCCAACGGCTCAGTTGGGGCAGCGGTATAAAAGCCCCTTCATCCCCTCCATTCAGATCTCTTGATTCTTTCGAAAAAGGACAGACCTGTTGCATGCGCTCTCTCTCTAGATCTCACACTTCAACCACCCGAAGGCTTCGATCTTTGGGGGAATTAAAGGAGGAGTCAACCTACATCTTCACCACAAATCAAGCGCATCAACTCCTCTCCATTCACTTGGAGAAATCCCCAATCTAGTATTCTCGTTAATATCTAGATCTTGTGTTTTGTTATTGATAACTAGTTCTTGTGGAAGCTTGTTGTCATTACGGGAGCCTCCAATTTGGTTATGGAGTTGTGCCCCACTAGTTGTGTAAAGGCGCCGGTTCCCGCCTCGAAGGGTTCCTATAGTGTAAAGGTGGATCAGGCCTTTGGTGGCGGGATCCATCAGAGAACAGGGTGAGGCCTATTGTGGCGTGGTGGTCTTAGTACTGCCCAACCCTCCAACGCAGATGTACTTCCCTTAACAAGGAAGGAACTACGGTAAAACAAATCCTGTGTCTCCGCGTGCTCCACTATGGTTTACTTGTTCCTTTATCGCACTCGCCTTTACTCGCTAGTAGTTAGGTTTGCATATAGGGAAATTCTATATAATAGCATATGTAGAGAATTTACCTTTGTGTCAAGCCTAAAATTGAAAAGGCGTTAAAATTTGAAGTAGCACATATTCACCCCCTCTAGGTGCCCATACGATCCATTTCAATTAGTATCAGAGCCCCGACTCTTTATTCGGTCTTAACCGCCTAAGAGAAGTATGGGTACTAAGGAAAATGGGAATGAGGTTGTGGATAAGGTCACAATGGATGACCTCAAGACATTGGAAACAACCTTGCTGAAATCCTTTGAGACTAAGATGGAGGAGATGCATCAAATGATTGCTCGCCTCATATCATCTACAGCCCCATCTCCATCTTCCTCTAAGGCTACCACTCCTTCATCCAAGGATAAGGCTCCCGCATGATCTAAGGAAGATGAAGTGGTAGATGAAAAACATAATGGTTTTGCCTCTAAGAAGGGAAGTGGTAAGGAGGATTATAGTGAGGTTCCTCACTTATATTCTCCTGGCCCACCTATCCCACATCCTCATATAAACAATAGGGGTGATCCACCCAAACTTACTGCATCTTCATTTAATCAATGGCAATTCTTAATGAAGTCTCATGTATGCAGTTCGTCAATTGAACTTTGTAGGATTATCGAAGATGGTCTTCATATTGGAGATCACACCAACTTGACAAGAAGAGAAGTTATGGATAGCCAATTGAATGCAACGACTCTCCACATGATACATCTCGAAGTGGGTCCCAAGGACATGCCCCACATTTAGCATTTCGACACCGCTAAAGAAGCTTGGGATGCTCTCACCGACCTCTTTATTGGAAATGAAAGCATGAGGAGGAATATGTATGATTCCCTTAGTAATGAAGCTGAAGGATTCTACATGTTGGATGGTGAGAACCATGAAGACATGTATAGAAGACTCAAGGGCATCGCAGCAACATTTAGAAAGCATGGAGCCACTAACATTGGTGATGCTTGGATAAAAAGGAAATATGTGAGTGCTCTAATGCCTTTTGAGCCAACGGACTTGAAGAGCTTCCAAGGTAGACACAACTATCATCAAATGACTTCTAATGAAGTCATGCAAAAAATGGCATCGTTCAAGGTTGCAGCTAAGAACGCGGAAGATGCCCGTGCCCGAGCCATTGGAATGCAAAAAGGGGTCAATGTTGCTCTAAAGGCAAATGTTGTTGAGCAAGATGAGGATGAAAGAGGATTCGAGGGTGTCTCCATGGGCTGCCCCGAGGAAGTCAAGCATGCTCATGGTGAGTACATGGCTTTATATGCAAGGAACTTTTGGAAGGATCCAGCCAAGGCCAAGTCAGAACTCGAGCACAAGAATGGGTCAAGTGTAAGAAGAGGGAATGGCTTAAAACTGAGAACATGTTACAATTGTGGAGATAGGCTATACTTTGTGGCTGAGTGTCCATATCAAAATAGAGAAGTCAATGGTGGCAGGCTCATCCTTAAAAAAAATCCAAGGCACCTTTAAAGAAGCCATTTATCAAAAAGAATGGCCCTTACAAGAAGCAACCCAAGATTGTTTTGGTGGCACAAGAAGAATATTCCTCTAGAACGTGACAACGCTCTTGCTAAGGTAAAGAACTAAAGAAAGAAAAGATTGAATTTGGGGCTGCTCATGCTAGACTCTCAGAGAAGTTTGAGAAACTTTACATTGCTCACAAGGCATTGGAGAGTGAATAGTCTACTCTAAATGAGTCTCGTGATCAGCTCCAACCTCAATTGGACAAGTATGATATGCCCAGCACCTTGATACATTGCAAATGTACCTATAATTTTTGATGTTCCATGCTTGGTTTTATCCATGTTCTTGTGTTTTGTTCCAACTTTGGAGTACTTTTCATATGATTTCCTTGACTAACCTATTAACAAGAGCCACAGTGCCAGTTGCTTGTTTTCTGCTGTTTTTGGTTCCAGGAAAGTCAGAAAATGAATATTCTCGGAATTGGACAGGACAAAAGCCAAAGTGCCTATTTTTTCGGAAGGGATCAAGTGCCAGAATATGAGACGGAGAGGGGCCAGGGGCCGGCCACATCACCTGGCCGCGCGGCTAGGCCTGGCCCGCGCCAGGGGGTGGTGTGGTGGCTCCCGGCACCCCCTCGGCCTCTCCTTCTGCCTATATATTTCCCTCGGGACGAAAACCCTAAGGACCCGATCAAAAATCCACGAAAGAGTCTGTAGCTGCCGTCATCTCCATCCCTAGATCGGGAGGGATCTGAAGCTCTTCCCGGCACCCTGCCGGAGAGGGGAATTCACCCTGGAGGCCTTCTTCATCACCATGCAATCCTCTGGTGTGATGCTTGAGTAGTTCATCCTTGGACTACGGATCCATTTAGTAGCTAGATGGCTGGTTTCTCCTCCTTTGTGCTTTCATGTTTAGATCTTGTGAGCTCCATTCATGATCAAGATCATCTATTTGTAATCCATACATGTTGTGTTTGCGGGGATCCGATGGATATTGAGATGCTATTTCAGATTTATTATTGATTCTATCATGTCTTTGTTATTTGAGATCTTGCATGCTTTCCGTTGTTACTAGCTATCTTGGCCAAGTATATGCTAGCAACTCCAAGAGTTAGTATTTATGCTCGATAGTGGGTCCATGCCTCTGGTAATCTGGGGAAGTGACAGAAATCTCTAAGGTACTAGATGTGCTGTTGCTACTAGGGAGAAAACAACAATCCTTTGTTCATAGAACAATCGTATTGTTTACTTTACACGCAGTTCATAAAGCAATAATCTATTGCTTGCAACTAAATACTGGAGGGGGTTCAGATGATAACCTGAAGGTGGATTATTAGTCATAGATGCAGTTGGATGGCGGTCTATGTATTATGTTGTAATGCCCAATCAATTCTTAGAGGAGTCAAGTTGATTAGTATATGCATGTATTGCTTTCTCGGTGTTTGTCAATTGCCCCGCTGTAATTTGTTCACCCATTATGTTATCTATCTAAGGAGAGCCACCTCTAGTGAACTATGGATCCCGGTCCTTTTTCTTTACATACAATCTATAAACTATTTCTGCTTTGTGTTTACTTTCTGCAAACTTTTACTTCTTTCCGTTCGATACGTTTAATCCTTTGTTTTCCACAAAACATGGTGAGATTGACAACCTCATCGCAAGTTGGGGACAAAGTTCTGTGGTTGTGTTGTGCAGGTCTTCACGTTGCTACTAGCACCGGTAGTGCGCCCTGCCAAAGCTCAGCTAGCAACACCTTTGGGGTGTTTCCTTGCTCCTAATGGTTCGATTAAACCTTGGTTTCATAACTAAGGGAAAACTTACTGATGTGCTCATCATACCTTCCTCTTGGGGTTCCCAACGAGCTCTACGTCGAAAGTCGAGCGCATGAAGATCTTTTCTGGCGCCGTTGCCGGGGAGTCAAGGACATCTTCACAAGGGGAGTCCCTCATAATCAATCTCTTTACTTTGTTGTTTTTGTTTTGCTTAGTTTTCTTTTTGCTTTGTTTGCTTGTTTTGTTCTTCAAAAAACACAAAAAAAATTAGTTTTACTTGTTTGCTTTCTTATTTGAAAACCCAAAAAAATGACTACTCTTGAAAAACACTAAGTTGTGTGACTTCACTAGCACCAACAACAATGATTTTTGAGCACACCTATTGCTCCACCTGTGGCTGAAAATACTTTCTTTGAGACAAAACCTGCTTTGCTCAATCTTGTTATGAGAGAACAATTTTCTGGTATTGGTAATGAAGATGCCGCTTCCCATCTAAATAACTTTGTTGAACTTTGTGAGGTGCAAAAGCATAGGGATATAGATGGTGATATTATTAAACTGAAATTGTTTCCTTTCTCTTTGAGAGGAAAAGCTAAAGAATGGTTGAATTCCTTAACTAGGAATAGTATTGATTCTTGGACTAAGTGCAAAGATGCTTTTATTGGGAAATACTATCCTCCTGCTAAGATTATATCCATGAGAAGTGAAATAATGAAGTTTAAACAACTTGATAATGAGCATGTTGGTCAAGCTTGGGAAAGAATGAAATCTTTGGTAAAGAATTGTCCCACTCATGGACTGACTGCTTGGATGATCATCCAAACTTTTTATGCAGGATTGAACTATTCTTCAAGGAACCTATTGGATTCAGCTACTGGAGGTACCTTTATGACCATCACTTTGGGTGCTGCAACAAAACTTTTGGACAATATGATGGTTAATTATTCTGAATGGCATACTGAGAGAGCTCCACAAGGTAAGAAGGTAAATTCTGTTGAGGAAACCTCCTCCTTGAGTGATAAAATTGATGTTATTATGTCTATGCTTGTTAATGGGAAAGCCCATATTGATCCAAATAATGTTCCTCTAGCTTCTTTGGTTGCTCAAGAAGAGCAAGTTGATGTGAAATTCATAAGAAATAACAACTTTGGCAACAATGCTTATGGTAATAATGCTAATAGGAACAATTTTGGTAACAACAATTATAGGCCCTACCCTCCTAGTAATACTTATGGCTATAATGGTAAACCTGAATTACCTAGTGAAGGAAGAATTTTAAAAGTTGAAAGAGCCACTAAAAACTTCATGCAAATGCAATATGAGCAAAATAAACTATTTACTAAAACTATGGAGGAACAGTCTATCATTTTGAAGAACATTAGCCATTAACTTGAGAGTCTAAATAGGGAAATTCCTAGTTTACAATTGAAACTCTCTAATGCTGAAAGAAATATATCATCTTTGTCTGAAGCTCAATCTTAATTGATTAATAAAATGGCTGCTAAACCTGAAACTAATGAGAATCCCTTTGCAGCTACTAATGCTATACAAGTAAGAATTGATGAAAATGTTAGACTATTAGCTGAATTACATGCTAAATGGGAAAGAGAAGATGAAATTGCTAGAAACATTAGTGTTTCTACTATCACCACCACTAGTGTTGAGGCTACTAATAGTTCTACTACTTTAGATGATAAAGTTGATTTTGATCTTGATGGTTGCAACATCTCTGAAGTTATTAAGTTCCTACAAAAGCTTGCTAAAAGTCCTAATGCTAGTGCTAGGAACATGGCTTTTACAAAACACATTACTGATGCTCTCATAAAGATTAAAGAAGAAAAGATGAAACATAAAGCTTCTATTCCTATAAAACAAGAAGATGGTTGGGAACCCATCATTAATATGAAAGTGAATGACTTTGATTTCAAAGCTTTATGTGATCTTGATAGTAGTGTTTCTATTATGCCTAGAAGGATTTATGATATGCTTGATTTGCCTCCTCTTGAAGATTGCTATTTGAATGTCCCACTTGATGATAATGTTAAAAAGAAACTCATGGGGAGTCTTAATGATGTTCTTATTATGGTTAACGATTCCTATGTCCCCGTTGATTTCTATGTTTTGGATGTTGAATACAATGCTTCTTGTCCTATTACTTTGGGAAGACCTTTTCTTAGAACTATTGGTGCCATCATTGATATGAAAGAAGGCACCATTAAATATCAACTCCCACTCAAGAAAGGTATAGAACACTTCCCTAAAAAGAGAGAAAAGATTTCTTTTGCTTCTCCTATTGACGAGGGTTTAACTCATCAATGTCCATTGTTATGGACTTGGGTTTTGGAGAAGGAGGGAGCGCTGGAGACATCTATCGGCTAGCAAACAAGCACACAGGGGACAAAGGATTTACCCAGGTTCAGGCCTCGTAGAGGTCCCTACTCCTGCTTGTCTGCTCGTGGAATTATCGAAGGAGTCGAAAGTTACAATGGTGCATAGATGCAATCTGGCGAGGGTTGTGGAAACTAGGGTTGTGTGTCCTCCTCGCTGCCTCCTCCTAGCCTTTATATAGATAGGCTAGGTCTCGGGTAGCAGGTCGAGTCGGTTACAAGTTAGGGTTTCCCCTTCAAACTTTCTATCTTTAGCTTCTTCTTGTTCTTCAAGCAATTGAGAGTCCGCAAGTCACTCGAGTCCTTTCATCCAGGCCTTGGCGACACCGTGGGCCTATACGTATTTGGACCGTATATACCAAGCTCGAGTACCTGTAGGGTATACCCATGTCAGTAGCCCCCGAGTGTCCAGTGGAATCGCAGATTCGACTGGGGACTTTTGAAGTCCTTGAGTGCTTGATTGAGTACATTTCGATTGCTTTTATTTATGCCATAGGGATTGTTGATATACGTGCCTGATATAATCGAAGTACCGGTATCAGTTAACCACCTTAGGGTGAAACAACGCAATCTACTCGAACTCGAGTCCCCGGACTCGAATCCGGAAAAGTGCTGGCGTAATTCGACTCAGGCTGCGGAGGTCTTACAGGAGGCGAATTCCAGTTATACGGGTATTGATGTCTACGCACTTCTATTCTTGTAGACAGTTGTTGGGCCTCCAAGTGTAGAGGTTTGTAGAACAGCAGCAAGTTTTCCCTTAAGTGGATCACCCAAGGTTTATCGAACTCAGGGAGGAAGTGGTCAAAGGTATTCCCTCTCAAGCAACCCTGCAATCAAGATACAAGAAGTCTCTTGTGTCCCCAACACACCCAATACACTTGTCAGGTGTATAGGTGCACTAGTTCGGCGAAGAGATAGTGAAATACAAGTGGTATAGACAATTATAAGTGGTAACGGTGATAGAAGATAGCTTGATGGCGTGGAAAAGACTAAAGGCAAACTGAAATAAAGAAGGAAGCAAGTAAACATGTAACAGATCTAGTAGCAAACGGTGTATCAATGCTTAGAAACAAGGCCTAGGGATAATACTTTCACTAGTGAACACTCTCATATAAATATATTATCTTCATGATACTACTCTTAACTACTCTCCGGTTGGACACTCTAATCGATGGTAGGGCTATAATAGCATACCTCAAAGTAAGCCTTTCCCATCTAGAAAACCCCACACTGTCACCTTGAGCACTAGCTGGTTCCAACAAACACCACATTTTCATAAAGATATCTAACTCAAAATATAACTCATAACAAGTTTTTGTAATCTCTAGCCTAAGTGCCACCATGGTGAGCACGCTGTCACTTTCACACACATGGGGAGAGCAGAGATTCATTAAAGCACTTGAGTAGCAAGATAGATCTATAGATTACAAGCTCATGATCTCAATAAGATCATGCATAGAGAGAGATGAACACATAGCTACCGGTAGAACCCTTAGCCTCGAGAGAGAACTACTCCCTCCTCATCATGGGAATCAGCAACGGTGATGGAGATGGTGGTGGAGATCGATGGAGATGGCTTCGGGGGCACTTCCCCGTCCTGGCAGGGTGCCGGAACAAAGACTTTCTGTCCCCCGAATCTCCCCTTCAGTGGCGGCGGCGCAGTGGAACTTTTCGTGGATTTCTGGTTGACGATTTAGGGTTTTGGCTTCGGGAGGCTTCTTATAGGCCAGAGGGCAAGGTCGGTGGGCGGCCAGGGGGCCCACACCACCTGGTGGCGCAGGTAAGGCTAGCCCACGCCTAGGGGGGTGTGGCCAGGCCCTGGCCCCTCTCCGACTCTCCTTCTGGCTCCGTGAGTCTTCTGGGAAAATAGTAACTTTGGCTTTTGTCCCGTCCAATTCCGAGAATATTCATTTTCTGACTTCCTAGAACCAAAAACAGCAGAAAACAAGCAACTGGCACTGTGGCATCTTGTTAATAGGTTAGTCCAAGAAATCATATGAAAAGTACTCCAAAGTTGGAACAAAACACAAGAAAGTGGATAAAACTAAGCATGGAACATAAAAAATTATAGATACATTTGCAATGTATCAGGTATGAGCACTCGACGCGTCCGTCAAGGCATGTTCATCGTGCCTGTAGGCACGGATATATTTCTGGTAGTGCGCAGCTAAATGCGTTGCCAGGCCTTATTCAGGTCTTACCTTCACACTGTAAGCGCGGCATCCGAATTTTATCATCACGGAGACGATTCGGGCGACCCAGGAGACGTAGTCTCTTTGTAGGGAAAAATTATGAGGCGGTGTCGCCATGAGCTGCGAGTGCGGATGTTATCAACACACAGTTTTCTGTGCAAATAATCATAGGGTGCGTGACCAGCGCTCCCTATGGGAGTAGCCCCCGAGTGCCTGGTTGAGTCGAAGACTCAGGTAGGGACTAAATAACGTTTGCAACTGCCGTCGTCTTTTGGTTGCTTGTTTTAGTCAAAATTTTCCAGCGCTCCCTATGGGAGTAACCCATGTCCATAGTCGAATTGTATTTCGAATGGTTTGGGTTTGCTTTTGATTGTCCTTGTTCCTGCAAAAAGAAAAGAAAATCGTAGGGTGCGCGGCCAGCGCTCCCTATGGGAGTAGCCCCCGAGTGCCTGGTGGAGTCGAAGACTCCAGCAAGGACTAAAGTAGTCGAATTTTTTCACTGCGTAGCTTTGATGACGTCAGTGCTGATGCTTGTATGACCTCAGTTGCCCACATGAGCGAGTTTGACGGGACATGACGAGTGGTGGGTCCTACTTCCTGACTTTGATTTGACTGGGCGTGCATAATCTTTATTTTAACTACGCTTCCTCGATTTCCGCGCGTAATGGGAGTAGTGGAGGGACGGTTCGCGCTTCCCCTTCTCCACGTGTCCAACACGATGTGTGCCACGCGTCCAGTAGGGTTTTTCTGAGCCGTTGGTTGCATCTTCTAGGGGTTAAGTAGTGATGCTATGGCGGTAATTTCCCATCTGCGCTCTTTCTACCTTGTTGCCATCGCCATTGCTGCTGCTCTTATGCTTTTTGTTTCCCTTGTTTCCTCCACAACGCTGGACCACCTCCGCTCGTTTCCGAGCTACTTTCTGCGCTCGTATCGTCGCCTTTCAATGGGGAAGAAGAAAGGAGGCGTTGTTGCTGATTCCGCGGCCACTGTCGCCGTGGCGAAGAAGAAGGGTGGCTCCGCTGCTGTGGGCACTAGCACCGCCGCCGGCGGGAAGAAGAAGGTCGCGGGCACCCGCGTGACAAATGGTGCGTGGCGCCCTTCCATCATCAAGGCGTCGGATCTCCATCTTCTTTGCCAAGACGGAGTTATCTCCGCAGAAGTCACTGATGCGCGTGTCCCCAGCGGTGAGACCATTCCTGCTCCTCCCGCTGGTTTTCGAGTGATGTTTCTTGCATTCGTCATTCGTGGTCTTTCCTTGCCTCTCCACCCCTTTCTTAGGGGTCTTCTTTGTTTCTACGGGCTCTAGCTCCATCAGCTGTCCCCAAATTCGATCCTCCACACCACATGCTTCATCACTCTTTGCGAGTGCTGGCTCGGAATCAAGCCACACTTTGGTCTTTTCAAGCGCATATTTAAATTGAAGCGTCAGTCCGCATCTGGCTCTTTAGTTTATGACGTAGGTGGTTGTGGAATCCACGTCGACCCATCCGCCACCTACTTCGACATCAAGCTCACCAAGTCCGTCCAGGGATGGAGGGACAAATGGTTCTATGTTCACGATCAGAAGTCCAAAGATGAGCACTTTGGACTCGCGCCCTTCGATCCCGTGACTCGCTGCAAGAAGATGCGTTCCTGGAAGAACGTAGTTATGCCTGGCGAACTTGCGGAGACAGACGTGCTGTATCAACGCGTCTGCGACCTCGAGAGTCGCATAGGCGCAGAAGAGGGAGGTTGCGCCCTTATCCGAACTTGGCTGCGCCGTCGCGTCCAACCCCTTCAAGCCAGACTTCATCCCATGTTTCAATGGGCTGGCGTTGATGATGCCACTCGCGTGTCTGCCAATGGCATGTCCGCGAGTGAGGTGGATAAGAGGGTTCGACTGGTCAGAAGTACACTGGCAAGGATGTGCTTCCGAGTGAGCCAGTTGTTCCTCCTTTTGATGCTTCGAATCCTCCTCCTGAGGTACAGTTGTGCTACGCAGTAGCTTATTTTCTTGACTGCTTTTCTGTTGCTTACTTGTTCTTTTTGCTGATCTTCGCTGTCTGTATGCAGGATTGGGCGGTGTCGCCTTGTATGCCCCCTCTCCCTGAGGGGATTATTCCTCGCGAAGCTTTGGAAGAGGACGAGTCTGAGTCGACTGTCCCTTCTGATGTGGAAGAGGAAGCCCCCGAGTCCGAGAGCCCGGATACTCGCAAGCGTTCGCGCAGCAAGGATTCCGACGCATCGTCTCCTTCGACTCCAGAAGGCACGGCTGTTGGCGCAGAGTCGCCAATTCCCGCCGTTCCTGTGAGAGCTGTGGCACCATCTTCTCGCAAGAAGATGCGATTGCCTAAGGAGTCTTCATCGGAGTTGGTGGAGGCCATGTTTGATTTTGACAAGTTTGACTGGTAAGTTTAGGAGTTCATTTGTTATTATCTGTTTTCTTCTTGTTGGCTTTGCCCTGGAGTTTGCCCTTTCTCAGTGTGAATTTTGTCTTGTAGTCAAGAGGCATCGTCATCTTCTGGCGACGTCGAGTTTTTGAAGGAATCGGGAGTCGCGACCTCAAGGGCCAAGGAAGAGGTCGAGCGTGCTCCTTCCCCTCCGGTGGTGGCCTACTCCGGGCACAATTCTTCGAGCTCTCCTCACGTAGGGGAGCATCGAATGGTTGCTCGGATGACGGTACAGCAAACCTCTTCGGAGTCATTAGAGGATCATGTAAGTATATCTTTCCTTCTTTTTAGTGTGGCAGTCGATGTTATCCGTTGCTTTCACTGATTCCTTGTTTGTGCGGCAGCTCCTTGTAAAGGAAGCCACGCAAGTGGCAGAGCAGGTGATGGCGATGGGTCGCTAACATGTAATGCTGGAGACGCGTCACCGCGTGGTCGAAAGTGAGTGTTCTACACTTATTCTTTTTCGTCTTCTCCTTTTTTGGTATAGTCAACTGATAGTCAACTTTTGATTGCCGTGTAGCTAAACATAACGCTTTACTGCGCAACGTCGCCACCTTGGAGAAAACGCTTGCCGCGGCTGTGAAGGGTCGCGACGAGGCACTCGCAGCTCGTGACGAGGCATAGAAGCGTGAAGAGGATCTGCGTGCCTCCTTTGCGGCTAGGGAAAAGTTTCTCAAAGAACAACTGTTCTCAGTCGCCAAGGCTCTCTCAGTTACCTTTTACTTGTGGATATTGTTGTCCTTCTCTACCCTTAGTGTTTTTTGCTGGTAGCGCTAAAGTTTTTGATCCATGCATGGGTTCATGTGCAGATGCTGGCGATCTGAGCTTTGACCCGCAGGCCCTTCGTCGCGACGATGCTCTGGCAGGCGTGGTGTCTGCAGTCGAGGACCGTAGCGCCGTTGTCAAAGATACACTTTCCAAGGCCAAGGTCGCGCTCAGTCGCCTCCGGGAAGAGTTGATGCCGAAGGCTGAGCTGATTGATAACATGGACGAGCTGGTGGAGTCATTCGCCGGTGGTGTGCCTTCCGCCTACAAGAACTCCCTCCGCGTGGCTGGTGTGTCCATGACACTCGCGATGGTGCAGGCCCACGGAGCTGATATCGATCCTTCCGCGGTATCGAAGGCAATGCCTGTTGGCGCGGATGGTCAACAGGAAGTCTTCGCTCCTTTTGCGACTGCCTGTGCTAAGTATGGCCATCACTTGATAAATACTGTTGCGAAGTACTCGGAGGAGCTCCAACATGCTAAGAAGGCGGCGAAAGCCTCGGCCTCAGGGGCCGGTGGAAAGTCAGTGGCGTCTGACACTGCCACAGACTTGATGAAGCCCTCGAAGTCAAAGAAGCCAGCTGCTCCGTAGTTATCTTTTGTAATAGTTGATTGATTGTTCTTTTGGTTTAAGAACAATCCTGCTGGCGAGTGTGTCTGTGAATACTTATGTCGATCCTGAATGCATCTATTCCCTTTGCCTTTGTGTTAATTTGGTCGCCTTATTGGCCTCTGTCTTGACTTGTGGTAGGGTACATCAAGTGATCCCGTGGGGGGAACCCAGGACTCGCCATCTCTTGATGATACAGTTGCACCACCGCGCTCTAGGGTAGAGGAGCTATCCTTGCTTTCGCGACTTCGTGATCATGTGAAGAAACTGGAGCGTGAGTTTCCCATGCTCCGTGGTAGCGCGGACATGTGGAAGTCGAAGACGGAGAAGGCCGCCGCCCGCGAGCAATATCTGCTTGGCGAGGTGACGTAGCTGGGCGACCAGTTCAAGTGTTAGTTTGCTTATTCTTATCTTTTCCTTTGTAGTCACTCGCCATGGTACGTTGTACTCATGCTATTGGTGTTGCTTCGTGTAGTTGTTAGCGCGCGCCATCCGCAGGAGGAGAAGGATAGAATTGCCATTCGCCTTCATGAACTCACCCAGGAGCAACTTCAAGAGAGTGGATACTTCTGGGTAGATCATGATCGTGCGACTGCGCTGGCAACCCTGCAGGATCGGGCATCACGAGTGCTGCTCTTTCTGAAGAAGTCACAGTCGTGCTTGAGGAACATTTATCGGGTGATGTTCCCGCTGGATGACACCCCATCAAGCCTGCTGGCTCTCCTTGCCAAATTTCAAGATCTGTCGGCGGTTCGCGAGTGCGTGAGGCAACAGTTGGTGGCTGGTGACAAGGCTGCCATGTCAATGGTGCGATTGCACAGGCATGGCGTGGATGTCGCCGCCATTGCCTCTGGGCCTCCAGCACTGCCAGCATGATCTGCCTGGAATATGGTGTCGCACTATCAGGCGGTGGACCGTCCAGCAGAGGAGATCGTCGACTTCTTCGAGGAACAAACCAACGTTCTTCTGCTGCAATAGTAGCCAAATTTGTATCCTGCACATAAGTATACTTGTGTTGTAAAGTTCATATAGATGTTGTAGATAATTTACTGTCGAATGTGTATAAGGAGCTTTGTTAGCGTGAGGTGCGTTGCACTATGCGAGTCCTTTTTGTTAGCGTGGCCATCTTTTATCTCAGTCCCTTGTCAACCTGTCAGGTGCGTTGCAGCTGGGTTGAGTTTGTGTTAAGGGGTTCGATTGATGTGCCATCTACTCAGGATATCGCGTTTTTGGTTCGAAGAACAGATGTATGTAGGGTGGCGCAGCCCCCAAGTATAAAAATTGACAAAGTAAAGGAGAACACGGGGTTTTGGGGCACTTAGCTTTTATTTATTCGAAGAACAGTGCGAGGTACAATGTGCGGCTAAGTAGCCTTGGCTGAGTAGCCTTATTTGTGATGTAAAAGTAAAAAACAATTAGGGGTAGAAGCGTCGCAGTTGTGCGACGTTCCAAGGGTTGGAGTATGCGACTCCTGTCTCTAAATCTTGAAGGCGATAGGCGCCACCTGGGATTACTTCTGTAATCACGTACGGTCCTTCCCAAGGGGACTTGAGTTTGAGATGCCCCTACTGCTTCAGTCGCAGGACCAGGTCACCTTCGAAGAAGGATCTGGGGCGAAGCCTTCTACTGTGGTAGTTGCGTAGGTTCTGCTGGTAGATCATGGATCTTTCTGCGGCGATTTCTCTTGCTTCGTCAAGGAGGTCGACGGAGTCTTCGCGTGCAAGGGATGACTCTTGTTCGATGTAAGCGACCACGCGCGGCGCCTTGTATCGTACTTCAGCGGGTAGCACTACCTCTGCCCCGTGCACCATAAAGAATGGCGTGTAGCCCGTGGCGCTGTTTGGAGTTGTACGTAGGCTCCAGAGTACGGATTGCAGTTCATCTGGCCAGCAACCCGTGGCTTGTTCGAGTGGTTGTAGGAGTCGCTTCTTGATGCCGCTGCAGACAAGTCCGTTTGCTTTTTCCACCTGACCGTTGGTCTGTGGATGCGCTACTGAGGCGTAGCTGATGTTGATCCCCAGGTTCTCGCAGAATTCTTGGAACTCCTTGGATGTGAAGTTCGTCCTGTTGTCGGTGATGATGATGTGCGGCACGCCGAAGCGGTAGACGATGGACTCAAAGAACTTGACTGCGCTGTGCCCTGATTGGTTGGTCACCGGCATGGTCTCGATCCACTTGGTGAATTTGTCGACTTCAACCAAGAGGTAGACGTAGCCTCCACGTGAGGACCTTGGAAGCTTGCCAACCATGTCGATCCCCCACTGTGCGAAGGGCCAGGCCAATGGAATAGGCCGTAGCTCTGCGCCTGGTGCGTGTGACTTGTCCACGAATCGCTGGCAAGCATTGCATTTTTGGACTATGTCCTTGGCGTCGCGCATGGCCGTGGGCCAGTAAAATCCAGCTCGTAGAGCTTTGGCAACAAGGGCGCGACTGCCGGCGTGGTGCCCGCAGGTCCCTTCATGGATGTCGAGGAGAACTGCTCTTCCATCAGCCATGGAGACGCATCGTTGTAGCACTCCTGTGATGCTGCGTTTATACAGTTCGCCGTTGATAACGACGAATGCCTTGGAGCACCACGCGATGTGCCGTGCATCTGTCGGGTCGTCCGGTAGTCTCTTGCTGAGGAGGTATGTAATGTACGGCTGCATCCAAGATTGCTCGATCATCATGACTGTCATTGGTCCCTCGAGTCCTGTGTCCAGCTCCAAGTCATCGAGTGACATTGGCTCATTGGGTGGCGTAGCCCCCAAGTCCGTTGCTGCGCTTGTTTTCTTCTCTACGGCCTTTGGCTTGATGGAGCGTTCGCATATGCGCTCGATAAATACCCCAGGTGGTATGGGGGCGCAGGTAGAGCCTATGTTGGCGAGTGCGTCCGCCTCCTCGTTGCTTTCACGACCTACGTGTCGCAACTCGCAACCATCGAAGTCTCCTTCGAGTGTATCGTAGAGGTCGCGGTACGCGATCATGTTGTCGTTCAGTGCGTCGCACTCGTGCATTGTTTGGTTGACGACCAACTTGGAGTCGCTATATATGATGAGCCTCTTGGCGCCGCAAGATTTTGCCATCCTCATCCCGTGCAACAGGGCCTCGTATTCAGCCTCGTTGTTTGAGGCTGTGAACTGCATTCGCAGGATATACTTCAGCTTGTCCCCTTGAGGTGATGTCAGTATGACACCTGCGCCTGCTCCATCTTTCCGCTTGGACCCATTGAAGTGCATTGTCCAGAGGTAGGACATATCTGGCTTGTCCAGGAGCTGGTTCTCCATCCAGTGCACAAGAAAGTCAGGGAGCACTTGCGACTTGATTGCGTCGCATTTTTCGTAGGTGATGTCTCGTGGAGACAACTCTATTCCCCAAAGCGCGACTCACCCCGTGGCGTTGGGGTTATTGAGGATATGCCCCAATGGGGCGTCGTTGACTACCACAATTGGGTGTTCCTGGAAGTAGTGGCACAGTCGCCGGGCGGTCATAAAGACACCGTACGCCAACTTTTGGTAGTGCGGGTACCGCTGTTTTGTTGGCGTGAGGACCTCGCTGAGGTAGTATACCGGGCGTTGTACGCCGTGGACCTTGTTTTCCTCAGCTCGCTCAATGACGAGCACTGTGCTGACCACCTGGTTGGTGGCGGAGATGTACAGCAATGGTGGTTCCCTTTCTCGTGGAGTCACCAGCACTGGCGAAGTGGATAGCAGGCGCTTGAGATCTTCGAATGCTTCTTGCGCTTCATTGGTCCACTCGAATTTTTCAGCTTTGCGGAGGAGCTGGTAGAAGGGCAGTGCTTTTTCACCCATCCGACTGATAAATCGACTGAGGGCCGCGATTCGTCCGGCCATTTGGAAGCCTCTTATGTTCTTCGGCTTCTCCATGGCTAGTATGGCTTTTATCTTCTTCGGGTTCGCCTCGATTCCCCTCGCGGAGATGAGATACCCGAGCAGCTGCCCAGATGGTACGCCGAAGGCGCATTTGTCCGGATTGAGCTTGATCCGGTAACGATCGAGGTTGGCGAAGGTTTCGCGCAAATCGTTGATTAGAGAGGCTTCCTCCTTGGTCTTGATTACTATGTCGTCGACATAGACTTGGATGTTGCGACCTAGTTGTTCCTTGAGGCAAGCCTGCATGCACCGCTGGTAGGTGGCTCTCGCGTTTTTTAGCCCGAAGGGCATTGTGTTGTAGCAAAACATACCAAAGGGCATTATAAACGTTGTTTTCTCCTGATCTTCCTCCTTCATTCGAAATTGATTATAGCCTGAGTAGGCGTCGAGGAAGCAGAGGCGCTCGCATCCCGCGGTGGAGTCGATGAGCTGCTCGATCCGTGGCAGCGGAAAGTGATCTTTTGGGCAGTGCTTGTTTAAAGAAGTGAAGTCCACACACATCCATAGGATATCCGTGTCCTTTTTTGGTACCAGTACCGTATTGGCGAGCCATTGCTTTCCTTGATCTCGCGTATGAACTTGGCCTCGAGGAGTCTGTTGATCTCCATTCCGACTGCCTTCGCCCGTGGCTCAAACAGTCGCCTGATTGTTTGCTTGACTGGGCTTGCGTCGGGGTTGACGTTGAGTGCATGCTCGGCGAATTCCCTGGGAACTCCTGGCATGTCTGCAGTACACCAGGCAAAAATTTCCCAGTGCTCACGGAGGAATTCGACGAGTGCGAGTTCCTATGCGGGACTCAAGTTGTTGGCGATGAGGGCCGTCTTGGCGGGATCCGATGGATGGACCTGCACCTTCTTTGTGTGCACAGATGAGTCGAAGGAGAGGTCAGGTGAGCTTGGCCTACTTAGGGGAGGCAGACTGTTGTCTGTCGTCTCTTTAAGTCTTGCGAGTTCCTCCTGCATGCCAAAGGATTGGGAGATTCTATTGAATTCCCTATCGCAACTGTCAGATCGCTCAAAGCTCCCGTTGATCGTTATGACGCCGTTGGGACCTGGCATTTTCATCTACAAGTAGGCATAGTGGGGTACTACCATGAACCTAGCGAATGCGACGCACCCAAGGATGCAATGGTATTGTGAGGGCCAGTCGACGACCTCAAAGTCGATGCGCTCGTGCCGGAAGTTCTTCGGCATGCCGAAGATGACGTCGAGGTTGATTTTGCCCAGGGGGTATACACCTTTCCCTGGGACGATGCCGTGGAACATTGTGTCCGATGCCTCCAGGCAGGTTAGAGGGATCCTCATTGCTCGCAAGGTACTCATGAATATGAGGTTGATGCCGCTTCCGCCATCCATGAAGACGCGACTCATGTTGAAACCTCCAATTTGCGCCTCGAGAACGAGGGGGCAATGACCTGGGAGAGGTATCTGAGGCGGGTGGTCGCGTTTATCGAAGGTGATGCACGACTCGCTGCCACTGAGGTACTCAGTGGTGGATGGTGGCGAGTGCGTGGCCAAGTTGACTTGGCGAGTGATGGCCTTCTGCACCGCTGAGGGCGCCTTTTGGATCATCATGGTGCCCATGGCCCGTGGGTACGGTTCGCCCCCGTGGTGCTGGTCCGGTGCGGCTCCGTTCGGGGGTGGCCCAGGTGGTGGTGGTGGTGCGCCATGCGCCACGGCGCCTGGAGCGGCTCCGTAGCCTCTTTCGACTGCACTATGGTTCATCCGAACCAATCCCTCGTGCAGCTTGAGGAACTCGCGGCAGTCTTTGAGGAGGTGGCTGGACTTTCTCTTGCCGTCATACTTGTCTATGTAGAAGTGTACCATGCATGGCCCGGACAGTTTGTCCTCGATGGATGTCGTGGGTGCCTCATCGCGAGTGCGGCGTTGCCATACTTGCATGGTTTTCCTGGAGTCGTGGTATCCGCCGCTACGATATCTGCTGTTGCGGTTATCGTCGCGTCTATCAGCGTAGCCGGCCACGACCATGTTGACGTCGTCACGGTCGTCGTAGATGCGCATGCGGCGCTTGCCTCGACGGTCACGTCTGCGTTCGAGTGCTGCTTCCTCGTCGGAGTGAGCGCGATTCTTTACTGAATCTTCTCCATCAGCCCACCGATTCGCGATCTCCATCAGGTGGTCGATGGTCAGGGGCTTTGAGCGGCCCAGCTCCTCCTTGAGCTCTAGGCGACGGACACCACCGTTGAATGCATCAATCGCGTGGTCTTCTGAGATGTTTTCCGCGGAATTCTTGATGATGGACCACCTTTGGATGTAGGAGCGCAGCGATTCGCCAGATCTTTGCTGGCAGCATCTCAGCTCTTCGATTGATGCGGGTCGTTTGTACGTGCCCTTAAAGTTGCGCACAAAGCTGTAAACCAGCTCATCCCAACTGCGAATGGATCCGCGTGGGAGGTTATTGAGCCATGCCCGGGCGGCGCCCTGCAGCTGTAGCTGCAAGCATTGCATGGCAAGATTGACCGCCTCCGTGGAGCCTGACGGAGGAGATGTGGTCCTCCAGCCAGATCTTGGGGTCCTGTAGACCGTCAAATTTCGGGTTCTCCGATGGGAGTTTAAACCCTTTAGGCATTCGCTTCTTCCTAATGGATCTGCTGAAGCATCGGGCGCCGTGTCAGTCGACCGAGCATGTCGTCGACCGAGCATGTCGTGCCCTTGATTTGTCGATCTTGTGCTGCGTGACGTCGTCGTGCGCATCGTAGTCGCGATCGTGTCGCCGTGAGCGGCGGCGCCTAGACAGGTCGTGACTATCAGCGCTGGATGAGGGCGAGGAGTGGCGCTTTGCCCTTTTTGGGTCTGGTGTTGGCTCCTTGTCGAGGGCGGCCTCGATTAATCCCAAACCCGCGATCGTAGATCGGTGCATGGCAGTTCAGGGATCTCCAGCTGGCAGCTGGTTATTGAGGAGGTACATGGTGGCTGTTGTCACCGCAGCCTGCGGCGTCCTGGGGACTATGTTGCCTCTCGTGTCGACTGTGATAGAGCCGAAGTCAAGGACTTTCGCGGCTTCTATGCGCTCTTGTTCGGTAAGATGAGCAATCCGTGACTGCCTCTTCTTGGCAAGGTACTCGTTGCCTCTTGAGGAGGATCCTCCATAGGAGGAGAGCCCAGCGTGACGAAGGCTCGTTTCGTCTGCTGCCTTTGTACGCACCTCAAGTTGCGCGATTGTTTGCAGTTGGCGCTTGAATTCTTCCTTCAGGAGCCAGTGATAGCCCATCAGCAGTTCCTGCGGGGACCCAAAGGGTAGAGGTGTACCCCGTAAGGCTTCGCGGCAGTGGTCCCACTCTTGCTCATTGAGCTTGATTACGACGCGTTCGCCGGTTTGCTCATTGATTATGCTGGGAGGTTCGACTGCTCCTCCATTGTTGACGGGAACGCGATTGCCGCCGTTGCCACCGTTGCCAACGTTGGGTGGATCGGTGCCATTACCGGTGTTACCACCGTTGTCGCGATTGGCGGAGGTGTCGCCTGCGTTGATGACGGCGCACATGAAGTGATTGGGGAAGCTCTTGCTTCCACAACTTTCAGATTCGGAACCGTAGGTTCCATCTTCAGTGGCCAGATCGTTCGGATCAGAATCGCGACTGTTGTCGCTGATCGTGTTCTCGACTGCCACCGGGGCGTTGAGCTCGCTGAGGGTGCCGATCGATGGAGGGAACCATGATGCCGGTGCAATCGCCGGTGATGTTAGCTGATCAGGCATGCGAAGCGTGCCCATCTGACCGACTTGGAAGCGGAAGCTCCCAATCGCCAGGCTGATTCCGTCGCCCACAGACTCGAAGGCCAGGCAGGTGGCCGGCATGTGGACGGTGAAGTCGAAGGCGCCGAAGAGCTGGCGAATCTCCGTTGTTGCGGAGTTGTAGATCACAGTTGATGGGGTCGAAGAAGCCGCAACATTAGCACTCCTAGTTCCCACAGACGACGCCAATTGACGAGGGTTTAACTCATCAATGCCCATTGTTATGGACTTGGGTTTTGGAGGAGGGAGCGCTGGAGACATCTATCGGCTAGCAAACAAGCACACAGGGGACAAAGGATTTACCCAGGTTCAGGCGTCGTAGAGGTCCCTACTCCTGCTTGTCTGCTCGTGGAATTATCGAAGGAGTCGAAAGTTACAATGGTGCGCAGATGCAATCTCGCGAGGGTTGTGGAAACTAGGGTTGTGTGTGTCCTCCTTGCTGCCCCCTCCTAGCCTTTATATAGATAGGCTAGGTCTTGGGTAGCAGGTCGAGTCAGTTACAAGTTAGGGTTTCCCCTTCAAACTTTCTATCTTTAGCTTCTTCTTGTTCTTCAAGCAATCGAGAGTCCGCAAGTCACTCGAGTCCTTTCATCCGGGCCTTACCGACACCGTGGTCCTGTATGTATTTGGACTGTATATACCAAGCTCGAGTACCTGTAGGGTATACCCATGTCACCTATGAAAACAAAATTTGGTCTTAATGCTTCTTCATTTGAGAACACTTGATTCTTTCTTTGCTTCTTATGCCTAACTTAAAGGCGTTAAAGAAAAGTACTTGTTGGGAGATAACCCAAGAGTTTAGATGAGTCTTGGAAGTTATTACTTCTGTAATAACCTCTCCTTATCCTTTTTATTTGCTTTTTGTGCAAAGAGTAACCTCTAATGAGAGTGAAGTAATGATTGGGAAAGTTGCTGTCCCGAAACAGATTTTTGTGCTTCACCGTAAAAATTCCTGAGAGAGCTCTGTATGTCGGATTGAGCTGTAATTTTTTGTGATTATGCCCCAGGTTGTTATATAACTTTAGTTAGTTCAACACTTTTTGATTTGAGCAACATAAGGTCTTCGAAAAAATTCGTCTTTACCTGCTGGTCTGTTTTGACAGATTTCTGCCATTTTCTGCATTTGCTTCTTGTTGGTTCCTTCTTGAGTTCTTTTGGGGAATTGAGCTTTTTGAGGGAAGTGCTACAGTAGCTAGTGTTCTAATGGAAGTTTATTTGGTGTTAGAACTGAACCTTGAGACTTATTTATCTTAAATGCACTAATGTTGCTAATGACATTCTGTGAAGTTTTGTATGAAGGAAAAATTTCAGGTGTATGAAAGGAATGAGTAATAAGATGAAGGATGGACTAAAGCTCAAGCTTGAGGATGTCACGCGTGTCACCCCAAGAAATATACAAGAAGTACAAGCGTCAAAGCTTGGGGATGCCCAAGGCATCCCCTTCTTCATCAATAAAAATTCCAGTTTTCTTCCAAACGCTTCATTTTTATTGTTTCATGCACAGCTGTGTTTTTCTTGGAGCGTCTTCTTTTTCGTTTTCGTTTTGGTTTTCGTTTTCTTTGGTTTGCTTAGTTTTCTGAATAAATTGGTTGGACCCCCTCTTTCATACATTTGGTTTGCAAATAGTTTGGTTTAGTTTGGAAAAGAGTAGGAAAGTTCATACTTATGTGGTAAAAAGAGCTCGTTTTTGACTGTGGCTATGCTTTGTCATGCCATGCTTGATATTGTTTTGGCTTTATGATTAGTATTCTTTGCTGTAGCATGACTTGTTATAAACAATTGAGATTGCTTAATGTGTCTTGGATGAATCATGCGATGTTTTAGCATATTAATGCATAATATAGTGGTATTCTCCTTTGATGCTTTATTTGGGTTGACTTGGCGCATGCTCACACCATGTTATGACTATCCAAAGTCACCATAACCTTTATGATCCTTTAGTTTTAAACTTGTAGTATCACTTTATGCTTTGATCAATGATGTTTTGTCGCTCTGCATGATTATGGACATTATTACTCTCTTAGTTTGTCGCTCCTAGTCTTTTGCTAGCCTCCACAACAAAGTATGAGTTCCACTCATGCCTCCAACTCCCTAAACCAAGTTATTCCAAAGAGTCCACCATACCTGCCTACTAGCTTATGCTATTCCAAGTATATTCATGCTTTTGTTTACCTTCCACTTGTTATGAGAAAACTAGTGATTAATGCTCTCACGAACTTGATGGCACACTTTACTTTACTTGCCCTTAATAAACTTGAACCATTGTGTCTTCTATGTTGTATATGCTTGCACTTATTTGTTGGGAATTAGCAGAACCATGATTTCATGGGGAACGCTTTCAACATTGCACTTGGTACTTCTACCTAGTTGATATCATGCTCTTTTGTATATGGATGTCGTCGGTGTGAAATAAAGCGGAGCTTGTAAGTCCATGGAGTTATGTATATGTGTTAGAGAAACGCCTGGGCCGCTGGTCTAATCCATGCTGACATGGTGGAAACCTGCAGTGTAACCATAATGAGCTGTCTATGAAGCATTCTTCTTATAAAAAAAGAGTCCTATATTGAGAAAAAAGAGAAAAAAAAGAGATACTATGAAAAGAGGAAAGAGAGAAAAAAGCACCATATTCCCATGGTAAATAAGAAGAATGTTGAGATGCTTGTTGTCTGCTTGCCTTGTCATTTTGATATGGGGATTCTTCCGTATCATCGGGCAAGGGGTACCCCGTTGGCGGTTCTCAATGATACACATGTACTTACGATGACAAGAACTTCCCGGTGACTAAACTTGAGTAGCATGAGGAGCGACCCTCGTATACAAGGGACATGAGATTTCCGACTTATACTTCGTCAAGCATGTACACCATAGTTTGTTCACTTTAACCTTAATCACTTCAAGATGCTTATGATAGGGGCAATGAGAGCTGAAAGCTTTAAGTATCATAATTTTTGGAAGCTCTTTATGAGACTTGAATCCCTACTTCCTTTTACAAAAGGCCTTTATTCCACCATTATATTGAGTCTCCACCTTCTATCTTTATGCACTTACTTTGAGAGCATAGTGGCCATTCTTAGTTCTATGTGCATTATCCCAAGACTAGTTGATTGATGCATACTTTGATATTGCTTGTTTTAAACTATTGTATCTAGTCACTCTTATGAACTTTGAAGGTGTCCTATGCATTTATATTTGCTACTCTATTGAGGGACAAGCTGAATACTATTATGCTATGTTTTCTTTATGTGAAACAAACAAACGTCTTGCAAAGCATTGTTATTCATGATTCTTTTGTTTGTGCCTTTTCATGTTGCATCATAGTTTCTTTGCTTATTGCTAGAACTTTGTCTTTCATGTTATGATTGAAGTACTATGATCCCAACTTTGAGTGTTTTGCAAATACTTTGATCAAGTCTTTGATGCTGCATGTCACCTCAAAAATTATTTCTTTTTATCACTTACCTACTCGAGGACGAGCAGGAGTTAAGCTTGGGGATGTTGATACATTGCAAATGTATCTATAATTTTTAATGTTCCATGCTTGGTTTTATCCACTTTCTTGTGTTTTGTTCCAACTTTGGAGTACTTTTCATATGATTTCTTGGACTAACCTATTAACAAGAGCCACAGTGCCAGCTGCCTATTTTCTGCTGTTTTTGGTTCCAGGAAAGTCGGAAATGAATATTCTCGAATTGGACGGACAAAAGCCAAAGTGCTTATTTTTGGAAGGGATCAAGTGCCGTCACGAGACGGGAGGGGCCGGGGCGCCACACCACCTGGCCGTGCGGCCAGGCCTGGCCCGCGCCAGGGGGTGGTCTGGTGGCTCCCGGCACCCCCTCGGCCTCTCCTTCCGCCTATATATTGCCCTCGGGACGAAAACCCTAAGGACCCGATCAAAAATCCACAAAAGAGTCTATAGCCGCCGTCATCTCCATCCCTAGATCGAGAGGGATCTGAAGATCTTCGCAGCACCCTGCCGGAGAGGGGAATTCACCCTAGAGGCCTTCTTCATCACTATGCAAGCCTCCGGTGTGATGCGTGAGTAGTTCATCCTTGGACTACGGATCCATGTAGTAGCTAGATGGCTGGTTTCTCCTCCTTTGTACTTTCATGTTTAGATCTTGTGAGTCTGCTCATGATCAAGATCATCTATTTGTAATCCATACATGTTGTGTTTATAGGATCCGATGGATATTGAGATGCTATTTCAGATTGATTATTGATTCTATCATGTCTTTGTTATTTGAGATCTTGCATGCTTTCCGTTGTTAGTAGCTATCTTGGCCAAGTATATGCTAGCAACTCCAAGAGTTAGTATTTATGCTCGATAGTGGGTTCATGCCTCGTAACTGGGAAGTGATGAAATCTCTAAGGTACTAGATGTGTTGTTGCTACTAGGAGAAAACAACAATCCTTTGTTCATAGAACAATCGATTGTTTACTTTACACGTAGTTCGTAAGCAATAATCATTGCTTGCAACTTAATCTGGAGGGGTTCGGATGATAACCTGAAGGTGGATTATTAGTCATAAATGCAGTTGGATGGCGGTCTATGTATTATGTTGTAATGCCCAATCAAGTCTCAGAGGAGTCAAGATGATTAGTATATGCATGTATTGCTTTCTCGGTGTTTGTCAATTGCCCCGCTGTAACACCTAGCATGTTATCTATCTAAGGAGAGCCACCTCTAGTGAACTATGGATCCAAGTCCTTTTTCTTTACATACAATCTATAAAGTGTTTATGCTTTGTGTTTACTTTCTGCAAACTTTTACTTCTTTCCATTCAATACGTTTAATCCTTTGTTTTCCGCAAAACACGGTGAGATTGACAACCTCATCGCAAGTTGGGGACAAATTTCTGTGGTTGTGTTGTGCAGGTCTCCACGTTGCTACTAGCACCGGTAGTGCGCCCTGCCAAAGCTCAGCTAGCAACACCTTTGGGGTGTTTCCTTGCTCCTACTGGCTCGATTAAACCTTGGTTTCATAACTGAGGGAAAACTTACTATTGTGCTCATCATACCTTCCTCTTGGGGTTCCCAACGAGCTCTACGTCGAAAGTCGAGCGCATCACACCTCTACTCCATCTTGTGGACAAGAAGAACTTGTAAAGGGATCTCAACGTAAAGGTAAAGAAATTCTAAATGAGGTTCTTAGCAGGCAAAGGACAAACAATGGAAGAGAGGGTCTTGGTTATGTTCCCAAGACAAAGAAGAAGAAGAACAAGAACAACAACAAGAAGAAGAGCAAAACTACTCAACCAAAGACTAGCACCACCACTAATGACAAGTCTAACTATGATGGTTTTGCAGGGGCTAATAATCCTAACTATGAGTTATATTGTGATTATTATGGTGATGTTTATGCTAGTTATGTATGTACTTATGATAGTTACATTCCTTGGTCTATTTGGGTTCCCAAGAACCTTGTCACTAACATGAGAGGACCCATTGGAAAATGGGTACCTAAAACCAAGAAGTAACTTTCTTGCAGGGCTATGCTTCCGGTTGGTCTAAATGGGTACTCGATAGCGGGTGCACAAGTCATATGACCGGAAGCAAGGAGATCATCATGAAGATGTGGCCAAATCATGATCACATAACCGTCTCCTATGGTGACAAGTCAAAATCTGAGGTATTGGGTCTCGGCAAAGTTGTGGTTTTCATTGATGCTGATTTGGTGGTACTCTTGTGGAGCAAGTCTCTAAAAGTCGCTTTCGTGGGATATGTCGAAAATGACCTGTACGTGGTGGACTTCTCGGGGAAAACCACTACAGGTCCGATGTGTCTTTTCGGAAAGGCTGACGCAGGTTGGTTATGGCATCGCCGACTAGACCACGTCAATATGAGAACTTTGCAAAGTCTCCACAAGGGTGGCCACATCCTTGGACTAAAAGAAAATGTTTCCTTTGCCAAAGATCGTGTTTGCAGGGCTTGAGTTGAAGGGAAAATGCATGACTCTCCTCATCGAAGGAAGACCATTATTTCATCAAAGAGGATTTTGGAGCTCCTTCATGTGGATCTCTTTGGACCTCCATCAAATGCAAGCCTCGGTGGGAAGAAGTACTGCCTCGTGATTGTTGATGATTACTCAAGATACACATGGGTCTATTTCTTCAAGTTGAAGAGCGAGACTCAACAAACGGTCATCGATTTCACTAACGAGGTTCAAAGTCAACACAATGTCCCTATATTGTCAATAAGAAGTGATAACGGCTCCGAGTTCAAGAACTACACCTTAAATGAATTCCTAAGTGAAGAGGGGATAAGACATCAATATTCCGCTGCGTACACCCCTCAACTAAATGGTGTTGCCGAGAGGAAGATCTGGACCTTAATGGACATGGTCAGATCTATGCTAGATGAATTTAAGTCTCCTTATAACTTCTGGGCTGAAGCAATCTCTACCACGTGCCATTCATCCAACCGGCTCTACCTCCGCAAAATCTTGGACAAGACACCATATGAAATACTAACTAGTAACAAGCCAAACATCTCCTACTTCCGGGTATTTGGTTGTAAGTGTTTGTTTCTCATTAAAGGAGTTTGGTTATCTAAATTTGAGTCTAAGGCTTTAGAAGGCATTTTTGTTGGTTATGGTGCCGAATCCCACACTTATAGAGTCTACAATAAGCTCTCCGAAACTGTTGTTTAATCTTGTAGTGTGGTGTTCGAGGAAAATGATGGCTCCCGTGCGGGGCAAGTTGATGTTTGTGATGCAGATGTTGAAATGCCCCAAGATGCCATAAGAAGAATGGGTGTGGGATTTTTCCGCCCCATTGAGGAACCCCTTGTGGCGGATCGGGAAGGACAATGCTCTACTCAAGTGTATCCCTCATTGACACAAGCTCAACATGCTCCAACTATTGGAGAATCTTATACACCAACCACATAGAATGCTGAAGGTAAACATGCTCCTGAATGCTCCAGACCGGATTATCCGGCCACCCCTCCATGCCGACCAAAATGATCAACATATCAAAGAAACAGCTGCAAGTCCCAGGCCGGATTTTCTGGCTGACCCCGGATTATCCGACCACTCTCCAATTCGAGCAAGATCCAGTCAAGTTAGCGAAGATGCTTCAGGTTCTCCCAGGCCGGATTATCCGGTCTCACCCACGGCCGGATTATCTGGCCCTAAAACTCCTGAAGAACAATAGCCTCCTATTACGGTTGTTGATCCACATCAAGGGCAAGGTTCATCATCTCCTACTCCTTCTAATCAAGCTACTGATCAAGGGCAAGCCAATGATTCCAACGAAGACTCAAATGATGAAGCTATTCCACCAAGAGACAACAAGCTTATTAAACTTCGTCGCAAATCTCGTGCCGATAGGAACCTTGAGTTAAGGGGTCATACTCTTGACAAAGTTATAGGTGATCTTCGACGAAGGGTTTCCACAAGAAGGGAGTTGGCAAGTTTCGGTGAGCATCAAGCTCACATCTCAATGGTGGAACCCAAGAAAGTGTTTGAAGCGCTAGAAGATCCGGACTGGGTTGTTGCTATGCATGAAGATCCGGTACAACACACAAGGACGATGAGATTCGGAATCATTTTATTCGGGACCATGTAGCTCGAGGCGATATTGATATATCTTTTGTGAGCACGAAGAACCAACTTGCTGATATTTTCACGAAGCCACTTGATGAAGCAAGGTTTTGTTACCTGAGGAATGAGCTAAATATCGTTGATTCAAGGAGCTTGTCTTGATTACCCATGCACTCACTCTTACATCTCAAGCTTATTTGGTCTAGGTGTGGGCATGGATATAGGGGGAGTGTGGTCCTAATTGATTTAGCTAACCCTCCCCCATAATGCCGAAAGCAAGTCAAATCATTTCTCTTAATATCATTTTGTGATATGTGAGCTTATTAATGAGTATTGGTCATGAACCCAAGATATATCTTTGTGGTGTCATACCATACACTCCAACAAGGTGGCTTCGTCCACCGCTCTCTTCCATGAGAAGAGTTGGATTTATGTGGATCTTTTTGGATTTTTGCTCATCTCATGTTCTTATGGGAATCACACTCAATTTTGGCTTTTAGTTGATTTGATTCTTGCAATCTTGGGTGTGTAGTACCATCTCAGTTTGGCTCTCTCAACCCAAGCCTCTCCCTACCTCTAAGCCATATTTTCTTGCACACAAGTCCCTTGTACACCTTGTGGGGGTTTTGTTTGGAGACGCGTGGGCCTGAATCTGTGTACAACAGAAATTAAGAATTTAGGCCGGATAATCCGGCCCTGGCGGATGCATCCCTTAAGGGCTGGGGTCGGGGGGAAGGGCTCATAACGAGCAGCACTTCTCCCCCGATCCTCTCCCTCTCCCCATCCGCTGCCTACCGTCCCCCACCCTCCCCGGAGCCTCTCCGGCTGCCGGATTCTCTGGGCCTACCCGGATATTCTTCTCCGTGCCTCCGGGTACCTTCTCCTCTCTGTTCTTCCTCCAATGAGTGAGGGTAACTCTCTCTCCCTATCTTTGGCTAGATGTGTTACTTGTTGGGTGGAACGTTGTCTAGAAGGATGTTACGTCGTGTAGTAATTGTAGTCTTGAAGTATCTTGGCCCGATCTACGTTTTTTCATTCAATCTAGGCGATTCTGAAATTTTCTGCCAGGGCCAGATTATCTGCCCCTGGCCAGGCCGGATAATCCGGCCTGACAGAGTCAAAACTGGTTCAGCTTTGTATGGATTTGTGCATTGCGTATGATTGGACTATGAACTATTTGCCTACTTTTTCTATGTTCTCTCTTGGGCTTGTGTATATGCTTATCCCCATGCTATCCGTCTTGTTCGCTTCACAGGTGGTTCTAGCGCTCCCAAGACCTACAAGCGTCGTCCTCGTGCTAAATACTTTCGGGACGATGGAAAGGGTAACTTAGTGGATGAGGTTGAGCTGGGGAGAAGGAAGAACAAGGAGAAACACATGGTTGAACAGGGAAAGAGGGATAGGAAGGGCGTGTCCAAGAGGAAGGGCAAAGGGCCCAAGATTAACTATAAAAATATGGATCCTGTTACTTTCTCCTCCATTCGTCATCGTGGTCTGTTTGATGAACTGTGGCATGATACTGAGCTGGGTGACTCTCGTTTTTGGTGTGCTGAACAAAAGGGTATCTATGAAGATGTGTATGCTCAGCAGAAGATTCAGCCTATGCATCCTCTGATGCTTGCTGAGGCCTTGGAGAAGCCTCACCTTGTTGATGTCATGTATGTGACTGAGAGGATGGGGTTGTACCATCTCATGGCCCTCTAATGATCCTATGATTCTGAGATTGTGAAGCAGTTCTTCTCCACCTTGGTTATTTGCGGTGATGAGCACCGCACCATGAAGTGGATGACTCGTGAGAGGACTATGCAAGATTATTTCCATGTTTTTGCTAAGGTTCTTGGTTATGCCTTCCGCAACAGGGGTCGTGCTAGTGGACATCGCATCATCACCCAACTCAAGCCCAATAAAGATACAGTCCTCTATCCGTGCACAGATGACAATGGTATTGTGGGCACCCTTGTTGGTATTTCTCCCATATATGCTTGCTTGGTGGGTCTGTTTCGTGATTCTATCACTCCAAGTGGAGGAAACAATGACAGTAGTCATGGTCACCTGGTTCAGCTTCTTGCCTTCTCTCACGAGGTGGCGTCCTGCGAGGATGAGTCCGTGTCGTACAAGCTGGATGTGATGGACTTTATTTACCATGAGTTGATCGATGCTATGTTCAATAGGCTTTCCATCCCATATACTCCATACATCATGATGCTGATCAGGCACTTGCTTCCCACTGAAGAGTTCAACATTGATGTTGTGCATAAGGCGAAGAAGATCTACACCAAGGTTCGGAAGACCTCTCACCCCTCCTCTGCTCCCGAGGGTCTCATGAGGGATGCTCGTGCTAGTGCTCGTAGGCCTCCAATGCCTCCTATTGCTCATGAGATCAAGCAGCTGAATTGGTTCCAGCGGAACATTCTTTGCATGGGCGTGGACACTCGCAAGGGATAGTATGAGGCTTACAAGCAGCACCATGAGATGGCCCACACTCAGCAGCTCATTCTCCACCATGTGTCTGGTGCTTTGGGCGACCCCCTACTCCTACTACTCCCACACCATATGCTTGGTGGAACTCTTCTTCTGGGTTTAACTATGGAGAGCTGGAGCGTCACCTGTTTCCTTCCGCGGCCACTACTGATGATGAGGAGGATGACACCGAGGAGCTTGATGATGAGGACGAGGATGAGGACTACGAGTGATCCCTTGGTACGTTAGCATCGCTCTTCTTCCTTTTTGGCGTATCGATGCCAAAGGGGGAGAAGTAGTTCTATTAGGTCTCCGAGGATTTGCATGGGTCGGGCACAAGTATTTGCACTTTAGTTTTTCGGTTTTTTTTCTCGCTTGTGCCCATTTAGCGTCGAACTTTTATGTGTGTTTTGTGCCGTATGAGACTATGTTTGTGTGGCTCTAGATTTATCTTGTGGAATATTCATATGGAGTCATCCATCATTCTGACTATATTGGATATCTATATCGAGGGAGGCGCTCACTATGGCTATCATTGGATATTCTTATAATGTTTTCAGGACACATCTATCTCCCTACCGGTGGTATGAGCTTTTCACATATGTTTCAATGAATTAGACTTATACTCTCTTGTGTGTATTTGTAATCAAATGCAAATTTTAGGACGCACACATTAAGGGGGAGTCTTTTTCATTCATTAAAAAATGTTTTCTTGAGAACTATCTTGCAAATCTTAGTATTGTCATCTAACACCAAAAAGGGGGAGATTGAAAGAACATTTCATGGTTCCCTATGTTTTGAGTGTTAGATAATAATACGGTGGAGTTTTCTCATGCGTGCTAAGTGTGCAGGGAATGATATTGTGTTTGGGGGGCAGATTATCCGCCCCCATCAAGGGCCGGATAATCCGTCCTAACTCATTTGGCAAAGGCAGGCATGGCGCGTCGCTCTGACTAGGGGAAGATTTTCTCCCGAAAAATCCGAACAGGGGTAGATTTTCTTCCCCTGACGGGATAATCTGGCCCTCACCTTGGGCCGAATAATCTGGCCCCCAGAAGGCGATCAAAGGTAGGCAAGGCACGACGCTCTGACTAGGGGTGGATTTTCTTCCCCTAACCGGATAATCCGGCTCTCACCTTGGGCCGGATAATCCACCCCCCAGGAGATGATCAAGGGCAGGCTCGGTGCGTCGCTCTGACTGGGGGCGGATTTTGTGTCAGATAATCCAAGTCTAGGGCGGAGTTTTCCTCAGGCCGGATAATTCGGCCCTCACTTGGGCCGGATAAGCCGGCCCCCAAAGGCTCCAACGGCTCAGTTGGGGCAGGGGGTATAAAATCGCCTTCATCCCCTCCATTCAGATCTCTTGATTCATTCGAAAAAGGCCAGACCTGTTGCAAGTGCTCTCTCTCTAGATCTCCCACTTCAACCACCCAAAGTCTTCGATCTTTGGGGGAATTGAAGGAGGAGTCAACCTACATCTTCATCACGAATCAAGCGCATCAACTCCTCTCCATTCACTTGGAGAAATCCCCGATCTAGTATTCTCGTTAATATCTAGATCTTGAGTTTTGTTATTGATAACTTGTTCTTGTGGCAGCTTGTTGTCATTACAGGGGCCTCCAATTTGGTTGTGGAGTTGTGCCCCACTAGTTGTGTAAAGACGTCGGTTCCCGCCTCGAAGGGTTCCTATAGTGGAAAGGTGGATTAGGCCTTTGGTGGCGGGATCCATCGGAGAACAGGGTGAGGCCTATTGTGACGTGGTGGTCTTAGTACCGCCCACCCCTCCAACGAATATGTACTTCCCTTAACAAGGAAGGAACTACGGTAAAACAAATTCTGTGTCTCTGCGTGCTCCACTACGGTTTACTCGTTCCTCTATCTCACTCGCCTTTACTCGCTAGTAGTTAGGTTTGCGTATAGGGAAATTCTATATAATAGCATATCTAGAGACTTTACCTTTTGTGTCAAGCCTAAAATTGAAAAATCATTAAAATTTGAAGTAGCACCTATTCACTCCCCCCCTCTAGGTGCCCATACGATCCATTTAACCCTTCGGCTGCCCTTTGGACTCCATGTTGCTTCGAGTAAAATATTGACTTTGGCTTTTGTCCTGTCCAATTTCGAGAATATTTCTTTACTAGCTTCTCTGAAACTAAAAACAGCAGAAAACAGGCAACTAGCACTGTGGCATCTTGTTAATAAGTTAGTTCCAGAAAATGCATAAAAATACCTCAAAGTGTGAACAAAACATAACAAAGTTCATATAAAACAAGCATGGAGCATCAAAAATTATAGATACATTTATAACGTATCAAGCATCCCCAGGGTTCACTCCTACTCGTCCTCGAGTAGGTAAGTGATAAAAAGAATAATTTTTTAGGTGACATGCACCATCACAATCTTGATCAAGGTATTTGTAAAGCATTGATAGCTGGGATCAAAGTACTCTAATGATAAGCATGAAAGATAGAGTTCTAACAATAAGACATAGCAACTATGTTGTAACATGAAAAGGTATAAACAAAAGATTATGAATAACAATGCATTGAAAGACGTTTGTTTGTTTCACATATAGAAAACATAATAAAAGTGGTATTCAGCTTGTCCCTCATGGTATAGCAAAACATAAATGCATAGGACACCTTCGAAGTTCATAAGGGTGACTAGATACAAATAATTGAAGAACAAGCAATATCAAAGTTATGAATCAATCAACAAGTTTTGGGACAATGCACATTAAACTAAGAATGACCACTATGCTCTCTCAATAGGTGCATAAAGATAGAAGATTGAGACTCAACAGAAAAGTAAAAAGAAAGGCCCTTCACAAGGGAAGCAGGGATTCAAGTTTCATAAAGAGCTTCCAAAAATTATGGTACTTATTAGTTTCAGCTCTCATTGCCCCTATCATAAGCATCTTGAGGTGATTAAGGTTAAAGTGACACAAATATGAAGATATGCTTGACAAGTTATAAGTTGAAAATCACATGCCCCTTGCTTATGAGTACCGAACCTCATGCTACTCAACTTTAGTCACAAGTAAGTTCTTGTCATTGTAAGTACATGTGTATCATAGAGAACCGCCAACGGGGTACCCCTTGCCCCATGATACAAGAGCTATCCCATATCAAAATGACAAGGCAATAGACAATGAGCATCTCAACGATCTTTTTAATTGCTATTTGCATAGGTTTTTATTGAGGATGCTTCATAGAATGCTCACTATGGTTATGCTACAAGTTTCCACCATGATTAGGCATGGCTTAGGCTAGCCGCCCAGGCATTTCTCTAACACACATACAAACTCCATGAGCTTACAAGCTCCCCTTTTATTTCACACCGCCGGGATCCATAAACAAAAGAACATGATATCAACTGAATAATAAGTACAATGTTGAAAGCGTTCCCCATGGTAACATGGTTCTGCTAATTCACAACTTATAAAGTGCAAGCATATAAGCAGCATAGAAGGACACAATGGTTCAAGTTTATTAAGTGCAAGAAAATAAAGTGTGCCATTAAGTTTGTGAGAGCTTTAATCACCATTTTTCACATAACAAGTTTAATTTGGAAGGTAGATAAAAACAATGAATATACGTGGAATGGTGTAACACACCATGCATAGGAATTTATAGTGGACTCTTTGGAATAACTTGGTTTTCTTGGGGGTTGGATACATGAGTGGAACTCATACTTGGTATAGGTGGAGGCTAGCAAAAGACTGGGAGCGACCAACTAAGAGAGAAATAATGGCCATAATCATGCAAAGAGACAAAACATTATTAATTAAAGCATAAAGTGATATTACAAGTCATAAACTAAATGATCATAGAGGCTAAGGTGACTGGTTCATAGTCTTAACATGGTGTAAGCATGTGCCAAGTCAACCCAAATAAAGCATCAAAGGAGAATACCACAATATTATGCTTTTATATGCTAAAACAACGCATGATTCTTTCAAGGCACATTAAGCAATCTCAATTGTTTGGAACAAGTCATGCTAGAACAATAATCACTAAGCATAAGGTCAAAGCAATATCAAACATGACATGATAAAGTCTAGGCCACAGTCAAAACAAGCTCCTTTTGTACCACTTATAAGCATGAAGCTTCCTACTCTTTTCCAATCACCAATCAACTTATTTGAAACCACATATGAATGCAGGGGTCCAACCAATTTATCAAGCAAACCAAACAAAATAAAACTAAAAACAAAAACAAATACGCTCCAAGAACAACACAATTGTGCATGAAACAATAAAAATGAAGTGTTTTGGAAGAAAACCTGAAATTTTTATTGACGAAGAAGGGGATGCCTTGGGAATCCTCAAGCTTTGACGCTTGTACTTCTTGAATATTTCTTGGGGTGACACGGGTGGCATCCCCGAGCTTGAGCTTTTGTCCATACTTCATCTCATCACATTATTCTTCCCTACACTTGAAAATTTCCTTCACACAGAACTTCACACAATCTTCATTAGCAACATTAGTGTATTCAAGATAATAAGTCTTTGGGTTTAGTTTCAACACAAGTAAAACTTCCATTGAAACACAAACTACTGTAGAAATTCCTTCTAAAAGCTCAAGTGATCAAAGAGAACTCAAAGAGAACTCAAAGAGAAAGAGATTAAGAGGCAAATGCAAATAATGCCAGAAATCTGTCAAAACAGACCAGCAGGTAAAAATCGATTTTTTCCGAAAACCTTCTATTGCTCAAATAGAAAAGTGATAAACTAACGAAAGTTAGATAATAACCTAGGGCATAAGCATAGAAAATTACAGCTCAATTCGACGTATAGGGATTTTTCATGATTTTTTACAGTGAAGCACAAAAAATCTGTCTCGGGACAGCAACTTTTCCCAAGTCTTACTTCTCTCTCATTATTGGTTATTCTTGGCACAAAAACCACACAAAAAGGATAAGGATAGGTTATTACTAAAGCAATAACTTCCAAGACTCAACAAAAGAAAAATAAACTGAAAGTAAAAATATAATGGGTTGTCTCCCAAAAGCTCTTTCTTTATAGCCATTAAGATAGGCATAATAATTTCGATGATCCTCACATAAGAAATATGAATTGAAGTAAAAGAGAGCATCAAGAAGCAAATATGGAACAAATTTAAGTCTAACGCACTTCCTATGAAAAATAATCTTGTAAATAAACAAGTCATGAAAGCACAAAGCAACAAGCATACGAAAGCAAAACAAGTGCAACTTCAAACTTTTCAACATAAAGAGGGGGAACTTAATATTGTTGAGACACATAAAACCATGTTTCCCTCTCTCAGAATAACTTTCAGTAGCATCATGAATAAAATTAACAATATAACTATCACATAAAACATTCTTATCATGAGCCACATGCATATAATCATTATTACTATCCACATAAGCATGGTTATTCTTATTAATTGTAGTGGGAGCAAATTCAACAAAATAGCTATCATTATTATTCTCATCACCATAATCATAAATTATAGGAGGCATATTGTAATCATCATAAGAAATAGAATAGCTATCTTCCAAAGTGTGTTCATTTGTAAACATATCATCATTGGAAGGAACATGGATATCACTAATAGTACAACAATTATTAATATCATCATTTTCAAAATTGGTACCAAAGAGATTTTCATTATCAAAAGTAATGTGCTTTTCCCAATCATGATCACTACTATAGGTAACAGGCATAAGAACATCATCGGGTTCAGACTCATCAAAAACTATAATAGGCGCAACATGCTTAGGGGAAAATACCGTTTCTTCCCTCCTTTTACTCCTCCTCTTCTTCTTTTTCTTCTTATCTTTAGGAGGGAGAGGCTTGAAAGGAAGCTTCTCCATATACCTTGGTTTATTGTTAGAGACAATAGAAGAAACTTTGGAGGATTCCTCCTTTTTATTAATAAGAACAAAACACATATTAGTCCTGTCATATTTTGGTAAAATCTCATCTTTTATAATATTTTGTATGTAAGTATTTGTGTGGCAATTATAAACAAAATAAAGATGACAACCATGCATGATGCTATTCATGTCAAACGCACTCATATCTACCAAACAAGTTTTTCTTGATAACTCTTCACACCCCCAAAAATAATGTAAGTTCATCATGCTGATTAGGAGTGATCATGTTATCACAATACAAACTTGCAGTACTCATTGGATTAGAAGGGCTATTATTATGGCATGAGCATTGAAAATTGAAATGACCCACTTCAAAGCAAAGTTCACAAATAAAAGGATAGAGGGCACAAACTTTTTTTACCAAGATCATTTAGAGCCCTATACCACGTTCTAGTTTTTTCATTCCTGTGGGTGATACAATATTCTTCTTCAATTTGATTCTTTTCACAAGGTCTATGTAGTCCACAAAAATTAACATGCTTATAAGAAATAGTACTTTCAGAGGTTTGAGCATGTTTATTGCTATCATTAATAACAATTTCATTTTTCATGCAAGTGTCTTTAAAAGGCTCATGATACATGTCCCATTTTTCTTTATGAACATTAATATGAGAAGCAAAGACTCTACAACAATCAACAAGAATTTGAGGATCAAGACCATATTTAGCACTAAGCTCTTGAAAATTAGCAGTTTCAGCGAAAGACTTAATGCAATCATACTCATAGTTTATACCTAGTTCTTTACCTTTGTCGTTATCCCAATCTTCGGTATTGCTTTGAATTGTTTCAAGAAGATCCCACTTAGTTTTGACCTCCTTACTTGTGAAGGATCCTTCTAAACATGTATCTAGATAGTCCTTGTAATGTTCTGAAAGCCTTGTATAAAAATTATTAATAACAATATTACTGGGGAGCTCATGAATGGGACATTTGAGCATTAGTGACTTAAATCTCCCCATGCTTGGGCAATACTTTATCCATTATGAGGATGAAAATTATAAACATAATTCCTATCTTTACGAATTTCATGAGGAGGATAAACTTTAGAGTAAAAGAGAGATCCAAGTTCCTTCCACTCCGAATGATGAGGATCATCTAGTAGCTCATACCACTCCCTTGCTTTGCCGTTAAGTTAAGAGAATAGCTTCCTCTTAACTTGGTTCATTGAAATACCTGCACACTTGAACAACTCGCATAATTCATGTATAAAGAGTAAATGATCACCGGGATGGACAGTTCCATCTCCAAAATAATAGTTATTCATAACACGTTCAACAATTTCCATAGGTATTTTAAAAGGGACACTTTCAGTATGTAGATTTAAAATATCACAAGTATCATTAGAATTACCACATATGGGAGATAAAGTATCATTAGAGCAAAAAATTTCCTCTAAAGCTATGGAACTAAAAAGATCATTTTCATAAAAACTAAATTCCCTAAGCTTAGATGTTTCCATAGAATTAGTAACAAAGGTGTTCAAAAAATTCATACTAATAACATTGCTATTCAAACCATTCATGTTCTACCTCAGGAAAAATACTAAAAAACTCTCTAATTTTTTTTCATTAAGCCTAACTAGTGAAAATAAAAACAAGAAACAAAAAGATATAATTGCAGAATCTAAAGGAAATAACTTTGATCACTCACACAACTAGCAATAGTACTAGAAGATAGCTTAGTAGCCAGAGGATGTGAGTACCTTTTACCTTACCTCCCCGGCAACGGCGCCAGAAAATAGCTTGATGTCTACACACGCTTCTATTCTTGTAGACAGTGTTGGGCCTCCAAGTGCAGAGGTTTGTAGAACAGCAGCAAGTTTCCCTTAAGTGGATCACCCAAGCTTTATGGAACTCGGGGAGGAAGTGGTCAAAGGTATCCCTCTCCAGCAACGCTACAATCAAAATAAGAGTGGCAGCAAGCAAACATGTAACAAGACTGATTGTAAACGGTGTTTCAATGCTTATAAACAAGACCTAGGGATCATACTTTTGCTAGTGGACACTCTCATATAAATATCTTCTCTTCATTATGCTACCCTGAACTACTCTCCGGTTGGATGATGTAGGGCTATAACAGCACACCTTAAAGTTCGCATTCCCCATCTAGATAACCCCTCACTGTCACCTTGAGCGCTAGATGGTTCCAACAAACACCACAATCTCATAGAGACATCCAACTCAAATTATACTCATGATAAGTATTTATGTAACCTTAGCCTAAGTGCCACACGGTGTGCACACTATCAGCTTCACACACGTGGGGATAAGCAGAGATTAATTAAAGCACTTGAGTAGCAGAATAGATCTAAGTAGATTACAAAGCTCAAGATATCAATAAGATCACGCATAGAGAGAGATGAACACATAGCTACCGGTAGAGCCCTTAGCCTCGAGAGAGAACTACTCCCTCCTCATCATGGGAGTCAGCAACGGCGATGGAGATGGAGGTGGAATCGATGGAGATGGCTCCGGGGGCACTTCCCCATCCCGGCAGGGTGCCAGAACAAAGACTTCTGTCCCCCGAATCTCCTCTTCGGTGGTGGCGGTGCTGCAGAACTTTTCATGGAATTCTGATCTAGTACCTAGGGTTTTCGTCCGGGGGCTTTTATAGGCGAAGGGGCAAGGTCGATGGAGGCCTGAGGGGCCCACACCACCTGGTGGCACGCCCCTGGCCGCGCCGCCATAGGGTGTGGCCACCTCGTAGCGCCCCTTCGGCTTCCTTTCGGACTCCGTGTTGCTTCGGGTAAAATATTGACTTTGGCTTTTTTCCCGTTCAATTCCGAGAATATTTCTTTACTAGCTTTTCTGAAACCAAAAATAGCAGAAAACAGGCAACTGGCACTATGGCATCTTGTTAATAGGTTAGTTCCAGAAAATGCATAAAAATACCTCAATGTATGAACAAAACATAAGAAAGTTGATATAAAACAAGCATGGAGCATCAAAAATTATAGATACGTTTACAACGTATCAATATCTCTGTGATCAAATCACACGGTGTGCAGTTATTAGATATAACTTCTCCGAGTGGGCCCTCAAGTATCTTTTCCGTCACGCGGATGGCCAAATCCCGTTCTTGACGCATATTGCCTCAACTGTTCCTCTATATACCAGAACACACCTTTATAATCACCATATCACCAGATGACGTTTCATGCTATCTGAATATCCTCGGGTAATAGTGATTGATATGGTCACTTGGTCTAAGAAATAGGACACTAGGTCTTTTTCTAATCATTGTAACTTGAAATTCGTGACATGATCGGGTCATGATTCTTAGGTTGGGTATAGCTCATCATCTCATTATCGCAATGAGGTGACTCCATTGTCAGCTGGCATAAATGCCACATGATCACGAAACCTTGATCATATGTTGACCAATGAACAAGTGAGTAGAGCTTCACCGGGAACTCCTGGTTGTTTATATATCACATGTGTATTGACATTTCCTTTCAATACAGTTATAGCATGATATAAAACTTAATCATAAACTTTATGAAATATGATAATAATCCATATTATTATTTGTCTCTAGGGCATATTTCTAACACGAACCCTACTGGCCAGAACTTCCGGCCGGTACTACCAGTCTACTACCGGCCAGGTACCGATAATAAAAGGCGACCAAATAGAGAGAATATAGTGGGGTGACACGGGATGAGCGAAAGTAATCCAAAATTTCCATAGGTACTATCAGCAGAAAAATATGCCTGAGCGGTACTTCAGGTGGAGCAGTGGTACTTTCGCTAAGCGCGGACAGGAACTTCTGCCTTTCTTCCGGTTAACTTCCGCTAAAAACCATTTCATAAGATGAAATGTTCTCAATGAAAACCAACCCTTAGCGGATGTAGCCTGGAACATCCACCGATACTACCAGCGGCAAATATTCCCTAGCGGTACTACCGGTGGGGCACCGGAACTATCGGTCCAGGCAGCAACAGAAAGCAAAAATGTAAAAACTTTTGCATCCGAACTCCAAATGAGATGAAACCAATTTTATTGGAAAGATAACAACGTGTAGAATCTAAGGGAGAAAATATCATGTATATATATGTGAGATACCTCCCAAGGCGTCGAGCCGGAAAAACCTACAAGATTAAAAACGCAATAGGATAGTCAAGGGAGAAAATATCATGTATATATATGTGAGATACCTCCCAAGGTGTGGAGCCATAAAAACCCGCAAGATAAAAAAACTCAATAGGATATTCAAGGAAAACTGCTTTTGATGAACTAGAGCTTGTTATGAAGATAACCACAAGCTCTAGATCCTCACATGGACAAGATCTAAACAAAAACCAAGAAAGATGATGCAAGAATGCAAAGTTTTGATCCCTCTCTAAAAGATGCGATCAAGTCACCCACTCGAGAGATCCTCTTGATAGTATGGCTATCTATCCTAGACCCGGTCTCCCAACAAATAACATGAGACCGGTAAACAAGAAACCCTATCAAGATCATACCTTTGTGATGAGTATTCCTCATGATCTTAAGGTACATCTTCTTGTCCTCCTTAAGATGGAACACCTTTCTTGATTGCTCTTGATTGCTTTTGCTTGATGAAGACTTCTAAATTTCTCCCCCATACACCATAGGGAGACTTCTTCCTTGAACTTGTATTCACCAATCCATGATCACCGAGGGTGGTAAGCTTAAAGCATGATAGCTTATAGAGATGGTGCATCTTGAGCTTGCACTTCTTCATTCCTTATTGAGTGTTGATTCAACTTTTTGTACTTGTCTTGATCAACCTCCAAGCTTCTTATTTCTTCAAGAAGATTCCAATAGACCCAAAGCCCTTGGACATTCTTCTTCTCCTTATTCATTTCTTCATCTTTCAACCTTGATACCAACACATGGCCCAAGTGATGCCAATGGACAAAACCTACAAGGGGCATACATGCCCTTTCACCAGCTTGGTCACTAATGTTTCTAGCTTTTCTCCTAGCCTTTCTACTAGCAGTATGCCCCATTGATCAAGGTTGTAAGCAGATCGCCTCCAAATTTCCTGCATACCAGGCCAACACAAACAGTTGAAGCACATATCATTCCTAACAGTCCAAATGGACCACATAAGTGTTGCATGTACCATATTGTCAATTTAAATGACTTTTCTTCATTCCACATGTCAGTAATATCTTTTAAGACAACAAGAGAGTCTATTAACCCAATAATCTTTGCTAAATTGTCCCACATAAACATTGCAACAACACAGTCATATGTGTTGCCTTAGCAGCCCACGATACCCCTTTCCAGAAAGGTGAGGCACCAACTTCAGAACATGATAATAAGTTGGGTTTATTAATATCATGATTGTGATCAACTATCTATTTCCACAACTTACTATCATATAGGTAATATATTCTAATCTGGGAAGCTAGTAGACACATGTTAATCACAAATAAATCTGGAGTCCCAAGCCCACCAAACTCCTTCTTCTTATCCACCAAGCTCCCGTTAGCTAAATGGTATGTATGATGTCCTTCATAATCATCCCATAGGCAATGAGACATTTGATAATTAATTAGAGTTATAGCCCATTTAGGAAACTTAATAACACTTAATAGGTACAAGGGAATGCTAGCCAATACACTCCTAACTAGCTCAAGTTTGGTAGAATGATTAGCATCTTTCCCCTCCACCCAATAGCTTTTTTGAGGGTTTTGTCTACAATAGGTCATAGGTCCTCTTTTCATCTTAGTATAGTGCAAAGGAACCCCTAGATATTTCAAAGGGAATTCCACTAGCCTACAACTCAAAGCCTATGCAAAAGCCTGAGCTATATCATCCTCCACATTGATGGGAATAATATCACATTTGTGGAAATTAATGCGCATACTAGACATTTGCTCAAAGCAAAATAAAAATTTACTTAAGATTGACAGAAACTACTATATCATTATTAAGGAAAAGTAATGTATCATCAACACATTGCATGCTAATGATACTACTGTGGTTCAAGCTTTGCATGAGACCAGTAATTTGGCCAGCCTAAGCAGCTTTCATCAACATTTTAGTGAAGACATCAGCCATAGAATTGAACATTAAGGGGGGAAAAGGGTCCCCATGTCGCACTCTACGGCCAGTTAAAAAATTCAATGTTAACATCATTTAGTCTAACACCCACTGAGCCAAAATCAACTAGAGACTTAATAATTCTAATCCATTTTGGACTAAAGCCCCTAGCTGAAAGCATTTTATTAAGGAATTCTCTATACACTCTATCATATGCTTTATCATAATCCAATTTGAAAATAGAACCAGATTATTTTTTATAAGCTACATCATGAATAATTTTATGTGTAGAAACAACACTTTCTAATATATACCTACCTTTTATGAAAACAGTTTGGTGTCGTGAGATGAGAGTTTCACTCACCACTCCAAGCCTGTTTATGGTACACTTAAAGAAAATTTTAAAATTACAGTTTGTCAAAGCAATAGGTCTGAATTTTTGTATAGTTACAACATCAGCCTCTTTAGGAGTCAAAATTAGTAGAGAAAAAAATGAACCTATACAAATATAGTTCACCTTTATTCCAATCATTAACTAGGGCAATCAAGTCATTTTTAATAAGGTCCCAAAATACTGATAGAACAAGAAAGAAAGGCCATCAGGGCTAGGAGTCCCTTCAGCATAAGATCCAAAGACAACTTCCTTAACTTCTTGTTCAGTAAAATTAGCATCTAGGAAACTTTTTTGATCCTCGGTAACCATGTCTTCTAAATCCCAAAAGTTATCTTCTAAGTCAATGCTAGGCTTACTCTCATAACCAAACAACTCTTTATAATGCTGAATTGTTATATCCAACATACCTTTAGTATCCTCTATAGCACCCTCGGGACCTTCCAAAATGGCAATTTGTTTCTTTCTCCTCCTCTGATTTGCTATAGAATGGAAAAGGGTAGTATTATGATCTCCCTCTAGAATATTCCTTTCCCTAGACCTCCGTCTAGCTTTAATTTCTTATTTCTTCCAAATGTCAGTTAGCTCAGATGTAATAGTTTGCATCCTTTGCTTGGACACTAGAGAAAGGGCTTGAGATTCAGATAAAATATCCAACAAATCATATTCAGCTACAAGTTGTGGTTTCATTTTGTGTTGGGCGGACTCTATGTTAGCACACCACTCTTTCATGCCTTTTCTCACATTCCTAATTTTGAATTGCCATCTATCAATATCTTTGGATAAACGGCAAGGAGCTGAACAAAACTTAATGACTGTCTAATCAAAACCCTCCACTTGCAACCACTATTTTTCAAACGTAAATTGTTTAACTTTAGGAACCTTAAGAGCTCCTATATCAACAATGAGGGGTGTATGATAACAGCCAATTCTAGGTTTAGCCTTAACATTGCTAGCAGGGAACATGGCATCCCAGCAAGTGGAGATAAACACCCTATCCAGTAGAGCCAAAATCAAATTATCTTGATTATTGGCTCAGCTGAATTTTTCTACCCACATTTTTAATTCCCATTAGGCTGAATTTATTAATGCAATCATTAAATAAATCAGCCCAATATTGATTAATGTTTCTTCTTTTCACAGTTTTCTCTAATAATATTAAAGTCACCACCTATTAAAGTAGGCCCCCAACTAGCAAACACATTATGGAGCTCACTAATGAATTCCAACTTGTGTTCATCATAAGAGGACCCATATAAAGAAATAAATCTCCATATTATGTTGTCTCTCTTACTTTTAATAAGGACAAACACAGTAAAGGTATGTATGTCCCATGAAACTACATCAAATAGATTCATACTGATGCCTACTAGGATAGCACCAACAGTTTCCTTAGCAGGCAACCAGTTCTAAGAATATTTTCCATATGGGTTTAATTGCTGCAATTGAAAAGGAGAAATGTCCTTCTTGGACTAAAATAATAATAACTATATCTGGGCATATCTCTCTTTTTTAGATAAAAAAAAGGCCCCAAAATAGGGGAGCCCCGGTTCCATTTCACATGAAACAAGCCCGAGAAACATAGTCGTTTACACAAAGTACAGCCTAAGTGTCAGGGGGATGATCCCCGGATACCCCACCCGAATAAGAAACGGGACAGTCGGATCTCGGCCGGCTGACCAGATGCAGCCGGACAGGGTAGGATGGACCGGCTACCACCCAGTAGCCGGACCATGGAGAGGTGGCCGGATACGACGACATAGCCGGATCCAATCAGAGGGACAAGACGACGCGTGATTGCAGAACGACCAGACGACGACAAGCACCAACTGCCCATACCGAAGCGAGACGTGGCGTACGACAAAGGGCTCAGGCCGACGACGGCTCGCACGACGTCCATCGTGCTTCACGACAGCCCATAACGCTCATACACCGATGTGACATACCATGTCTGCATCAGATGACTAGTCGGCTGGAGCCGCTGTGGCCCGCCAATGATTAGCTGCTGAGACCCTTGCCTCTCTTCCTATATAAGGAGAGGGAGGGCCTCAGTAGAAAGGGTTGGTCTCAGTTCATTTAAGGCAGTAGCTAAAGAATACAGCTCGAGGAGCACTTGTAGCTCGTATACTCCACATAGTCAGATCAGGCAGGATTAGGGGCTTTACCTCACCACGAGGGCCCCGAACCTGGGTACTTCTGCGCCCCGCTACGCCGTCAGATCCAATCTCGCTGTGGACGCTGCCGATAGCTTTCCGCTAGTCCCCACACCTCTATCTAACCTTTTTAGGTACCGATGTTCCCAATACAACGGCGCTTGGCGCCACGTGGGGCTAATGGCTTTGACCGAGTCACGCTCGCGACGGGACCTCGCACTTCAGCCGGTGAGCGTGTGGCCTTCGGCCTGGTGCTCACGCTCGGCAAGTTCGACTGCTTCATCGACAACGCCTCCTGCTTCGCCGGAACTTCCTTCCCGGCAAACGGCACCGTTCTGCTATTCGGCGATCTCCCCGTCTACATCGCCACCGTCCCGGAGCGTTTCCCTAGGGAAATTGTCTCTGTCGTGGGGACGCCATGCTCAAGCGGCGGCACCTCCGCCGCACCTCGCGGCGTGGAGGTCATGATGGCCGGATCTAGCTCGCAGCCCCGCCGGCCGCGGGAGCGAGGCGTGGACGAGGTCGGAACTTCCGCTCCCTCGCAGCCTCGGAACCCGGTCGAGGATGCCATTGATCGGCTCCTGACACCGGTTACCCTCGAGGACAACCCGGAGGAGGCGGAGGCCAACTTCACCATGGAGAGACAGATCCTCCTCCAGGAGGCCATGGAGTTGGCAGCAGCCTGCAAGCAGCTGGAGATCGCTAGGCGCGAGTATGATCGCGCGCATGGCCTCACCCCGGCTACCGTGGAGCCGAGCCGGCGCGGCCAGGTATGACGTTAGGGCGGTGAGCTAGGCGGCAGGATGGAGAAGGACGGAGAACCGGATCCCACGCCTGCCCCTACACGGCCCACCTACAACACACTCATCAAGAACTTGCGCGCGGCGCGAGCCGCAGCAGAAGAACTACCCAGCCTGGAGGGCGAGGCGCGAGCCCGCCAGCACGCTCGCGTCCAGGAGCTCCTCCACGTCGCGGACGAGTAGGCCGGCGCCAACCGGTAGACGCAGGAGGACCTTAGCTACTCCAGAGGAAGCAGGCTACCCGCCAACAGCAGGGGCGCACCACGTGACACGCAGCAGGCGTCCTCCCCTCAGCCGGCTAGGGCCCGCAGCAGGCGTCGCAGCTCCAGCAATAGGGGCCAGCCGCGACAGGAGCAGACGGTCAACAGCAACCCGCCACCTCCCCCACCACCAGCCGGAGCACCCAGGCCAGCCGGTTCCCGCCTCTCGGGCCGGGTGGGTGCGCCCAACCCGGATTGTCCGGATGCCCGCGATCAGATCGAGCTTTCGCTCAAGCGCGCCACGGAGGAGGAAGATTCTACCGACCAGTTTGTTTTGGACCCGCATCCGAACGAGCCATTTCGGATAAATTCTCCCGCCTGTGGACACCCCTGGCACGACAAAGAAGATGAAGCCGGAAGACTGGTTGACCGACTACGCCACGGCAGTTGGCATCGCCCACGGGAATAAGCGCACAGCCGTGCGTTACGTCCCTCTCATGCTAACCGGGTCGGCAAGGACCTGGCTCAATAGCCTCGCGCCCAACAGCATCAACGCCTAGCCTGATTTCGAGAAGGTTTTCGTTCGCAACTTCAACGGCACGTACAAGCGCCCAGGGCGCCCGCGCGACCTGGCCTTGTGCGTCCAGGGCGACCGCGAGACCGACCGCGAGTACCTCGCCAAGTGGACGGAGCTCCGCAACACTTGCGAGGGCATCCTGGAGAGCCAAGCCATCGGTTTCTTCATCGAAGGATGCCGAGAGGGCACCATGCTTCGCCACCGGCTACTGTTTGACAAGCCGAAAACCATGGCGGAGCTCATGACGGTTGCCGACCAGTACGCCACGGCGGATGCCGCCATGAAGAAGCCCCTCCGAGTAAACGCGGAAGGCCGTCCGACTCCCACGGAGCCGGCTCACGATCGTCCGAGCAATCCGACTGGTGAAGCCGGATCCTCCAGACGCCACGGCAACGACAACCGGTTCCACGGGGACCGCCAGACAGCAATGTAAGCCTCGCCACGCAGGTCATCGTCAGAGGGTGCGCCGACGACCGCTAACGACAATAAGAAGGCGAAGCCCTGCTCACCTTTGACATAATGATTGACCCATGCAAGTGGCATAGCGTCCTTCAAACCGCTACGACACCACTCGAATCGCCGGACTCGCCAAATTAAAGGACCAGGGCAACCAGCCTCGTCTCCCGCCTCCCCCACTGGGTGGACCCCCCCACCGGCTAGGGGAGCCGGTAATGATGGTAACGGCGGCAACAACAACAACGGCTACCCCTAGCCGCACGCCGCCTACCACATCTTCGAGACGGAGCAGGACGACAAGCACAGCCGTAGGCGACGCTCCAAGGAAGTCAACGCCATCGTTTCTCCGGTGCCCCAATACCTGAACTGGTCGGAAACCCCCTTCACCTAGAGCCGGGCAGATCAACCTGAGCATCTGCCGACTCCCGTGGGCTACGCCATGGTGCTCGACCCCCTCATCGTCTCCCGCGCACCTGCCGATTCTCGCGCGTTCTCATCGACGGAGGCAGCAGCCTCAACCTCCTCTACCAGTCCTCGCTAGAGAAGCTGGGCATTCGCAAAAGCGACCTGCGCCCAACTACCACGACGTTCCACGGCGATCACCGGGCCAGCTGGCCCCGCTGGAAAATCCAGCCGACGTCATCTTCGGGACCGAGGAGAACTTCCGCCGCGAGCCAATCTGGTTCGAGGTGGTAAATTTGACGAGCTCCTACCATGCTCTCCTCGGGCGCCCCGCCCTCGCCAAATTCATGGCCATCCCCCACTACGCATACCTCAAGACGAAGATGCCAGGACCCCATGGCGTGATCATCGTCGCCGGCTGCTTCAGGCGATCAATGGAGTGCGCCTCAGCCGGTTCCAAACTATCAGAGGCCCTTATCATAGCCAAAGAAAAGCGCGCGATCATGCGCAATGTGGCCATGGCCCAGCAGGACATCCCGGCTAGCAGCAAACCGGCTGGAGAAGGAGCCTTCCAACCGGCAAAGGAGACAAAGAGGATCCTGCTCGACCCCTCCGACCCGACTAAGTTAGTCACCATTGGTGCCGGCTTAGACAGCAAATAGGAAGGCACGCTCGTCGACTTCCTCCGTGAGAATCGGGACATCTTCGCATGGTCTCCCAAAGACATGCCGGGTGTGCCGAGGGAGTTCGCCGAGCACTCACTTCATGTGCGTCCGGATGCCAAGCCGGTCAAGCAACCTCTGTGCCGGTTTGCAGAAGAGAAGAGAAAGATAATCGGTGACGAGATCACCTGGCTCCTCGCAGCCGGGTTCATCATGGAAGTATACCACCCGGACTGGCTGGCGAACCCAGTCTTGGTGTTGAAAAAGAACAAGACATGGCGCATGTGTATCGACTACACCAGCCTGAACAAGGCGTGCCCGAAAGACCCCTTCGCCTTGCCCTCAGACGATCAAGTCATCGATTCCACGGCCGGCTGTGATTTGTTGTCTTTTCTAGATTGTTATTCGGATACAATCAGATCCGCTAAACCCGCTGATCAGATTAAGACATCATTTATCACTTCACGGGCTTTCTCGCTATGTAACCATGCCTTTCGCCTAAAGAACGCAGCGCCACCTATCGCCGTGTATTCAGAAATGCTTGCACTCGCAGATAGGCCGAAACATGCACGCTTACGTGGATGACGTTGTCATCAAGACCAATGAAAATAGCACCCTCCTCTAGGATCTGCGAGAAACATTTGGCAGCCTCCGCCAGCATTGTATGAAGTCGAACCCGAAAAATGCGTCTCGAGTACCATCCGCCAGCTACTCGGTTTCCTCGTATCTTAGCGAGGCATCGAGGCAAATCCGGAGCCATCGAAGGATGCAACCGCCAAGAACCTGCTTGAGTCCGAAGTTCACCGGATGCCCGGCTTCCTCCCGGCTTCGCCACCGGGTACGGGGAGAAGGCACTTCCGCTGTACCACCGTGATGAAAAGACGGACAAGTTCTCCGACTTCGCAGGCCGACACCGCTTTCACGACCTCAAGCGCATGCTGTCCACAAAGCGGTTCTAGCCACGCCCGGCTAGCAAGGAGCCGATGTTGTTCTATATAGCAGCCACCAGCCGGTCGCGTCGCTGCCCCGGTGGTGGAGCGCCGAGGAAGGCAAGGCTCAAGAGTTCAGAGACCCGCCTACTACCTCAGCGAGGTTCTCTCCTCCAAGCAGAACTACCCCCACTACCAAAAGATGTGCTACGGCGTGTACCTAGCATGCAAGAAGCTCAAGCACTACTTCCAGGAGCACCCGATCAAGGTCGTGTGCACTGCACCCCTTTCGGAAATCATCGGCAACAAGGATGCCACCGGCCGGGTCGCCAAATGGGCCATCGAGCTCACCGCCTACTCTATCCAGTATGAGCCCCGGCTCACGATCAAGTCACAGGCGATGGTGGACTTCCTCGTCGACTGGGCTGAGACCCAGTATCTCCCACCGGTTCCGGATTCGGACCATTGGAGGATGCACTTCGACGGGTCGAAGATGCTCGGGGGCTTGGGAGCCGGCATCGTGCTCACCTTGCCCAAGGGAGACCGGCTGGAGTACGTGTTGCAGATCCACTTCAAGGCCTCCAACAACGAGGCGAATACGGCATCGCGCACGGGCTCCGGATGGCCAAGGAAATCGGCGTCAACCGGATCCTCGTGCTTCGCGATTCGGACTGGTGGTACAACAGTATCCGGGAATGGGACGCCAGAGATGCCAACATGGCCTCACCGTTCCACATCCAGAAGCTCAGCTCCTCCTTTGACGGGTGCGAATTTCATCACGTCCCCCGCACCAACAACGAGGCAGCCGACGCGCTCTCCAAGATAGGGTCCACCAGGCAGGCCATCCCACCAGGGGTCTCCTTGGAGCACCTGCGCAAGCCATCCATCAACCCGTCGCCGGAATCAGATTCCATCATCTAGGCGGGGAGCGTCCCGGCAGCCGGGGCAGCAGAGGCGGAGCCGACAGAGCCACCAAAGAAGAAAACTCGTGCCAACTCCGGCCAGGCGGTGCCCTCTGGCTCGCAGGACCCAGGGGCTACCGCCGCCTGGGCTCAGGGTCGCCGCCGGATATCCCACCCGGACGCCCACCGACACCGACACCGGAAGGATGAGCGTCCTTGTCATCCGGGAAGTGCCATCCTGGGCACGGCCCTTCATGAACTACATCACCAACAGCGAACTCCCGGACGACGAGGTGGAGGCCAGACAAATCCGACGCCGTGCGCACACATACACCATCATAAACGGCGAGCTATGCAAGCGCAGTGTATTCGGTATCTTCCAAAGATGTGTCGACGTAGACACAGGCTACCGGCTACTCAAGGACATCCACCAGGGCGAGTGTGGGCACCACGCTTCGTCAAGGGCGATAGTTGCCAAGGCGTTTCGCCACGGCTTCTATTGGCCCACCGCCCTCGAGGATGCCGAGCAGCTGGTCGCTGCGCAATGGGTGCCAACGCCGGGCAGCTCAGGCACATGCCAACCTTGGTGCTCAAGACCATACCGATCACCGGCCTTCAGCGGTTTGGGGCCTCGACATGGTCGGGCCCTTCAAGCGAGCTCGCGCGGGAATGACCCACCTGCTGGTAGCGGTGGACAAGTTCACAAAGTGGATCGAGGCCAAGCCTATCCGGAAGCTGGATGGGGTGATGGTTGTTACCTTCTTCACCGACATCATCAACCGCTTCGGCTACCCCAATAGCATCATCACCGACAACGGCACAAACTTCGCCAAGGGGGCCTTCGCCCGGTTCTGCAGCAACAAGGGCATGTGGCTAGACCTCGCCTCCGTTGCACATCCACAGTCCAATGGGCAGGTCGAACGAGCAAACGGCTTGGTGCTAGCCGGCATCAAACCACGTCTCATCGAGCCATTGGAGCGGTCACCCGGATGCTGGATCGAAGAACTTCCGGTTGTGCTGTGGAGCCTCCGCACCACACCGAATAGGTCAACCGGCTACACGCCATTCTTCCTGGTCTACGGATCGGAAGCCGTCCTCTCCACCGACATCGAATTCGACTCCTCCCGCAAGCTCCTCTACGACGAGCAGGCCAACAAGGAGGCGCGGGAGGACGGGGTAGATCTCCTGGAGGAGGCCCGCGAGCTGGCCCTATCCAGATCTGCCCTGTACCAGTAGCGACTACGCCGCTACCATTCCAGCCGGATTCGCCCAGTCGCATTCCACGAGGGTGACCTGGTTCTCCGGCTGGTGCAAGACACGAAGGGCATGCACAAGCTATCACCACCCTGGGAGGGCCCCTTCATCATCAGCCGAGCGTTGCCCAACGACTCTTACTACCTCATCGATGCACAGCAGCCGCGCAAGAACAAGATGGACAAATCGGACGAGGAGACCGAACGTCCTGAACGCAGCCGCTGTGCTGCTTTACACCTAGTCGCCAAATAGTGTATGTATCCCGAAAACCTCATAATGAAAATGCGGACTCCCACGAGAATCTCGGGGCTCTTCTGAAACGCATGTGCGCACTGTTCTCCGGTTAAAATTTTCCGCTCCGCCACCCCTACCCGGGTTTGCTCGGCCCGGCATTAAGCCAACAAACCGGCTGAGTAGTGTGCGATGATGTCGAGGCCCACTCTTCGCTCTCTAGCTGCATCGCAACCCGCTGTCCGGCTAGCAAGAGCAAAAGCCCGAGGCATCCCACATGAAAACGGGAAGAGGCGTGATGATCGGCCCCCCGCAACTAGCTCAAACCAATCCAGCCGCCAAGCCGCTAGTACGGCGTAATGTACTGTCGGCCCTTCGATTCCGCTGCATCGAACCCGGCTGTCCGGCAAGGACGCAGCGAAAACAGCAGAACACACGAGAAAGCGACTAAGTGCCTAGAAAGGAGCAAGCCAGTTTTTGAAAAATAAGTCGTTTCCCGGCTACGATTTGACAGACTAACCTATTAACCTATGAAGATGTATGTGTATGCATATGTGCGTTCTTGTCCGACTATGTTGAGTCGGAATTCAGGAGAAGGAAAGAAGATTCAAAGTCCTTGCCTTCATCAAGCGCTCCGAATCTTGGGGGCTACACCCACTGGGTGCGCTCACATGCCCCCAGTGGAATCTTGTAGTTCCTGACCGACTAAGGGCGTTTAGCCGGCAGTTCGGAGCCCAGGTGAGGGCAAGGGCGGGAGCAAGAAAAGACAAGAAAGATTCGAAGCACACGCCACGCCTACTCAATCTGGCTACACCAGTGCAGGCGCGCCCTAATCGAATGTTGGTTCCCCGTCAAGGCGCCCAACCGACGCAGCCAATCGGGCGAGGCCAGTCAGATAAAGTTAGAAGAACGGGGAAGAACAAGGAAGATTCGAAGCACCTGGCTACGCCAGCTACTCCGAATCTCGGGGGCTACACCCAGTGGGTGCGCTGGCGTGCCCCCACTAGAGGTGTAGTTCGTCCGGCTAAAAGTGCGTAGCCGGACTAGGGCAGCCGGGCGAAGCGAGCCGGCAAAGATATCAAAAGAAAATTCAAGACACAAGTTAAGAAAGACTCAAGAATTCAGCATTAACAGGCAAAAGGGAGACGAAGCTCCCGAGAGTTAGCCGATACAGACAGACAAGTTTCACGCTAATCTAAAACAAGACAAATACACCCGGCATCTCGGGGCAACAGCTAAACGGTAGGGCCTTTGCCGTGGGGGGGTTCCTGGCCGGCAGATGCTGGAGGCGGGGGAGGAGCCGCAGTGCTCGTTCCGGCTCCGGCGCTGGCAGGCGGCGGCACCAAGGACTCCGCATCCGGAGTATCGGGGGACTCCGAGTCGGTGAGCACCTCATCCGGATCCACATAGTCGGCGGTCTTGATGGCGGAGCCGCGAAGCTCCGGATGGGCTTGGCGGATGGCTGCAAGATCGGCTCCGGCGCGGAAGCCCCCGTCGATCTTCTCGACGCGAGCATCCTTGTACCAGGAAAGCATCAGCGCCAGGGCCATCTCCGCTCCACCACGCGCCGCCAGATCCCGCAGCCGGTCCACCGCAGCCAGCACCTCTCCCACCCTCGCCGCCAGCTGCGCCATCGTCTCCGGAACCGGAGCCTCCGGCCACATAAAGGAGAAGATGTCCCGCGCTGCCTGACGAAGCTTCACGGCCTCCTCGCCAAGAAGAACGACGAGCTCCTGAGCCGCTGCCAGCCGCTCCCCGCAGCCGTCGGTTGTAGGCCAGCAGGTTCATGCCGGGTAAAAGGCTGTCGAGAAGAGGAGTCAACCGCCACCGGATCCGGAAAGAGAAGAAGACGGAAGAAAGAACTCACCTTTGGCGGTGGCCGACTTGCATCAGCCTCCTCCACCGCCTTTCTCCTTGACTGCTAGCTGTTTTATCTCCTTCTCTTGGTCCTTGTTCTGGGCCTCGAGAAGGGAGAAAGCTTCGGCTCGGCTAGCGAGCGAGGCGTCGTGCTCCTTGACGGTAGCCTCCAAGCCGTCTACCCGCTGCGCAAGGCCCTTGTTCTGCAAGCGCAGCGTGGAGTTGGACCTGCTCAGCCGGTTGTTCGCTTTCTTCAAGCGATCGATCTCGCACTGAGCGCACACGAGGATGGCTGCAACAAAGCTGACTATTAAAAAAAAGGAAGATCCAGACGGATGAAGCAAACTTACTCTAGGAGGTCCCGTTGGCAGCAGCAAGCTTCTGCTCTAGGCTGCGGTTTCCACCAGCTGTGGCCTCAAGCAGCCGGATCTCCTTGACCGCCAGCTCGAGCGTGGCGACAAGATCCGATAGCGAAGCAGCGGAGGAGGCGTCATCGTCCACGGGGTTGACGGCCAAGGACTCCTTCACCGCGAGCACCGCTGTCTGCCACTCCTCCCCGAGCGCCTCGTCGGAGTCGTCGTCGCCAACCACGACAAGCTCCTTGCCAGTAGCCTCCCGCGCGCCCGCGGAGGAACCTTCCGGCTGGGAGCGATTCGCTTCCGGCTGGGGACCCTCCAGCTAGGAGGGGGCAGCCGGCTCGGGTTGAGGAGGAGAAGGAGGCTGCGCCTCAGAGGAAGGGGAGGCGCCGGTTGGATCAGTCGGGGCGCGAGGCGACGACCCGGCTGGCGTCCGAGTCGGGCTCGCGACGCCGAAAGAAATTAGTGCGCTAAAGGGAAAGAGGAAAAGACAAGAGCAAAACAGGCTAAAGTCAGAAAAACAAGCACAAGGGCAAACAAACAAAAAGCACCGAGGGGGGGAGAAAAACATACCCCGGCACAACCGGGGGCGGCCCTTTCTTCCGGCCAAGCCGGCTTGGCGGCAGGGCGCTAGTTCGTCCCCTCTTCGGAGTCGGCTCCTCCGCCGCAGGCCGACAGGAGCCGGAATGGCTGGAGCCGCCCGCCTGCTGGTTGCCGCTGGAGCGCGCCGCTGCTCTCGGCCCGCCTCCTCCTCTCGTGCACCTCCGCGCGGGTCGGGCGATCGCTCGTTGTTCGCTAGGAAGGCATCGCCGCCCCATCCGATTCTCGCCGGATCGCGAGCACGCTGCTCGCAAGTCCGGCGCGAACACCTCGAGAGGAGCGCCGCCCTCGTGAAGGATGCGTGAAGATCTGCGAATGCAAAAGGTCACCAGATGAACAAGGAGATAACAGAGGAATAAGCAAAATTCGCCACAAGAACTTACCCGGGCGCGGTTCTCCCGGCCAGGGCGCCAGTTGAACTTCCAGCTCCGCAGCCGCCCTTGCTGATCGTCCACAACCACCTTCAAGTTATGGTAGCGGGGATCGGCACACGGTCGGGTCCAGCCGGCCGGAGTAGAAGCACATCTTGTGCCCGCTGCTGGAGCGGCATCATCACCGACATCCAGCTAAGGGTGATGTCCCGACGGTTATTGGCAGGTGACAAGGGAGCATGCGCGCCAAGATCGCATCCGCCTCCGCCTTTGTCGCCAGAGATCTTGGTCAGTTTTACCGGCTGGACTCGACGTCTTGGAAGGCCGGCAGGTTTATCCGGTCGACGTCGGTGACGTTCTTGACATAAAAGTACGACTGCTGCCATAGCCGTACCGTGTCCTGGAGCAAGAACTTTGGGTAGCCGGATTGGGAGAGGGAGTAGATGGAGGCGCCGCCGCATACGACTAGCGGGCCCTTCGTATACTACACCTGCGGCCAAACTCGAAAGAGCCGGCAGAAGAGCCCGAGATCCAGCTGGATCCCAAGGTAACTCTCGCAGAACGCCATGAAGTGCGCCAGCGTTCCGATGGCGTTGGCGCCGAGGTGGTGGAGGCGGAGGTCGAAGGCCGAAGGTCGAAAGAAGGTGGAGCGGCAGCGCAAACCCGCGCGCCAAAGTAGAGGAAGATAACACGCCCTCCGCCGGATGCGGCGACATTTCCCCATCGGCGCTAACCGCACCGCCACCTCCTCCGCCGGCGGAGGACGCGTCGACGACATTTCGCGATCCGATCTCGGTGACGGAGGAGCTGCACCAGTTCGCGGCGCCGCCATTTCTGGCCGAGGAGAGGGAGGCAACGGAGGAGTGACGGTGGTAACGCCGACGGCGAAGCAAGCGGCGCAGAAGGCAAGAGCACAGAGCAGAAGACGCGAGAAGGAGAGAAAGATTGCAGGGGAGCGGCGAAAAGAAGCGCCTCCCCGCGGCATCCCTTTAAAGGATCGGAGGGCAACCGTCGGCAGGGCTAATGGCGCGATCCGGCGACCCACATCCCAACCGCCGCTTAGATCCCGTGCGCCGGACGGATGCGCAGAAGATCTGGGCGAACCGGCCGGGCAGCGCCTCGAGGCGACGTGGCGACGGACGTTACGCTGCCGCCGCAGAGCAATGATGGCGCGTCTTATGCGTCGGTCAAGACGACACACGGGTAGCAGAACCGCCAAGCTCAGCCAGATCAAAATTGAAAGAAGGGAGCACAAGATTTCTTAAGGGCGGAATCCACACGCTTCGGGGCTAGTTTCAGGGGATGATCCCGATACCCCACCCGAATAAGAAACGGATACCGGATCTCTACCGGTGACCAGATGCTGCCAGACAGATAGATGGACCGGCTACCACCCGAGCCGGACCATGAAGAGGTAGCCGACACGACGACATAGCCGGATCCAACCAGAGGGAGACGACGCGTGACGGTGCAGTACGCCTGTCAGACGACGACAAGACGCAACCACCCGCCCATATCAAGACTTGGCGTGGTCGACGGGAACAAGGGTTCGTGGCCGACGACGGGCTCGACGCGCCCACTGCCTACGACAGCCATACCGCCATACACCATGTGACATACCATGCTTGCATAGATGACTAGTCGGCTGGGGCCCGCCTATGGGGCCCACCAGTCGGACTAGCCAGTGAGACCCTTGCCTCTCTTCCTATATAAGGAGAGGGAGGGCCTCAGTAGAAAGGGTTGGTCTCAGTTCATTTAAGGCAATAGCTAAAGAATACAGCTCGAGGAGCACTTGTAGCTCGTATACTCCACATAGTCAGATCAGGCAGGAGTAGGGGCTTTATCTCACCACGAGGGCCCCGAACCTGGGTACTTCTTGCATCCCGCTACGCTCGCTCGTATCCAATCTCGCCTGCGGACGCCGTCGATAGTTTTCCTGCTAGTCCCCACACCTCTATCTAACCTTTTTAGGTACTGTCGTTCCCAATACAACGACACTAAGGAAATGAAAGTAAAATCTGAACAATCTCAGACTAAACATGAACAGCTTAAAAGACAGGAATAGGTCTAAAAGAAACTGAGACTGAAGACGCCTGCACTCCGTCACATAGGTTACAGCAAAAGAGTTCAGCCTCCTGATATGTAGCACTCGTAGACGTTCTTGAGGGCAGCCCTGGTCTCCTCGGCTGGGAGCAGTCCCGTCTTCAAATGTTGCAAGTTCCACGACTAGACCCAGAAAGGTGTCAGTGACGATGTAGCCACCCCTACGAGGTGTAGCCACCCCTACGAGGTTGCAGAGAGGTGTGATTGGCGCAATACGCACAACGGAGCAGGCAGTCAGCTCCCCTCCCATAGGAGGAGAGCTTACCCCCACGCCAGCGCGCCTGGGTCCTTGCACAAGTTGTCCACCACACCTAAGAAAAGGTCCACCTGAGGAAGCATTTCCTCCTTGAAAATTAGCCTTCATTTCTTGAGTGTTCTGAATCAGCCACCAAACCTGCTTCATAGAGATCCAAGTTTGGAAATAAAAATCAAAGCATTTCTCAATTTCCAAATGCTCCAAAGCACCGCAACACATATGGAATTGAAAACTTGATGCCTTTTTTTTTTGAAATCCAAAACCTAGCTATGGACAGGTAGTCATGACCAAGCTCAAGTTTGAAGAAAGTAGAGATAACTTCCCAGGTTTTAGAAGCTACAATGCAACTAAAAAAGAGGTGATCAATTGATTCCTCTTCAGCACAAAACACACATAAAGTAGGTTTTCCAAGGTTTCTCTTCTGCAGATTATCTCTCGTCATAAGCTTATTATTAGAGAGGAGCCACAGGAAGATATGAATCCTAGGGGGCACAGCTATAGATCTGGGCATATCTCTCTGATGAGATCATGCACTCTAGTAAGCTTGTCAGGTCTATTCAGACCTCTAGGATTCCAAACTAGTGCTACTACCATAATTAAAATGGAGTTTCTTTTTACTACTATTCCTACATGAAACCTTCACCCAAGGTTCCATATCTCGGCCTTACTATTCTTCAAAGCTGAATCCACTCCGAATAGCTAGGATCTCAACTAAACCAATGCACAACCGGTTCCCCCCCCCCCCCCCCCCCCCCTCACTCCTCTCATGTCCTACTTAAAGCCCCTTTGTGGAGGAATGGGTACACACGCCCTGCAACTGCATCTACAGTAGTATCTTACGTTTCTTCCACTGTCGATGCTAACACTTCCTGAGTTGCTACCTGTTTTCTAAATTGCAAGAACAAAGAAAGAGAGACAGCGTTTTTCTTGACAGCCCTGCTCATGCAGCATGCAGGTTTGTGCTGCTAGTATGTACCATCATAGTACTACTTGACAACCACTAGTTGCCACCTCTGTAAATATCCCATGTGAGCAAGTGAACAAGGAGCCTACCTTCCTTCCGTGCAAATACAACTGCTTCAGCTGTAACACGTTTGACCAACAGAATCCCTTGTTTTATGTTTGGTGCCAAAATGCCTCCTCCTCTCAAATATCCGGCTCTGATAAATTCTAGACATGAATTTTAGCGTCGGTTTCACACTAGACGAGTATTAATGTTCCCAAATTTTTCACTCCCAGGTTACATTTCTTATTAGGTTTCGCACTATCTTGACATTCTTTCAGTGTCAATGTAAAACATTTAGGATACTTGGGTTTCTGAACAAAAACAAGTTCAGAACGGAAACACGCATGTTTCTGAGCTGTAAAAAACCAAAGTTTCTGTTATATAGTCTCTGCTCATTCCGGTATTGAGTTGTTCCTATCATACTGTAGGCTCCTAGCTACTAGTTGCCACGACTGTAAATAATATCTCGAGTGAACAGCACAAAAAAGACAGAGCGGGAGGGAGGAGCAAGTGAGCAAGGAGCCAAGGACCAAGGAGACGAGACGACAAGGAGAAACCACCTATCCTGATTCCTGAAGCCGGTGGTGGATATGAGGCTGCAGTGAGATCAGCCCGGCCTTCCCCCCAAGGGGCCACTCACTCCACTCCGCTCCAATGGCCGCCGCCTCCTTCCTCCCGCTCCACCTCCCCGCCTCCCCGAGGCAGGCCACGCGAGCAGCAGCCTCCTCGACGGCGCCCGCCGCCACCACGCAGACGTCCCAGCTGGAGGAGACGTTCGGCCGGAAGGGGCTCAAGTTCGGCACGGACTCCACGGGCGCGCCCACGGCGGAGCTGAGCGTGCGCAACGGCAGCTCGCTGCAGCTCCGGCTCAACGACGGGCTGGTCACCTCGTACCGGCCCAAGGTGTACTGGAAGGACGAGCTCTCCTACAGGGAGGTGCTCCACACCGTCGCCGGCGCCGACGCCGTCAGGGGCGGCGTCGGCCTCGTGCTCAACGACGCCTCGTCTTCGTCCGGCGCGTCGCTCCTCGCCGGGTCCGAGTGGTCGGTCGCGGACGCCGACTCGGACTCGTACGACGCGGTGCAGGTGGAGCTGGGGTGCAGCGCCGGCAAGCTGGAGGTGTCGTACGTGGTGACGCTGTACGCGCTGAGCATGGCGACGGCGGTGATCGTGAAGAACAACGGGAGCAGGCCCGTGGAGCTGACGAGCGCGGTGCTGAGCCACATCAAGTTCGACACGAGGCGGGGCACGGCGGTGGAGGGGCTCCGAGGGTGCCCGTTCTGCACACACCCGCCGCCGGCGTCCGGGTTCGCGCTGCTCACCCCCGCGGAGGCCATGAAGCGGGAGGAGTCCGGGGGGTGGTTCGGCGGCGGGGGCGAGGAGGAGCCTCGGCAGGGAGCATGGACCGTGGAGGAGAACCAGTACACCATACTGAAGAAGAAGGTGAGCAGGGTGTACGCGGCGCCGCCGGAGGAGAGGAAGAAGCGCATCTACAGCACCGCGCCCTCCAAGTTCATCACCATTGATCAGGTAATAACCGTGCGTGTGATAGATCTATGTGTATGATGATGATGCATCATGAGCAATCACAATCTGTTGGCAACTGATGGTGTGGTAATGTGATTGATTTTGCAGTCTAGCGGGCTCGGGTTCAGGGTGGTGAAGATGGGGTTCGAGGACATGTACCTGAGCAGCCCGGGAGGAATGTACGACAAGTTCGGCAGCGACTACTTCCTGTGTACCGGGCCGGCGTCCATGCTGGTGCCTGTCGTCGTCGGCCCCGGCGAGGAGTGGCGAGGAGCGCAGGTCATCGAACACGACAATTTGTAGCTGCTACTTTTTTGGTGCCAACAGAGTTGCAGGAAATCATGTACATTCTCATACATATGCATGTGGCTGAATCTCCTCGTGTAATTGCCTAATGCAACCAATTTATACATGCAGGAGGTTACTGCCATATTTCGTTGCCACAAATGAAATTACTGCATGTTTTGCGTGTGAAGGCCTTAGACAAGAAAACTTTTCACAAAAAGTTATGCTTTGGAAACTATAACAAAGCATAAAAATGGATTACATGCACATACATACTGATATAGTAGGATTCATTGCATCAGTACTGTCGGGGAAAATCTCAGACAAAACTCCCGACACAACCATCTGGTACAAAAAGAACCAAGTGCTGGTGAACAGCGTAATCACATAAAGGCAAATTGTCTTGGGGCAAGTGCGCATCTGCCGTCAAATATTTCCTGAGGATGTTTACACAAGTAAACCAGCGTCCTTAAGTGCAGTCTCAAAATTATCCTCACTTTTCCAGTTGGGCACCTCAGCTACTTTGTGCTGGAAGTAGTTCTCAATCTTTGTCATCACAACTTCGTCAGTTTGACCACATAGCAGGTTGAACACAGCTCCTGTAACCAGCAGCGATTCAACGCCTCTAACTAAACACAGCACTTGGACTGTAGGTTCTATTAATCTCATCTGCTAATAACTTGGCATAACAAGTTCATTATTAGCTACATGTATCCCGGCTGATAAATCATGAAAACAATCCAAGAAAATCGTCCAGAAACAGGAAGCAACCTCTAAAGAAACAATGAAAATGTCACATCAGTTCTATCTTATCCTTGTAGTCATAGCAAATTTATTCTGTCGAGAAGTTCAATGTCAAGATAGGACAAATCGGCATTAAGATTGACTAAAGATAGCATGTTTGCTTATCATTCATAACAGGTTCAGTCTGTCATTACACCCAAACCATTTGTTCATATTAACACTGCAAACATTCACTTGAAGGACGAGCTGGTTAACCAATATGCTTACAGTGACTGCATGCGAGACCTACTAATGTTCATTTGATGCAATACCAGAAAAAAAAAGAATAGAGTTATCTATCACTGAATTTCATTCGTAAAGAATGAGCCATAGACCAGTTGACATAAATTTACCTTTTCGGCCAAAGCGGCCAGCTCTGCCAATTCTGTGCAGGTACACCTCATAATCAGATTCACCTCTCGTGCTAAACTTGATCGGCATATCATAGTTGATGACCAGGTTAACCTTTGAGAGAAAGAACGTTAGAAGGAGATACTTCATTGGTATGTATGTAAAGTTAGTGTGGCCCAAATAGTACCTGTGCTTGGTCAAAACCTCGAGCAAGAACATCAGTTGATATAAGAACCTTGGTGTACCCATCTTTGAATTCCTGTATCACTTTTTTTCTTTCTGATTGGTCAAGGGATCCTTGAATTGAGGAGCACACATAGTCCTCTCTTGTCAAAGCATTATGAACATTCTTGGTACTTATTTGTGTTCTCACAAATATGATAACCTGTCCAACCTTTTGTCCGAACTCAAAGATCTTGTCCCTTATAACTTCTATTTTGGCTGCCTCGTCAGGGACTCAGACTTTATATTGCTTTACTTTTTCCAACGTAAGATCTTCCTTTCGAACAAATATTTGGTTTCCTTCCTTAACGACACCTGTAACAAAATCCTTCACTTTCTCGTTGAAGGTCGCAGAAAAGAGAAGCACCTGACACAAATAGAATTCAAGTAAGAGAAACAAACACAACTAACCAAGAATTCAGAAATTATATATACACATTCAAGACTAGTTGAATGGTACAGCCATGGAATTACGCCAACTGTTATAACTTACAAGCATCACAGAAGACTATTCACCACATGGATAACAAGGCTAGTTGAAGACTGAAGCAAATAAAACATCATCAATGGATGGACTTCAAAAACTAGCAACATAATAAGGTCTATATCATAGTAGGAGTTCCGAAATACACAATTAGCCAATTACATAGAACATAGGCAGTATAGGATTCTTTTCTCAAGTCCTAAAACTAGCAACTTCGAAGATGCCCCATGCCTGAATATGCGTTGTTCCAAAAACAAACAAAATGAATATGGCAATTGGGAAAAATTGCAACATTTAATATAACCCACTGCATCACCAAATGACACTTTTCCACAATAAACGTTTACCTATCATTAGCAATTGTTAGAAGTTCAACAAGCAGCACGTGAGCATATACAAAGTATAGGATTCAAAATATATTCTCTGCAACACATGATGGACATAAGAACTCCCATTTGATTTGGAACTGTATGTCTGTATCCAAGGAGCAAGTTGTTGCATGTGATTTTACCATCACAAAGTCAAAAGAGTAAATGAAATAAAAAAGTTACCTGACAGCCATCAGCATTTCTTTTTAGTTCCTTCATGATCTTGTCAGAATCAGTCTTAAAGCCTTCCTGCAAGAAGCACTCACCAGCATAAGGAACTGGATCCGTTAAATCATAAAAGCAGCTAGTTTACATCAGCTAAAGCCGCTAACTCGTGGACAGAAGTTCATCAGCTGACAAAGTATGCAAATTTGAGCAAGCCAAATTATGGTTCCAGTTATATGGATATTTATATTCTTTTTAAACTGCATAATAATATATGGAATCTGTTCTTTTCGTCCAATGAGACCAAACAGTTACCAAGAGCTATCAGCCATCACACCTAACAACACCACCATGATGACGACCCTTATTAATGCCCACTAGGAAGTACAAGCTTCACAGTTCGCGTTCTTTCATAATCTGATTCATTCGACTCTACTTGACTACAACACCATATCAGGTTAGTCGTAAGCACATTGCTTGCTGGGGATAGTTACTAGGCCATCAGACAGGTTGACATACATCTGACAGCGTACAGAAGGAACAGAAGGTCTACAGGACTTAACCTCAAAATACCCCCACTATTTGCTGCTAAGAAATATTTGTTCTGCTTCTACAAGGATATGATTATCATAGTTAAAGCCCTTTACAAAGGCTCATCTGCATCATTTTTGCTTCCTTGTTACATACAGCTTACAATAAATTGAACACCTATCTGTAAGGGTCCATCCTCCAAAGACCTCAGCAACTAAGAGTAAGGCTTCGGAATAACACAATGCATATCAAGGACTAATAAAGAGTTAGATGACAACAGAACCAAAATGTTACCTCGGCAAGCATATGGTCTGCCTCATCGAACACAAGAATCTTGATGTCCCTTGTGGAAAGCTTCTTATTGACAATCCACTTCATGAGCGTCCCAGAAAGTGCCAATCACCACCTGATCGGTGACTGGAGGCATCCTGGAGATGGGCACATAATCTTTCTTGGCCAGCGGGATGGCGCAGGCACAGGTAATGCCGGTAAACTTGCCCATCCTCATGAGCACAGATTTATTCTGCACAGGCCAAAGAATCGGATTCAGTAAATTACAGGGTCAAAAACTTTAGCAGGACCAAGCATCACAGGACTCCACACTGCGGGGTAGTATAGTATAGAGGGTGGAGTCAAGAAGAACCTGCTGGGCGAGCTCCCTGGTGGGGCAGATGCAGATGGCCTGCGGGACCTTGCGGTTGGGGTCGACGCGGCTGAGCATGCCGAGGACGAAGCAGGTGGTCTTGCCGGAGCCGTTGTGCGCCTGCGCAACGAGGTCCTTGTAGGGCGGCGTGAGGATCATGGGGAGCGTGATCGCCTGGATCTTGCTGGGGCGGCTGAAGCCCATCTCGTCGCGCAGCCCCTTGAGCAGCTCGGGCGTGAGGTTCAGGTCCTCGAAGGTCGTCGCCGACTCGTACACCGTGTCGCCCGAGGTCACCTGGAGAGCAGAAGCGCGCCGAACACCGAATCAGACAACCGGCATTGGGACCGGCCGGCGCCAGGGGAGGGGAGATGGCAGAGCAGAGCAGAGCGCGTACGGCTTGGATTTGGGAGTCGTCGGAGTCATCGACCAGGGAAGGCCCCTCGGGGGCGCCGCCGTCGTCATCAGGGACGGAGAGCGAGAGCGCCTCGATCTGCTTGGCCTGCGCTTCCACCTCCTGCTCGGTAGGGGCGGCGGAAGAGGAGGATGCGGCGGCGGCGGCCTTGGCCTCCTCCTCGACGTCGGCCCAGGACTTCTTCTCCGGCTCGGGCTTGGCGGCGCCGTCGGCCATCGGAGCAGATCGGAAGAAGCGGAAGGAAAGCAGATCGAGAAGAAGCGGAGGAAGTGGATTCTAGATTTTTGGGTTTGCTCCTGACGCGATTTGGATGGGGACTCATATTTGCGCCGCGTGAGTAAAAGTAGCTTAGCATGTAAGCGGAGATGAACTCTGCTATGCTTATGATGTACGCGAAACAGGCGGTAAATCCGCGTGATGGGCCAGGGCGCCTGGGCCCACTACTACAGATTTGGAGTTTGGACCGACCCTGACAGACAGATACTTCACACTCGTCTATAATACGGTGATATCATTGATTGGACGGCAGTCCATATATAACTATAAGTATCATCCGCTTTGGAAATGAGAATCATAGGTACCGCACTTCGACTAGTGCTTACTTGGATCAAACCTTTGAAGACGAGTTGGTTAATTTGGCGTTCTATCTCCTTTGTCTCCTCCAGGTTCGTGCGGTAGGCGGGACAGTTTGGAAGAGGTGCGCCGGGTATGAGGTCAATACGGTGCTCTATTCCACGAAGAGGAGGTGACCCATGAGAGAGCTCTTCGGGGAACACGTCCTTGAATTCCTGCAAAATAGCCATCAAAGAGGAAGGAATATTTGTCAAGTCATTAATTCCTTGTGCTAGTCCCTTGCAAATGAGGACATAGTGCAAGATGGATGGGTTATTCCTCATATATCTCATCTCACTTTTGGTGACAAGAACAACACTCTTAGTTTTTTCACTCGAGTTAGCCTTGTGGCTCTCACTCGCTATATGGTGGTTCTCTTGCTCACCACTCTTCTCACAAGTAGGTGTTGTGGTTTGCGCCCTCGCTAAAGCCTTTGCATTGTCCGGAATAATTTGGCTAGGAGTCATTGGTTGCAAAACACGTGTCTTGTTAAGCCATTTGAAAGTGTATACATTGGTACGATCATCATGTAGAGCACCTTTGTCGAATTTCCATGGTCGGCCAAGCAACATATGGTAAATCATCATTAGGACTACATCACACTCCACCATGTCTTTGTAAGGGCCAATTGAGAATGTTATCGAGGCGGTATGCTTGATCTTTATAGACCCTTGGTCACTTAGCCATTGGACATGGTATGGGTGCTTGTGTGGATAGAGGGTGAGGTTGAGCTTCTCACACAACTTGGTGCTAGCAAGGTTGTGACAACTCTCTCCATCGATGATCACTTTGATAGATTTCTCATTGATACTAGTATGTGTTTGGAAGATGTTGGATCTTTGATCTTCATATTCTTAGGCTGGAGTAGTCAAGATCCTTGTGATGACAAGCGATGGACTTGCGCCATGTTCACACATGAGGAGTTCTTGGTCATGTTCCACATATTGCCTTGTCATTGCCTCTTTGACTCAAGCATCAAATTCATCTTCACTCAAGTATTCCTCGTCACCATTATCATAGATGAACAATACTTTCTTGTTTCCACAGTTGGCTGACTTGTGTCCTTTGCCTCCACACTTATAGCATTTGCCATTGAACAGCGGGTCATCCTTTGTATGCTTGCCACTTGGGGGCGATTTTCCTTGAGGAAGTGTGGGATTGAATGAAGGCTTAGAGGTACTTGAGGAGCTTCCATTGAAGGTTGTTAGTGTAGCGGTTGAAACTTGCTTGTAGATAAAGTACGTCTTGGGCTTGTTGTATTTCATGTCCGCTTATACTTGACGCTCAGCTTTTGTTGCGATGTGCACAAGCTCAACCATGTCGTTGTAATTTTAGAACTCGACGGTGCACTTGATTGGATGGTTCAAGCTAATGAGGAAACGTGCCATTGTTTGCTCTTCGCGCTCTTCAATGTTGGCGTGGATCATGTTGAGCTCCATTTGCTTGAAGTACTCTTCCACGGTCTTTGTCCCTTGATTAAGCGATTGTAGCTTGTTGAAGAGGTCACGCGTGTAATGCGTAGGGACAAAGCAGGATCTCATATGAGCCTTCATGTCGTGCCAAGTTGTGATTGGAGACTCTTCTCTTGCGTCACGAGCGACTTGAACTTGTTCCCACCAAAGGTTGACGTAATCATCAAACTCAAGCAAAGTCACGGCGACCATCTTCTCATCACTATAGTTGTGCATAAAGAAGATCTTGTCAACTTTGAGTGCCCATGAGAGGTATTATTCGGGATCATTTGAACCGGTCAACTTGGGCATCATGAACTTGAGCTTGCCAAAGGTTTCTTCATCATTGCGTTCACGGTAGCGGTTGTTGCCATGATGTTGGCGGTCTTCATCTTACATGCAATCATTGTGACGAGCTTGGTGACCTTGTTGGTGCACTTGCGGTTGAGGATCTGCATTTGGAGGTGGCAGAACTTGATTCTCACGACGTTGTTGGGGAGCTTGCTCTTTCTCTTGGCACGATTGTTGATGAGGAGGAGGCACTTGGGCCTCATGACGATGATGAGGATGTGGAGCCTCTTGACGCGGTTGTTTTCGAAGAGGAGGCCCTTTCCTCGGTTGGTGATGCGAGTTAGGCACATGGGCCTCATGACAAAGATCATGGTCTTGAGCCTCATGGTGTGGAGAATATCATTTTGCGGCCCGAAAGTTGGGGTGTCCAGGCAACACGGTACCCGAGTTCCCTGATATCATCCGCGATGACTATAGTTGGCGTGCCAAATACTCAGAGGGTCTTTTTCGGCATGAATTCAACTTTATGTTTCAATACAAAAAATCAGGCTAACGGCCGTCAAGTTGGCCCTCCATAGCATGTCGCTTTCTGCCGCTGGCCGCTTAGGTGTCAATTAGGCTTGGAGCGTTGGCGCCTGCATCCATTACGCGTCTTCTTCTTCCCTGGAGCGACAATCTATGGGGCGTCGCAGCCATGGCGTGGAGCTGGGACATGGACGAACCTGCTCGGCCCAGCTCTCCTCCCTGTAGGCTTGCAGCGTTGGTGCCTCCATTACTCGTCTTCTTCCCCAGAGCGGCAATCTATGGTCGCTGCCAAGGCGCAGAGCTGGGAAGTGACGAAGCTGCTCGACCCCGCTCTCCTCCCCATCCCGAGTCGGAGCTCGCCCTCACCATGGACGCACCCATGGCACGGTCGGGGACGAGAATTGGTTCCCGGTGAGATCTATCACCTTGTCGGCCATGCTCGGTTCTGTTTTCCTCCTCTAGAATCCGGGCTCGCCGTCGCCGTGGTTGCACCCGCACCAATTATGCCACCTCTGCCGAGGTCTCTGTGGTAGCTCAAGTTCTGGGGCTCTCCAAGTTCTGCCATGTTGGGCATGTAAGTGTTATTGTATGTTAAACTAGCAAATCTCTTTTGTTCAAATCTCTTGGGCTGTACCAACTTCATTGTGTTTAATTATGAAAGACAAAATATAAATGACTTCTCTCAATTTCTCGCATAGAAAAATGCACAGCTAATTTCATATTCTCGCAGGAACTGGCCCCACTTGTTGAACCGGCAGCACTGCCACGATCTCCACGTAACCATGGTGAGTTCTTGAACCGAAAGTTGTAGTTACCACGTTTCTTCTGCAGTCATTCCTCTTCCTCAGTCATTCCTCTGCAGTTTTTCCTGGGCGCTTCTTCTTCCTCTATTCTGGAACCGTCGGTTCATCTTCTTCTTCCTCTCGAAGGCAGTTCCTTTCACCCATTTCCTTGTAGGCATGGACGATGGGAAACGCACAACAGAGACCCACTTGGTCCCTGCCCATGGCACCACGACTTTGATAGTGGTGTACACAAATGATGAAGCGACTGTGGAGACAACTCTCGCCAAGTTTGAGCAATTGCTTGAGAAAGAGAAGCACAAGTTTGTGGGGCTAGACTTGGAGTACACCCATGCAAATAAGTGAAAAAATCCTCCACAAGAGATCGCTGTCGTGCAAATCGCCATACATGAGGAGGTCCTCGTTTACCACTTCCGCAGGTATGTGAAATTTAAATTTGAGATCACCACTTCTGCATCCCTTGTTCCCTTACATCCCTAGAACCATCTAAGTGCAGGAGTAAACCAACTGAGATGCGTTGTCCGGCTCTGGTCGAGTTCTTGTGTAGGAAAGGGATGAAGGAAATATGCCCTGAGAGGCAATAACAAAGTTGTTATTATATATTCCTTATATATGATAGATGTTTATTTTACATGCTAGAATTGTATTGATCGGGAAACATCAATACATGTGTGTTTAATAAACAAAAAGGGTTCCTAGTTATGCCTCTCTTATATACTAGCTTGTTGATTAACAAGATGATCAAGGTTTCCTGATCATGGACATTGGATGTTGTTAATAACAAGGTCACACCATTGGTGGAATGATGTGATGAACATTCATCCGAAGTATAGCATTATGATCAAGTCATTATGTTTATATTGCTATAACATCATACGAAGTAATCTTTATCCTTAGACCATGAGATCATGTTAATTGCTAACACCGGAAGAGTATCTTGATAACATCAAACGTTACACCGTAACAGGGTGACTATAAAGATGGGTTCAGTACTACGAAGGTGTTATGTTGAGGCTCATGGATCAAGAGTGGCATTTGTCAATCCCGATGACGGATAGATATTCTCTGGGCCCTCTCGGTGATATCACATTAAGATAGCTTGCAAGCAAGTGATGTGATCACTAGAATGTTATATCACGGAACGAGAAAAGAGTGCATGTCGGTAACGAGATCAAACTAGGTATGGAGATACCGATGATCGAATCTTGGACATGTAATATATCGAGAGACAAAGGGATTTAGTTACAAGCGTTAAAGGTTCTCACGATCACAGAAGTCATCGTTGAATGTGTAGGAGTCAGTACGGATCTCCAGGTCCCGCTGCTGATTATTGATCGGAGAAGGGTCTCGATCATGTCTGCATTATTCGCGAACCATAGGGTGGCATACTTAAGAGTTACCGGACACCATTTTGGAGCACATATGTTTCAGATGAAAGAATTGCAAAGCGCAGGAATTGTTTCAATAGAAACCGGAAATTGTTTCGGGTGAAATTGTAGAAAGTGGTTCTGCATGTGATATTGAAATATTGCAAGGGGCTATATGTGAATGTTTGTTAATTAAAGTAATTAACAAAATTATGAATAAATTTAATAAAAGAGTTTTATTAAATGAGAGAGCATTAAATTTGGAGAAATTTAATGCATTTAAAGTGGAGACTTTAAAAGGGAATGTGAAGAGGCATTTTAATGTGGAGGGGTTACCACCACATGAATGGGGGAGGTGAGGGGTCACCCCCATGTGTCGTCCATGGAGAGAGGGGGCACCCCCCCTCCTCCTATAAAAGGCCACTCATTCCCTCCTTCATCCTCACACCTCCTTGTGAAGGATCTCTCTCCCCCTCTAGAATTATTTCCCCATGGTCTCGGATTAGCGAGATACATGTTCAGTGGCATTTAAATGCGGAAGGAGTTGCTGCTTCCGCTGGATCGCTGGAGCGAGGAGGTGGAGGTTGTCCGGTGGCTTGAACGTGTGTGCGAGTACAGATGCGCTGCTGAGTTGCGGCGCTCGGACTTCCTCACGATCTTGAGATCGGCAAGTGTACGACTACATCAACCACGAGTTCCTACTTGTTAACAAAACTCGTTGTCTTCGAGGGTAAGTTCTTGTTGGATGTATGTCCACCCGTTGCTTTGTACCTAGTAGATAGATCTTGGCGTGTAGTTCACACCGTAGGATTTTTTTTGTTTTCTATGCTGCAGACCCAACAGTGGTATCAGAGCCTGATCTATGCGTAGGTGCTTTGCACGGGTAGTACACATATGTTTATATGTGGGCGATGATGATCATGTTATTGCATCTTCTATGTATTTTGGATATTGGTGGCATAGTGGGATGAAGCGGCCTGGACTAACCTTACATGTCATCGTACATGAGACCGGTTCCACGACTGACATGCAACTTGTTTTGCATAAGTGGCTGGCGGGTGTCTGTCTCTCCTACTATAGTCAATATATGATTTACAACGAGTTGCTAATAACGTAGTTATCCTCGTTGTGGTTCATGTTCGTAGGTGAGAATGGTTATATCTCCGAAAGCTCTAAGCCACGTAAAACTTGCAATTGATAAATTAGAGGCGTCTAGTTTAGATCGTTGCTGGGCTAGTGTATTGATATGGTATTGTTGTAAGTAGATGTATGATAGATACTCTTACAACACACTCAACGTGTAAGTTCCATAGAGCTTGGCCTTACACACAAAGGAATGATAGAGATCATACCATGATACAAGTGATAGAGATCAAATGCATGTACCATATCATCTCACTTTACACATTAGGTGTTAGCATCTTATACTGCTAGTTTGGCGCTTTTGGTAGCATTATAAGATGATCCCTCATTTAGATATCAAGATAAAAATGTGTTCTTCCTTAAGTATGCATGTTCTGTGGATCGTGTTTCGAGACATCACGTGATGATCGGGTGTACTTGAATCTACGCTTTCATAGGAACGAGTGTAAGACAGTTTTACACACGCGAATACTAAGGTTCTTACTTGGCGAGCCTAGCATGTACAGACATGGCCTCGGAACACGGACCGAAAGGTTAAGCATGAGTCATATAGTTGATATGATGCCCATATAGATGCTCGCCTTTGAAGCTACATCAACTCACGTGATGATCGGACTTGGTGTAGTGGATTTGGTTCATGTAATCACCAAAAGGACACGAGGGATGTCGTTTTTGAGTGGGAGTTCATTAGTAATTTGGATTAGTTGAACTCAATCTATCATAAACTTAGTCTAAATAAACTTTACAAATTCTGTTTTAGATGGCACCACCTGCTTTTAATTTCAATGTGTTCATGGAGAAAGAGAAACTTGCTGCGAATGGTAGCAACTTCACCAACTGGGCTATGAATTTGAGGATTCTCCTCACTACTGCACAAAAGCAATATGTGCTAGATGCGCCGCTAGGCCCCCCACCAGCTCCTAATACCCCTGACAAGGAAAATAATGTCTATGTGACTCGTCAGGAGGACCACAACTTAGTTCATTGCGGCATACTGTATGGGCTAGAGCCAGAACTTCGAAAGCATTTCGAAAATGGCAATGCCTTTGATACCATGGGAGAATTGAAAATGATTTTCGATACCCATGCTGCCGTAGAGAGTTATAATGCTACAAAAAAGTTCTTTAGCTGCATGATGGAGGAAAACAGCTTCGTTAGTGAGCACATACTCAAAATGTCTGGGTACGCCGATAAGCTTGTGTCCTTGGGAATAACGATTCCCATTGACTTAGGCATACATCGTGTTCTCCAATCTCTGCCACCTAGCTACAAGAGCTTCGTGATGAACTATAATATGCAGGGCATGAAGAAGACTCTTCCCGAGCTTCTGTTAATGCTTAAGACTGTAGAAGTGGAGATTAGGAAAGAACATCAAGTGTTGATGATCAATAGGACCACCGGTTTCAAGAAAGATAAGAAAGGCAAGCACAAGGGAAAGAAGGGTGGCAAGTCTGTTGCCACGCCTGAAAAGAAACCCCGAGATGGCCCTAAGTCTGGCACCGAGTGCTACTATTGTAAGGGGATTGGCCATTGGAAGCGCAACTGCCCCAAGTATTTGGCGGACAAGAAGTCCGACAAGGCAAACAAAGGTATATGTGATATACATGTTATTGATGTGTACTTGACTAGTACTCGCAGTAGCACCTGGGTATTTGATACGGGATCGGTTGCTAATATATGTATCTCGGTTCAGGGGCTACGGGACAAGCTACAACTAGCAAGGGATGAGGTCAGGATGCGGGTCGGCAATGGATCAAAAGTTGATGTGATCGCCGTCGGGACGCTACCTCTCCATTTGCCATCAGGATTAGTTATAAACCTAAATAATTATTATTTAGTGCCTGCACTGAGCATGAATATTGTATCTGGATCCCGTTTGATGCAAAGTGGTCATTCCTTTAAATCTAAAAACAATGGTTGTTCGATTTATAAGAATGATATCTTTTATGGTCATGCACCTATGTTGAATGGTTTATTTCTGATAGATCTTGATAGTAATATTACACACATTCATAATGTTAATGCTAAAAAGATTAAACTTGATGATGATATGTCTACATATATGTGGCACTGCTGTCTAGGTCATATTGGCGTTAAACGCATGAAGAAACTCCATTCTGATGGACTTTTAGAATCACTTGATTTTGAATCATTTGATACATGTGAGCCATGCCTTATGGGCAAGATGACTAGAACGCCGTTTTCCGGTTCAATGGAATGGGCGACAGATCTATTGGAAATCATACATACTGATGTGTGTGGACCAATGAGTGTGTCTGCGCAAGGTGGATATCGTTATTTTGTTACTTTCACGGATGATTTGAGTAGATACGGGTATATCTATTTGATGAAACACAAGTCTGAAACTTTTGAAAAGTTCAAGGAATTTCAGAATGAAGTGGAAAATCATCGTAATAGAAAGATCAAATTTCTACGGTCTGACCGTGGAGGAGAGTATCTAAGTTACGAGTTTAGCACACACATGAAAGAGTGTGGAATAGTTTCACAACTCACGCCTGCCGGAACACCACAACGTAATGGTGTGTCGGAACGTCGTAATCATACCTTATTGGATATGGTTCGATCTATGATGTCTTGCCACTGTCATTTTGGGGTTATGCACTGGAAATAGCTGCATTCACTTTAAATCGGGCACCATCTAAATCCGTTGAAAGGACACCATATGAATTATGGTTTGGAAACAAACCTAAGCTGTCATTTCTTAAAGTTTGGGGATGCAATGTTTATGTGAAGAAACTTCAACCGGATGAACTCGAACCCAAAGCGGAAAAATGCGTCTTCATAGGATACCCTAAGGAAACAATTGGGTATACCTTCTATCACAGATCCGAGGCCAAGGTTTTTGTTGCCAAGAATGGATCCTTTCCTGAGAAGGAGTTTCTCGCGAAAGGTGTGAGTAGTTGGAAGGTAGAACTCGAAGAGGTTATTGAACCTTCTCTTCATGGAATGGTGAGTGGCGCAGCACCAGAAGTTGTTTCGGAGTTGACTTCACCTGATGAAGAGAGAGCTAATGATAATGATCATGAAACTCCGAAAGAGGACACTACCGAACCTCGCAGGTCAAGCAGCGGAGACGGCTGCAATCCTGTTGTGAATTTCATGGTTGATGAAATGGATGACCCTGCGACGTATGAAGAAGCGATGATGAGCCCGGATTCTAACAAATGGCTAGAAGCCATGAAATCCGAGATGGAATCCATGTACGAGAACCAAGTTTGGAACTTGGTGGACTTACCTCACGATCGAAAGGCCGTTGAGAATAAATGGATTTTCAAAAGAAAAACTGATGCTGATGGTAATGTGACCATCTATAAGGCTCGACTTGTCGCAAAGGGGTTTCGACAAATTCAAGGAGTTGACTACGATGAGACATTCGCTCCCGTAGCGATGCTTAAGTCGGTTAGGATTATGTTAGCAATTGCTGCATATTTCGATTATGAAATATGGCAGATGGATGTCAAAACTGCGTTCCTCAATGGTAATATTGAAGAAGAGTTGTATATGATACAACCTAAGAGTTTTGTCGATCCTAAGGATGCTAATAAGGTATGCAAACTTCAGCGATCCATCTATGGACTAAAGCAAGCATCTCGGAGTTGGAATCTCTGCTTTGATGAGGTGATCAAAGAGTTATGGATTTGTCCAAACTTATGGAGAGGCTTGTATTTACAAGAAAGTGAGTGGGAGCAATGTGGCATTTCTGATATTATATGTGGATGACATATTATTGATTGGAAATGATATAGATCTTTTAAACAGTGTTAAAAGTTATCTAAACAGTAAATTTTCGATGAAAGACCTTGGTGAAGCATCATATATATTAGGCATTAAAATCTATAGAGATAGATCAAGGCTCCTAATTGGGCTATCATAGAGTGCATACCTTGATAAGATATTAAAGAATTTTAATATGGACGAAAGTAAGAAGGGGTTCTTACCTATGTTGCAAGGCAAGACATTGAGTAAGACTCAAAGTCTGGCTACAGCGGAAAAAAGAGAGACTATGGATAAGATCCCCTATGCCTCGGCCATAGGCTCTATTATGTATGTCATGCTATGTACAAGACCGGATGTGGCACATGCTATTAGTTTGACTAGTAGGTACCAATCTGATCCAGGTTCGGAACACTGGATAGCGGTAAAGAACATCCTCAAGTACTTGAGAAGAACTAAGGATATGCTTCTTATATACGGAGGTGAAGAAGAGCTAGTCGCTAAGTGTTATGTCGATGCTAGCTTTGACACCGATCCAGATGACTCTAAGTCTCAATCCGGATACGTATTTCTCTTGAACGGAGCAGCAGTTAGTTGGAGGAGTTCCAAACAACCTGTGGTGGCTGGATCAACGATGGAGGCGGAATATGTTGCTACTTCAGAAGCGGAGCAGGAGGCAGTTTGGATGAAAGAGTTCATTACGGAACTAGGTGTGGTTCCCAGTGCGTTGGACCCAATGGTGATCTATTTTGACAACAATGGAGCCATAGCTAACGCAAAGGAACCGAGGTATCACAAGAATTCCAAGTATATTAAGCGCCGGTTTCACTCCATTCGCGAGCATGTCAAGGATGGAGATATAAAGATTTGTAAAGTACACACAGACCTAAATGTAGAAAGTTCTCCCTAGGGCAAAACATGATCAACACCAGAACTCCATGGGTGTTAGATTTATCACTATGTGAACTAGATTATTGTATCTAGTGCAAGTGGGAGACTGAAGAAAATATGCCCTGAGAGGCAATAATAAAGTTGTTATTATATATTCCTTATATATGATAGATGTTTATTTTACATGTCAGGAAACATCAATACATGTGTGTTTAATAAACAAAAAGGGTTCCTAGTTATGCCTCTCTTATAGACTAGCTTGTTGATTAACAAGATGATCAAGGTTTCCTGATCATGGACATTGGATGTTGTTAATAACAAGGTCACACCATTGGTGGAATGATGTGATGAACATTCATCCGAAGTATAGCATTACGATCAAGTCATTATGTTTATATTTCTATAACATCATACGAAGTAATCTTTATCCTTAGACCATGAGATCATGTTAATTGCTAACACCGGAAGAGTATCTTGATAACATCAAACTCACACCGTAACAGGGTGACTATAAAGATGGGTTCAATACTACGAAGGTGTTATGTTGAGGCTCATGGATCAAGAGTGGAATTTGTCAATCCCGATGACGGATAGATATTCTCTGGGCCCTCTCGGTGATATCACATTAAGATAGCTTGCAAGCAAGTGATGTGATCACTAGAATGTTATATCACGGAACGAGAAAAGAGTGCATGTCGGTAACGAGATCAAACTAGGTATGGAGATACCGATGATCGAATCTTGGACATGTAATATATCGAGAGACAAAGGGATTTAGTTACAAGCGTTGAAGGTTCTCACGATCACAGAAGTCATCGTTGAATGTGTAGGAGTCAGTACGGATCTCCAGGTCCCGCTGCTGATTATTGATCGGAGAAGGGTCTCGATCATGTCTGCATTATTCGCGAACCGTAGCTTGGCACACTTAAGAGTTACTAGACACCATTTTGGAGCACATATGTTTCAGACGAAAGAATTGCAAAGCGCAGGAATTGTTCCAATAGAAACCAGAAATTGTTTCTGGTGAAATTGCAGAAAGTGGTTCTGCATGTGATATTGAAATATTGCAAGGGGCTTATGTGAATGTTTGTTAATTAAAGTAATTAACAAAATTATGAATAAATTTAATAAAAGAGTTTTATTAAATGAGAGAGCATTAAATTTGGAGAAATTTAATGCATTTAAAGTGGAGACTTTAAAAGGGAATGTGAAGAGGCATTTTAATGTGGAGGGGTTACCACCACATGAATGGGGGAGGTGAGGGGTCACCCCCCATGCAATGGCCAAGGAGAGAGGGGGCACCCCCCTCCTCCTATAAAAGGCCACCCATTCCCTCCTTCATCCTCACACCTCCTTGTGAAGGATCTCTCTCCCCCTCTAGAATTATTTCCCCATGGTCTCGGATTAGCGAGATACATGTTCTGTGGCATTTCGTGCGAAAGGAGTTGCTGCTCACTGGATTGCTGGAGCGAGGAGGTGGAGGTTGTCCGGTGGCTTGAACATGTGTGCGAAGATGCGGATGCGCTGAGTTGCGGCACGGACTTCCTCACGATCTTGAGATCGGCAAGTGTACGACTACATCAACCACGAGTTCCTACTCGTTAACAAAACTCGTTGTCTTCGAGGGTAAGTTCTCGTTGGATGTATGTCCACCCGTTGCTTTGTACCTAGTAGATAGATCTTGGCGTGTAGTTCACACCGTAGGATTTTTTTTTGTTTTCTATGTTGCGGACCCAACAAAGGATAACTTTCACTAGCGTGGATATCACAAATGACACAATTATGCTTTCTCGTGCGTTGATAAAAATCCTAGAGGGGCACCACATCGACATCCAAAATCTGTACAAGATCAAACCATACCCAGCGAAGGATGGCATGGGTGATCTGGCAGCGGAAATCATCGATAAATCCTATGAAAAACTGAAGAAATTGAAGCGACTCGATCATGACTACTGGGAGTGGAAGCCGATGAGCCAGGTGCGCCTCGAGTATGTAGCCAGAGACGCCTACATGGCGTATGAGTGGTACAGTAAGCTCATTACCATGAAAGATGGGATGGTTAAGGCGGGGTTTTTCGCGAGAGAGCTATGCCCTGGTTGCGAGCTATCACAGGAGAAGAAGCGCGAGGAGGACAGAAAGTGGTTTTAGGAGGAGCAGGGATCTTGGGACGGTGGCGACATCAAGCGGCTGAAGGGGAAGCAAGTCAAGGACGACAACAAGTGGTGGTGATACATTATGTGTTTGAACTAGATTTTAGTTTCTAGTTTATTATGTGTGTGATACATTTAGTTACTTCAATATAAAATTTCGACCAATTTAACTTGTTGATGTATTTCTTGACAATTATAATATAATCGAGCACTAGAAATATTTTGTAGTGTGCATGAGCATGATCAGTAAATATAATTGAACACTAGAAACTTTAAGGCACTCCATATAAAGGAGTAGATTAATATATAAAGTTCACCAGAGACACCATGGATATATTGCCTTACATGCCACACACAGGTAATAATTAACTAGAACAAAATAAAAGCAGGGGCTGCAGCAGGAGGCCGGGACACGGAGACGCCTAGCAGGGCAGGAGTTTATCAGCAGGAGGCAGCGACAGCCTAGTTGATGGGATACAGGCCAGTCCTGACATACTTCCAGAGGAATTTGTGAGGCTGCGTGCCAAGGTAATCGGCCTATGGCTTCGCCGCCAACGCCAACGCCCTGGCTGGATCATGCTGTTGAGGTCCATGTTGATTGCTCTGCCACAGAATGGGCAAAACAGTCTCCCTCTACGGTGGAAACGGATTAGCCCACACCGTAACCGCCTCAGCACGTAGCGGCTCTTGTTGTCCCTGGATTCCTTGCTAGCGTCCACTTCATCATCATCCTTCTATTGATTTTTAAGAACATAACTTAGAACTTATACATATGATTGAATTGTATTACAACTCAAGAATTGACAACATGTATATGTAAGACAATATATCCGTGGATATCAAAGATAAAGCATCTCAGCAATAGTTTGATCGGCTCATATATCATTTCATCTTAACACAATGATAAATAATTGCATCAGAGTGAATGTAGGATAAATCTAGGGGCCTCATAAGTTTCTTCAGGGATGGAGTAGGTGAACCAAGTAACAATTGCACAACCTGTAATGTTGTTTTACATCGCCCCAGGTTCACTAACTCATCCCTAAAAAAATCTGACACCAATGTGTCTGCCTCTCTTTTGGGGCAAATTTGAATCATTGGCCACAATAAGAAATTAAAATGTAATCGTACAAAACATTATTCAAGGATATACATAGTCAGGTACAAAAACAAGCCTCAATATTGTAATTATAAATAAAAAACCAAATAATTAATCTTCAGGTGCATGTTAAAAATACTTATGATCAAAACCATTCATATACATATGCATCATACCAATCATTAAAAGAACAAAAACAATTCAAGGATCATATATGTAGTTCCATATGAGAATATGAAATTGGGCCAAAGTACCAACAACACAACCTATATTGTTTGTGTGCATTGCTGCCTCAGGTTCACCAACCCATCCCTAAAACACGACACCGTCATACGTGTCTCCTCTTGAACTCTTTTGGGGCAAATTTCAATCATCGGCCTCGGTGACAAACTAAAATGTAATTCTTATACACTGAATGCATTGAATAGGTAATTCGAATATCATAGTTCTATGAATGTAGATTAAAGATTAAGGCCTCATAAGTTTCTACAGGGACGGCGTAAGTGAACGAAGTAACAATTGTACATCCTATATTGTTCTTGTACATCGCCCCAGGTTCACTAACTCGTCCCTGAAAAAATCTGACACCGATGTGTCTGCCTCTCTTTTGGGACAAATTTGAATCATTGGCCACAATAAGAAATTGAAATGTAATCGTACAAAACATTATTCAGGGATATATATAGTCAGGTACAAAAACAAGCCTAAATATTGTAATTATAAATAAAAAACCAAACAATTAATCTTCAGGTACATGTTAAAAATACTTATGATCAAAACCATTCATATACATATGCATCATACCAATCATTAAAAGATCAGAAACAATTCAAGGATCATATATGTAGTTCCATATGAGAATAAATCAAGGGCCTCATAATTTGTTTCAGAGATGGAGTTGGGGAACCAAAGTACCAACAACACAACCTATATTGTTTGTGTGCATTGCTGCCTCAGGTTCACCAACCCATCCCTAAAACACGACACCGTCATACGTGTCTCCCCTTGAACTCTTTTGGGGCAAATTTCAATCATCGGCCTCGGTGACAAACTATAATGTAATTCTTATACACTATGAATGCACGGAATAGATAATTCAAATACCATAGTTCTATGAATGTAGAATAAAGATTATAGCCTCATAAGTTTCTACAGAGATGGCGTAAGCGAACCAAGTAACAATTGCACAACTTACATTGATCGTGTACATGGCCCCAGGTTCGCTCACTCATCCCTGTAAAAATTTGACACCAATGTGTCTGCCTCTCTTTGGGACAAATTTGAATCAATGGCCACAATAAGAAATTGAAAGGTATGCATACCAAACAATATTCAGGGATATACAAATGCATCATAAAATGCATTCATAGATCAGAAACAATACAAATATTATATATTTAGATTCCATATGAGAGAAAAAATTAGGGCCTCATTTTTTTCAGCGGTGGAGTCGGAGAACCAAAATACCAACAGCACAACCTGTATTGTTTATGTGCATTGCTGCCTCAGGGCCACTAACCATCCCTAAGAAAACGAGACCATCAGATGCCCTTGCACTATTTTGGGGCAAAATTGAATCATTGGTCTCAGTGAGGAATAGAAATGTAATGTCATAGGCATGCTGTGTATCGAAATCAACACTCAACTAGATGGCAGATGAGCAGATTGGGGTTTTGTGACTAGACAGATTGGGGTTTTGTGAGTAGATGGCAGATGCATCAATCAACGATCGAATCATATATATACTACCCTACTTCAAGAGCAAAAGAATCTGTACACGATTGAGCAAATCCTATGTATGAACAGTGAAAACTGCGGCTGCGACTAGAGAAGCTAGCAATGTAGTACCTCGGACTCCTCGCCAGGGACCTCCTCCTCGAACTCATCAATCTCCGCGATTGCATCGAAGATTGCTTGAACGGCGACGGGGTCGTCGATGTAGATCACTGGATTACCTCCGCCTGCCGCCTGCCCCCCATCCAGATCTGCCGCTGGCACCACGATGTTGTTGGCCACGACGTTGTCGGCCACCTGATGCTCGGCGGCGACGGCTACTACCGGCTGCTCGGCGGCGATGGCTACCACCTGCTGCTCGGCGGCGACGGCTACCACCTACTGCTCGGCAGCGACGGCTACCACCTGCTCCTCGGCGGTGACGACTACCACCTGCTGCTCGGCGGTGATGGCTACTGGCTGGACGGATGAGTTCACACCCTCGACGGCACAGCGACGAGCGGTGTTCGTGCCCGGAGAAGACGCCTCCGTCTGCTTGGCGACGAATGAGCCATCTGCTACTTCGCCTTCAACTGGCTTCACCTTCGGATCTTCTCCACATGTACGCTTCATGGCACACCAAGGGAAGGAGGTAGTGCAAACGAGGGAGATTCGGTGCGCGTGGCAGGTGTAGATTGGGGTCTTGGGACTAGACAGACTGGGGGGAAATGACACGGGCTCATGGAAGAAGAAGGTCGAGGGGGGTTATAAACACCGGACTGTTCGTAGTCCTCAAGTGGACACGTGTGGTGGGCGGGGGGCTACCATGATCTCCACCCTTTTTTTTGATTCCCTTTTTTTGAAACAGCCACGATCTCCACTTTAGAGCTGCATTGAAAACACGCTCATGGCAGACCTCGATTCCACTGCATGCAAGTGGCGCGGAACTAATTTCTAGCAACGTTAGATCTACTCGAGGGGGGCCCTTGACTCATGGAATTTACTAGCGGTAGGGCCCAGTTGGAAGTGATATTGAGAGCGCTACGTATAAATGGGATATGTCTGATTAAAATCAAGTGGCAATAAATTGCAGCGTCCCGTTGACAACCGTTCACTCGATGACCCTGTTGCCCTGTGCATGAGTTATAGTAGCAGTAGTAGGCTTTTTAGACTTGATTAAACTTGACATGACCGCTCGACGACTTTTTCCATGGACGGCATCGTGTTCCTTCCTGTAGAAGTCTCGCGGAGGGAGACGTCCGTGCTGTCTCACGTTGTACTGTGAAGGGCACGAGGTGTGAAAGGATCATCGTTGGATCGCACAGAATCAACGGTTGATGCGCACGATCCGCGTGACAACTGTGACAACCAATCAGGGAGTAGCAGACAGGGTGAGCACAGTTTTGGGCTTCTACGAAAGATAGAGAGAGGGGGTGGGCAAAACTAAGTAGTACCACATAAAACCAAGGGCAAAACTGAGTAGTATAAAAATGGAAAGTGTCTTGTACAATGAAATACATCATGTAATACATCAAATTATGCCAAGATAGATCCACTAGAGTTCATTGGATGTGTGTTCTTCTCATAAACCAGGCATGGATCCACCAGTGGCATTGCATGTCCGTTCCATTGCATGTCTGTTCTTTTCATGAACCACACCCAGTGTCAGTGCATGTCTATTCTATTCATGAACCACACCCAGTTTCTCTGCATGTTTGTTCTTTTCATGAACCACATAAGGATCTACCAGTGTCATTGCATGTCTTTTACTTCCATAAACCACATGTGGATCCACCAGTGTCATTGCATGTGTGTTCTTCTAAACAAACCACATAAGGATCCACCAGTGTCATTGCCTGTCTGCTCTTTTCATGAACCACATAAGGATGGGCCCACCAGTGTCATTGCATGTCTGTTCCTTTCATGAACCACACCCGGTGTCAGTGCATGTCTGTTCTATTTATGAACCACACCTAGTGTCATTGCATGTGTGTTCCTCTAAACAAACCACATAAGGATCCACCACTGTCATTCCATGTCTGTTCTTTTCATGAACAACATAAGGATCTACCAGTGTCATTGCATGTCTGTTCATTTCATGAACCACATAAGGATCTACCAGTGTCATTGCATGTCTGTTCTTTTCATGAACCACACCAAGTGTCATTGCATGTGTGTTACTTCCATAAACCACATATGGATCCACCTAGTGTGATTGCATGTTTGTTCCTTCCATAAACCACATAAGGATCCACCAGTGTCATTGCCTGTCTGTTCTTTTCATGAACCACTCCTAGTGTCAGTGCATGTCAGTTCTTTTCATGAACCACACCCAGTGTCACTGCATGTCAGTTCTTTTCATGAACCACATAAGGATTGAAGGGAATATGCCCGAGAGGCAATAATAAAGTGGTTATTATCTTATTCCATGTTTATGATAAATGTTTATTTCACATGCTAGAATTGTATTGATCGTAAACATTAATACATGTGTGTTTAATAAACAAAAAGGGTTCATAGTTATGCCTCTCTTATAGACTAGCTTGTTGATTAACAAGATGATCAAGGTTTCCTGATCATGGATATTGGATGTTGTTAATAACAAGGTCACACCATAGGTGGAATGATGTGATGAACATTCATCCGAAGTATAGCATTACGATCAAGTCATTATGTTTATATTGCTATAACATCATACGAAGTAATCTTTATCCTTAGACCATGAGATCATGTTAATTGCTAACACCGGAAGAGTATCTTGATAGCATCAAACATCACACCGTAACAGGGTGACTATAAAGATGGGTTCAGTACTTCGAAGGTGTTATGTTGAGGCTCATGGATCAAGAGTGGAATTTGTCAATCCAGATGACGGATAGATATTCTCTGGGCCCTCTCGGTGATATCACATTGAAATAGCTTGCAAGCAAGTGATGTGATCACTAGAATGTTATATCACGGGAACGAGAAAAGAGTACATGTCGGTAACGAGATCAAACTAGGTATGGAGATACCGATGATCGAATCTCGGACATGTAATATATCGCGGGACAAAGGGATTTATTTACTAGCGTTAAAGGTTCTAACAATCACAGAAGTCATCGTTGAATGTGTAGGAGTCAGTATGGATCTCTAGGTCCCGCTGCTGATTATTGATCGGAGAGGGGTCTCGATCATGTCTGCATTATTCACGAACCGTAGGGTGACACACTTAAGGGATACCGACACCATTTGGAGCAAATATGTTTCAGATAAAGATTTAAGAAAGCGCTGGAATTATTTCAATAGACACCAAACTGCTTTCGGTGAAATTGCTGAAATTGGTTCTGCATGTAATATTGAAATGTTGCAGGGGGTTTTATGTGAATGTTTGTTAATTAAAGTAATTAACAAAATTCTGAATAAAATTAATAAAAGAGTTTTATTAAATGAGAGAGCATTAAATTTGGAGAAATTTAATGCATTTAAAGTGGAGACTTTAAAAGAGAATGTGAAGGGGCAAATTTATGTGGAGGGAGTTACCACCACATGAATGGAGGAGGTGAAGGGTCACCTCCTCCATGCACCGGCCATGAAGGAGGGTCACCCCCCTCCTCCTATAAAAGGCCACCCCCTCCTCACTTCTCACACACACCTCCGTGGGAAGGATCTCTCCTCTAGTATTATTCCCCATGGTCTCGGATTAGCGAGATACATGTTCCCAGTGGCTTTATCTGGAAAGGAGTTGCTGCTTCCGCTGCTTTGCTGGAGCGAGGGATGGAGGTTGTCGGGGTACCGGACGTGTGTGCGATCACGGATGCACCGCTGCTTTGCGGTGCTAGACTTGGTGCTGCTGGAGCTGGATCTGATAGACGTGCTGGAGCCGGACCTGCTGGACTTCCTCATGATCTTGAGATCGGCAAGTGTACGGCTACATCAACCACGAGTTCCTACTTGTTAACAAAGCTCGTTGTCTACGAGGGTAAGTTCTCTTTGGATGTATGTCCACCCGTTGCTTTGTACCTAGTAGATAGATCTTGGCGTGTAGTTCACACCGTAGGAATTTTTTGTTTTCTATGTCATGGACCCAACAAAGGGTATCGAGCCTGATCTATGCGTAGGTGCTTAGCACGGGTAGTACACATATGTTGATATGTGGGCGATGATGATCATTTTATTGCATCTTCTATGTATTTTTTATATTGGTGGCATAGTGGGATGAAGCGGCCCAGACCAACCTTACATGTCATCGTACATGAGACCGGTTCCACGACTGACATGCAACTTGTTTTGCATAAGTGGCTGGCGGGTGTTTGTCTCTCCTCCTATAGTCAATATCTGATTTACAACGAGTTGCTAATAACTTAGTTATCCTCGTTGTGGTTCATGTTCGTAGGTAAGAACGGTTCTATCTCCGAAAGCCCTAAGCCACGTAAAACTTGCAATTGATAAATTAGAGGCGTCTAGTTTAGATCGTTGCTGGGCTAGTGTATTGATATGGTATTGTTGTAAGTAGATGTATGATAGATACTCTTACAACACACTCAACGTGTAAGTTCCATAGACCTTGGCCTTACACACAAAGGAATGATAGAGATCATACCACGATGCAAGTGATAGAGATCAAATGCATGGACCATATCATCTCACTTTACACATTAGATGTTAGCATCTTATACTGCTAGTTTGGCGCTTTCTGTAGCATTGTAAGATGATCCCTCTTTTAGATATCAAGATAAAAATGTGTTCTTCCTTTAGTATGCACCGTTTTTTGGATCGTATTTCGAGACATCACGTGATGATCGAGTGTACTTGACTCTACGCTTTCATACAAATGGGTATAAGACAGTTTTACACATGCGAGTACTAAGGATCTTACTTGGCGAGCCTAGCATGTACAGACATGGCCTCGAAACACGGACCGAAAGGTTAAGCATGAGTCATATAGTTGATATGATGCCCATATAGATGCTCGCTTTTGAAGCTACATCAACTCACGTGATGATCAGACTTGGTGTAGTGGATTTGGTTCATGTAATCACCAAAAAGGCACGAGAGATGTCGTTTTTGAGTGGGAGTTCATTTCTAATTTGGATTAGTCGAACCAAATTTGTCATAAATTAAATCAAAGTGATTTTGCATAGTTTGTTGTAGTCATTGGCATTTGTTTTCTACCTTATGCTTAGTTTTTATTTGAGATAATAGAACTATAGAATTCTGGATATTTACTTTACGAACTGGTATCGTATTGTTTTGAATGTCAATTTAAAGTTTATAAGTCCTATTGCAAACTTTCAGTAAACTCTATTTACTCCATGAAGTTTAATAAGTAGTATTAAATCAAGAGTAAGAATTCCAATGTTAGTATCTAAAGTATCATGTTTGCCTCCATGATTATTGATATTCAAAAAGTTGTTTTAATATCAAGATTATATTGAGCTGAAATTGTTTCAAAACCATCATGTGTGAAAGATATTGTGATATCTGAAACAATGTTTTTGGTTGCATTATGATAGAGTATAATTTAGCAAAATACATGTTCTCATATTGTATGAGAATTTGTGAAGGATGGAGATGCTAGGCATCCGAATCTACCAAAAAGGTTTTGGGAACTGATATTATACTCGCGATTCTTCCTTATAGGATATAGTAGCTTGATCATGAAAGTTGTCATGATAAGGATGAATAGAAGATGTAAGTAAAATGTTTACTACACTAATAGATTACTAAAGAATGGATTTTTGAAAGAAGACCAAACATTTGATGATGGTGATCCACTTCAAAGTGCAAGTCCAAAGGTATTAGTATTTGACTATATACAAGCTTTGTACCATGTGTCATGTTGATGACACCACTATTGATGTTGATAGATTCTTTTAAAAGAAAAGGAATTACTGAAAGACAATCTATAAAATATTTGGCAGAAAATAAAAGGTTGGAGATGTCCAACTTAGGTATATAGAAGATATACATGTTATGGCTGTATTCCTTGCTTGTTAAACAATGTGGTTCTTAGGTATTGGATACCGAATTGGTTGGTATGAAGTGTCATACAGGACAACGCAATTCATGAACTACAATGGCCTAAGTAACCAGCAAGAGAATGAGTGATGATGTTCATCGAAAACAAATAAAGTGTTATTGTGTTTTTCGTTGTCATCAAACCAAGCCTTCAAGATTTGTTTAAATAATTATTATTTTGTTCCGGTATCATGAGAACAATGGCTGTTCGAATAATTACCGTATTCCATAAAGGATGGATGAACTTTTACAAGTCTAGTGGGAGAAATCACATCCATAAACACTATTGCTAAAATGTCGCAAGACAAATGATTGAAAGTTCACTTATGAAGTGACATCGCTGTTTAAATTATATTAGAAAGAAAACATGAAGAAACTCCATGTTGATGGAATTTTGGAGTCTTTGATTTTGATCAATTGACGCATGTGAGACTTTCCTCGAGATAATTGAAACTCCGTCCATAGGCCAGAGAGGAACGGATGACTAGCTTATTGGAAATTGTGCATGCTGATGTGCATAGTCCATTATGTGTAGCCATATGCGATGGATCTTTTTGCTTCATATGCTTTCCCCGAAAATTTGAGTGAATATATCTGTATATTTACTTAATAAGGAAGAAGTATGAAACATTTGAAAATTGTTCAAATACTTTCAAGATGAAGTGAAAAATCATTGTAACAAGAAAATAAAGATTTTATGATTTGATCATAAAGGAAGATATTTGAGTTACCGGTTTAGCAAAACACCTAAGGCTTGAGGAATTGTTCCATGATTTGTGTTTCCCGATAAACCATAGGAGTATGGCATATTCGAGAGATAAAATCAAACCAAATTTGACATGGTAAGATCAAGGGTGTCATTTATAAAACTGCCATTATGTTTTAAGGATTGAAGCTTTAGAGACTACTGCTTTTACACTGAAAAGAGCACCATCGTGATCCATTGAAATGACACCATATGAGTTATGGTTTGGGATAAAACCCGAATTGTCTTTTCTTAAATTTTGGTATGCTATGCATAAGTAAAATGTTTACAACCAAAGTCGGATAAGCACGTCCTTGTAGGTTATCCCAAAGAATTTGATGGGAATTTCTCCATAACACCGAGGACAAAAGAGTTTGTTACTTGGAACATCAATTTTCTTGAGAAGGAATTTTTCGTGAAAAGTTAAGTGGGAGGACAATAGAACTTTGATAAGGTTGTTGAACCTTAGCCAGATGTGCTAAGTAGCGCAACGCCGGAAAGTGTCTCGGTGGCGGCCACAATGCTCATGGCTCTCGTGATTACAAAAGGTGTGATCTCAGAGATTAGAGTTCCTATAGAACCGTGTGGGTCGGTAAGAATCAAATAGTAAGATTTGACAAGCAAGTCGTTATTGTTTTGACAATGATGAACCGACTATATGCAAAGAAGCGATGATGGGCCCTGACTCCATAAAATGACTAGAAGTCATAGAATCCGTGATAGTATCCATACACGAGAAAACAAGTTTCTGAACTTGGAAGACCCTCCGGAAAGGCGTGAAGCCTATCGGCCGTGTTTGGATCTATAAAGAAATAAGACATGGATGTTTAACATCTATGAAATAGTCAACATGTCGGAAAGAAGTTTACGACAATGTTCAAGGAGTTGACTATGACAAGATTTGATCTTTCATAGCGATATATAGTCTTGACGGATTAATGTAGCAACCACTACATATAATTTGGTATATGGTAGTTGAATAAACAAAACAAGGTTCTTCTAATAGAACGGTAACCTAGGACATGTACATGACATGGTCCGAAGGGTTTTGTTAATTCAAAGAGTGCTAAAAGGGCATGTAAACTTCAATAGTTGAAGTAAGCATAGCGGAGTTGGAATCTTCACCATGATGAAACTGTTAAAAGAGTTTAAATTCATCGAAGATGATGAAGATGCTTGCATTTGAAAGAAATTAAGTGGGAGCGCTGAGACATATTTCTAATACATTATGTAGAGGACATATTGTTGATTGGAAATGATGTATCTTGTATTGACACAAGTTATGAATTTCATTAAAATAAGATTTCGATGAAAGACTTGGGCAAACCCGGAATATTAGGCATCAATGTCTATATGGATAGATTAAGGCGTTAATATGGTTGTGCCAGATATACATATATGAGATATTGAAAGGGTTCAATATGGAAACAACAAGAAAGGTTCTTTCTGCATGGAAAGGATTGTATCAAAATTCAAGTGTTTCAACACTTGGTGAGTAAAATCACATGAAGATTTTGATCGATTATACCATGATATGTATATATCCAGAATGTCCTATGCTCTAAATGTTATGAGCATATACCAGAATGATTCATAAGATGATCATTGGACAATAGTAAAGATATTCTTATGAGCTTTGGAAGAACTAAGAATATATAATGTATAAGTGACAAATAGTTAAAGGTAGTTCATTGTAAAGTGTTACATTGATACTAGTTTTGTCACAAGATACAAATTAAATTTATCTCAATTTAGTGGCACAATGTAATGGAAAGGATGTTCCATGATGGATTTGGATGAGTTCCAAAGTTGAGACATTAAGTATATGACTGCTACAGTAGCAGCAAAGGAGGGCATTTGTGTTAAGTAGTTTGTTATCGAACTAGGTGTGGTTCAAAGTGGGCTAATACTATGAAGATATATTGTGTGACAATAATATCAACATATTTTGAGCCGAACGAACTAAAGGTCTCACCAAAGGACCAAATGTATACAATGCCATCTCATTTGAGAATGAGTGATGCGTAGAGACACAGAGACATGCAAATACACACGGACGTGAAACTGTCAGATCCAGAGATTATGTTAACCACTAGCAATAGCGTATATGCAACACCAGAAAGCCATAGGTGTTCAATACGCAAAGTTTTTCAAACTAGATTATTGACTCTAGTGCAAGTGGGAGACTGAAGGGAATATGCCCGAGAGGCAATAATAAAGTGGTTATTATCTTATTCCATGTTTATGATAAATGTTTATTTTACATTCTAGAATTGTATTGATCGGAAACATCAATACATGTGTGTTTAATAAACAAAAAGGGTTCCTAGTTATGCCTCTCTTATAGACTAGCTTGTTGATTAACAAGATGATCAAGGTTTCCTGATCATGGACATTGGATGTTGTTAATAACAAGGTCACACCATTGGTGGAATGATGTGATGAACATTCATCCGAAGTATAGCATTACGATCAAGTCATTATGTTTATATTGCTATAACATAATTTAAGTAATCTTTATCCTTAGACCATGAGATCATGTTAATTGCTAACACCGGAAGAGTATCTTGATAACATCAAACGTCACACCGTAACAGGGTGACTATAAAGATGGGTTCAGTACTACGATGGTGTTATGTTGAGGCTCATGGATCAAGAGTGGAATTTGTCAATCCAGATGACGGATAGATATTCTCTGGGCCCTCTCGGTGATATCACATTGAAATAGCTTGCAAGCAAGTGATGTGATCACTAGAATGTTATATCACGGGAACGAGAAAAGAGTACATGTCGGTAACGAGATCAAACTAGGTATGGAGATACCGATGATCGAATCTTGGACATGTAATATATCGCGGGACAAAGGGATTTATTTACTAGCGTTAAAGGTTCTAACAATCACAGAAGTCATCGTTGAATGTGTAGGAGTCAGTATGGATCTCTAGGTCCCGCTGCTGATTATTGATCGGAGAGGGGTCTCGATCATGTCTGCATTATTCACGAACCGTAGGGTGACACACTTAATGGATACCGACACCATTTGGAGCAAATATGTTTCAGATAAAGATTTAAGAAAGCGCTGGAATTATTTCAATAGACACCGAAACTGTTTCGGGTGAAATTGCTGAAATTGGTTCTGCATGTAATATTGAAATGTTGTGGGTTTTATGTGAATGTTTGTTAATTAAAGTAATTAACAAAATTCTGAATAAAATTAATAAAAGAGTTTTATTAAATGAGAGAGCATTAAATTTGGAGAAATTTAATGCATTTAAAGTGGAGACTTTAAAAGAGAATGTGAAGGGGCAAATTTATGTGGAGGGAGTTACCACCACATGAATGGAGGAGGTGAAGGGTCACCTCCTCCATGCGCCGGCCATGAAGGAGGGGCACCCCCCTCCTCCTATAAAAGGCCACCCCCTCCTCACTTCTCACACACAGCTGCTTGTGAATTATCTCTCTCAACCTGTTGTATTATTCACCCATGGTCTCGGATTAGCGAGATACATGTTCCTTTTTGATTTATTTGGAATGGAGTTCTGCTCCGCTGCTTTGCTAGAGCGAGGGACGGAGGTTGTCGGGTACCGGACGTGTGTGCGATCACGGATGCACCTTTGCTGCTGGACTTGGTGTCTTTGGAGCTGGATCGGCAGACGTCTTTGGACTTCCTCACGATCTTGAGATCGGCAAGTGTACGACTACATCAACCATGAGTTCCTACTCGTTACCAAAGCTCGTTGTCTACGAGGGTAAGTTCTCGTTGGATGTATGTCCACCCGTTGCTTTGTACCTCGTAGATAGATCTTGGCGTGTAGTTCACACCGTAGGAAATTTTTTGTTTTCTATGCTGCGGACCCAAGAAGGATCTACCAGAGTCATTGGATGTGTGTTCTTCTCATGAACCACACGTGGATCCACCGGTGTCATTGCATGTCTGTTCCTCTAAACAAACCACATAAGGATCCACCAGTGTCATTGCGTGTGTGTTCTTTTCATGAACCACACCTAGTGTCATTACATGTTTGTTCATTCCATAAACCACATAAGGATCCACCACTGTCATTGCCTGTTTGTTCTTTTCATGAACCACATAAGGATGGGACCACCGGTGTCAGTGCATGTCTGTTCTTTTCATGAACCACACCCAAAGGTCGCATGTCTGTTCTATTCATGAACCACACCCGTTTCACTGCATGTCTACATTCTTTTATGAACCACATAAGGATCTACCAGTGTCATTGCATGTCTTTTACTTCCATAAACCACATGTGGATCCACCGGTGTCACTGCATGTGTGTTCTTCTAAACAAACCACATAAGGATCCACCAGTGTTATTGCATGTCTGTTCTTTCATGAACCACACAAGGATGGGCCCACCAGTGTCATTGCATGTCTGTTCTTTTCATGAACCACACCCAGTGTTAGTGCATGTCTATTCTATTCATGAACCACACCCAGTTTCACTGCATGTCTGTTCCTCTAAACAAACCACATAAGGATCCACCAGTGTCATTGCATGTCTGTTCTTTTCATGAACCACACCCAGTGTCATTGCATGTGTGTTCTTCTAAACAAACCACATAAGGATCCACCAGTGTCATTGCATGTCTGTTCTTTTCAAGAACCACATAAGGATCCACCAGTGTCATTGCATGTCTGTTCTTTTCATGAACCACACCCAGTGTCATTGCATGTGTGTTCTTCTAAACAAACCACATAAGGATCCACCAGTGTCATTGCATGTGTGTTCTTTTCATGAACCACATAAGGATCCACCAGTGTCATTGCATGTCTGTTCTTTTCATGAACCACATAAGGATCTACCAGTGTCATTGCATGTCTGTTCTTTTCATGAACCACACCCAGTGTCATTGCATGTGTGTTACTTCCATAAACCACATATGGATCCACCTAGTGTGATTGCATGTTTGTTCCTTCCATAAACCACATAAGGATCCACCAATGTCATTGCATGTCTGTTATTTTCATGAACCACATAAGGATGGGCCCACCAGTGTCATTGCATGTCTGCTCTTTTCATGAACCACACCCAGTGTCATTGCATGTGTGTTCTTCTAAACAAACCACATAAGGATCCACTAGTGTCATTGCATGTGTGTTCTTTTCATCAACCACATAAGGATCCACCAGTGTCATTGCATGTCTGTTCTTTTCATGAACCACATAAGGATCTACCAGTGTCATTGCATGTCTGTTCTTTTCATGAACCACACCCAGTGTCATTGCATGTGTGTTACTTCCATAAACCACATATGGATCTACCTAGTGTGATTGCATGTTTGTTCCTTCCATAAACCACATAAGGATCCACAAGTGTCATTGCCTGTTTATTCTTTTCATGAACCACATAAGGATGGGCCCACCCTTTGTCAGTGCATGTCTATTCTTTTCATGAACCACACCCGGTGTCATTGCATGTTTGTTCTATTCATGAACCACACCCAGTTTCACTGCATGTCTGTTCTTTTCATGAACCACATAAGGATCTACCAGTGTCATTGCATGTCTTTTACTTCCATAAACCACATGTGGATCCACCGGTATCACTGCATGTGTGTTCTTCTAAACAAACCACATAAGGATCCACCAGTGTCATTGCCTGTCTGTTCTTTTCATGAACCACATAAGGATGGGCCCACCAGTGTCATTGCATGTCTGTTCCTTTCATGAACCACACCCGGTGTCAGTGCATGTCTATTCTATCCATGAACCACACCCAGTGTCACTTCATGTGTGTTCTTCTAAACAAACCACATAAGGATCCACTAGTGTCATTGCATGTCTGTTCTTTTCATGAAGCACACCCAGTGTGAGTGCATGTCTGTTCTATTCATGAACCACACCCAGTTTTACGGCATGTCTATTCTTTTCATGAACCACATAAGGATCTACCAGTGTCATTGCATGTCTTTTATTTCCATAAACCACATGTGGATCCACCGGTGTCACTGCATGTGTGTTTTTCTAAACAAACCACATAAGGATCCACCATTGTCATTGCATGTCTGTTCTTTTCATGAACCACATAAGGATGGGCCCACCAATGTCATTGCATGTTTGTTCTTTTCATGAACCACACCCAGTGTCAGTGCATGTCTGTTCTATTCATGAACCACACCTAGTTTTACTGCATGTCTGTTCCTCTAAACAAACCACATAAGGATCCACCAGTGTCATTGCATGTCTGTTCTTTTCATGCACCACACCTAGTGTCATTGCATGTATGGTCTTCTAAACAAACCACATAAGGATCCACCAGTGTCATTGCATGTCTGTTCTTTTCATGAACCACATAAGGATCCACCAGTGTCATTACATGTCTGTTCTTTTCATGAACCACACCCAGTGTCATTGCATGTGTGTTCTTCTAAACAAACCACATAAGGATCCACCAGTGTCATTGCATGTGTGTTCTTTTCATGAACCACATAAGGATCCACCAGTGTCATTGCATGTCTATTCTTTTCATGAACCACATAAGGATCTACCAGTGTCATTGCATGTCTGTTATTTTCATGAACCACACCCAGTGTCATTGCATGTGTGTTACTTCCATAAACCACACATGGATCCACCTACTGTGATCGCATGTTTGTTCCTTCCATAAACCACATAAGGATCCACCAGTGTCATTGCATGTCTTTTCTTTTCATGAACCACATAAGGATCTACCAGTGTCATTGCATGTTTGTTACTTCCATAAACCACATGTGGATCCACCGATGTCATTGCATGTGTGTTCTTCTAAACAAACCACATAAGGATCTACCAGTGTCATTGCATGTCTGTTCTTTGCATGAACCACATAAGGATGGGCCCACCAGTGTTATTGCATGTCTGTTCTTTTCATGAACCACACCCAGTGTTAGTGCATGTCTGTTCTATTCATGAACCACACCTAGTTTCACTGCATGTCTGTTCTTTTCATGAACCACATAAGGATCTACCAGTGTCATTGCATGTCTTTTACTTCCATAAACCACATGTGGATCCACAGGTGTCATTGCATGCGTGTTCTTCTAAACAAACCACATAAGGATCCACAAGTGTCATTGCCTGTTTGTTCTTTTCATGAACCACATAAGGATGGGCCCACCAGTGTCATTGCATGTCTGTTCCTTTCATGAACCACACCCGGTGTCAGTGCATGTCTGTTCTATTCATGAACCACACCGAGTGTCATTGCATGTGTGTTCCTCTAAAAAAACCACATAAGGATCCACCAGTGTCATTGGATGTGTGTTCTTCTCATGAACCACACGTGGATCCACCGGTGTCATTGCATGTCTGTTCTTTTCATGAACCACATAAGGATCTACCAGTGTCATTGCATGTCTGTTCTTTTCATGAACCACACACAGTGTCATTGCATGTGTGTTACTTCCATAAACCACATATGGATCCACCTATTGTGATTGCATGTTTGTTCCTTCCATAAACCACATAAGGATCCACCAGTGTCATTGCCTGTCTGTTCTTTTCATGAACCACTCCTAGTGTCAGTGCATGTCTATTCTTTTCATGAACCACACCCAGTGTCACTGCATGTCAGTTCTTTTCATGAACCACATAAGGATCTACCAGAGTCATTGGATGTGTGTTCTTCTCATGAACCACACGTGGATCCACCGGTGTCATTGCATGTCTGTTCCTCTAAACAAACCACATAAGGATCCACCAGTGTCATTGCGTGTGTGTTCTTTTCATGAACCACACCCAGTGTCATTGCATGTGTGTTCTTTGATGTCTACGCACTTCTATTCTTGTAGACAGTTGTTGGGCCTCCAAGTGTAGAGGTTTGTTGAACAACAGCAAGTTTTCCCTTAAGTGGATCACCCAAGGTTTATCGAACTCAGGGAGGAAGTGGTCAAAGGTATCCCCTCTTAAGCAACCCTGCAATCAAGATACAAGAAGTCTCTTGTGTCCCCAACACACCCAATACACTTGTCATTTGTATAGGTGCACTAGTTCGGCGAAGAGATAGTGAAATACAAGTGGTATAGATATAAGACAACGGTGATAGAAGATAACTTGATGGCGTGGAAGAGACTAAAAGCAAACTGAAATAAAGATGGCAGCAAGCAAACATGTAACAGATCTAGTAGCAAACGGTGTTTCAATGTTTAGAAACAAGGCCTAGGGATCATACTTTCACTAGTGAACACTCTCATATAGATATATTATCTTCATGATACTACTCTTAACTACTCTCCGGTTGGACACTCTAATCCATGGTAGGGCTATAACATCACAACTCAAAGTAAGCCTTTCCCATCTAGATAACCCCACACTGTCACCTTGAGCTCTATATAGGTCCAACAAACACCACAATTTCATAGAAACATCCAACTCCAAATATAACTCATAACAAGTATTTGTAATCTCTAGCCTAAGTGCCACCATGGTGAGCATGTCATTACTTTCACACACATGGGGAGAGCAGAGATCTAATAAAGCACTTGAGTAGCAAGGTAGATCTATAGATTACAAGCTCATGACCACAACAAGATCATGCATAGATAGAGAGATGAACACATAGCTACCGGTAGAACCCTTAGCCTCGATAGAGAACTACTCCCTCTTCATCATGGGAATCAGCAATGGTGATGGAGATGGCGGTGGAGATGGCTCCGGTGGCACTTCCCCGTCCTGGCAGGGTGCCGGAACAGAGACTTTCTGTCCCCCGAATCTCTCCTTCGGTTGTGGCGGCGCTGTGGAACTTTTCGTGGCTGGAGGCTTGACGATTTAGGGTTTTCGCATTGGGAGGCTTCTTATAGGCGAAGAGGCAAGGTCGGTGGGCAACCAGGGGGCCCACACCATGCCTTGGCGTGGCCTAGGTGGACCCGTGCCATGGGGTGGTGTGGCCACCCTGTGGCCCCTCTCCGTCTCTCCTTCTGGCTCCGCGAATCTTCCGGGAAAATATCGACTTTGGCTTTTGTCCGGTCCAATTCCGAGAATATTGATTTTCTGACTTTCCTGGAACCAAAAACAGCAGAAAACAGGTAACTGGCACTGTGGCTCTTGTTAATAGGTTAGTCCAAGAAATCATATGAAAAGTACTCCAAAGTGTGGACAAAACATAAGAAAGTAGATAAAACCAAGCATGGAACATCAAAAATTATAGATACATTTGCAATGTATCAACATCCCCAAGCTTAACTCCTGCTCGTCCTCGAGTAGGTAAGTGATAAAAAGAAAGAATAATTTTTGAGGTGACATGCACCATCAAAGACTTGATCAAAGTATTTGCAAAAAATTCAAAGTTGGGATCATAGTACTTCAATCATAACATGAAAGACAAAGTTCTAGCAATAAGCAAAGAAACTATGATGCAACATGAAAAGGCACAAACGAAAGATTCATTAATAACAATGCTTTGCAAGAAGTTTGTTTGTTTCACATAAAGAAAACATAGCATAGTGGTATTCAGCTTGTCCCTCAATAGAGTAGCAAATATAAATGCATAGGACATCTTCAAAGTCCATAAGAGTGACTAGATATAATAGTTTAAAACAAGCAATATCAAAGTATGCATCAATCAACTAGTCTTGGGACAATGCACATAGAACTAAGAATGGCCACTATGCTCTCAAAGTAAGTGCATAAAGATAGAAGGTGGAGACTCAATATAAATAGTGGAAGAAAGGCCTTTGTAAAAGGAAGTAAGGATTCAAGTCTCATAAAGAGCTTCCAAAAATTATGGTACTTATAGCTTTCAGCTCTCATTGACCCTATCATAAGCATCTTGAAGTGATTAATGTTAAAGTGAACAAACTATGGTGTACATGTTTGACGAAGTATAAGTCAGAAATCTCATGTCCCTTGTATACGAGGGCCGCTCCTCATGCTACTCAAGTTTAGTCACCGGTAAGTTCTTGTCATCATAAGTATATGTGTATCATAGAGAACCGCCAATGGGGTACCCCTTGCCTAATGATACGGAAGAAGCCCCATATCAAAATGACAAGGCAAGCAGACAACAAGCATCTCAGCATTCTTCTTATTTACCATGGGAATATGGTGCTTTTTTTCTCTCTTTCCTCTTTTCATAGTATCTCTTTTTTTCTTTTCTTTTTTTCTCAATATAGGAATCTTTTTTTATAAGAAGAATGCTTCATAGACAGCTCATTATGGTTACGCTGCAGATTTCCACCATGTCAGCATGGATTAGACCAGCGGCCCAGGCATTTCTCTAACACATATACATAACTCCATGGACTTACAAGCTCCCCTTTCGTTTCACACTGACGACATCCATATACAAAAGAGCATGATATCAACTAGGTACAAGTACCAAGTGCAATGTTGAAAGCGTTCCCCATGAAAGCATGGTTCTGCTAATTCCCAACAAATAAGTGCAAGCATATACAACATAGAAGACACAATGGTTCAAGTTTATTAAGGGAAGGTAAAGTAAAGTGTGCCATCAAGTTCGTGAGAGCTTTAATCACTAGTTTTCTCATAACAAGTTTAATTTGGAAGGTAAACAAAAGCATGAATATACTTGGAATAGCATAAGCTAGTAGGTAGGTATGGTGAAATCTTTGGAATAACTTGGTTTAGGGAGTTGGATGCATGAGTGGAACTCATACTTGGTTGTGGAGGCTAGCAAAAGACTGGGAGCGACAAACTCAGAGAGCAATAATGGCCATAATCATGCAGAGTGACAAAACATCATTGATCAAAGCATAAAGTGATACTACAAGTTGAAAACTAAAGAATCATAAAGGCTATGGTGACTTGAGATAGTCATAACATGGTGTGAGCATGCGCCAAGTCAACCCAAATAAAGCATCAAAGGAGAATACCACTATACTATGCTTTAATATGCTAAAACAACGCATGATTCATCCAAGGCACATTAAGCAATCTCAATTGTTTATAACAAGTCATGCTACAACAAAAAATACTAAGCATAAAGCCAAAACAATATCAAGCATGACATGACAAAGCATAGGCCACAGTCAAAAACAAGCTCTTTTTACCACATAAGTATGAGCTTTCCTACTCTTTTCCAAACCAAACCAAACTATTTGCAAACCAAATGTATGAAAGAGGGGGTCCAACCAATTTATTCAGAAAACTAAGCAAACCAAATCAAACGAAAACAAAAAAGAAGACGCTCCAAGAACAACACAACTGTGCATGAAACAATAAAAATGAAGCGTTTGGAAGAAACCTAGAATTTCTATTGATGAAGAAGGGGATGCCTTGGGCATCCCAAAGCTTTGACGCTTGTACTTCTTGGATATTTATTGGGGTGACACACGTGGCATCCCCAAGCTTGAGCTTTAGTCCATTCTTCATCTCATTACTCATTCCTTCCATACACCTGAAATTTTTCCTTCATACAAAACTTCACACAATCTTTATTAGAAACATTAGTGCACTCAAGATAAATAAGTCTCAAGGTTCAGTTCTAAAACCAAATAAACTTCCATTAGAACACTAGCTACTGTAGCACTTCCCTCAAAAAGCTCAATTCCCCTAAAGAACTCAAGAAGGGACTAACAAGAAGCAAATGCAGAAAATGGCAGAAATCTGTCAAAACAGACCAGCAGGTAAAGACGAATTTTTTCGAAGACCTTCTGTTGCTCAAATCAAAAAGTGTTGAACTAACTAAAGTTAGATAACAACCTGGGGCAGAAGAACAAAAATTCACGCCTCAAAAGGACGTACAGAGATTTTACACGAATTTTTACGGTGAAGCACATAAATCTGTTTCGGGACAGCAACTTTCCCAATCATTACTTCTCTCTCATTAGAGGTTACTTTTGGCACAAAAATCAAATAAAAAGGATAAGGAACGGTTATTATAGAAGTAATAACTTCCAAGACTCATCTAAAACTTTTGGGTTATCTCCTAATAAGTACTTTTCTTTAACGCCTTTAAGTTAGGCATGATAGTTTGAGAAGATGCTCACATAGAAAATATGAATTGAAGTAAAAGAGAGCATCAAGAAGCAAATTCAAAACACATTTAAGTCTAACCCACTTCCTATGCTTAGGAATCTTGTAAAGAAACAAGTCATGAAAGCACAAAGCAACAAGCATAGGAAAGCAAAACAAGTGCAACTTCAAAATTTTCAACATAAAGAGGGGAAACTTAATATTATTGAGATGCATAGAACCATGTTTCCCTCTCTCATAATAACTTTCAGTAGCAACATGAATAAAATTAACAATATAACTATCACATAAAACATTCTTATCATGAGCCACGTGCATAAAAGAATTAATACTCTCCACATAAGCATAGTCATTCTTATTAATGGTGGTGGGAGCAAATTCAACAAAATAGTTATCATTATTATTCTCATCACCATAATCATCAAATATAGGAGGCATATTGTAATCATAATTAATTTTCTCCTCAATAGTAGGTGGACTGAAAATATCATATTCATGATTGTAATCATCATATATTGGAGGCATAGTATCATCTAAGTAAATTTTCTCCTCCATGCTCGGGGGACTAAAAAGATCATTTTCATAAAAGCTAGCTTCCACAAGCTTAGAATTTTCCATAGCATTAGCAATAATGGTGTCCAAAGAATTCATACTAACAACATTGCTATTAGCATGCAAATAAAGTTCCATAGGTTTCTTAATTTTCTCTTCAAACACTTCATGTCCTAACTCAAGATAAATACTATAAAGCTCTCTAATTTTGTTGTTGTTTTCCATTAAGCCTAACTAGTGAAAACAAGAAACAAAAAGACAAAATTGCAGAATCTAAAGGAAATAACTTCGAGTACTCACACCAGAAAATAGGTGTAACATCCCAAAACTTCAATCCAAGTTTATCAAAGATCCAATCATCCAAAAATAGGGTTAACAAAAACTTTTCCATTTTTAAAATGAAAGCATTCATATTATGTGCATTTAAATAGGAGTTGTTTGAATTGCTATGATTAAGTGATCCAATGCTTGTAAAATGTTTCTTAGGTGATTTAAACATCATCTACATCATTCCCAAACTTTTTCTAAAGAAAATCAAATCAAAAAGATTTAAAATGGAGAAATGGTCATTTTGCCAAAATTAACTCCCATGTCTACTTTGGGTATTCCTAGTACTCAAAAATTAACAGAAACAATTCTTGATCTTTGCACCCCTTGCTAGTACACATAATGAGGTACCAAGGCCCACCTTTTGATCTTCTAAAAACCTTTTGTAAACTATTTTAAATAACAGTTCAAAATTGAATCTTTATCATATGGGAAGATCCCACTTTTTCAAAAACCACTCAAACAAGCTCAACTTTCAAAACCCAAGCATCTGCAGACTCACCAGCACCAACTTAGCACACCCACCAAAAATCTTTTCAAAATTCAAAACTTGAGTTCTTGTGGCCATTTCATCGAACAGGTGGCAGACACAAATCAAACAAAAACCAAACACTATTATGAGAAGTGATTGAAGCCTAACTTGTTCCCTCTCTAGCTCACAACCATCTTAGTAGATCAGCTAGCAAGTTAAACCAAGCACTAGACTCATTGTAAGCTGGGCAATGACATCAATGGTGAACAGCCGAAGCTCACCATGCCACCCAAGTGGAGACAACAAGCTAGGAGGAGATTTAGCCGTGCCAACCTTGTCTAGGAGGCAGCCCACCGTCCATCGCCACTCCCTGTCCAGTGCCCGAACCTTGCCAACCCCTGGACCACACGCACGGACCGCGCCCAGCCCGCCAGCAACCATGCCGAGCATGCGCTAGAGCGCCACCCTCGACCGACGCCCACAGACCGCGCGCCGCCCTCGCCGCTTGCATACATGATCACCACCGACCCAGGAGACCGCCAGACATCCCCGTTCGCCGCCCCATGACGCACAACCACCGCTCGTCGTCGAAGACGCCGCCTCTGCCGCGTAGAGCATCGCGCGTTCCAGACCAAACCGCACCGCCCCATGTCTCGCCACCGTGTCGTTGAGCATCGCCAGGGAGCACCGCACCGCCCCCTACCGTCGCCCATGCCGATAGCCGTCTGTACCATCGACCACGACGCGCTCACCGTGCGCCCCATTGGTCCCCTCTCGCCACTATAAATAGAGGCCACCCCCAGCCGAGTTGAGCACACCATCTCACTCACCACCTCTCACACTCACTCCCCACCGCCAGCCGGAGCCGCTCGAGCACCAGAGCACCGGAATTGCAGCCGGAGCCGCCGCCTCGGGAGGAGAAGGGCGCCGTTGATCCAGCCGCCCAGAGAAGCTGCCGTACCAGGAGGTTTGCCGTCGTCGACTTGCTGCTCGCCTCCCGACCTCGCTGAACCCGTGAGCCCCCAACGACCCCTACTAGCCGCGCTAGGGTTCTGTCTCGCCGGCGTTGCCCAACGTCGACGATGACCCTCAGCCGTTGGATTAGAACCAGATCGCACGGCCACCGTTCGCCCATACCGCTTCGTACCCTCCCGTGCCACTGACGGGTGGGGTCCTCGCTTAAGTCAACCCGCGACGCCACGCGGAGCGCAGTGGGCCGGCCCATTTCGTTCCCGCGCGTGTTGGAAATTCAAATTAGGATTTTTCTTTTCAGTTAGAATATAGTTTCTGTCCTGTGTTTCAAAAATCAATTCTGTGAGTTTGACAAATCCAAATTGCATGAAACTAATTTTGTCTGAAAGGTATTGAAATGCTCTATCCAAGCCCGTTGGATTTAATTCAATTAGATTTATAGATCTCTCCTAATAAAAATGAGAAGACAGAAGCTTTTACAACTTGCAACATTTTTATAAAATCAACAAAGTCAGCTTTTGAGTTGATTCCAACTCTCAAAAATCACATTTCATCATATCTATCCAAATATGTAATAATATTAAGGTTTACATGCAGTGACTTTGGACTAGTACCAAAATAATGCTATATAGGCATTTCTAGTCACTTTAAATCATTAAATAATAAACTTAAACTAAAGTAATATTGATCCAACCTTTAAATCTCATTCCCACCTGTGGAATATGTGGTGAGGACATGTGTCCACATGATCTCATATTTTGGTGGTGAATATTAAATTTTAGTTAACATTTCAATGAGTAGAAATTACTTTTCTAAAATAAAAAGATTAAAACTATTGAATTAAAACTTGTAATGTTTGTGATGATAATAGATCATCAATTGTGTGCTTTACAATGGTACTTAGCCTAGTTAAGTATGGTTTGGTGATTGTGCACTCCCTATGTATTTCTAGACGATAGCACCGACCAAACTCTTGAGGAGGAGGAGTTCTACCAGGAAGAAGAAGAAGACAACTTCAACCACTGCACCAACCAAGGCAAGCCACTATTAGCAGGGCAAGCTAACCCTTGCAAACTTACCTTAGCAAGCTATGGTTAGCAAGCTAGAATAAACTAGATGGTTTAGCAAAGATGCCTTAAGCATGCTTTAATCACACCCCTTTTCACTATTAATGCCCCAAGTCTCATGGACAAGTTTTACCCCACCTTAGATTATACAAAGTTCTCTACTTAAAATTGAAGGTAGCATAAAGAGTATAAAACTTGACCTAATTAGAAACCCTTAGATGTCATGCTAGGGCATGAGATTGATCCCATCTTTCCACCTTAGCGAACACTCTTAACCTAGTGTTTTAGAATAGATCAAACTTGAGTCATTTTAGATGGGAACACTTGGTGAAAATGAGTTATGAAAACCTTGGAATGATGAGTCATTCTATTGAGATGTTTTGACATGTGTTGAGAAAAACAATTGGTTTATGATGATGAAAATGATGAGGCATGAGCCTTAACCCTTTTTATAAAACTGATGTTTTCCAAATAACTTGAAATGAATGATGATCTTTGACTTGACCACAACAGGGTTGTGTTGATGATAATAGCTTCCCAACTTAAGTGACTCTGGAATTTTATTTTATCTTTCTTCGCTTCTGAACTTAGCTTAGGCTTCAAACTTAACTTGATAGTTAACTTAGATTCAGTATTTTAATTTAGGATATTACTACTTGTTAGTAGTAGTTTGCGAGTACTTAAAGAGTACTCATGGCTTTTGTCCCTGGCTATTATCATGGCCAGACTATGAAGGAGATTATCAGGATGATGGTCAGCAGGACGGCTATGATAACTAGGACTATCTGCCTTCGTCAGCATTGCCTGTGCCCCTGAAGATGGACCCCACTGCTACGCTATCTTTTATTTCCGCTGCTTGTTGTATTAAGACCTGGATCATGAGATCCATATTTGTGTAAGACCTTATGTATGGTTTGTAATGGATGATGTACTATGATATCCAAGCCGTTATGTCTCGCAAAAATGGTAATCCTGGGATTGCGAGGTATGGCATAACGGGCACCTGGGATTAAAAATCCGGGTGTTGACAAGTTGGTATCAGAGCCATCCTGACCATAGGAGACCCTAGTTAGAATGGACGTCAAACCCAAAAACTTAGCTTCAAAACCAAAGTGAGTATTTATGAAAAACTATCTCCTCCCTTACCTTTGGAATTTTCTTCCTCTCAAAAAAATTCATGTTACTCAAAATTCTTACACTACTACTTAAAATTTTGACACACTTGATCACTTCACTAACTTCCTCATCCTAAATTCTTGTAGATGGAGACTCAGTTCAGCAAGTTTTACCAGTTGGGAAACGGAGGTCAGTTGATCTTCGAGAGGGATCTCGATTCACTGTCAGAGTTACTGGGACGCCCGCACCCGGAGTTTCTTGGAGCTCAACTTCCAGGACCCCCAGGAGGAGACCTACAGTGGCTAGTCACCGCAGACCTTCGAGGAAGCATCGAGGCACCAACTTCCGGGAGAATTCAGTTCTCTGTGAGAGAGAACAACTGGCTAGATGGATTAGCCAGGGCAATGCATGAAGCTCTCGCACGTCTATGTGCCCTCAGCGTCAACAAGACCCAAGGAACCCGTTTTGCCCACTATGCGAGACGTGACTTCATGGGAATGCCAATGGAGATGCCAGGTCACCCCGAGTTGAGGCGTCAAGTGGAGAACCTTGACTTCTTGCTTCATGACCGACAGCAGGAACTAGACAATGCCCGAGAGTTAGCCAACCAGAACCGTGCCATTGCTGACCAGAAGGCCCAGACTTTCGCACTGCTTGTCCAAGACCACCAGTCTCTTCGTCGCCAGCGTGCCAAGAAGGATCGCACCATCGCCCGTCTTCGCAAGAAGGTGGCAGACCTCGAGAAGACCGTCAAGGAGTAGGAAGCTCAGCTTGTAGCAAAAGAAGAAGATGAGAGTGAAGACATCCAAGGAGATATGGATTCTTACCTCAGCAACGATGATGACCTTCTGGAGGAGGATGTCGTGGACTTCTACACTGAAGATGAAGACTCCAACTTCATCGACGATGAGTAGATGCACTAGAGCACTGTCGTAGCATGAGAAGTATCATCTCATTGTATCGTAGCTTGCAGAATGGTTCCTCAAACCATCTGTTTTCCCTTTTATTGCTGTGGTGGGTGTTGTATCGTGTGCTTGTTTGCATGAATGAAAAAGCAGTTAGTTGAGAAACCTGAGTCTAACTCAAAGTTTTAGCTTTGAAAACCTCAAACCCATGAACCTTAGAATTTCCCTCTTACCCCTATATCTATCTAAATCTCCAGATGCCTCGTGGAAACCAAGGAGGAAGCAGCTCGTCGCAGGACCCAATGCTGCAGATCTTGCAGAATCTCATAGCGGATCGTGAAGCAAGCAGGGCCGAACGTCAAGCCAACTTAGCAACACTACAGCAGATCGCCCAGATGGCTCTCAACAACCAAGGGCATGGAAATCAGGATCACCAAGGATCCAAACTCAAAAACTTTCAGAACACAAATCCCCCAATCTTCAACCAATCTGAGAACCCACTAGATGCTGATGACTGGTTGCAGACCATAGAAAACAACTTAGAGGTTGCAGGAGTGGATGCAAATGAGAAAGTTCTATTCGCCACCCACTATCCGCGGGGAGATGCAAGAGCTTGGTGGAATAGCATCCGCACTATGAACCAAGGTCAAGTGATGACCTGGGAAGCATTCAAGGTCAAGTTCAGCCGCACCCACGTGCCGCAAGGTCTTGTCAACAGGATGAGAGATGAATTCCGTGAGTTGAAGCAAGGAAGAATGACTGTGGTAGAGTACCGTGACAAATTCCTGTCACTTGCCAGATATGCACCCGATGAGATCAACACGGAGGCCAAGAAGAAGGAGAGATTCTTGAACGGACTGCATGATGAGATGCAGACTGTCCTTGTCAACATCCGTTTCGATGATCTCGAAGAGCTAGTCGACTCGCCATTCGGATGGAAGGGAAGATTAACCAGTAAACGACAACCGCAAGCGTCGTATGATGCAGCAGTCTGGATCCAACAGTCACCAGAAGTACCGTCCCAACCCTTCACCAGGATATGCACCAAGTAACAACCGACCCTCGAATTGCCGTAACGGAGGCAATGTGAAGCCCGGAGGAAACAATCACAACTCCGGTAATGCCAATCATTTCAACCGTGCACCTCCCAAGAGCAACAACAACAACAACACTGCACCCAGAACTGGCAGCAATGCTATACCGGTCGCAGCTAAAGACAAGTCCCAGATCACCTGTTTCGAGTGTGGAGTGAAAGGTCACTACTCCAATGAGTGTCCCAAGAAGGCTGCCACCAATGCCAATGTGAATGCCCCAGCTCAGCAGCAGCGTCGTGTTCAGCCAGGAAGGAGGTTTGCCTGTGGAACCCGACAATCAAGAACGGTCGTCTCTTCCACATGAACGCAGAAGAAGCCCAAGAAGCGCGGATGTAGTCGGGTATGTTTTCTGTCAACTCAGTTTTAGCAAGAGTATTGTTTGATTCTGGAGCATCGCATTCCTTTGTCACCGAAGAATTTGTATGCACTAGTAAGATTCACCCAACCAACTTGAAGCATGTCATGATAGTTCAAATCCTCGGCTCAACTACCAAAGCTAGAAAAATTTGCAAAGTTGTACCTATCAGAATACATGGGATAGATTTTTATGCCAACCTAATTGTACTTGGAACCAAAGGATTGGAAGTAGTACTAGGCATGGACTGGATGTCAAGGCATCAAGGACTGATAGACTGTGCTAAGAAAGCCATCACCATGACCAGTAGTTCTGGAGTAACAGTAGAACATATCTCTGAAACCTTGCCCCGTCAATTCAAGTGCAACAAGAGGGTAACCCTGCCTACCATTGACCAAGTCAGAGTAGTCTGTGAATACCCCGACGTATTCCCAGATGAATTGTCAGGTATGCCCCCGGATAGGGATATTGAGTTCATTATCGAACTAATCCCCGGAACCGGACCTATAGCCCAGAGACCTTATACCATGAACCCCTCAGAGTTAGTGGAAGTGAAGAAGCAGTTGGATGCCATGTTAGCAACAGGCTTGATTCAGCCAAGCACATCGCCTTGGAGATCACCAGTGTTATTCGTCGACAAGAAAGATGGAGGCAACCGTCTGTGCACAAATTACCAAAAATTGAATGATGTCACCATCAAGAACAAGTACCCCTTGCCAAAGATAGAGGACCTATTTGATCAGTTGACTGGAGCTCAGGTATTCTCAAAGATTGATCTTAGGACTGGTTATCACCAACTTAAGATTCGTGCAACGGATATTCCGAAGACCGCCTTTACTACTCGCTATGGTTTATACGAGTATACGGTTATGTCTTTTGGATTAACCAATGCCCCTGCTTATTTCATGAATCTCATGAATAAGATCTTTATGAATTTCCTAGATAAGTTTGTAGTTGTGTTTATCGGTGACATCCTTATCTACTCCAAGTCCGAAGAAGAGCATGAGCAACATCTGAGAATCATCCTAGGAACCCTGAGAGAACATCAGTTATATGCCAAGTTCAGCAAGTGTGAGTTTTGGCTGAAAGAAGTAGGATTCCTAGGTCATGTTGTGTCTGCCGGAGGAGTCTCTGTTGATCCTACCAAGATCAAAGATGTAGATGAATGGGAAGCCCCAACCAATCAAACCCAAGTTCGTTCATTCCTTGGATTAGCGGGATATTATCGCAAGTTTGTAGAAGGATTCTCGAGCATAGCCCGACCAATGACCCAATTGTTGAAGAAGGACAAGAAGTTTGAATGGACGGACAAGTGTGAAGCCAGTTTCCGGGAGCTGAAGAAGAGATTGACATCAGCCCCAATTTTGATCATGCCAGACATCAAGAAGCCGTTTGATGTGTATTGTGACGCATCCAAGATTGGCCTGGGATGTGTATTGATACAAGAAGGCAAAGTCATCGCGTATCTGTCGCGACAACTGAAGCAGCATGAGTAGAACTATCCGACCCATGATCTTGAGCTAGCAGCCGTGGTTCTGGCGTTGAAGACATGGCGTCATTATTTGATGGGTAATCGCTGTGAGATTTACTCAGATCATAAGAGCTTGAAGTATATCTTCACCCAGAAGGAGTTGAATATGAGGCAAAGAAGATGGATAGAGTTAATCAAGGATTATGACCTTGACATTCACTATCACCCCGGCAAAGCCAATGTGGTAGCGGATGCTCTTAGCAGATTGCCGTGTAGGCTTAACACCATGATCAAAGAGAAGCAACCAAGTTTGTATGAGGAGTGGAGCGATTCAGATCTGAAGTAGTTAGCAAAGGATTCCTAGCTAGCATTGAACTTCAACCCACTTTGTTTAGCCAGATCAAGGAAGCCCAGAAGGGAAATGAGAGTATCAACGGGATCAAACGTCGTATTGGTACAGGCAAAGTACCTGGATTCACCGAAGATGAAGAAGGAGTACTGTGGTACAAAGGACGTATCTGTGTTCCAGCAGATTCAGAACTGAAAGAAGTTATCATGAAGGAAGCTCATGATACCCTTTATTCTATCCACCCCGGAGGAACAAAGATGTATCAAGATTTGAAGGAGCAATTTTGGTGGCACAAGATGAAGCGAGAGATCGGAAGCTACATCGCCAAGTGTGACATTTGTCAAAGAGTCAAAGCAAAGCATTAAAGACCTGCAGGATTGTTGCAACCATTGCAGATTCTGGAATGGAAATGGGATTCCGTCGGAATGGACTTTATCACAGGTTTACCTACTTCTAGTAGGGGAAATGACTCAATCTGGGTCATAGTTGATAGACTATCTAAGGTAGCCCACTTCATACCTGTAAAGACAACCTACCCAAGTGCAAAACTAGCAGAGCTGTACATTGCTAGAATTGTTAGTCTGCATGGAACCCCCAAGACCATTGTATCAGATCGAGGAACCCAGTTTACTTCAAGATTTTGGCAGAAAGTCCAGGAAGGTTTAGGAACCAAGTTCAATTTCAGTACCGCCTATCACCCGCAAACAGATGGACAGACTGAGAGAGTCAACCAGATTCTTGAGGATATGCTTAGAGCCTGTGTGTTGGAATATGGATCAAAATGGGAAGACTGCCTACCATTCGCAGAGTTCTCATATAACAACAGTTATCAGGCTAGTTTGCGATGGCACCATTTGAATTCCTATACGGAAGAAAATGTCGCACTTTAAATTGGTCGCAAGTAGGAGAGAGTCAAATCTTTGGACCCGACATTCTCCGAGAAGCCGAAGAGAAAGTTCACAAAGTCCATGAGCACCTCAAGACCGCCCAATCTGCATGTAAGAGCTATCTTGACAAGAGAATGAGAGACATGACTTTCAATGTCGGAGATTTCGTATATCTCAAGGTTTCACCCTTGAAGGGAACTCAACGCTTTAGTCTGAAGGGAAAGTTAGCCCCCAGATATATCGGACCTTTCAAGATTCTGAACCGTTGAGGAGAAGTATCATATCAGCTGGAATTGCCTGAAGAGATGTCAGCCATCCACAATGTGTTCCATATCTCGTTACTCCGCAAATGCCTAGAAGTGCCGGAGAAGACTGAAGTTTTCAAGAACATCGATCACAGAGCTGTGGAAATCAACAACGACCTGACCTATCGGGAAGTGCCCATCCGTATCTTAGAAGAGGCCTACAGGACCACCAGGACCAGGAGTATCAAGTTTCTCAAGATTCAGTGGAGCAACCATACCGAGGAAGCCACTTGGGAACGCGAACATTACATTAGGACAGAGTTCCCAGATCTTTTCAGTTCCTAGTTTTCTTTGTAAATCTCGGGACGAGATTTTGTTTAAGGGGGAAGGTTTGTAACATCCCAAAACTTCAATCCAAGTTTATCAAAGATCCAATCATCCAAAAATAGGGTTAACAAAAACTTTTCCATTTTTAAAATGAAAGCATTCATATTATGTGCATTTAAATAGGAGTTGTTTGAATTGCCATGATTAAGTGATCCAATGCTTGTAAAATGTTTCTTAGGTGATTTAAACATCATCTACATCATTCCCAAACTTTTTCTAAAGAAAATCAAATCAAAAAGATTTAAAATGGAGAAATGGTCATTTTGCCAAAATTAACTCCCATGTCTACTTTGGCTATTCCTAGTAAAATTAACAGAAACAATTCTTGATCTTTGCACCCCTTGCTAGTACACATAATGAGGTACCAAGGCCCACCTTTTGATCTTCTAAAAACCTTCTGTAAACTATTTTAAATAACAGTTCAAAATTGAATCTTTATCATATGGGAAGATCCCACTTTTTCAAAAACCACTCAAACAAGCTCAACTTTCAAAACACAAGCATCTGCAGACTCACCGGCACCAACTTAGCACACCCACCAAAAATCTTTTCAAAATTCAAAACTTGAGTTCTTGCGGCCATTTCATCGAACAGGTGGCAGACACAAATCAAACAAAAACCAAACACTATTATGAGCAGTGATTGAAGCCTAACTTGTTCCCTCTCTAGCTCACAACCATCTCAGTAGATCAGCTAGCAAGTGAAACCAAGCACTAGACTCACTGTAAGCTGGGCAATGACATCAATGGTGAACAGCCGAAGCTCACCATGCCACCCCAGTGGAGACAGCAAGCTAGGAGGAGATTTAGCCGTGCCAACCTTGTCTAGGAGGCAGCCCACCGTCCACCGCCACTCCCTGTCCAGCGCCTGAACCTTGCCAACCCCTGGACCACAAGCACGGACCGCGCCCAGCCCGCCAGCAACCATGCCGAGCATGCGCTAGAGCTCCACCCTCGACCGACGCCCACAGACCACGCGCTGCCCTTGCCGCTTGCATACATGATCGCCACCGACCCAGGAGACCGCCAGACATCCCGTCACGCCCCATGACGCCTGACCACCGCTCGTCGTCGAAGACGCCGCCTCTGCCGCGCAGAGCATCGCGCGTTCCAGACCAAACCGCACCGCCCCACCTCTCGCCACCGTGTCGTTGAGCATCGCCAGGGAGCACCGCACCGCCCCCTACCGTCGCCCATGCCGATAGCCATTTGTACCATCGACCACGAAGCGCTCACCGTGCGCCCCGTCGGTCCCCTCTCGCCACTATAAATAGAGGCCACCCCAGCCGATTTGAGCACACCATCTCACTCACCACCTCTCACACTCACTCCCCACCACCAGCCGGAGCCGCTCGAGCACCAGAGCGCCGGAATTGCAGCCGGAGCCGCCGCCTCGGGAGGAGAAGGGCGTCGTTGATCCAGGCCACCCTAGGAGAAGCTGCCGGTACTAGGAGGTTCGCTGTCGTCGACTTCGTCGTTCGCCCGCCTTGCTGACCCTCGCCTGAACCCCGGTGAGCCCCCAACAACCCCCACTGGCCGCGCTAGGGTTCTGTCTCGCCGGCGTTGCCCAACGTCGACGATGACCCTCAGCCGTTGGATTAGAACCAGATCGCACGGCCACCGTTCGCCCATACCGCTTCGTAACCCTCCCCTGTGCCACTGACGGGTGGGGTCCTCGCTTAAGTCAGCCCGCGATGCCACACGGAGCGCAGTGGGCCGACCCATTTCATTCCCGCGCGCGTTGGAAATTCAAATTAGGATTTTTCAGTTAGAATATAGTTTCTGTCCTGTGTTTCAAAAATCAATTCTGTGAGTTTGACAAATCCAAATTGCATGAAACTAATTTTGTCTAAAAGGTATTGAAATGCTCTATCCAAGCCCGTTGGATTTAATTCAATTAGATTTATAGATCTCTCCTAATAAAAATGAGAAGGCAGAAGCTTTTACAACTTGCAACATTTTTATAAAATCAACCAAGTCAGCTTTTGAGTTGATTCCAACTCTCAAAAATCACATTTCATCATATCTATCCAAATATGTAATAATATTAAGGTTTACATGCAGTGACTTTGTACTAGTACCAAAATAATGCTATATAGGCATTTCTAGTCACTTTAAATCATTAAATAATAAACTTAAACTAAAGTAATATTGATCCAACCTTTAAATCTCATTCCCACCTGTGGAATATGTGGTGAGGACATGTGTCCACATGATCTCATATTTTGGTGGTGAATATTAAATTTTAGTTAACATTTCAATGAGTAGAAATTACTTTTCTAAAATAAAAAGATTAAAACTATTGAATTAAAACTTGTAATGTTTGTGATGATAATAGATCATCAATTGTGTGCTTTAGAATGCTACTTAGCCTAGTTAAGTATGGTTTGGTGATTGTGCACTCCCTATGTATTTCTAGACGATAGCACCGACCAAACTCTCGAGGAGGAGGAGTTCTACCAGGAAGAAGAAGAAGACAACTTCAACCACTGCACCAACCAAGGCAAGCCACTATTAGCAGGGCAAGCTAACCCTTGCAAACTTACCTTAGCAAGCTATGGTTAGCAAGCTAGAATAAACTAGATGGTTTAGCAAAGATGCCTTAAGCATGCTTTAATCACACCCCTTTTCACTATTAATGCCCCAAGTCTCATGGACAAGTTTTACCCCACCTTAGATTATACAAAGTTCTCTACTTAAAATTGAAGGTAGCATAAAGAGTATAAAACTTGACCTAATTAGAAACCCTTAGATGTCATGCTAGGGCATGAGATTGATCCCATCTTTCCACCTTAGTGAACACTCTTAACCTAGTGTTTTAGAATAGATCAAACTTGAGTCATTTTAGATGGGAACACTTGGTGAAAATGAGTTATGAAAACCTTGGAATGATGAGTCATTCTATTGAGATGTTTTGACATGTGTTGAGAAAAACACTTGGTTTATGATGATGAAAATGATGAGGCATGAGCCTTAACCCTTTTTATAAAACTGATGGTTGGATTCGGATGCGATACCATTCCAAATTTACCGTACAACTACATTACCTGAATTGGGTAAGGCTTAGCTGGAAATTTATATGCATTAGTATTAGTTCCCTCACGGGAGAGGTTTGAGCTGAGGCTACCTCTCAATGATGTCCACCTATGTAGTGCCCAAGATGACTGATGGTCATGGTTGGGAGGACATGCTCATAGGAGAGGTGCTTGTACTAGGGTGTGTAAAGGGAAGGTTATGTTTGATTATCTGCATACTAAGTATGATGATTCAGGGTTATCCCTGACAGATGTATCGAATCTTGTGGTGAAAGTGTACCACCTCTGCAGAGTGTCAAACTATTCGAATAGCCGCGTCCGCGGTTATGGACAGTTGGAATGGCCATACTGTTTTCGTTGTCAGATGTTTTCCAAATAACTTGAAATGAATGATGATCTTTGACTTGACCACAACAGGGTTGTGTTGATGATAATAGCTTCCCAACTTAAGTGACTCTAGAATTTTATTTTATCTTTCTTTGCTTCTGAACTTAGCTTAGGCTTCAAACTTAACTTGATAGTTAACTTAGATTCAGTATTTTAATTTAGGATATTACTACTTGTTATTAGTAGTTTGCGAGTACTTAAAGAGTACTCATGGCTTTTGTCCCTGGCTATTATCATGGCCAGACTATGAAGGAGATTATCAGGATGATGGTCAGCAGGACGACTATGATAACTAGGACTATCTGCCTTCGTCAGCATTGCCTATGCCCCTGAAGATGGACCCCACTTCTATGCTATCTTTTATTTCCGCTGCTTGTTGTATTAAGACCTGGATCATGAGATCCATATTTGTGTAAGACCTTATGTATGGTTTGTAATGGATGATGTACTATGATATCCAAGCCGTTATGTCTCGCAAAAATGGTAATCCTGGGATTGCGAGGTATGGCATAACGGGCACCTGGGATTAAAAATCCGGGTGTTGACAATAGGCGTTTGCCGTGGGAGGTTCTTCTTCTTTAATCCCCCTGTGTGAATACCTTTTACCTTACCTCCCCGGCAACGGCGCAATAAAATAGCTTGATGTCTACGCACTTCTATTCTTGTAGACAGTTGTTGGGCCTCCAAGTGCAGAGGTTTGTAGAACAGCAGCAAGTTTTCCCTTAAGTGGATCACCCAAGGTTTATCGTACTCAGGGAGGAAGTGGTCAAAGGTATCCCCTCTCAAGCAACCTTGCAATCAAGATACAAGAAGTCTCTTGTGTCCCCAACACACCCAATACACTTGTCAGGTGTATAGGTGCACTAGTTCGGCGAAGAGATAGTGAAATACAAGTGGTATGGATATAAGACAACGGTGATAGAAGATAACTTGATGGCGTGGAAGAGACTAAAAGCAAACTGAAATAAAGATGGCAGCAAGCAAACATGTAACAGATCTAGTAGCAAACGGTGTTTCAATGTTTAGAAACAAGGCCTAGGGATCATACTTTCACTAGTGAACACTCTCATATAGATATATTATCTTCATGATACTACTCTTAACTACTCTCCGGTTGGACACTCTAATCCATGGTAGGGCTATAACATCACAACTCAAAGTAAGCCTTTCCCATCTAGATAACCCCACACTGTCACCTTGAGCTCTATATAGGTCCAACAAACACCACAATTTCATAGAAACATCCAACTCCAAATATAACTCATAACAAGTATTTGTAATCTCTAGCCTAAGTGCCACCATGGTGAGCATGCTGTCACTTTCACACACATGGGGAGAGCAGAGATCTAATAAAGCACTTGAGTAGCAAGGTAGATCTATAGATTACAAGCTCATGACCACAACAAGATCATGCATAGATAGAGAGATGAACACATAGCTACCGGTAGAACCCTTAGCCTCGATAGAGAACTACTCCCTCTTCATCATGGGAATCAGCAATGGTGATGGAGATGGCGGTGGAGATGGCTCCGGTGGCACTTCCCCGTCCTGGCAGGGTGCCGGAACAGAGACTTTCTGTCCCCCGAATCTCTCCTTCGGTTGTGGCGGCGCTGTGGAACTTTTCGTGGCTGGAGGCTTGACGATTTAGGGTTTTCGCATTGGGAGGCTTCTTATAGGCGAAGAGGCAAGGTCGGTGGGCAACCAGGGGGCCCACACCATGCCTTGGCGTGGCCTAGGTGGACCCGTGCCATGGGGTGGTGTGGCCACCCTGTGGCCCCTCTCCGTCTCTCCTTCTGGCTCCGCGAATCTTCCGGGAAAATATCGACTTTGGCTTTTGTCCGGTCCAATTCCGAGAATATTGATTTTCTGACTTTCCTGGAACCAAAAACAGCGTAAAACAGTGTAATCGCACTGTGGCTCTTGTTAATAGGTTAGTCCAAGAAATCATATGAAAAGTACTCCAAAGTGTGGACAAAACATAAGAAAGTAGATAAAACCAAGCATGGAACATCAAAAATTATAGATACATTTGCAATGTATCATTCTTCTAAACAAACCACATAAGGATCCACCAGTGTCATTGCATATCTGTTCTTTTCATGAACCACATAAGGATGGGCCCACCAGTGTCATTACATGTCTGTTCTTTTCATGAACCACACCCAGTGTCAGTGCATGTATATTCTATTCATGAACCACACCCAGTTTCACTGCATGTCTGTTCTTTTCATGAACCACATAAGGATCTACTAGTGTCATTGCATGTCTTTTACTTCCATAAACCACATGTGGATCCACTGGTGTCATTGCATGTGTGTTCTTCTAAACAAACCACATAAGGATCCACCAGTGTTATTGCATGTCTGTTCTTTTCATGAACCACATAAGGATGGGCCCACCAGTGTCATTGCATGTCTGTTCCTTTCATGAACCACACCCGGTGTCAGTGCATGTCTGTTCTATTCATGAACCACACCCAGTGTCATTGCATGTGTGTTCTTCTAAACAAACCACATAAGGATCCACCAGTGTCATTGCATGTCTGTTCTTTTCATGAACCACATAAGGATCCACCAGTGTCATTGCATGTCTGTTCTTTTCATGAACCACACCCAGTGTCATTGCATGTGTGTTACTTCCAGAAACCACATATGGATCCACCTAGTGTGATTGCATGTTTGTTCCTTCCATAAACCACATAAGGATCCACCAGTGTCATTGCATGTCTGTTCTTTTCATGAACCACATAAGGATGGGCCCACCAGTGTCATTGCATGTTTGTTCTTTTCATGAACCACACCCAGTGTCATTGCCTGTTTGTCCTATTCATGAACCACACCCAGTTTCACTACATGTCTATTCTTTTCATGAACCACATAAGGATCTACTATTGTCATTGCATGTCTTTTACTTCCATAAACCACATGTGTGTTCTTCTAAACAAACCACATAAGGATCAACCAGTGTCATTGCCTGTCTGTTCTTTTCATGAACCACATAAGGATGGGACCACCAGTGTCATTGCATGTTTGTTCTTTTCATGAACCACACCCAGTGTCAGTGCATGTCTGTTCTATTCATGAGCCACACCCAGTTTCACTGCATGTCTATTCTTTTCATGAACCACATAAGGATCTACCAGTGTCATTGCATGTCTTTTACTTCCATAAACCACATGTGGATCCACCGGTGTCATTGCATGTCTGTTCCTCTAAATAAACCACATAAGGATCCACCAGTGTCATTGCGTGTGTGTTCTTCTCATGAACCACACCCAGTGTCATTGCATGTGTGTTTTTCTAAACAAACCACATAAGGATCCACCTGTGTCATTGCCTGTCTGTTCTTTTCATGAACCACATAAGGATCCACCAGTGTCATTGCATGTTTGTTCTTTTCATGAACCACAGCCAGAGTCATTGCATGCGTGTTCTTTTCATTAACCATAGCTAGAGTCATTGCATGTCTGTTACTTCCATAAACCACGCATGGATCCACCGATGTCATTGCATGTCTATTCTTTTCATGAACCACACCCAGTGTCATTGCATGGGTAGCCAGACCGAGTCTTCTAGAAGGCACGCCCTAACACAGTTGTTCTGCTTGATGATTGTTACATACCATTCGATTGGGGCGCTTGGACGATTGGGATGGTCTTCGTGAGAGCGATCTGCGAGTAGGCTGTTCTGTGGCATGATTGGCCACGCTTGCTTTGGACAAACTGGCAACACTAGGCGCTCCCCTGTTTCGAGTGTCACGTCTCACGAGTTCAGTGGGCCACATCCCAGTGCCACGTCCCCTTTACTTATCTTCCTCCCTGTACTTCTCTTGCTTACACTCGAAGCCACTTTCCCCACTTCACTCCCATCCTGCCGTAGCCGCTAGCCGACGACGCCTCCATCCCAATCCCCTCTCCGGCAACCACCCCCACCCCTCTCGCCATGGGTTCAAGGGGAGATGGCGAGGAAACACGTCGTGATGACAGGGATGGTGATTTCGACGTGAATCGTCTCATCTCTATTTCTATCATCTGTGGCCAGTTATCTATTTTTTGAGCTAGATCTAATCTGTTTACTCATGCGCGTATGATGTGTTAGGCCAACCAGATGATGTATGACTCCAACTATCACAGTTTAGAGGATGAAGACAGTCCTCTGGTATGTAAACATGGATATGTGCCCGCTAAATTTGTAGCCTTCGAAGGACGAAACACATGCAGGAGGTTTCTACGGTGTCAAGGACATCATGCAATGATGCAAGGCGGAAGTTGCGGTGTTGTCAAATGGGTAGATCCAGAGTGGCCCAAATCGATGCAGAAAACGCTGGACCAACTATGGGAAATGACTGTCGAGTTGAAAGAATCCGTATTCAGCTCACTTCTTGACAGTGTTGAGATGAAGCTATGGGAACCAGTTGACACGACCAAGCATAAGCGAGATCTCAGGTGGGTGCAAGACAAGGTTATCAAAGTTGAGAAGGAGAGGGACGCGGCGTTGGCCCTGAAGGCTAAAGCAGAGCAAGAACTGACTCAAGCAAGGAACGATCTCCACCAGGCCAAAGTCCTGCAGTACACAACTACGAGTATTGACAAGTGCATGATGAAAAATGCAGAAAAACAATTGAAGCTGTGCAAGGAAGATGCTAAAAGGAAGGAGCAGACAATTCGATCCTTGCTCTTGCAGGAAGATGTGCATCGGGCCAAGATTAGGAAGATCAAGGAGATGTGTGATAACTAGTTCTATTTAGCTTAAGCTCCGTGCCTTTTTAAGTTGTAATATTTGTACTTATTGACCTAGCGGTCTGAACTATTGGTCCCGGATTCCAGGGAGGAAAAAAATTGCTCTGACCCTGCATTAATTTGTGGAAGAATTTGTGATTTAGATCAATTTCTGCCTCGATTTAGATCTCTGTCCCGGATTGGGAACGTAACCGTGGACCAAAGACACCTTTTCTACTAGTGTATTCTGACACTGGTGGTTTGTTTAAACGTAATCTATGTGGATTGTGCTGCATGCAAATAGCACAACCACAATTTATAAAGTGGAAGCATGTACACCCGGTTACTGGAGATCCGGGAGCTTCGCCAGATGCAGGGGACGCAGGAGCAGAGAGGCGGTGAGATAGACGGGCTCAAGATTAGGCCAGAAAGTGGTACCCATTTCCTCCTCATCTGGGCATTATCGGTGAGAACATTGCTGTTTATGTTGCCACGTCGTGCAAAGATCCGAAATAAGTTCTTGCCGTGGAGTGTGGCAGCTTAAATAATTTATTTATGTGCCACTTACATTTCGTCGTATTTGGAGACCTCCTGCCCCTCAGCAATCGTGGAACCGGTGGATCATTGTTTTCAGATAGCAGTGGCACAATCACAATTTCGGATTCAACTACTGACTCGGGCGTTTCCAAACCCTAAGTCGTGGTACATTTTACTTAGAGAACATGGGTAGATTGTTTCGCCTAGCAACATGCCACACACAGAGCGATCAGAATTTAACAGAATTACATATATAGGTTCAAGTTCAACACATTACTATGCATCTTCATTACCAGCAGCCTTCTTCCGCAGCCTGGGTGCCAAGCCTTCACGTCCAATGGCTTCTTCATTTCCTGCCTTCTTCCTCTTCCTTGGTGCCAATTTTCTTAGCTTCACGTAATCTGCATCGCCGGGACAATGGGCACCAGAATCATGTCCAGCATCATCTTTCCACTCGTTTTTAATTTCATCGGGCAGCAAAATGACATCTTTCCACTCATTTTTAATTTCTTCGGTCAGCAAAATGACTGACCTGACAGTCATGTTTTTAACCTTACGGCGCTTCCTATCAAAGAAACAAGACTGATGCATAACTGCCCAATATCTACAGAGTAAATAAAACAAAAATTACAATTCAGCACAAATATGCGAACCCCAAGAGACTTTTGCTTTCCGGGAGCTAATTGGGTTCGAGCAACCACCCTGTCCAAGAATAGAAGGGCGACTCCCAGTTGCAGTAGCTTCCACATCCAGTACATCACATTTCAGCTCAAACATGGCAGCCGAAGCATACCTTTTCATCAACCCAATTAGCTGACTATCACACGTTATAGGAACCATGATGCCACGTTCATCAATGAAGCTGAACTTTGCAGTCTGCTTAGGCCATAATTCAACATGATTACGTAGAGCAGCAACCATACCAGATATAGTGCAGATCTGCGCATGCGCTTCTTCCATCGTGAAACAATGGTGTCCATACCTGTTGCCCTTAGAGTCGTACCTATAGAGGACTACCGTAACCAGGTAAGGGGGGTCCGCGCAGATCCCACTTGATAGAAAACTGTGGACAAAATATGTTTGTCAGTGATGGGTTAACAAACAATTTGAGGTTCAGTAGCCAGCTAGCAGTTGTAACTAGTGCGAATAGCAAAGAGAAGGGTAGATCACCCGCTTGTAGACAAAACTTCTTCTTTCTTGATAGTAGGATCTGCCATCCTCCGAGCTGCTCGGCTCGTCGGCGGCGGAGGCGGGCTAGAGCCTCACAACGGCGGATACGACATGCGCCATTGGAGCTCGGTATCAGCGACTGGGCGCAGCAACTGGGCCCAGCAACTTGGCCCCGGAAGTCAAATGTCCGAAGGGATCGTCCTGCCTGGAGGGTGGATTCCGACGCCGCCGATGCTAGGGGAAAGCTGGGAATGGATTTTTGAAATTGCTCAACGCATCCAATCCACTTAGCTACTCGATTTGCCTAAGAGGTTGCCGCGTTGGCGCTCGCGTCACGGACAGATAATCGACATGTGGGTCCCGACCGTCTACTTCACGGGGCGGTTTAACATAATGTTTGTATTTGGCAGGGGTGAGATGAGTTTGCCTCGAAATGGCCCCTCTCAGTAGTTGGCGGCCCAACTTTTCGAAACGCGGTAATTTCAGGCAACTTAGGTACCGCCATGCGCTGGCCTGCCAACTTTGGTACCGCAGACGAACAAGCCCCATGACGTGGTGGGCATCGCTCAATATATACCATTTGATGCTCCATGTCTTGATGTGGTGGAGGAGGCTCGTCATGGTGACCATGGTGGCGGTGTGGAGGTTCATGATGATGATGATGAAGAGGAGGATATTGGAGAGCCATGTCGATGACGAGCTTGATCCTACACGTTGGAGTCATCACTTCTTGAGTCAAGAATGTCTCGCGGATGATGGAGGTGTGGTTGAGGTTGCACTCGAGGTTCCACTTGTGGTTGCACTTGTTGGATCACTAGTGCCCTTGCTTGATGACGGAGTCCTTCTCGCCTTGCTTGGGGCCTTGAGGGGGACTTGAGGAGAAATCACCATCATATCTTGACGTTGCAGCGTGTCATGGGAAAGGTACATAGTGCGAAGAACTTCCATCTTCAACCACGAGGGCGTCATTGCGTCTTGGAGCACTTGCATGAGGGTCTTGACGAAGAGGAGAATGGTGACGCGACGAGCTTGAAGAGCTTGATGCGCGTGAATGCGGTCTTGTGTTTCGCACGAGCTTGTCCATCGATCTTTGTAGTGCTTCATTTTGGTTGGCGAAGTTGATGTGCATGGCCCTCATCTCTTGATGGGGTTGGAGAACCTTTTCTCATATCATGCATTTGTTGTTGTAGGCCATCGAATCAGTTGTTGATGCTCTTGAACTCGGCATGAGTCTTGCCGAATTATTCATCTTGGCGGGACTCGAGAGCATTGCAACGCTCACGGAACTCATGGTGAATGATGTAGTGGCTTGCACGCGTCATGTACGGTCCCTCGTCTTCACCTTGATGATGTGGTTGGCTCGACTCACCGTGCCTATCCATCATGCAAAACAACAATGGATTATATATGGAAGGTAATATGTGGTGGGGGTTAGTCTTTTACCTCACCTTGGGGATTGCAATGAACTAGTAACCACACGTGAGAACTATAAGTTTGCAAAGTGAAAACGCAAATAAATCTCACACTAAAGAAAGAATTAGAACTCTCAAAAGCTTTTGGTGGAAGGTTAGGGTGGTGGAAAACCAAACGAAATGATAAGAAAAGGTTATTGTTAAAGGTGGTAGAGAACCAAAGATCAAAAGCAAAAAGGAAACGATCTACAAAAACATAAAGATACACACATGTGAAGACGGATGTGGTTAGCACGACTATGAAAATAAGCACAAAATGTCCTAACAAGGACTAAGCTCGGTTGTCGTGCCAACACAAGGAGAGACCAGAACTCGTTCGCCAAAAGAGGATAAGCAACGGATTTGTGCACTTGCCTTGGTCGCGCTCTTTCTCTCTTTTTTTCTCTTACAAGCTGGAGACTCTCTTTGTATCAGGAGACTATGTATTTTTTCTTTTGCTTTTTCTTTTTCTCTTTTTTTATTCTTTTTCTTTCTATACTACTATGTCAACTTTTGTATTTGCTTACACACTATCACTTTCCAAGGACAAGAGCACAATGCTTAGGCAAACACAAAATGAGTTGCTCTTATAGGATAGATACACACAAAGGAAGAAGGGTTAACAAGGTGGAGCAAGTTATACTTTTGGTATGGATGACGACTGGCTACCGGTGTTGGGGATGATGTTGGGATGTCACGGTGTCGAGGAGCGCGATATGTGATGATTTGAGGAATCTTGATGTTAGTTTGGGCGACACGCACGCGAAACACGAACAACACAAGAAGAAAAACAGACAAAATTGGGTCAGAATTTTTTTTGGCGGAACAGCCGGCAGCAGCGGTTCTGTCGCCGAAATTTCCGGGTCCGGTCGCGCCGAAATTCTCGCCAAAAATTCTGGCGGTAGAACCGGTTCGCTGGAATGCTTGCCAAAATCAGTTCGTAACGAACTCCAAAAAGTCAAATCTCGGAAATCTTCAAAAATCTGTCCAAATTGGGCTAGGGGAAGGTTTAGGGAAGGTAGATTCACACCCAATGCAATAGATCTATGGACCAAAACCATGAAAAACTCACCAAATCTAGAGATCGACCCGAAGTCAATTTGGGGCTATTCTTTTGGGGATTTTTGAATTTTTGGTGGATAGAAGAAAAAATTGTGGGGGAATTCATGAGCAACGAAGCTCTTGATACCAATATGTTGAGGGATAACCTCGGGGATGGCCCGATCTTTCACGAATCCCTTGGAAATCGAGGTGAGGGTGAGTGGAGGAAGAGGGGGAGGATGAAATCCGTGAACTCACGCACGAAGAACATGATGAACTCAAACACATAGGAAGACACGATACAAACCTATAGCGCACACCGGCGGCTACCGGTCCGGCGCAATCCCTAGGATCGGTGTCGGGTGAAGATATCTCTCTCGAACTGGCACGACGAATAGGGAGTCTTGGTGAGATCTTGACGTCTTGTCAAGGGGCTATGATGCCAAGGTCTTGTACAACGAGGGAGGCATGATACAAACTCCAATGAGGTGGAGGATAATTGGTGCTCCTTTGTCAAGGAGAATGAGACAAGAAATTAGCGAGATCCACAAGGGTGTGTGTTAATTCCAAGTATCCAAATCTGAGTTTTACAATGGAGGGTGTGGGCTATTTATAGGCCAGCCACTAAAACAGGGGTAGTTTGGGCACAAAAAGGTAAAGTCTAAACGAAATAGGAATATTCTCGGGCATCAAACCCATGTTGACTTTTAGACTGGAGCATTCCGGCGATAAGTCCAATTGCACCGGACTGGGCGCCGGAAATTCCGGTCAGCGCTGGTTGTTCCGGTCGACCGCCGGAATGGCATACAAATGTGTGTTTTGGTCAGCGTCGGTTGCTTCCGGTGCTCGCCGGTATTTCCGATCGTGGGGCCAGTCCACCGGAGTGGTCACCGGTATTTCCGACGTGGGAACCGGCTCACCGAGCCTGGCGCTAGTTTGAGCTGGAACTCTGTCTTGTGATGGCTTGGTCCCTTCCCTTGGCGTTTCTTCATGGGGTTCATAGCTGAGGATGCACAAAGTATTGACATGAAGTAGCAAGCCATCCAAGGATGTATCGAAATCACATGAGATGAGAAGCGAATTCACCTTAGCTTGAAGGAGCTTGGCTCGGCCACGAGTCATCAGTCCACTTGGAGGACTTGGTGGTGTAGATGTAGGGACATCCGAAGGACGGGATGCATCACAACTACTACCTTGCCATCTGTATAATATATACCTTTCAAGGAACAACTTTTGTTAGCATTTGAGTCCACTATCATTGTAAATTTATTGCCGTGGGTGTTTGACTTGCCACAAATTATCAGGAATTTACCATTTATATGTGACAACATTATTTATACCAAGTGATTATCTTAAGTAACAAAATAGAATATTTTATTTTGTTTGCTTACATATTTGAAGTAAATTATTTTATTTTGTTTGCTTGCAGATTTGAAGTAAATTATCCTTCCTATTGTACATGTCTGCCATCCCATCATATTTGTTGTCTCCAACCATCAGAATATGTCTATATGTATTGTCTACGAACCTTGATTACTTTGTATAGAATCGGTCCTTTTTTGTTGGTACTATGCAAATTATTGGGATGTAATAGTACCCATTCATGGAGTTTGGTGTTATGATGGAATATCGGGATACTATGAAATTTAAGATGAATGAGTACTGTGAAATGTGCTGATTTTTTTTGCCTGATCCTAATTTTTCTCATTTTTCTAATGTTGCAAATTAACGGATGCTAATCTATGTTCTAGGAAGAGTGTTTAGACCATGAAAAAAATAGCGCACTTTTTCACGCTATTTAGCGTGCTATAGTGTATTTGGAGAGTCCACGCTATTTTTTGATTTTGCTTGCTATGGCGCTATTTTTTAAATAACTTGCTATATCGTGCTAAAATATCATAGCGTTAGCGCTATTTCAAGATATAGCACGTTATTTTTTTGTTGGTGGATGTGGAGTAAGAGAGTATATGATGAACGTACCGAGTAAGCAAACATACGATAGAAATTTTGATTGTTAAACTTAAGTGATTGCGTCAAGCTGCCGCCTGCTGCTGCAGTACCTGACGCTGCACCTAGATTCAGTCCTGCCGGTTCTACTCCAACTTGGATAGCGCCGGAATTGATTATGCATGTACAAGTATTACTCTGGGCAATTCATTAGATGCTGAAATCCTTGATATTCATGATATACCTGTTATATTATTTAACTTTTATAAAACACTATTTTGTAAAATAACGTGTTATTAGTACGCTATAACTTTCATATCGTCTGGAGAAAAGCCACACTATTTTCCCCTTGGTTTAGACCTCGGTCTGATGTTAGTTCATTCTAATATTTGGGTCAGTTATGTTTGAACTTTGTACTCGGAATTGCTGGTTGATAAAGACTAGCTTACGTGTGCTACTGCATATTAATATCCTGCTTATTTTCCGATGTAAGTATCGTAGTGTGTTGTAAGCCTGATGCTCTAGATTATTTTTCCGTAAATGCACATTGTTTTCACAAAGAAATCATGTACACTTGCTTTATTCCTTAGTTCATCACCGTTATATTTTCTGGTCAAAGATAAACTTAGTTGGTTTTTTTTTTGCGAAAATATAAGATAAACTTAGTTGGTTGTGATTGGCTAATATAGAACATCTACTCCCTCCGTTTTAAAATATAAGATGTTTTAGCTTTATGAAAGGAGTGTATCTAGACCTCTTCTAGTGTGTAGATTCATCTAGGTTTGGAATGAATCTAGCCACTAAAAAAAATCTAGATACACTCTTTTCATAAAGCTAAAACATCTTTTATTTGATACGGAGGGAGTACTAACTAAAGTAACGATCTGCGTATAGGGCAACTTATTAAGTATTCCATTAGAAGCTTCAATTTTTCCTTTCAGAGTAAAAAGGCTAATTTGATGCATATTGGCTTAGTTGGAACATGTTATCTTGAATGCTACGTAGTAGGTTCATTCCGGAGAAAGGTTTTGGCAGGCTTGCAGGGATCAGAGTCCGAAGAAGTTGCGCGGAGCCAAGGAGAGATGCCACCATCCCCTTAGATTTCCCCCTGCATTGCCCTTAGCTCACGCTGCTTCTCTACTCCACCTCTCTCTCCTTATCTTTTGTTGCACTTGCACATTTTTTATGTAGGCATACAAGGTGTTCCAATTTAAAGTTCCTCTGTGGTGCATGGCTGCCAATATTTGTCTCGGTCTATTTTTCTTGGTATGAAGGTAAATCAGGTTTGATTAGAGCAGTGTTACCTATGTGTATATTACAGAAATATAGAAGTATCCTGTCATAATTTGTTCATAGATGCCACCATCCCCTTTCAACACTAGTTTTCCCTTATGCGGACATTTGTTCAAGAACTTTCCTTTCACAAACATGTGTTGAAAAACGTAGTGCTAGCTAAGATTTTATCTGGGCACAGTTGTTCATATTGCACCAAAAGTACCTCTGCTTAATTTATCTTACCTGACAAGATGTGCACATGTCCAGAACAATAACACTCAAACTTTATTAGGAAATATAAGCAACATAAACCTGACCCTTTCTTAAACAACGTGTATATTACAGGTTAAAAAACATTGCTTAATTGAGCTCGTTTGGCTCCCATCATTTTATTTCATTTGGTTGAAATGAAATGAAATGACATTAATGATATCATTTCATTTGGTACTTTCATAGAAATGACAGGGTGCCAAAAGGAATTAAGATTAGGCATAAAATGAAAACCATGCAATTTGCAAATGAATTCCGTAACCAATTCCGTGGCAGCCAAACAAGTTGATTCTTGGAATCACAAATAAATTCCTTAATTCTATCCCCAAATGATAAGAGCCAAACGAGCAAGATAGATAGCTCATGGTTTCACATCCAACACAAATACAGTTTGTTCTGCTCCAGACTTTGTATTACACACACACACACACACACACACACATATATATATATATATATATATATATATATATATATATATATATATATATACTAGACATGAGTGACATGAAGCATTTATTCGAAAAAAATCTGCACTTCACTTATTTGTCGGTCCATGTAACCGCATTGGTGAATCGATGCCTTGCGAGTTGTAGGCCAGATAGGAAAGTTTAATAGAGACGATCAACAACATCATGCACTCACGTTCTACATTGTACACTTTGTCACATAGTTTCTTCTCTGGGTGTTCTGCCACTAGACCTTGATAGTGTTCTTTACATTCGTGGACGCCATTCACCATTATCGCCCATTCAGCAAGTATCTTATTACCCATGGAAAGGGTGGCCTGCACCACGTCATCAGCCTCTGAAACATAAAGCTATGCATGTGATCTACTATTGTAGTTCAGGTCTACCAAACATATTCCCATCTCGCTCTCCAGGAATAAAATAATAGTCCTGCAACCACTCCTGACGACATCAGCTTCAGAAAACGCTTCTAGACCAACAATCGTGATCTTGCTGGTTGCGTCGGCTGCCTATTCTGACTTGAGATATGGATTTCACTAAGGGATCATTTGGCTCCCATCATTTCATTTCATTTGGTAAAAATAAAATCTCCATATCATTTCATTTGCCTGAATTGAAATGACATGGGTACTGACTGGAAATGAGGTTAGGCATGGGATGGGAAGGATGGAATTTCCAATTGAATTCCTTATCCAATTCTGTGACAACCAACCACACTGCTCCCTAGAATCATAATTGAATTCCACAATTCCTACTCCAATATCTGGGAGCCAAACGAGCCCTAACATACACTGAGTACCTGTACAGGTCACGGTAAAAGCAGGTTCAAACCACCCAATGGAATTCATGATCTCATGTAGAATGATCTTCATGGATTCCTATCTTACTTGGAAGATCGCCTTTGCGTTTACCTACCTATAGAAAGAACTTAAATCCTTTAGTTTGATGGTTTTCATAGTGCGCACTATGAAATGTATCTATCATTTATCTACCTATGATAGATACATTTCATAGTGCGCAGTATAGATTAAATCAATATTGCCAAAATATAAGCAATGTATACTTATAGTACTACGTTATAGCAGTTATATCTCTGTATCTCAAATAGTCTGAACTACATGACAGTGAAACGCAGATAAATCCAACGGCCATTCTTGGCTTTGTAGGAAATATCGAGTCTATATTCTAAAACATTTCACTGTTAGCTAATTTATCTTTTCATCTGCAGCTATGTGAACTTTTGGTGGTGACTGTCAGGTCTCTATTCTCTAAAGACCATGCCACGACAATGTCCATAAGCTTATGGAGCTTATGTAGATGTTACTTTTGTAGTTTCTTTCTTGCTTTTGCTATCTTGGACAGAGATATATCCTCCTATTTTCTTGATTGTATGTAAACATTAGTTATATATATCATTTTGCCACCTGTTTTTGTTGCTATTATACAAAACGAAAATTGACATGCATTCAACGGGATCGTGCACTACTAAATCTAGTAGAGTTATTTACATCCCCAAGAGGGGCTCATGGGACACCCGAAAGTACAACTCAACCACATATGAGTTTTTGATCTAAATTTTTTCATGGCAGCACTACGGAAATCGGTTGGTTTGCCGACGGCCAGAAGCTACGCCGTCGACCATGTCGGGACCGTGAGTTTTGATTCGTTATTATGTCTGTATTCTAAAATTTTGCACAGGTACTTCCCTTCTAGGTGCTAAGACTTCATCAGTTATTGATAGGGATGAGTATGAAATGTTTGACAACATGCAGACCGAAATATCACACGTCAAAGCATCGACATGCAGGTACTTGGACATCTATATTCGAACCAAAAGAATACTCAGATTCTTTTTATGTATTTCCTCCAATCTAAAGAGTCCTTTTGTCTATAGTCTTGCAAAAGAATACCTGCCAAAAAGTTTGTGCATTCCATTTTATTTGCTACTCCCCACATTTTAGCTTTGTGAAATGAATCTATCTAGACGCTTTTTAGTGTATAGGTTCACTCCAAAACTCTACGAACCTATATACTAAAACACGTCTAGATACATTCGATTTACAAAGATAAAACGTCTTATATTTCTAAACGGAGGGAGTATAATCTGTAGAACAGACTCTTGATTTGGATGGGCTGCCATTGAGACAGTACTTGAGGCCCCTCACCCCGATGGAGTGAGGTCATGAGGTGCCAATGGAATCTGGATATTGTATTTTAAGCTAGCAACTGAATTGTCGTACTCACATCAAAGTTAAAGGCTCAGAGTAGCTGGATTACGTGCTTCAATTTAAAGATGCTTATATTGTGCGAAACGGGTAGTATATATAGGAGGGTGTTGTTCATGTTCATTCAAATGTTTCACTTTGCTCCCTTTGCTACATATTATTCTATCAACCAGTTAGCTAGTTAGCTGGTTATGCATCTTAGTTGCAGCTTGTTGCAGAATTGCTTAAATAAGAAGGTCCTTGTAGAAGCAAATGAGTATTGAGTACCTTAAGAGATAGTCACATTCCACTTAGCCAACCTCATAGTTCTACTATATATAAGATCATCACAATTCATGATAAATTACGTGATTCATGCAATTGACCGCTGATTTCTATGGCAGCCATGCAACCTATATTTCTATGACAATCGTGCATTCCGTGCACGTGCGCTACTTGTTTTGGAGCATAGACTTGTTGAAAATATGAGCAACAGTTCAAATGATTTAATACGAATAAACTGGTAAAGGATAATTAAATTAACAGTAATTAAACTAACCATGCAAATTAATAGTCGATAAATCTATTGCATTTATACAAGATAAACTGACCAGATCTACTCCAAATACTAGAAGACTGAACTCTGGCAAAAACTGAAAGAAGAAAGTTTAGGGGCACATACGATACAGCCCGAGAAGCAGTAGTGGACGAGATGTTGCCCATGTTCGGGTTGGTGTAGAGGTCATCGATGTCCGGGAAGAAGTCATCGTTGGGGAACTCGTTGTCGGATGAAGTCGTGGATGCCAGTAGTCGCGCCGAAGCGCTCCCCAAAAACCAGATCACCCCTCGCCCGTACAGGTTCACAAGAGGCGGGGCTCCGGAGGTCTACTATCCCGATCTGTGGTGCACGCTATAGGCCGGGATGGAGAAGACAAAGACGGCTACTCAAGGAACTAGAAGTGGAAGTGTGTATGATTTCTTATATCCTCTGTTGACCGATGTGTCCCTGTCTTCTGTTTATAAAGGATTGGATCCTCTTACTTTCCAAGGAAGCTTTGTGGGGACAAGAGCCGGAAAACCCGGACGCACAACGACGAGAGAGAGCCGAGGAAATCCGGCCGCAAAGCGACAAGGAAGAGCCGAAAATCCGGACGGAAACAACAAGGAAAATATCTAGGAGAAATATTTTCTAGAGTGTTCTCGAATAGATCCCCAAACAGCAAAACCAACATAGGAGCTCGGTTCGGCTCATTCCTGTAACCCGCAACATGCGACACGCGTGCGCCCTGACGAGGCGAGGTGTGGCGAGGCAGGCGGTGTCGGAGGAGGAGTGCGTGAGTGCTACTCCATTTTCTCACACCTTAGTGAGCGGTAGAATATCCTAGTATATAAACTGGTGAAACACACCTTCCACTAGTAATGTGGGACTAAACTTAGTACCACTAGTACAACCATGAGCTGTCTCACTTAATGGGCTAAAGAGAATTTCAGAATTTGTATTGGTTATGGGCCAAAGGCCCAATAATAAAATACCCAAATTCCAACAATCTTCCACAAAGTCTCATTGGCACATCACAACACTTCTTATTCCAGAACATTGCTTTATATGCCGGTGTTTAGTGGTGACTGTTAAGTTGAAATTTCACTCTAGAATTCATGCTACACTAGTTAACAACTTGAATAGTGGAATACGCCTTGAACGACAAGTTTTCTGCACACCAGTTTCACACAAAGTCTAAACCGATATAGGGATGCCGCACGGCTTCCCCTTGGTTTAGAGATTATGCGTCATACTCCAAGGCCTTTCATGAGTTTATTAGAGAGCACCCAACATTCACGAACTGCAACGTTTGATAGTTAGACTCATATAGGTGTGTTCCTCAGGAGATGTTCTATAGGGCAACATTTCTGCTTACGAAAGCCACTTGGAACACATTAATATATATATCAACCTGCCATACGGATTAGGAGAGTATTGCATCTTCATGCAGAGGTTAAAATAATGTAAGGATACTCTCCTCCTAGCTGACCAACATCTTGTCTCCCAACTCTAATTCGTGGGATCTCCGATCACATAGAGTGGTTTACCACCGTGGATAACTCATAATGTGGGTCTCAAACCCATCTCCCTTGATGCATTATCTATAACATTTCATGATAGACCCTTTTTGAAAGGATCTGCCAGATTTTTAGCTATTTCGATATAATCCAACGCAATAAATCCAGAGTTTCTCGGTTTCATGACAGATTTCAATCTCCTTTTCACATGCCTTACTTCATATTTTCCTTAGAACTGTTTACTTTGACAATCACAGTGTGATTATCATAGTTCATTAGGTGGCGGGTATTGGTTTTTCAATCGTAGGCAAGTCCATCAAAATCTCACAAAGCCACTCCGCTTCAACAGTGGATGTGTCTAATGGAGTGAGTTCTGCTTCCATTGTTGACCTTGTTAAGACGGTTTGCTTGCAAGACTTGTAGGAAACAACACCACCACTGAGTGTAAACAAATAACCACTCGTCGCCTTAATCTCATTAGCATCATATATCCAATTAGAATCACTATAACCCTAAGTACCCGTGGATACCCAATATAGTGAATACCATATATCACAGCGCCTTTCAAATAGCGCAAAACTCTTTCAATAGCATGCCAATGATCATCTCCAGGATTTGACACAAATCAACTAAGTTTTCTTATAGAAAATGAGATTCTAGGCCTCATGGCACTGGCTAAATACATAAGCGAGCGAGTTATTTGAGAATATCTCAATTGATCTCTAGTAGTATCTCGATTCTTTTGAATCGGTACACTCGGATCATAAGGCGTCGGGGAAGACTTGCAATCTCTATACCCAAAATGATTCAAAACACATAGTGGGCTGAAGCAGCGTAATCCCACCATTGTCATCCTTCTATAGCTTGATGTTTAAGATTACATCAGCTAATCCTTGGTCCTTCATCTCGAAGCAACAATTTAGGAACCCTTTTACCTCCTCGATAACAGTGAGGTTGGTCCCAAACATCAGTATGTCATCAACATATAGATACAGGATAACTCCCTCGCCCCCACCATGGACATAGTATACACACTTTTCTACTTCATTTACAACAAACTCTTCAGCGGTTAAAGTTATTTCAAAATTCTCGTGCCACTACATAGGTGCTTACTTAATACCATACAAAGACTTTAGTAATTTACACACCTTTCCTTCTTGACCATTTACTACAAACCCATCAAGCTTCTCCATATAAATTTCCTCATCCAGCTCTCCATTTAGGAAAGCAATCTTAGCGTCCATTTGATGAACGAGAAGACCGTGAGAGGTAGCCAAGGAAATTAGTACTCGGATAGTGGTCAATCTTGCTACATGTTAGTATGTATCAAAGAATTATTCGCCTTCTTTCTAGGTATAACCCTTGGCCACAAGACGTGGCTTGTACTTTTCAATAGTACCATTGGGATTAAGCTTTTTCTTGAACACCCACTTACATCCTACGAGTTTGCTTCATAAGGACGATGATATGGGTTCCCTTGTGGATTTACCCGTGGGGTGGCTCGATGTTCATGGATTTGAGGTGGGGAGTGAGGGTAAACCTGATGAACATGATGAACTCATTCGAATGCAAAGTAAAGATACAAACACATGCAAAACAAACACGCTTTGGTTGTCCTCGTTGTCCCAAATCACCAACTCGATATAATCCTTATGGAAGAGACCACTAGGTACTAGAGCTACTAGAATCTACTCCTTGAAGAGATTGCAATTGATAGATACCCTAAGGGAGAGAGCAATGCAACAGAGATTGCGAGAAAGAGCGGTCATACAGCGAGGGTCTTGTACAATCTAGGTCTTGGTGTAGATCCTAGAGAGGTTCCCCCTATGGGAAGATGGAGGCTAATACAAATCTACTCAATATTCATTCTATACTTAGATCTGAGCCACAAGAGGCTATTTATAATACTAGGGCGAAGGTTTAGATAGAAGGGATATTTTAGGGCATCAAACCAGAAATAGTGCACAAACTAGCGATTCAGCGGTAAGTTCGGTAGTGTTGGGTCAGGTGCCGGATGGATCGGCGGGTTGCCGGACTAGTTCAACAATGCTGGACCGGTATACTGACGTGTCTTTTGGTGGGGCGCCGGTTTGTTCAGTGAGAGGTTCGATGAGTCAGGCCTGACATGGAGATGGCCCGGCTTTGGATCCGGCAGCGCCAGGCCTGGCGATGGAAGTCTTATGTCGCCTTCTCTTCCATGCTTCTTGCTTAGGCATCTTAATTCCTGGAGTATCCTTGTCTTATCCTCCTGGTTTCATGGTCATGGGCATGTTCATACCATAGGCACTCGTCTCAAGTAGGATCCCATTCAAGTGATGATCAACGAAACATAAGTGATGGAGTGAATTCACCTTTGTAGGAATGGTTGGTGTGCCATGATGTGTGGACCAATTTTGATTGCCATGTGTTGGGCTACATTACCCCCCCCCCCCGTGCTTGAAAACGAGTCGACCCCGACGATGTTCCTTCATCTTGCAAGGAAGGGGATGTGCCCTTGGTGTTGAGCTTGTGTGCGGTCGGATCTACGGTGTCGAAGCCTTATGCCAAGTTGTATAAGAGCTTGTATTTGTGCTTGTCTTCAAGTTGCGATTGGAGTTCTTATAGTATGTTCCTTGGAGGTGGTGGTTTATCTTGGGTACCTTGCAAAATTGACAACAAAGAAAAAAATTGTATGATGGGTTATTAGCATGGGTCAAAATCAAATTTCTCTTCTCACGTTTGGTGGCATGCATCATGGCACTCATGATTTTTCCACTTATTTGAGGCTTGTGGCACTCACTCACTTGATGGTGGGTCACTCTCTCACCACTCATCTCACAAGGATCCTTAGCTTGATTTATCTTGAGTTGTCATGTTGGAATCAATAACTTGGCTTGGCATCATAGGTTGGAGTACAAATGTCTTGTCGTTCCACTTGAAGGAGTATTTATTGGTGGTACCATCATGTATGGCTCCTCTATCGTATTTCCATGGTCTCCCAAGTAGCATGTGACACATATTAATTGGCACTACATCACATTCGACGGTGTCTTCATATGGGCCAATTTTGAAGGAGATGTTGACCTTGGATGTTATCTTGAGGGTTCCATTGTCATCAAGACATTTGACATGATATGGGTGAGGATGATCCATGTATTACAAATTGAGTTTCTCACAAAGGTTGGTGCTCGTTAGGTTGTGACAACTTCCTCCATCGATGATCACTTTTATGGACTTGCCATCAATTCTGGCTCTAGTTTGGAAAATATTGAGGCATTGGTGCTCTCTTGGAATGGAATGAGTTGTAAAGGCTTGAACTATGATGAAAGAAGGACTTGGATCATGCTCACATAGGATGGTGTCATCCTCTTTCATTGCGGCTTCCCTTGCAATTGCACATTGAGTCATGGATTCATATTCTTCTTCACTCATGGAATATGTTGCGCCATTCACATGTAAGCATGACCCTTGTGTTGATGCACTCGTATGATTTGTGACCCTTTCTATTGGAAATATGCCCTAGAGATAAATAATAATATAGATTATTGACATATTTCATTAAGTTCATAATAGGTTTTATATCATACTATAACTGTATTGATAGGAATGCTAATATCGAGGTTTCATCATGGACATTTATGTCAATTGACAATGGGGTCATTTCATTCAGTTAATGAAAGTGATGGACATACCCAACACATTAATTGTAACACGATCAAGTCACGAAGTTAACCGTTACAATGCCTGGAAACGTAGTAACCAATTCCTTAGATCGTGAGACCATATTAATCATTGTCACCCGAGAATACTTAGATAGCATCAAACATCATTTGCGGGAGCGGTGATCACAAAGGTGTGTTCAGGTATTCGGAGAGGCATGTAGAGGAATTATGTGTCAAGAGCGGGATTTGTCAATCCACATGACGGAAAGATACTCTAGGCCCACTCGGAGACATGACATCCATAAAGCTGTAGCGTGTGACTAGGTCACGGGGATGGCATAGCTCGGAACAAGTAAAGTTATACTTGTCGGTAACGAGATTGAACACAACATGGCGATGTCGTTGATCGGATCTCGAACAAGTATCAAAGTAACAAAGGGAATTGGACACTATCTTTCACGATTCAACAACAAAGATTCTCATGGAATGCACAAGGGTCATTATGGGCATCCAGGTCCCGCTGATGATTATTGGTCCGAGAGGTATCTCGACCATGTATGGAGTGTTCCCGAACTGTAGGGTAACACACTTAAGGGTTTGCCAATACTCGGAGATCGTTTTGGCATCATAGGAATCACCGAAGAAAAGAGAAGGGAAAACCGGAAGGGTTTTGGGAAAAGTTCGGCGGGTGTTCAGAGTTATCCGAAAGGAGTTCTTGTGGAACAGGGATTAAATAATATGTAACTATATGTTAATTATTGAATTATACATTTATTTATATTTATTTAATAATTTAAATATGATTTAATGGGGCAGCCCACCTAATGGGCCAATTCCCGTAGGAAAAAAGGGCCCAAGAGGGGGCCGCCGCCCTAGGAGGGGCCTTCGGCCACTTGTGGGATGCTCCCCACGTGGGGCCCATGTGGGGCTAGCTGGTGCGCCTCCCTACCTCCTCCCTTTTATTAGTCCCATCCTAGGACTTTGAGGGAGGGATTACCTTTCTTTCCCCTATATAAAGGAGGGCATATGGAGGGATTCAAATACACCAATAAGATATTCTCTTTGGCTAGAATATCCCTTTCTCTCTCTCATGAGCGTGGAACCATTGTAAGGGTTGTGCGAATGAGAGTGGTCTTCGTGCTTGCTTGACAAGGCATCATGCTCAAGGAGAAGATGGGCGGTTGCACTAGGTACCGCGAGTAAATGCTGCTCTGTTATGGTGAAGGGTTCCGTAGTAGAAAACAAAAAAGTCTTAATGACAAGAACAATATAGCCAAGTTCTATCTATGTAGATGTAAATCAACTAGAGGGATTCAATGTTCATACCCTTGAATACAGAATGCGGGATTACGTTCCCATTGAAATGTTGTTGATGAACCCGAAACATAGCTGACCTCAAGGTTGAGTAGGCGTCCAAGCATCCATCACCACAAGTGGAGGTTCCTCCGAAGTACTACTGATGCAACACATAGGTTGTGAAGGAACAACTCCACCTTGCTGCTATAATATGAACATCACAAATGTTGAAGGGACCGCTTTAATGTGTTGCGCTAGATATCGCTCTAGGGGCGTGAGCTAGATATCGCTCTAGAGGCGGGGCTGTCAAGATTTCAATCCAAAACTCTTAACACACAAGATCTAGTCCAAGATCTTAAAATAGGAACACAAGTTCTTTATTGATAGGTAGAGGTTACATAGTCTGGTTCCCTAGATAAAGGAGTGCTCCTCTATTTATAGGATGCATAACCTTCACTACTTAGTTCTACTTGTAGCTGGAACATTCTATAGAACACTACTTAAAGCTAATAAATAATACAAAAACATGACTACAACACATAGCTAGAACACTCTGGAAACTGCTACAACACATATGACTAAAGTACCAAATTATGTAGAATAGAGTAGAACTGTGTAGAAGTAAGTATTGTACTTGACTTCTGCTTTATTTTCTTTTAGTTTCCCTACTATTCTCCATCATCCTCCCCTAGTTGTTTATAACTTGACCTCGAGTTATCCTCATGAAGTGCTTCTTCAAGGTGATAGAGAGTCAAGTCTGCCATATTGAATGTGTTGGATATTCCCATATCAGCTGGAAGATCTATCGCATAAGAATTATCATTTATCCTTCTTAGAATTGAGAAGGGTCCATATTTCTGATGTCTAAGTTTCCCTTTAATGTCTAATGGCAGTCTTTCTTTTCGGAGGTATACCAACACCTTATCTCCAACTTGGAATGATTTCGGCCTCCGTTTGCAGTGAACTAGTTGTTTCTACTTCTGATTTTGTGTCTCTATCACATTGTGAATTTCTTCAAATAATTCAGTGTAGTTATCAACAAAGGATAATGCTGATTTTGAGCTCCCCTTTGATGGTAGCTTCACCAGATCCACCACATGTGCTGGAACTTTAGTGTAGACAATAGAAATAGGATCCTTCCTATTGATCTATGCTTGGAGTTGTTGTAGGAGAATTCAGCAAGAGATAAGGCCAAATCCCATTGTCCTTTTTGTCTCCACAAATGCAACGGACTAGACTGCCCAAAAACTTGTTCACCACCTCCGTTTGGCCATCGGTTTGTGGGTGGCCAGTACTCGAAAACTTTAATTCGGTGTTGAATTGCCTCCACGAAGTTAGCCAAAATGTAGTAAGAAACTTGCTATCACGGTCTGAGACGATGGACCTTGGGATCCCATGAAGTCTGACCACTTCTCGAAAGAATAGATTTGCCACATGATGAGCATCCGTTGTCTTGCGACACGGAATGAAATGCGCCATTTTAGAGAATCTGTCCACAACCACAAATACTGCATCATTCCCACGTCTTATTTTTTGCAAACCCAAGATGAAATCCATAGAGATATCCTCCCATGGAGCATCAGGAATAGGAAAAGGCATGTATAACCTTGTGTTCTAGACTTGAACTTTGCATGTTTGACATACAGGACACTGTGGAACAAACTTTCCTGCATCCCTCTTTAGTTGTGGCCAAAAGTAACGAGCCTCTAGGTTTGCGATAGTCTTGTCACATCCAACATGGCCACTAAGATCACTTGAATGGAGCTCTCTAATAAACTTGTCACGTAGAGAACTTATTAGGATGCATAAACAATCATTCTTGAAGAGATAGCCATCTTGCACCAAATAGTCGTCACCTAATGGTTGACCTCTCAAGCGCTTCATCCAAACATGGCCAAAGTCTTCATATTCTTCATACAACTCCTTTATTTGATCCATACCTGGAAGTTCAGCCTCGAAGATAGTATGGAGGCATGCCCGCTGACTCAAAGCATATGCTACCTTGTTGGTTGCTCCAGACTTATGCACCATAAGGTAGTTAAACCTCTCTAGGTACGTGATGAGTGCATATTTGCATCATGTTTTACATTATTATTTTGCATTGTAGATGTAGGATCTTGGTATTTTATGGCGCTCGCGCACACATTTGATGTCTTTTTTCACCAGAATCGGGACAAATGATGGATCCAATGGACACAATTCTTGGAGCAGTTGTACTGAGGAGAAAAGTAGTCAAAAACAACGTAAATTGCTTATTTGGGAAATATTAATAGTACCAGAAGAAAACCCGAAGCAATCAAAGGAGACTGATGGTTTAATGACCAACTATACGACCGGAATAAATTTTCTTGCCGTAGTTCCGGTCGTATAGTTGGCACCGCCACCACCTCCTCAAATAGTTTCACCCCATGCAACTGGATTAGGGAGTCGACATACAGAACACCTAGAAATCACCGAAACCTCACCTCCGGAAGGCATCTGGAGGGGGAAATCATCCACCAGGGATTCGTCTTCGCCCTACGCAGATCCAGGAGGCTAAGACATTGATCTTCATCATCCACCGCTGCATCACCACCATCTCCATCCATCCCATCTACATCTTGTCTAGATCTTGTTGTAATTTCTGCACTCCTTGTGGATTTATACAAGTACTATTCATCTATGATAGATTCCATTATTATTGCTATGATGTTGATTGCCTCCATGTCTGAGTAGATCATTAGTTCTTGGGGAGATGGAGAAACCCTAGTATGAGATTGAAATAAGATAAAGTCTATTATGATATTCATCCCTGTGACCATGTGTTAGATTGTCTTCATCTTGATGTTGAGAGAAGTCAACCTCTCAATATTTGCCTCTCATGGGGACTTGATGGCGGGAACTACTTGTTGGTAGACAAGGTGTGTTAGCACTTACAGTGACTATAAAACTGTTGGCACTCCTTACGTATCAACTTGGGAAATCGAGAAAACTCACGGAACACTATCCATGCCATGTGATACGTCCTATGGGATTACGTCCCTTAATAACGCAGTAATTCGATTGATGTCGATTGCTAACTGCTGTGGTTATGAGGATGATGTGATCAGCAGTTGCTGCCTATTTGTCCAAATACGGAGTTCCTCTCACACATACATAGTTGAGAATTTTCATGATAATAATCTTTATCTTAGCTCCTTATAATGCTAGTGGTGTATCCGCTACTCCCTAAGAACGCCTTTTCCCTATTACAGTTCCAATCACTCTTACATTCGCGATACTTACTTTCTATATTCAGTTGTTTTACTTTATTTATTGTTGCTCTTATATCAAAAACCCCAAAACACCTTTTTATGCATTACTCGCATTTTATATTATCACTTAGAACTTTATTTAGCATTTCTATTGTAATATTTATTTCAAGAGTTATTAGACTTTAGACTCCTTCTCCCTTTGGGATCGATATCTTTATTTTGAAACTAGTTACAAACGATCTGTGCACTTGCAGTCATTAGTATGCTGCCCATCTTGCTAACATGCGATCTACATGCTTTTGATTTCTAAAATGCTTTAAGGACTGATGGTCAGTGTAAACAATGAATTCCTTAGGCAGCAAATAGACTTCCCAAGTCTTCAAAGCCCTGAAAACAGCATACAATTATTGCTTATAGGTACTCCACTTTTGTATTGCTTCGCTTAGATTCTCATTGAAGAAAGCAATGGGTTTTCGTTCTTGAGATAGAACAGCCCCAATGCCTACTCCACTTGCATCGCATTCCAGCTCAAATGTCTTAGTAAAATCAGGTAGTACCAAGATGGGAGCTTGTGAGAGCCTTTCCTTGATCTCCTTGAAACTAGCTTCAGCGGATTCATTCCATTGAAACTTTCCTTTCTTCAAGCATTCAGTGATTGGTGCCATAATGGTACTAAATTTTTTTATGAACTGCCTATACAAAGTTGCAAGACCGTGAAAACTTCTCACCTCTGAAATAGTTTTTGGAGTTGGCCATTGCCTTATTGCTTCAACTTTAGATTCGTCAACATGGATGCCCTTACTTGTGATGACAAACCCCAAGAAAAGAAGTCATGTTTGAAGGAAAACACATTTCTTCAAGTTGACATAGAGTTTGTTTTCCTTTAGTACCCGTAGGACCTCACGAATGTGACCCAAGTGTTCATATTCGTCCTTGATATATATTAGGATGTCATCAAAATAAACCACAACAAAGTGGGATAAGAAGGGTCTAAGTACATGGTTCATCAAGTGCATAAAGGTACTTTGAGCATTTGAGAGTCCAAATGGCATGACCAACCATTCAAATAACCCTTCCTTTGTCTTGAAATATGTTTTCCATTCATCCCCAGGTATGATGCCAATTTGATGATATCCTCTTTTTAAATCTAGCTTTGTGAACACCCGGGCACCACTGAGCTGATCTAACATATCATCCAGATGGGGAATAGGGAATCTATACCTTATGGTGATCTTGTTGATACCTCTACTATCCGTATACATGCACCAAGATCCATCTTTCTTTGGTGTGATCAAAGCTGATACATGATGGCTCAATGCACGGCGCCCAGAAAATTGCTTGGTGCGTGGTTGATGTAGAGCTTGTTGGGAACCCCAAGAGGAAGGTATGATGAGCACAGCAGCAAGTTTCCCTCAGTTATGAAACCAAGGTTTAATCGAACCAGTAGGAGCAAGGAAACACCTCAAAGGTGTTACTAGCTGAGCTTTGGCAGGGCACACTACTGGTGCTAGTAGCAACGTGGAGACCTGCACAACACAACCACAGAACTTTGTCCCCAACTTGCGATGAGGTTGTCAATCTCACCGTGTTTTGCGGAAAACAAAGGATTAAATGTATCGAATGGAAAGAAGTAAAAGTTTGCAGAAAGTAAACATAAAGCAATAAAAGATTGTAGATTGTATGTAAAAGACAAGGACCGGGATCCATAGTTCACTAGAGGTGGCTCTCCTTAAGATAGATACATGCTGGGTGAACAAATTACAGCGGGGCAATTGATAAACACCGAGAAAGCAATACATGCAAATACTAATCATCTTGACTCCTTTGAGACTTGATTGGGCATTACAACATTATACATAGAGCGCCATCCAACTGCATCTATGACTAATAATCCACCTTCAGGTTATCATCCGAACCCCCTCTAGTATTAAGTTGCAAGCAACAGATTATTGCTTTACGAACTGCGTGTAAAGTAAACAATACAATTGTTCTATGAACAAATGATTGTTCTTCTCCCTAGTAGCAACAACACATTGCTGGCTCGTGGTTGATGTAGAGCTCGTTGGGAACCCCAAGAGGAAGGTATGATGAGCACAGCAGTAAGTTTTCCCTCAGTTATGAAACCAAGGTTTAATCGAACCAGTAGGAGCAAGGAAACACCCCAAAGGTGTTACTAGCTGAGCTTTGGCAGGGCGCACTACCGGTGCTAGTAGCAACGTGGAGACCTGCACAACACAACCACAGAACTTTGTCCCCAACTTGCGATGAGGTTGTCAATCTCACCGTGTTTTGCGAAAACAAAGGATTAAACGTATCGAATGGAAAGAAGTAAAAGTTTGCAAAAAGTAAACACAAAGCAGTAAACAGTTTATAGATTGTATGTAAAGAAAAGGACCGGGATCCATAGTTCACTAGAGGTGGCTCCCCTTAAGATACATAACATGCTGGGTGAACAAATTACAGCGGGGCAATTGACAAACACCGAGAAAGCAATACATGCATATACTAATCATCTTGACTCCTCTGAGACTTGATTGGGCATTACAACATAATACATAGACCGCCATCCAACTGCATCTATGACTAATAATCCACCTTCAGGTTATCATCGAACCCCTCCATTATTAAGTTGCAAGCAGCAGTTATTGCTTTTGAACTGTGTGTGTAAAGTAAACAATACGATTGTTCTATAAACAAAGGATTGTTGTTTTCTCCCTAGTAGCAACAACACATCTAGTACCTTAGAGATTTCTGTCACTTCCCCAGATTACCAGAGGCATGAACCCACTATCGAGCATAATTACTAACTCTTGGAGTTTCTAGCATCTACTTGGCCAAGATAGCTACTAACAACGGAAAGCATGCAAGATCACAAATAACAAAGACATGATAGAATCAATAATCAATCTGAAATAGCATCTCAATATCCATTGAATCCCCGCAAACACAACATGTATGGATTACAAATAGATGATCTTGATCATGAATGGAGCTCACAAGATCTAAACATGAAAGCACAAAGGAGGAGAAACCAGCCATCTAGCTACTACATGGATCCGTAGTCCAAGGATGAACTACTCACGCATCACACCGGAGGCTTGCATGGTGATGAAGAAGGCCTCTAGGGTGAATTCCTCTCCGGCAGGTGCCGAAGAGCTTCAGATCCTCCCGATCTAGGGATGGAGATGATGACTCTGACTCTTTCGTGGATTTTTGATCCGGTCCTTAGGGTTTTCGTCCCGAGGGCAACTTATAGACAGAAGGAGAGGCCGAGGGGGTGCCGGGAGCCACCACACCACCCCTGGCATGGGCCCAGCCTGTCCGCGCGGCCAGGTGGTGTGGCCGGCCCCTAGCCCTTCTCCGTCTCGTATTCTGGCACTTGATCACTTCCGGAAAAATAGGCACTTTGGCTTTTATCCCGTCCAATTCCGAGAATATTCATTTTCTGACTTTCCTAGAACCAAAAACAGCAGAAAAGCAAAGGCAATTGTGGCTCTTGTTAATAGGTTAGTCCAAGAAATCATATGAAAAGTACTCCAAAGTTGGAACAAAACACAAGAAAGTGGATAAAACCAAGCATGGAACATCAAAAATTATGGATACATTTGCAATGTATCAACATCCCCAAGCTTAACTTTTGAGGTGACATGCATCATCAAAGACTTGATCAAAGTATTTGCAAAACATTCAAAGCTGGGATCATAATACTTCAATCATAACATTAAAGACAAAGTTCTAGCAATAAGCAAAGAAACTATGATGCAATATGAAAAGGCACAAACAAAAGATTCATGAATAACAATGCTTTGCAAGACGTTTGTTTGTTTCACATAAAGAAAACATAGCATAATAATATTCAGCTTGTCCCTCAATAGAGTAGCAAATATAAATGCATAGGACACCTTCAAAGTTCATAAGAGTGACTAGATACAATAGTTAAAAACAAGCAATATCAAAGTATGCATCAATCAACTAGTCTTGGGACAATGCACATAGAACTAAGAATGGCCACTATGCTCTCAAAGTAGGTGCATAAAGATAGAAGGTGGACACTCAATATTATGGTGGAAGAAAGGCCTTTTGTAAGAGGAAGTAGGGATTCAAGTCTCATAAAGAGCTTCCAAAAATTATGGTACTTGTAGCTTTCAGCTCTCATTGCCCCTATCATAAGCATCTTGAAGTGATTAGGGTTAAAGTGAACAAACTATGGTGTACATGCTTGACGAAGTATAAGTTAGAAATCTCATGTCCCTTGTATACGAGGGCCGCTCCTCATGCTACTCAAGTTTAGTCACCGGTAAGTTCTTGTCATCGTAAGTACATGTGTATCATTGAGAACCGCCAACGGGGTAGCCCTTGCCCGATGATACGGAAGAATCCCCATATCAAAATGACAAGGCAAGTAGACAACGAGCATCTCAGCATTCTTCTTATTTACCATGGGAATATGGTGCTTTTTTTCTCTCTTTCCTCTTTTCATAGTATCTCTCTTTTTTTCTTTTTTCTCTCTTTTTTCTCAATATAGGACTCTTTTTTATAAGAAGAATGCTTCATAGACAGCTCATTATGGTTACGCTGCAGGTTTCCACCATGTCAGCATGGATTAGACCAGCGGCCCAGGCGTTTCTCTAACACATATACATAACTCCATGGACTTACAAGCTCCCCTTTCATTTCACACCAACGACATCCATATACAAAAGAGGATGATATCAACTAGGTACAAGTACCAAGTGCAATGTTGAAAGTGTTCCCCATGAAAGCATGGTTCTGCTAATTCCCAACAAATAAGTGCAAGAATATACAACATAGAAGACACAATGGTTCAAGTTTATTAAGGGAAGGTAAAGTAAAGTGTGCCATCAAGTTCGTGAGAGCTTTAATCACTAGTTTTCTCATAACAAGTTTAATTTGGAAGGTAAACAAAAGCATGAATATACTTGGAATAGCATAAGCTAGTAGGTAGGTATGGTGAAATCTTTGGAATAACTTGGTTTAGGGAGTTGGATGCATGAGTGGAACTCATACTTGGTTGTGGAGGCTAGCAAAAGACTGGGAGCGACAAACTCAGAGAGCAATAATGGCCATAATCATGCAGAGCGACAAAACATCATTGATCAAAGCATAAAGTGATACTACAAGTTGAAAACTAAAGAATCATAAAGGCTATGGTGACTTGATATAGTCATAACATGGTGTGAGCATGCGCCAAGTCAACCCAAATAAAGCATCAAAGGAGAATACCACTATACTATGCTTTAATATGCTAAAACAACGCATGATTCATACAAGGCACATTAAGCAATATCAATTGTTTATAAAAATTCATGCTACATCAAAGAATACTAAGCATAAAGCCAAAACAATATCAAGCATGGCATGACAAAGCATAGACCACAGTAAAAACGAGCACTTTTTACCACATAAGCATGAACTTTCCTACTCTTTTCCAAACCAAACCAAACTATTTGCAAACCAATGTATGAAAGAGGGGGTCCAACCAATTTATTCAGAAAACTAAGCAAACCAAAGCAAACGAAAAACCAAAACGAAAACGAAAAAGAAGACACTCCAAGAAAAACACAACTGTGCATGAAACAATAAAAATGAAGCGTTTGGAAGAAACCTGGAATTTTTATTGATGAAGAAGGGGATGCCTTGGGCATCCCCAAGCTTTGACGCTTGTACTTCTTGGATATTTCTTGGGGTGAAACGCGTGGCATCCCCAAGCTTGAGCTTTAGTCCATCCTTCATCTCATTACTCATTCCTTCCATACACCTGAAATTTTTTCCTTTATACAAAACTTCACACAATCTCATTATTAACATTAGTGCACTTAAGATAAATAAGTCTTAAGGTTCAGTTCTAACACCAAATAAACTTCCATTAGAACACTAGCTACTGTAGCACTTCCCTCAAAAACCTCGATTCCCCAAAAGAACTCAAAAAGGAACCCACAAGAAGCAAATGCAGAAAATGGCAGAAATCTGTCAAAACAGACCAGCAGGTAAAGACGAATTTTTTCGAAGACTTTCTGTTGCTCAAATCAAAAAGTGTTGAACTAACGAAAGTTAGATAACAACCTGGGTCAGAAGCACAAAAAATTACAGCTTAATCCGACCTACAGAGCTCTCTCACGAATTTTTACGGTGAAGCACAAAAATCTGTTTCGGGACAGCAACTTTCCCAATCATTACTTCTCTCTCATTAGAGGTTACTCTTGGCACAAAAAGCAAATAAAAAGGATAAGGAGAGGTTATTACAGAGGTAATAACTTCCAAGACTCATCTAAAACTTTTGGGTTATCTCCCAATAAGTACTTTTCTTTAACGCCTTTAAGTTAGGCATAAGAAGCAAGAAAAAGGATCAAGTATTCTCAAATGAAGAAGCATTAAGATCAATACCAGAAATATTTTCAACAAGGCAAGGTATATCATCGAAGTAAGTTCTAGAGGATCCTCTATCAATACTCTTAGGTTCACTATTCTCATCAAAAGGGTTTGCAGGAACAATCCAATCAATATTCTTTTCTATGGCATCATGTATTACTACTAGTTTAAAGGGTATTGGTATCTTAGGTTCCTCCCCATTAGGTTCTGTTTTGTTCATATTTTCTCGTGTACCAACAACATCTACACATGAGCCTAGCATATTGAAACATTCAAAAACTTTTCTAGCTTCCTTGGCAACATCATAGAACTCCTTAAGCAAAGTTTCTAGAATGAGCTTCAGATCCCTGCCGATCTAGGGATGGAGATGATGGTGGCTACAGACACTTTCGTGGATTTTTGATCGGGTACTTAGGGTTTTCGTCCCGAGGGCAATATATAGGCGGAAGGAGAGGCCGAGGGGCTGCCGGGAGCGGCCACACCACCCCCTGGCTGGCTAGGCACGGCCAGCGTGGTGTGGTGGCTCCCGGCCCTTCTTAAATCTCAGATTCGGCACTTAATCACTTCCGGAAAAATAGGCACTTTGGCTTTTGTCCTGTCCAATTCCGAGAATATTCATTTTCTGACTTTCCTGGAACCAAAAACAGCAGAAAACATGCAGCTGGCACTATGGCTCTTGTTAATAGGTTAGTCCAAGAAATCATATAAAAAGTACTCCAAAGTTGGAAAAACACAAGAAAGTGGATAAAACCAAGCATGGAACATCAAAATTATGGATACATTTGCAATGTATCAATACAACACATGGACTAATACTTTCTCATATATGTCCTTTCTGCAATAACTCCTCCACCTTTTCCTTTAGTATATCATGCTCTTTGGTGATCATTCGGTAGTGTGGAAGATTAGGAAGACTTTCTCCTGGGATCAAGTCAATTCAATGTTGTATTCCTCTCATTGGAGGTAAGCCTTATGGTTCTCAAAGAATGCCTTGAAACTCAGCTAGTAGGCCATGTACCTTTGCTGGAATTTCAACCGCCGGTTCCTCTTCACCTTTAACAATAAGTGCATCACACATATCTCCCTCCTGCAAGTATTCCATAAACTCCTTAGAGGTGTGGGAGATATTTAACATGTTTTCCCCTCCTCCTTAGAGGCATCACCATTTGATTGGTTGTTTGGATGATGATCTTTCTCTTGTTCCAATTGAAGGAGTAAGAATTTTCTTTTCCTCTTTGTCGTATCCACATCAAACTGCCAAGGTCTTCCAAGAAGAACATGGCTTGCATCCATATCAACAACATCACACATCACATTTGAGCGATAGTACTTACCCAAAGAGAGTGGCAGGTTGCATTGTTTCGTGACCCTCATATTAACCCCTTTCTTGATCCACCCAATAGTGTAGGGATTTGGATGGTCATGTGTCTCAAGCTTTAAATGGTTCACCAAATTCTGAGAGATAAGGTTCTCATAGCTGCAACTTTCAATCACTAATTTACATACCTTGCCATTCAACGTGCATTTGCTCTCAAATATATTATTTCGTTGTCTGTTGTCGGGTTGTTGTGTTGAGCACAAGAGACGCTGGACCACGCACACCACTTATTCACCCTCTTCTTCACAAACATCTGGTCCTTCTATTTCCTCAGATTCATATTCGTCATCATCTTCGCCATCATGAATTGTTGTGTTGCCAAATTTCCTCAATGGGTAGTTGCTACATACATGTCCATCTTCACCACATTTATAGCATTTTATCCCTGACTTTGCCTTACTCTTGCCTCCTTTTTGCTTTGGGGAAGGTTGCTTAGACTTAGGTTGGGTGATCTTCTCTTCCATTCTATGGGAGTGACTCCAAGCTGAGCCTTCTGTATGAGAATATGGGGCCTTACTTGCTTTCCTTGTCTTCACCAACCTCTTGGCCTTTAAGGCTAGAGCTTGTGCTTGGTTAGTGGACCAAATCTGTTGCATCCCCAAACAATCTTGGATAATGTCGTTGAGTCCATTGATGATATTGTAACTTGCTGATCTTCAGTTTCAGTAAGGTTGCACCTCACTTGTAGCCTTAGAAACTCTTCTGTGTACTCTGAAATAGTCCTGTTTCCTTGAACATAGTTCTGAAACTGAATGAATAGGATTTGATCATAATCTGCAGGCAAAAACCTCCTTTCAAAACATTCTTCATTTTTTGCAAAGATCTCACATGAGGTTCTCCTCTTAGTCAGTGGTCTTCTTGAAGGCGATGCCAGCATGCACCAGCTCCTCCTTTCAGCTTGTATGCAACCAAAGAAACTCTTCGATCTTCCGGAATATTCATGACATCAAAGAAAGTCTCGACCTCATAAAACCAATCAAGGCACCCTTCAATATCAACATTTCCATTTGAAAGTAGGGATTTCATCTTTCACCTTGTATGTATCTCTTGCATATGTAGAGTTGGGTACTCTCGGGTATGTATAGAGATCAAGTTCCTCAAGGGCATTGTCATATTATTCCTCTTCAGAAGCTTCTGTATAAGTTGGCTTTCTCGAGGTATGATGATATGTGTGTCGTCGGGGTATTTGGGGTTGAAGATGACCTCTTCTTCTTTGTTGTTGAACACCTCTTCTCTCCTTTGATGAATCTTCTTCATCGGTAGTAGGAGGAACACCCCTTTTTATCATCTCAGCGAGTTGATTGAACCTCCGGTGAATATCTTCACTTAGCTCTTGGATGTGTTGTTCTGCATCATCCATTCTCTTTTCCAATCCTTCCATTATTGGCTGCAGCTTCGTCTCCAATAGAACACCAAGAACTAGAATGGATCAGCAAGGCTCTGATACCACCTGATGTAGCACAAAGGTTGTGGAGGAACAACCCCACCTTGCTACTATAATATGAACAACACAAATGTTGAAGGAACCGCTTCAACGTGCTACGCTAGATATCACTCTAGGGGCGTGAGATAGATATCGCTCTAGAGGCCGGCTATCAAGAGTTCAATCCAAAACTCTTAACACACAAGATCAAGTCCAAGATCCTAAAATAGGAACACAAGTTCTTTATTGATAGGTAGAGGTTACATAGTCTGGTTCCCTAGATAGAGGAGTGCTCCTCTATTTATAGGCTGCTAAGCTTCACTACTTAGTTCTACTTGTAGCTGGAACATTCTAGAGAACACTACTTAAAGATAATAAATAATACAAAATCATGACTACAACACATAGCTAGAACACTCTGGAAACTGCTACAACACATATGACTAAAGTACCAAATTATGTAGAATAGAGTAGAACTATGTAGAAGTCAGTATTGTACTTGACTTCTGCTTTATTTTATTTTATTTTCCCTATTGCTCTCCATTAACTATACACTTCCAATGTAGAGACGTCTCTCGGGCTCTGGTCCAACAAAGCAGTGGAAGAAGAAGATCTAGACTGACTCCGGTTGCACAACGGTGTGTGTATGGTTGATAAAGATCTTCCTTGTTGTGTACGTTCCAAACTAGGGAAGACACATGTGAGGGGGAGAGAGAGAGAAGAAGAGGCAAAAGCCAATGGGATGAAAATGGGTGAGGGGTCTCCCTTCTTATATAGGGAAAGGGGAGCACTCCTTCCCTCAAAGTCCTAGGGTGGGACCAAACAAAGGGAGGAGGAGGGTCTGGCCACCGGTGGCGAGTGGGCCCCACCCCGCGAGCACCATGGCCTAGGGTTGGATGGCGTTGGGGAGGGCTCCTACCCCGCGCATCCCCTCTTGCCCTCTTGGGTCCTTCCCTTTAGGAAGGCCCATTAGATGGGATTTTGCTCCTTTTAATAATTAAATACATATTAATTAATTAAATCATTTAATTAATAATAAATACACATTAATTCATTCCTTACACTCTGAAACACCTTCCGAACCCCTCTGAACCACTTCGGTTTCTCCCCAGAACGATTCCGGTTCTCTCTCCTATATTTTTCTTACGGTTGCAGATCATCCCTAAGCGTATCTACCCTTAAGTGTACACCCTTTCGGTTTGAGAACATACAAACATGGTCGTGACACCTCTCCCATCAATGACCAACAACGATATATGGAAATCCATGATGGCCCCTATGCTTTCCACGAATTTCATGATCACTTGAACCTTAAACGTCGACTCTCATTCCTTTTGCATCGCGATACCTGGTTTGTCCAAGATCTGATCTCCAATATCGACATACCTAGTTCAATCTTGTTCCCAAGAAACACACATTTACCCATTCTTATGATATTACATATTCGTGACCTACTCACATGCTTGCAAGATCATTGATGTAATCTCATCGAGTAGGCCCTGAGTATTTATCCGCCACTTAGATAGGCAAATCCCGATCTTGATTGTTGGGGGGATACCCCCAGGTAGGGTCACTCCAGGGTATAAGGGCCGAGTCAGCCGAGGTTCGGCAAGGTCAAAGCGGATGCTGGCCGGGTCACCTCAAGGTAGGCCGGATCACGGAGTAACCCGGACCAGGGAGGATCGCCTAACATTGTCTCAGCCGACTTAAGGAGTAAGTCGGAAGTGCTTGTCTAACTTGTATGCAGGGACAGGTGTGGCCGGATCTACCATGATCCAGGTCCCGTTTAGCTTCTAGGAGAAGGAATGAATCTCTCTGGTCAAAAAGAAGGCCCGGTACGCACTGCATGAGCGAAGCAAGCAAGGGCAGGACCACCGGGTCATGTCCGACAAGGGTGACGACGCCCGTGTCGGCTGACGCAGGCGCCGCAGAGGCTCACGTAGCTAAAGCATGTATTCTTAGGAATATGCCTCCACGTATGCCCTAGGCAGAGACCAAGCCCCCTCTATATAAGGGGGGCTAGGGTTTCAGTAGAGGGAGTTGAGCGCTAGTTTTGTTGGTCTTTCTTCAAGACAGATTCGGCTAAGGTTCTAGGACTGAAATGTAGTTAAGAGTAAGAGAGCTTCTTCTTCCTCCTCTCGCCAAAACAGCTCTAGGAGCACTTGTAAACAAGAAAGGAATACAATCTTCTGTGTGGAGAATCACTCCACTATCCCTCCCTGGATTCCCCTAGCGTGTATTAGTCCCCACCTTTAGCCTATCCATGGCATCTGCCGTGACACCACCACGACAGTTGGCGCCCACCATGGGGCTAGCCGCGCTAGCAGGGGTGAAGATCCGGATGGGAAACCTCATCGGCACCGGCGAACGCATTGTCTCTGGGCTTGTTCAGCGCTTTGGAGCGCTGGACTTTGTCATCGACAACGCCGGCTGCTTCGGCATGTGCCCACTTCCGCGCAACGGCCTCTTCGTCAAGTTGGGTGCGCACAAGGTCTACGTTGCTGTGGACGTATCATGCGTTCATCCGCGCCGCGTCGTCGATGCGGGGGAACCACCCCTCACTGTGGCTCGCGGAGCACGTATCGCTCGCTCCCCGGACCACGCGGAGGTGATGATGACCGCGCCAGGTGCTGGCACGAGCAAGGATCTAGCACCAGTCCCGGAGGTAACACCTAAGGCACCGAGGAAAGGTAGAGGGCCTCCACTAGAGAGGCCTAAGAACGTACTGAGAGAAGCTATGGATAGCTTGGCAAACCCGGTAGCAGCAGTAGTAGATCCGACTCAGGCACAGGCCGAGCTGGAGGAAACTAGGCAAAAGATACTAGAGGGTGCAAAGAAAATAGCCGCGGCTCAGCAGTCGTTGAACATGACGCTGCGTGAGTATGCAAAGGCAAACAAAGTTGACACGGTAAAAGTAAAAGGGAGAAATCTCACGAGGGAGATGAATAGAGAAGATGATACTAGGATTGAGGAGTCAGAGAACTTCCTGTCCGTTGGAGTGCCGAGGTACAGTACCCCGGCCAAGAACCTCAGAGCAGCGGACGCGGCTGCATCCGAGTTGGAGGGTCTGACGGGTGAGGCCCGTGAAAGACAACAAGATAGGGTTAACGAGCTGGTTCGGATCACGAACAGACAGAATGAAGAGCTACTGAGAGCTAACCCAGAAAGAGCTGGAGCTTCCAAAATCGTCCATTTGGTGATGGGTAACCCGGAGAAATCCGCTGGAGCCGCATCATCACCTCATGGTGGTCCAAGGATAGAAGAGGTAGTAACCTCGGCCAGACGGAACAAACAGATCGTACCATACGACCCGACGCGTGCAAGAAAAGAAAAAGAAACACGGAGAAATGATGATCGATGAAGTGTGAGCTGAGGCAAAGCTGGCCGAGGTAACCACGACCAAGGCAATGCCGGTTAAGGGAACGCTGCCAACGGCAATGCCGGACAGCGAAACTCGGCAGGAGCAGGACAACCGCAGCAGTGGAATATACCAAGGAAAGAGCAAAGCGCCGACCGAGGTATGCAACAGAAAGGTGCGCCCCAAGTGCAAAACCGATACAATGACGGTGATTCGGAGATGGTGAACGCGGGGTACACGAGACCGGACTATCATGTGATAGGGTCAAGATTGGGAAGCAGGGATTTAATGCCGGATGATGCCAGGTTGAAACTGGATCGCCTGTATAGGTCGGAACAAATCGAATGTCAAGGTCCCCTGGGTCCAGCGTGCTTTGGACCCCGGATCATGAAGGAGCCACCGGTACCCAATTTCCAGCTGCCCAGGGGCACGAAGACGTATGACGGTAGTACCAAGCCGGAAGATTGGCTGATAAACTATGCTACAGCAGTAAAATTGCCCCTGGCAACTTGAGATGGGCTGTACGATACGTACCCCAGATGTTGGAAGGTCCGGCCAGAGTATGGCTGAATAATTTACCACCCGGAAGCATCAACTGCTGGATAGATTTTGAAGAAATGTTTATCAGCAACTTCTCAAGTACATATCAGAGGCCGAATAGGCCGCATACCCTAGCAATGTGCAAGCAAAGACCTAACGAGACGGACCGTGAATTCCTGACCCGGTGGTGTACCGTGAGAAACTCATGTGAGGGTGTCATAGAGTCACAAGCCATAGCATGGTTTGCGCAAGGGTGCAGATATGGCAGCGAACTGTGGATGAAGTTGCAAAGGAAAATGCCAATTACGTTGGCAGAGATGATCCGGATTGCAGATTCGTATGCTTTGGGTGATCCGACTCAACCTAGGCTCGCGTCAAACGAGTCAAACGAGGAATACTATCAGAGGGATGGAACCGGGTCATCTCGGAGGAATGATTACAGAGGAAAAAGAAGAGATGATAGACCGAATCATCGCTACGGTTCGCAACAAGTTGCAGCTGTGAATCAAGATCAACCTGGAGCAGGGAGCAACCAACGCCAGAAAACGGGAGGGCAATGGACTCCAAGAAATGATGGCAAGAAAACATGGACACCGGAGCAAAAGAGACAGTGGCAAGAGAAGAAAGACCGTCCGAGGTATACCTATGAGTCGATGCTGGATCAGCCGTGTAAGTTTCACACGCCAAATCCAAATAGCCCAGCGGGTCACACAACGAGGCAATGTAAGTGGATGCGTAAGATAGAACAAGGTGGTTCGGGGAATGCTCAGGCACCCCGGAATGATCAACCTCGGCAGGAGTTACCCTAGCAGCAATTGCTCTCCGGAGCAAACACGCAGCAGCTAATGTTGCCTCCTCCTCCGTCGAGGTATGACAACAATGAGAGAAGGGATGCAGTGCATCAGGTGGAAAATTAGCACCAGCCGGATAAGAGGCACCCCGGAAACGAGGGGAGGAATGAGTACAGAGAACATCACCAGAGCTATTATGTATTCACAACTGAGGAAACAGATAGAAAGAGCTTGCAGCGCCGACATATGGAGGTCAATGCGGTAATGCCAGCAGTGACGAGGTACATGCCTTGGTTGGACCAGGAAATCACCTGGAACATCAAAGATCATCCTAAGCTTATGCCGAGTCCAGGTTCGTATGCGCTAGTGCTAGATCCGACATTCATTGGACCAAACATCAATGTGAGGTTCTCCAAGGTACTGATTGACAATGGCAGTAGCATTAACATCATGTATGCGGATACAATGCGCAAGTAGGGTATCTCGGAGAACATGCTCCAGGCTACAAGGACAACTTTCCATGGCATTGTACCAGTCATTTCTTGTGAGCCCATAGGCAAAGTCCGGGTCGACGTGCTATTCGGCACATGGGATAACTGCCGAACTGAGAATCTGGAGTTTGAGGTGGTGAACTTGGAAAGTGCGTATCACATGTTACTCGGAAGACCAGCATTGAACAAGTTCATGGAAAGCTGCCACATTAGTTATCTAAAGATGAAGTTGCCCGGGCCAAATGGAGTGATTACCATTGCTGGAGATTTCCGACGATCCATTGAGTGTGCTTCAGCCGGGTCTAACCTAGCCGAGTCACTCGTGATTGTGCAAGAGAAAAGGAAGATCCAAGAGGTGGCGGCATTAGCTCAGTCCGTGCAGCAGTATATGCCGGCGTTGAGTAACCCACATGGCAGCGTTTCATTCCAAGCCGCAAAGGACACCAAGGAAGTTCCAGTTGATGACGTGTTCCCGGAGCTCACCGTAACAATTGGTGCCGGGTTAACTGACAAATAGGAAAGCGAGCTCGTCAACTTCCTCCGTGAGAATCGGGATATGTTTGCTTGGTCTACGCAGGACTTGCAAGGTGTTCCGAGGGAGTTGGCCGAGCACTCTTTGAACGTAAGACCCGGAGCAAAGCCGGTGAAGCAACCTCTCCGCCGCTTCGCCGAGGACAGGAGAAAAGTCATTGGGGACGAGATAGCTCGGTTACTGGCAGCAGGATTCATCATGGAAGTGTTGTATCCGGATTGGCTCTCTAATCCGGTGCTAGTAGAAAAGAAGAAGGATGATCCGAACGTGGCAGTGGTTTGGCGTATGTGTATTGATTACATGAACCTGAACAAGGCGTGTCCAAAAGATCCATTTCCACTGCCGAGGATAGATCAGGTCATAGACTCAACCGCGGAATGTGAACTGTTATCATTCATTGATGCATATTCCGGTTTCCACCAGATACCTCTGAACCCGGATGATCAAATAAAGACTGCGTTTATTACCCCGTACGGGGCTTATTGCTATCGCACTATGTCGTTTGGTTTGCGTAATGCAGGTGCAACGTACCAAAGATGTATGCAAAAATGTTTGCACGACTAAATAGGTCAAAACGTACAAGTATACATGGATGATGTGGTTATCAAGACCAACGAAAGCAAAACGCTCCTTGATGACATCAGGCAGACATTCGCAAACTTGAGAAGGTTCCAGATGAAGCTTAACCCAGAAAAATGTACCTTCGGTGTCCCGACTGGAAAATTACTCGGATTTCTCGTCTCCAGCCGAGGTATCGAGGTTAATCCAACTAAGATTCAGGCCATTGAGCGAATGGAGCTGCCAAAGTGTCTTAACGATGTCCAGAAGTTCACTGGGTGCCTAGCATCGTTGAGTCGGTTTGTATGTCGGTTGGGAGAAAAGGCGTTGCCTCTCTACCAACTCATGAAAAAGTCGGATAAATTCGTTTGGATGCCACAGGCCGATGAAGCCTTTGCCCACTTAAAAAAGATGTTGGCCACTGCACCAGTGTTAGCCTCTCCACTATCAAAGGAGCCAATGTTGCTCTACATAGCCGCAACCAACCGAGTTGTAAGTGCACTGATTGTAGTAGAGAGCAATGAAGAGGGTAAGTCAGTGCAGAGGCCAGTATATTACTTGAGCGAGGTATTGTCTACCTCAAAACAGAACTACCCGCACTTCCAAAAGGTGGCATATGGTGTCTATATGGCGGCAAAGAAATTAAAGCATTACTTTTAGGAGCACCCCATCAAAGTGATATGTGAAGCTCCCATATCCGAGATAATGGGTAAGAAGGATGCGAGTGGCAGGATCGCAAAATGGGCAATTGAGCTAGCCCCTTATGCGCCCCAATACGACAGAAGAGAAGCAATCAAGTCTTAGGCTGTGGCGGACTTTTTTGTAGATTGGGCCGAGGTACAATACGAACCACCGCCACCGGATCCGAACTACTGGAGGATGCACTTTGACGGGTCGAAAACCAAAACCGGGTTGGGCGCCGGAGTTGTGCTTACCTCGCCAAAGAAGGACCAGCTAAAATACGTGTTGCAGATCCATTTCGCGGCATCGAACAATGTCGCTGAGTACGAGGCTCTTGTGCATGGGCTCAAAGTGGCAAAAGAGATTGGCATACGTCGGATAATATGCTTTGGCGACTCGGATTTGGTGGTGCAGCAAGTATCCAGAGTGTGGGACGCCCTGGATTCAAACATGGCACTGTACAAGTTTCATGTGCAGAAGATATCTGGTTACTTTGAGGGGTGTGAATTTCACCATGTACCCCAAGGGGAAAACGAGGCTGCCGACATGCTATCGAAGCTCGGATCAACCCGACAGGCAATTCCATCGGGTGTAGCACTAGAACACCTAAGAAAACCATCTATCAGGCCGTTCCCAGGAACCGACTCAATCTATGTCCCGAAAAATACGGAATCCGGAGCTGAGCCCATGGACATTGACGTGGAAGGTAGTACGCAAAACCCGAGGACTGCATCAGCAAACCCGGGGACTGCCTCAGCAAACCGGGGGACTACCTCGCTTGACCCGGGATCGCCGCGTGATCCGCCGGTTATGCGGTAGATCAGATGGAAATTGATGAGGAGGTATTCCCTGCACGAGCAATTCCAGCTTGGGCACAGCCTATATTCCAATTCTTGAAAGATGGAACGTTACCCACTGAGGAGGTATTAGCCAGGCAAACTCAGAGGAGAGCAAAAGCATACACAATCATCAATTCCGAGTTGTACAAACGGAGTGTAACCAATGTCCTCCAGCGATGCGTTGACCCGGAAGAAGGGCTTGACATCCTCTGAGATATACACCAAGGAGAGTGCGGGCATCATGCGTCGTCCAGAGCCTTGGTGGCAAAGGCGTTCCGGCATGGATTCTACTGGCCAAGTGCCTTAGAACAAGCAGAAGATCTGGTGAGAAAATGCAATGGTTGTCAGAGATACGCTACCAAAACACATATGCCTGTGTCGGAACTCAAGACCATACCAATTACGTGGCCATTTGCTGTATGGTGCTTGGATATGGTTGGCCCATTCAAACCAGCAAGAGGAAACATGACAAACATTTTGGTCATGGTGGATAAGTTCACGAAATGGATTGAAGTGAAGCCTATAAGAAAATGTGATGGAACTACGGCCGTAACATTTCTCAAAGACATCATCTTGAGATACGGTTATCCTCACAGTATCATAACTAATAATGGCACTAATTTTGCTGAAGGAGCATTTGCGCGATTCTGCCAAGATAAGAAGATCCAGCTGGATGTAGCCTCGGTAGCCCACCCCGCATCGAACGGACAAGTGGAAAGATCCAACGGATTAGTATTATCCGGGATAAAACCCCGGCTCATTGAGCCGCTGCAAAGATCAGTGGGGTGCTGGATAGAAGAACTACCAGTAGTACTGTGGAGTTTAAGAATAACTCCAAATCGATCAACAGGCTATACGCCGTTTTTTCTGGTATATGGGGCAGAAGCTATATTACCAGCCAAGATAGAGCATGATTCGCCTAGGGTCACCCAATACACAGAAGCCGAAGTGCAAGAAGCCCGGCAAAATGATGTTGATCTGCTGGAAGAAGCGAGAGAACTGGCACTGTCCAGATCCGCCATATATCAGCAAAATCTCCAACGCTACCATAGCCGGAAAGTGTGCCCCCGGGTCTTTCGGGAAGGCGATCTGGTGCTCCGGTTGGTACAACGTACTACTGGCATGCATAAGTTATCCCCCCCATGGGAAGGGCCATTCATTGTGAGCAAAGCATTGCACAATGATTCTTACTATCTTATAGATGCAAAGCCACAGGAAAAGAACAAGGCGGTCAGGTCCGGAGAGGAATCTAAGCGGCCGTGGAATGTAGCACTACTTCGTCCCTTCTACACTTAGCTAAGAAGTGAATGTATCTGAGTCGTCTCATACGTCGGTATGTATGTCGGCAATGAGCTTATCAATGAAATAGCAGCGCCTCGAGCAGTAACTCGGGGACTGCCTTAATAATTATTGTTGTTGTCTCTCGTATGTTGGCTGGAATAAGTCGTTCTACTTAACCCAGATTAGTAATGTGTGAGCACCAAAAACCCAACTCTTCGACTTGCTGCTGTCCAATAAGAATTGGCTTCATGGCAAGCAAGAGAACAAGTTTGGAATTGCGTAGCACATGAAAAACGACTAAGGAAACGAATTTATTCATGCTAACCTTTGTTTTTCGGACTAACCCTGTATTTATTTTCAAGTTATTATGCTAAATTATTTTGAGCTAAGCCTAAAGGTTTCCAAGTATTGTTAAAACAATTTTTGAAGCTCGGATTCGTAAGTCGTAAAACCGAATCAAGGTAGACACGGACCGAGCCAGAGGATTGGACGAACAAGAAAATGAAACTCGGGGACTACACCCAAGTTAATCCGGCATAGAAACATAGTAGCAAAATATCACATATACAGCATACAGTTGCACCCGGCATACCGGGGATCTGATGAATTTTCGAGTTTTTTGACCTAAGGAGCAGCAGCAGGAGGAGGAAGTTCGACGTCATCGTCGCTGTCTTCAATATCTGAGGCATCACCTTCTCCGTCCTCATCCGACCCGTCTTCAGCATTCTCAGCGTTCTCGTCCCCAGCGGATTCCAGGAAACTCGGTCCTTCAACCCAGTCATGGATAGGAGAATATTCGACGAGGCTATAGGCGCAAGCCTGGCACCGAGCTACCCACTCCGGATCATCGGTCCATCTGGATCCGATGCGCCGGCGTGTAAGGGGGCTGAGGTCGATCTTCTTGTACCATGTGAGAATATGGTGAAGGATAGTATCAGCTGCGGCACACCTAGCGGACTCCCTCCAGAGGTCAAGCCGGGTCTCAGTATCTGACAGCTGTTCAGCAAGAAGTGTGATTCTCTTCGGAGCACTCTCAGCGGGCCAGAATGTGTTGAAGACTCGGACAGAAACGTCGAGGAGATCCCTGCCGTAATTCTTGATGATTTCCACGCGAGATGTCAGGCTAACCAATAGGTCCTCCGTGTCTAAGGGAATGCTCTCACCGTCAAGAGCGACGGGAGTACCCCTCTCTCGGCGGAAATTGGCAACAACAACGCTCGCAATAGGAGTACCCTCTGGAAAGTGGCCTGGAAGCAAGGCAAAGGAAGAAGGTAAAGAAAAGACATATGAAGCAACTCGGAGAATTATGTCGGATAAGGGAACGGAACTTACGTGAAATGTGGCTGTGGATCCGGGTTAACTCCTTGATGCAGTTATCACGTCTTTTGCGAAGTTGCTTAAGCTCAGCGATTGCCGACCCAAGTTGGATGTCGGATTCTTTGAGCAGATCCTGGTCCTTGGAGATCTGGAGAGTAAGGCTCTCGCGCTCTTCTATGAAGTTCTGGCCAACCTTTTGGAGTTCGGTTTGGTGCTAGGCCTTCATCTTCTCCATCTCAGCCTTGAGCCTGGCAATCTCGTTGTCCTTGGTCCGGAGGAGAGCGAGCTCATCATCTTTTTTCTTCAGCTCGGCTTGATGCTGCCCTGCTTGTTCAAGAAAATGCAGCATCATATCAGGCACGGGCACACTATCCTCAAGCGATGCTGAAATAGTGTGTTGACCCGGCAAGGCCGAGGAGTGAATGTTCGCCGAGCCAAGGAGAAAAGGAAATGGAAAACACTACAAGGTCGGACAAAAAAGGACATACCCTTGATTTCCTCCAAGTTCTTCCGCATGATCTTGTTCTCAGCCTCCACCCCAGCTGCAAAAACCGAATGAGGAGATTAGTTCAGGAGAGGAAAGTAAAGAAAAACGGAGAAGTGCCAAGGGAGAAACTTACCCCTTTTTTCATGTTCGGCAACAAGTGCAACGTGCTTTGCGCGTAGGATCTTGTGGGTGTCCAGCAGGCGTTGGAATTCAGCACTCCGGCGATTGGTGGTTACCTGAAAGAAGTACAGAAGCGTAAAATTAGCTTGGTGCATATTTGAAGTATACAAGATCCGGGCCAAGTGGAACTTAACCCGGCTCTAGGCGTGTGCATATTCGAAGTGTACAAGATCCGGACCAAGTGTAACTTAACCCGGCTCTAGGTGTGTGCATATTCGAAGTGTACAAGATCCGGGCCAAGTGGAACTTAACCCGGCTCTAGGTGTGTGCATATTCGAAGTGTACAAGATCCGGGCCAAGTGGAACTTAACCCGGCTCTAGGTGTGTGCATATTCGAAGTGTACAAGATCCGGGCCAAGTGGAACTTAACCCGGCTCTAGGTGTGTGCATATTCGAAGTGTACAAGATCCGGGCCAAGTGGAACTTAATCCGGCTCTAGGTGTGTGCATATTCGAAGTTCACATGGAGCTACATCAGTTTTCTAATGAGCATCTAGCAGAGTAACAAGTTACTCCACCGGAGGCTCGGGGACTAATGGTTATTATCTAAAGCATGTAAAGGAGAAACGACATACCTCCATCATCCGCCCCGCGAGGTTAATTGCCTTAGCAGCGGTATTCATTTGGGCAGAAAATTCTGCGGGGCCAAACTTTTTCGGGAGATCGTTGTTGTGGACGAACTCCGCCTTGTTCCAGTTCATGACGAACTCAATCAGGCTCGGAGGGTACCGCTCACCGGTGGGCATATGGGGTGCCACCAATCCCTTCGGGTGCGCTTCTTTCCTCTCAATCAAGGCAAGGGCTGGGCTGGTATGCAGAACCATCTGCTGCGCATCAGTTGGCTCGGCAGGAGCATCCTTCGCTACTGGAGCTTTCTTGGGAAGCATCGACGCTAGGGTTCGCTGCCCAGCCTCGACGGATGCAGACTTGGCAGCATCCGGAGCCTTTTTGCCCTTAGCTTGCTGGGAAGAAGTAACTGCAGTGGATTTCCCCTTAGAAGCTACTGGGGTAGTTCCTCGCCGAGGTTGAGATGACTCGGACGAGGCGGAAGAACTAGGTGCTGGAGCTCTTATAGCTGGACTTGGAGCGGTTGTTGATTTTCTTGGTGCCAGAACGGGCGCTGGTGCCGATTCGGTCGCTGGTACTGGAACTGCTGCCGGTGCTGGTGTTGAGGTAGACTCGGTGGCTGCTGGTTGCGGTGTTGCCGAAGTTGTGGACGCCGTCGCCTCGGCTGGACCGACCCCTCCTGCTCCGAGGTTGCGTTCCTCTCGACGAGGTAGTGCGGAACCCGGAGCAGCCGCAGAACCCTCCGGAATAGGGCTCAGTGGACGTGACTCGTCATCACGAGGAGGAGAAGGACCGGATCGAAGCGGTGAAGAGATGCTAGATCCGCTCTGAGGGACCTCCACCGGAGCCCTGAAGAAGAGAATAATGTCAGAAGAAAAATTACCACGATGCAAGGAGAAGTGAATTACGCAACGAAAAATGACTTACGCATCCGAGGTTTCGGCCTCCTTGGGTTTCCGGGCCCTTCGTGCCGGGGCTTTGCTTGCCGGCTTGGAGGCAGTCTTGTCTGCGGCCTTCTTACGCCTTTTTGTGGGCTGAGAAGGTTCGGAGGAGGAACTTGGAGCGGCTCCGTGCTTCTTCTTCGATGCCACCGGAACCGGCTCGCCTGTAGCAAGTGGAGGATCCTCGTGGATATGCCCACCGGGGTTAGCTGATGCCGGAAAGGCAAAAGATAGAGGGACAGCCTCAACAGGTTCAATCATGTCGACATCCGAGTCATCCTCATCATCGGGCCAGTCTCTAAGAGAAGAGAATTTACCGCTGGGTTGTTTTGTAGCATCGGTCATAGGGAGAAACATCTCCTGGTCCGGCTCCTCCTCATCCGGGATTTCTCGGTCCGGCGCCCACTTAAGGGTCGGATCCGTACCATCCTCATGAGTCTGCTGAAGAAACAGCTGAGAGAAAGCATGAAGAACAGAGTCAAAAATACAACAAAAACTGACACATATTCGATCCGAAATAAGTTTGCCCCGCGAAGCTTACCGCGGGAGGGAGCCTGTCACGACAGAAGTGCTCAATTCCCCACGTCCATTCGGCAGAGAAATCCTTGTGGGTGGTGAAGAGAGCCTTAACCCGGCGAAAAATCTCTGTGTTGCTCAGCTCGAAGGAGGAGGTCCGGTTGGGGTCGCGGCCGAAACTCATGTGGCACACCTTGTGGGTGCGCTTCTGGAGGGGAGATATTCGGTTACGCACGAACGTGATCATAGCATCCTCGTTGCGTAATCCGAGTTTCTTCAATTCCGCGAATCTCTTGTTAACTTGGTTGGCCAGAGCCGTGGGCTTCTTGGAGACCTCCTCCTAGAATTCCGGATCAGGTGGACCCGGAGTGTAGGGGAGCAATCGAATCAAATCTTCAGTGCTCGAGTTCCGGACATAGAAGAAGGTCCGGGCCCATCCTTTGCAGGAGTCAAGCCCGGTGACCCGGGGGAAAATGGAAGTCCTCCGGGGTGAGATGGACGCAGCTCCGAATTGGGTGAGCTGCTTGTCCTCAGACTCGACTTGGATATTGGGGATGACGTTACGACGAAGGCCGAAGAACCGGATCCACAGCTCCTTCGTGGGCCACAGTCCGGTGTAGCCTTCGATCGTAGAAGCAAAGGCAGAGAGAGGTCATAGCATTCGCTGGAAGATGGTGCGACTGCAGGTGGTAGGTGCTAAGCCAATCTCGGAAAAAATCGCTCACCGGCAAGCCGAATCCCCGTTGAAAGTGGGACAAGAACACGACGAACTCACCCGGATTGGGTGAGGGGGCTAGTTCGGCGGAGGGGAGACGAGCGGCGACGCTGGCAGGGATGCGTCTGGTCTGGTAGAGCCAGTTAAGGTCATCTTGACAGACCCACGATCCGGCCCACGCACCACGGTCCGCCGCGGCGGCATCCTCCTCCATTTCTTGCTCGGCGACGACAAGCTCCTCCTCTGTCATCTCGTGCTCGCTGTCCTCGCTGGCGCTAGCGGCGGCGGGGACCTGAGGCCTGGATTGGCGAGGACCCGTGGCGAGGAAGTTAGCTGAGGCACGGGGAAAAGTGCGGCGGCGGCGCTGCTGCTAGGAGAACTGGCGGCGGCACGGTCGCGAGGAAGATGAAGACGAAGAGCAACGGGCAGAGGGGCGCAGAAGAGGGAAAAAATCTAAGGGGTGCGCCCCTCCGCTACATAACCACCCCCTGAGAGGGTGAGTGGGATCACGCCCTGCCGATGAGCAATAGGGTGTGGCCATGTATTACATGCCTCAGCCAATCGTAGAGGAGCCACACAAAGGACCACAGAGCAGAGACGATCCCGTGACGTGACGCACTGATGCGGTAAACGAGGAGGCAGGCATGACGTGACCCTCGCACAGTAGTAACTGACAATTACTGCGGCGGTTACTATGAAGGCCCTTAAAATAAGACAACACAATGATTAGCCTCCACGTGGATTGGCGTATGAGAGAAGGAAACAAGGCCCAGATCGAACCATGGTAACCTAGACAGCAAGTAAAAACTTAAAATGTGCAGAGGGAAAGTAAAACCATGAGATCCGAGTCAAAGTGGTAACCCGGACGGCAAGTGAAAACTTGGAACGTGCAAAGGGAACGTAAATCCATATAATCCGAGACAAAAAGCTAACTCGGAAATAACGTCCAAGGCTCGAACATAAATGAACCTGATGTGGCCTTAGCAGCCAAGGCAGCTAAGACCGCACCAGCTTTGGGGACTAATGTTGGGGGGATACCCCTAGGTAGGGTCACTCCAGGGTATAAGGGCCGAGTCAGCCGAGGTTCGGCAAGGTCAAAGCGGATGCTGGCCGGGTCACCTCAAGGCAGGCCGGATCACGGAGTAACCCGGACCAGGGAGGATCGCCTAACATTGTCTCAGCCGACTTAAGGAGTAAGTCGGAAGTGCTTGTCTAACTTGTATGCAGGGACATGTGTGGCCGGATCTACCATGATCCGGGTCCCGTTTAGCTTCTGGGAGAAGGAACGAATCTCTCTAGTCAAAAAGAAGGCCCGGTACGCACTGCATGAGCGAAGCAAGCAAGGGCAGGACCACCGGGTCATGGCCGACAAGGGTGACGACGCCCGTGTCGGCTGACGCAGGCGCCGCAGAGGCTCACGTAGCTAAAGCATGTATGACGCGAGGGAAAAGCACCCCGGTCGGGTTACTACTTTGAGAGGAGAATATGCCTCCACGTATGCCCTAGGCAGAGACCAAGCCCCCTCTATATAAGGGGGGCTAGGGTTTCAGTAGAGGGAGTTGAGCGCTAGTTTTGTTGGTCTTTCTTCAAGACAAATTCGGCTAAGGTTCTAGGACTGAACTGTAGTTGAGAGTAAGAGAGCTTCTTCTTCCTCCTCTCGCCAATACAACTCTAGGAGCACTTGTAAACAAGAAAGGAATACAATCTTCTGTGTGGAGAATCACTCCACTATCCCTCCCTGGATTCCCCTAGCGTGTATTAGTCCCCACCTTTAGCCTATCCATGGCATCTGCCGTGACACCACCACGACATTGATGCATACACCTCACACATACCCCTCTGGAATACCCAATATACACATTTTATGAGCACCATGTTATGGTGTGACATTTGATGTGAATCTAAGAAGCCTCGGGTGGTAGTGATTAAACATGATCTCACGATCAAAGGAGTGAATTACTATGATTTCCTTCATATCGCAATGCTAAACTTTGTGACTAGATCACATTGCATTACTATGATTGGGTGTGTAACCATAACATCATTATTTCTAATGAAGTGACCTCATTGTCAATTGACATGAATGTACCAAGATCGGGAAACCTCAATCATCGACTGCCCAATGAGCTAGTCGTTTAGACCGAGAATACTAGGGACTTGGCTTGTTTATATAGCACGCACATGTTAATGTTTCTACTTAATACAATTATAGCATGGTATAAAACTATTATGAAAATATGACATATAACAACAATAAAACAACTTTATAATTGGCCTCTAGTGCATATCTCGAACAATCTCCCACTTGCACTAGAGTACAAATAAACTAGTTTACATTTGAAAAGAATCTTACACCAATAGCATTCTGGTGTTAGTCATCCTTAGGTCGTGGTAGAGGCTTTGTGAACGAATCTATGACATTCATATCTATATGCACTTTGTAAATTCTAATGTCACCATCACTAACAAACTCCCTTATCACATGGTAACTCTGGAGTATGTGCTTGGCCATAGAGTGGAACCTCAAGTCCTTCACGTTTGTAATGCCCCCCATGTTGTCGCAGTAGATGCACACAGGGTCATGCATGCTTGGGAACACTCCAAGGTCAATGACGAACTTCCTCACCACAAAACTTCATTTGCTACTTCTAAAGTAGCAATGTACTCCAATTCCATCGTAGATTGAGCTACCGAGGATTGCTTCCTACTCCTCTAGTTGACCGTGCCACCATGTACCAAAAACACATACCCTGTTTGAGACTTCGAGTCGTTTGGATCAGTGTTGAAACTTGTATCCAGATAACTAGTTACGGCAAGTTCCTCATCACTTCCCCCAAATACAAGATCCATATCCTTAGTTCTTTTCAGATACTTAAATATATTCTTAACTGGTGTCCAATGAACCATCGCATGGGTTACTTTGGGAATGTCTCGTCAAACTAAGAGCCAAGGCCACACATCCAGTCGAGTACTCAACATGGCATACATGATAGAACCTATGGATAAAGCATAGGGGGTGACTTTCATTGCTTCATTATCATCATCCATTTCTGGACATTGAGTCAAACTCAATGTTTGACCTTTTATTATGGGACTCCTTAGCCTTATCCATTCTGAACCTCTTTAGAACTTTCTCAAGGTAAGTACTCTGACTTAGTGCTAATAGGCGCTTCGATCTATCCCTATAGATCTTAATGCCTAATATGCACGCATCTTCACCCATGTCCTTCATGGAAAATTGACTATTCAAATAGTCTTTCATGTTATTCAGAAGATTCACATCATTCCCAATCAGCAATATGTCATCCACATAAAGCACTAAGAATAACACTAAGATCCCACTCATTTTCTTATAAATGCGGGCTTCTTCCCCATTTTGGACAAATCTAAAACCTTTGATAACTTCATCAAACTGAATATTCCAACTCCGAGATGCTTGCTTCAGTCCATAAATGGAATGCTGAACCTTGCAAACCTTTCCAACATCCTTTGGATCGACAAAACCTTTTCGTTGCATCATATACAACTGTTCCTCAATGTTGCCATTTAGGAACGCAGTTTTCACATCCATCTGCCATATTTCATAATCAAAACATGCAACAATTGCTAGTAAGACCAGAATAAACTTAAGATTTACTAGGGGAGTGAATGTCTCATTGTAATCAACTCCTTAAATGTTTCAAAAACCTTTCGCGACAAGTCGAGCTTTATAGACGGTGACATTGCTATCAACATCAGTCTTTTTCTAAAGATTTGTTTATTCTCTACAGCCTTGCGACCTTTGGTAATATCAACCAAAGTCCATAATTGGTTGTCAAACATGGATCCTAATTCAGATTTCATGGCTTCAAGCCATTTCTCGGACTCGGGACCTTCCATTGCTTCCTTGTAGGTTGCAGGTTCGTCTTGTTCAACTAACATGACCATGTTAATGAGATTGATATACCATTCAGGAGTAGTACGTACTTGTCGACCTACGAGGTTTAGTAGGTGCCTCGATGTGGGTGTCATGATCATCATCATTAGCTCCCACTCCAATTGATGAGGATGGCTTCAAAACATCTTTCGTTGCACCACTCGGTATTTGGAGATCGGGACTAACCATCTCATCAAGCTCTACTTTCCTTCTACTTACACCTTTTGCGAGGAACTCTTTCTAGAGGAAGGTACCATTCTTATCAACACACGTTTTGTCCTTGGACTTATTGTAGAAGGTGCATCCAATAGTTACCTTTGGATACCCTACAAAGATACACTTTTTCGTTTTTGGTTCGAGTTTGTCAGGCTGTAGTTTCTTAACATAAACCTCACATCCCCAAACTTTTAGGAATGACAACTTTTCCTTCGTGCCATGCCATATATCATACAACATTGTCTCCATAGACTTGGATGTCACCCTATTTAAAATGAATGCGGAAGTTTCTAACACATACCCCCAGAATGAAATTGATAAGTAGGTGATAGACCACACGCTATCTAATAGAGTGCAATTACGTCGCTCGGATACACCATTACGTTGTGGTGTTCCAACATGCGTAAGTTGTGGTACAATACCACAAGGTCTAAGATGCATGCCAAACTCGTAGCTCAAATACTTGCCTCCTCGATAAGATCAAAGGTGCTTGATTTTCTTGTCGAGTTGATTTTCAACTTCACCCTAAAACTCCTTGAACTTTTCAAATGTTCCAGACCTATGTTTCATCAAGTAGATATACCCATACCTACTCAAATCATTAGTGAAGGTGACAAAGTAATGATAACCATTGCACATTGATACGCTCATTGGTCCACACACATCGGTATGTATGATACCCAATGAATTTGTTGCCTGTTCCATCACTTCGGAGAATGACATCTTGGTCATATTTCCCGTAAGGCACCGGTTCGTATCTGTCGAGAGATTCAAAATCTAATAACTCCAAAAGTCCATCAAAATGGAGCTTCTTCATGTGTTTTACACTGATATGACCTAGAAAATAGTGCCACATATATATGGAATTATCATCACTAAGCTTACATCACTTCGCATCAATGCTATGGATGTCTGAATCATTACAATCGAGATTCAATAAGAATAAACCATTACTTTCTGGCGCATGACCATAAAAGACATCATTCATGTAAATAGAACAACTACTTGTTTCTGATTTAAACAAATAATGACCTTGCAACAAGAAAGATCCACTCATACTATTCATGCTCAACATAGGTACAAAGTGACAATTATTCAAAATTAAAACTAATCCCAACGGGAGACACAGAGGGTAGTGCTGACATCCATCACATCCACCCTGTGGCTGCTGCTGGATCGCATCATCACCTCATCCTTCACTAATACCACTTATTCCGCAACTCCTCTGGAGAGTTACAAGTATGAGAAACAAAGCCAGCATGAAATACCCAAGTGTTTATCCTAGCACTTGTGAGGAAAACATCAATAACATGTACTCCCGCCGTTTCAAAATATAAGATGTTTTAGCTTTGTGAAGCTAATGTATCTAGACCTATTTTAGTATGTAGGTTCGGAGTGAAGCTACACACTAAAAGGAGTCTAGATTCATTAGCTTCACAAAACGAAAACATCTTATATTTTGAAACAGAGGGAGTATATCACATATACCTTTCTCTTTGGCAACAATATTCCAAGCCTTCTTATCCTCCAAATACTTGCATCAGTTGCACTTCTAGTGACCATCACCCTTGTAGTAGAAACACGCGACACCGAGCTTGGGTCCAGACTTGGGCCCCTTGGAGGAACCTGAAGGGAATATGCCCGAGAGGCAATAATAAAGTGGTTATTATCTTATTCCATGTTTATGATAAATATTTATTTTGCATGCTATAATTGTATTAATTGGAAACTTTAATACATGTGTGTTTAATAAACAAATAAAGGGTTCCTAGTTATTCCTCTCTTATAAACTAGCTCATTGATTAACAATATGATCAAGGTTTCCTGATCATGGACATTGGATGTTGTTAATAACGGGGTCACATCAATTGTGAAATGATGTGATGAACATTCATCCGAAGTATAGCAATACGATCAAAGTCATTGTGTTTATATTGCTATGACATCATATGAAGTTATCTTAGTCCTTAAACCATGAGATCATGTTAATTGCTAACACTAGAAGAGTAACTTGATAACATCAAACGTCACACCGTAACAGGGTGACTATAAAGGTGGGTTCAGATACTCCGAAGGTGTTATGTTGAGGCTCATGGATCAAGGGTGGAATTTGTCCACCCCTATGACGGATAGATATACTTTGGGCCCTCTTGGTGATATCACATTGAGATAGCTTGCAAGCAAGTGGTGTGATCACTAGAATGTTATATCACGAGAACAAGAAAAGAGTGCACGTCGGTAACGAGATCAAACTAGGTATGGAGATACCGATGATCGAATCTGGGACATGTAATATATCGTGAGACAAAGAGATTTAGTTACAACGTTAAAGGTTCACACAATCACTAGAGTCATCATTGAATGTGTGGGAGTCAGTACGGATCTCTAGGTCCCGCTGCTGATTATTGATCGGAGAGGGGTCTCGATCATGTCTGCATTATTCATGAACCGTAGGGTGACACACTTAAGGGATACAGACACCATTTGGAGAAAATATGTTTCAGATAAATATTTAAGGAAGCACTGGAATTATTTCGATAGAAACCGGAATTGTTTCGGGTGAAATTGCAGAAACTGGTTCTGTATGTGATATTGAAATGTTGCAGGGGGTTTATGTGAATGTTTGTTAATTAAAGTAATTAACAAAATTCTGAATAAAATAAATAAAATAGTTTTATTTAATGAGAGCTGCATTAATTTTGGTGGAAAATTAATGCATGTGAGTGGGAGTGTGAGTGGAGGCATGTTTATGTGAGTGGAGCATCCACCCACATGAATAAAGGAAGAGGTGGGGGCACCTCCATGGCTGCCGGCCATGGGAGGGGGCTGACCCCCTTTCCCTATAAAAGGCCCCCTCTTCTCATCTCACAACACACCTCCTAGTGAAGGATCTCTCTCCCCCTCTAGAAATTATTCCCTATGGTCTCGGATTAGCGAGATACATGTTCCCGGTGGCTTTGTTTGGAAAGGAGTTGTTGCTTCCGCTGCATCGCTGGAGCAAGGACGTGGAGGTTGTCGGGATACCGAACGTGCGTGCGATCACGGATGCACCGCTGGTTTGTGGTGCTGGACTTGGTGGTGCTGGACCTACTGGACTTGTTGGTGCTAGACCTGCTAGACTCGCTGGACTTAATCACGATCTCGAGATCGGCAAGTGTACGACTACATCATCCATGAGTACAACCTCATAACGCTTTGTCAATCTTCAAGGGTATGTTCTCTATGGATATATATCCACCCGTTTCTTGTATCTAGTAGATAGATCTTAGCACTTAGTAGTTCCATCATAGGAATTTTTGTTTTCTATGATGTGAACCCAACAGAACCCGCAACAGGCTTGCCGTTCTTCCTTGGTTTTCCCTCTTGGCCTTACCCTTCTTGCCGGGCTTTTTGAAGTCAACTATCTTGTTGACCATCAAGACAGTGTGCTCCTTCTTGGTCTCTACCTCAGCGTACCCATTCATCAGATAGTGGGGATGCACATGTTGATGACTATATGGCTTTACCTAGTGTACCCATTGTTACTAAGGATCAAAACACTGCAGAAAATAATGTGGCATCATGTATTCGCACAGAATAGGAAGAAACAAAAAGAAATTAATCTGAAAAATATGGAGAAATGGAGCAACACAACACGTCATAGTACCCAGAGAACAATGTCCATTGCGATCTCGAGGCTGATCTGATACACGACAATCACGAACGAGATTCTCCAGCATCTACTGCTGCAATGCACATTCCTGTGAGCGAGCGATACTCCTCATGTATGGCTGATACTTGCATTTTGCATCATATTTATTGGACCTTTATGCACTATTTAGAATCATATTTACCTTGATCCTTCATTATTTATGCATATTTAGATGGTTTACGAGACTTTCCTACAAAGTCCCTTTCATTGGTATTTAATTTCTGGGAGGTAGAAAACCTCCTTTTCATGTTTTTGCTGTTTCGGGGCCTTCTAGACGTCAATAAATCAAAGGAAAAATACCTGACAAGTTTTTCACCAGGAGAACCAACTTGGGCCAAATAATGAGCGAGAGGAGCCACGAGGGCCGAAAGAGGCCAGGTGGCGCGCCCACCCCCTTAGACGCTCCACACAGGCTCTTTCGGCCCTCGAGCGTCGTCTCGACTCCACCTTTTTATAGACTCCTTCGTATCGCCAGAAAACCTACACGATATTTTTTCCACGATTTACAGAGGTGGCGGTGGAGGCGGAAGTCCTCTCCTACTCCGGGAGGGGGCAGATCCTGCCGCACCGGAGCCTCCGGTGAGGGGAAATCGATGCCATCATCGTCACCACTCCTCCTAGGCCTAGGGGGAGGCCTCTCCATCAACATCTCCATCATTACCATCATCATCACCATCACCATCTCCAAGATCCATCTCGTTCCCCTCATAGTTTGTGATTGATTGAACCCGAGTTATTGTTTTAAGGGATATTTACATGTTTGTGATTTTCATCTTGTCTTTATTTTGTGGATAGATTATATTTTCAGATTGTCTTGTATCCCATATGCTACTAATCCATATCATGTTTGACACTTGTGAGTAGATCCCCATGTTCCTGAGGACATAGGATGAATTGGCTATGATTTCCATATAATATGCAATGGGTATGTGGTCCGGTTTTATTTCTTTTATATTGTTCTGTGATGGTTTTATGTGAACGTCGACTGCATATTACTTCACCTACATGGGCTCATAGGAGAATACCTTGATGCAATAATAGGGGTTGGAAGGGACGAAATTGACAGAAACCATTTTCCAATTCTTTGAGTTGCATTGGAGGGATTATATGTCGGGGACCAATGAACATATTGCTATGGTGGGACATGTATGTCTTAATGATTCCTAGATGTTCATGTAAATGGATCTAGGACTCATCATAAGTGGTGTATGTTGTCCATACTTATGGCTGCACCTAATTAGGCTCCTCCCTAAGGGAATAAAACTTGACAACATATTCACCATATTGTGTAGAAATCTTTATGCTAAGTAAATCCATGCCGCCCTCGGAAACGTTTGTCACATATAAGTTCACACACACTTGAGCTTGTCCTCTTGACGCATAGAGGATTGGGCTTTCTCTCATTGAGAGCATTTACTTATTGCTATTTACTTTTCAGCATTTTACATTCTTGCAAAACTACAAACCCAAAACACCAAATATACTGCATTTACTATTATTTCCTTTGTCAAATTTGCTAACCAATACCTTCTGCTCCACATGGGTTCGATAACATTTCTTTATTGAAAAGTACTACAATAGATCTCCTGCACTTGGGAGCCATCAAGACACTTTTCTGGCGCCATTGTTAGGGAGCGTTGTTCTATTGGTAAGCTGTTTGGTAAGGAAACTTGAAATATATTTTTATTCTTTTACTGCTGTTTTATCATGGCTTTCTCAAACCATAAAGAATTGCAACTCACCTTATTTGAGTTCATTCATGATAAAAATAAAGAGAAAGTTGTGAAGCCTACTCAACCAGAAGTTGAATATCAAATTCCTATTGGTATTGTCGATAGAGCTAGGGAGGTAACTTATGAAGGTGATGGAAGCCAAACTGCTATGGGGCATTTATATGAAATTGAAGAACTATGTTCCCTATTTATACTTGCAGGTATTCATGAGAATGAAGTGAGACGGAAGCTATTCTGTCTATCTTTATCTGGTAAAGCTTGCAAATGGTATTGATCTCCGGATGATAAATATCGTCTTGATTGGGACAATCTGAGAGAGGCTTTCTATCTTAAATATTATACACCTAAAGAAGCTTATGATGATCACTGCCATATTTATAACTTTTGGCCTCATAATGGAGAAAGTATTGCTCAAGATTGGGGCAGATTAAAGGGTCTTATTCATAAAAATCTTCATCATGGTATTCCTGAAAGAATTATCTTAATAAACTTTTATGTGAGATTGCCTCAACATGATACGAATTTTCTGGATAATTCTTCTGGAGGAAGTTTCACTAATAGAACTCAAAAGGAGGCAGCAGACTTATTGGAAACTATTTCTCAAAATACTGAAGCTTGGGATCTTGATAGAGATAATAAACTAGGTTTGGAATATGAATATTCATGTGTAGAGAATTTCTCTACTTCTATATTATATGAGGAACTTAAGGACAGGTTTGGTGTTGACCCTCATGTTTTAATACAAATTGCTAAATCTTTTGCTAACCATCTTAATGTTCCAAAGAAAGGATTTAATGTATTTGTTGAACCTCTTAAATTTTTTGCATATGTTTCTGAAGTTGTGAAACAGGTTCATCAAGTCTCATCGCCTAAGATAGAAAAAATATTTGAAGCTCCTCCTTATCCTAGCAAAGTGAAGGAAAATTTACTCACTTTTGTTACTAATAAGAGTGCTATAAGATGTCATGAACCAAATGAACAAATTCAAGTTCAACATCAAATTTTAGTCATTAAAGAATTAAATGAAGAAACACCTTGTGATGTGTATCTATGTGAATATTCTACCAAGGTAATAAAAGGTAATACCACTAGAGTTGGCATGTACTATTGAGACTTTATCTTATCATGGGCTTCGTGATATGGCAACAAGTATAAGTGTGATTCCATATTCTTTATATCTCAAACTCAAGCTTGACATTGATCCCATCCACATGGAAGAGACAGGTATAACTATCCAACTTGCTAATAATGAATACATTTGTCCTCTTGGTATTGTTAGACATGTTGAAGTTTTAATTGGAAAGATTAAGTATCATGCTAATTTTATTGTGGTTGGTTGCTCGCAAGATGCATTTTTTCCTGTTATATTTGGTAGACCTTTCTTACATACTGTTGGTGCTGAAATTAATTTGCTAAAAGAGAAAGTATTCATTAAATTTGCTGGTGAAAGACTTGAGTTTAATTTTCAAAGTTTACTCATAAACATTTAGAAAAGGAAAAACTCTCTAAAGACATAGTGGAGACTCTTGCTTCAGTGGCAGTTGCTTCATCGGACGCGATGGAACAATATGTGCTTAATCAAGAGGAGCCACTTAATGATGAAGAGAAAGAAGCTCTAGAAAAATACTATCACAACAACCACAATAGCTACAATTACATATTCCACCTGATAATCTTGGAGAACTACCACCACCTAAAGGAGATCCTAGTTTTGAACTTAAACCATTGCCTGAAGATATGAAATATGCATTCCTTGATGATAAGAAAATATTTCCTGTTATTATTAGAGCTAACCTTTCAGAGGAAGAAGAATCACAGTTACTTGAAGTACTGAGAGCTCATAGGCCAGCCATTGGCTATTCACTTGATGATTTGAAAGGTATAAGTCCCGCTTTATGCACGCATAAGATTAACTTGGAAGAAGATGCAAAGCCTGTTGTTGACTATCAACGCCGTCTTCATCCAAGAATGAAAGAAGTGGTAAGAAAAGAGGTAATCAGACTCATTGAGGCAGGTATTATCTATCCCATAGCTGATAGTAAATGGGTAATTCATGTCCATTGTGTGCCTAAAAAGGGTGGAATCACCGTGGTTCCAAATGATGAAAATGAACTTGTTTCTCAACATATTGTTACCGGTCATATAATGTGCATTGATTATAGGAAACTTAATGAGGCAACTCGTAAAGATCATTATCCTTTACCATTCATTGATCAGATGCTGGAAAGATTATCCAAACACTCCCACTTTTGTTATTTAGATGGTTATTCAGGTTTCTCACAGATTCCGGTGCACAAGGATGATCAAGAAAATACTACTTTCACGTGTCCCTTTGGTACTTATGCTTATAGGAGAATGCCATTCGGTTTATGAAATGCTCCTGTTGGGGATATACTTTCTAGGTATCCTCACTGTGCCTCACTGAACAGGGTGGCCCACTTCGGGTTAGAGCATTGCTTCACGGGCGCCCAGTCAGGGAGAAGAGACGAAGTCCAATCCAGCTACGGGAAGGCCTAGATGACTTACCGACATAGGCCCATAGTATTACTTGTAGTTCAAGATGTACTCTGTAACCGACTCTTAGTCGTAGCCGGATAGGTCTCACCTGTAAACCCTAGGCCGGATATCTATATAAGCCGTCCTAGGGAGAGCCTTTAGGGCACCCTCACAATAGTCTACAATCTTAGCTCGCATAGGTGAAACCCTTGTAACCCATATTCTGGCTCTGCCGTATTACTGGATTGCTAGCAGGAGTAGGATCCGTCCAAAGCCGGTGGATTCGAACCTGGCTAAACTTGTGTGCTCACCATCCCGGAACACCCTATGTCTCACACCCCTCTCTTCCACACGCCTCGAGGACCCCCTCATGGCGTACTTGTCATCAATCCGATGATAGTTGGCACCCACCGTGGGGCAAGTGAGCTTCGGATCTTCGTTCCAAGCGGAATCTGCAAGAATCGGAATCGGCGAGACCATCACCGTCGGTCGCGTCCTCTACGCCAGCGACGTCCCTCTCGTCATTCTCGACGAGACCTGGATTCCGGCTAGGGAGGCCGTAACTGCTTACACCATCATGTCCTTTGGTGAGATCGATGTGTACATCGGTTTCACTAAACCTATCCCACCCACCCTAGCGGTGATGATAGAGGCAGAAGAAATCTCTGGGTCCACTTTGTCTGCGGAGGCCATAGAGTTCCGGATCTCGGAGAACCCTAATTCCACCCAGCCCACACCCATTGCGGAGATAGTGAAGAAAGCTGAACCTGAAGTGGACCTTGCGGTGCAAGTCAAATCTGGAGTGGATCTCCCTATCAAGGTCGAATCCTACATCGATCTGCCCGTGGAGGTTGAAATCCAGGAGGAGAAGGACAATAACCTTGGTTCCAGCTCTGCTAACGCCGGAACAGACTAACCTTTCCTGAGTCATACGTTGAGGCGCATGATGCTGCAAGGCGCAAACGTGGATGATGTTCTCGAGACCATCAGGATTTTCGAGGAAGCCCACGAGGAGAGCTGCAACTACCTCAGGACTCACATGTCACACTTTGTCGGATATGTTGGATCCGGATCTGGCTCTACCGATGCTAGAGACAACGAAGACTTAGTGATGGAGGCGATCAGAACAAACATCAACTTACCCACATCTTCGGATGACTCGATGATGCTGGCAGATTTCCGGAAGTTCTCCGTGAAATATGAAGAGGAGTTCAACTCCAAAGCTGCAGAAGAAGGAGAAGCCATGGATGAAGGGTCCGGAGAAAACTCTCCCAAAGTGCAGGATGACATGGATCTCATAGATAATCCCGATGTCCAGATGTCCGAAAGTATCGCACAGAGCTTGACTCCGGGAAACGGACCCAAAGACGTCTTTGCTACCGGCGCTGCTAAGAAGGCAAAGAAGAAGAAGAAGAAGAACAAGACCCCGACAAAAGAACTTCCGACAGAGGAAGTGATTGCTGAGGAATATGAGGAAGACTTGGACTGAGCACTTATCCCAGACGAGCCCAAAGAAGCTTCGGTGGATGGACACATGGTCACTACAGGTACCCGTAGACTCATCGATGCTGCATTAACTACACCTATCCCTACTGCAGCAGAACTCACTGCTGCAGAATTAGAAGAAAGGGCCCAAGCCCTAGAAGCGCGTCGCCAAGTACTCCTAGATGAAGCCAAAAACATCATGGAAGAGAAGAAGCGCATGGCTCCTGTGGAGAATCTCATCTCTCTGCAACATCAAAAGACCCGGAAAGGCCACATATGGGCCAACAAATTTCCGGAAGTACGCAAGGTTCTCTTTGAGGGAGATCTGGGGATGCCTCGGCTCGACAGTAATGGAGATCTAGTGTACCCAACACCAGTACAGAACACCGATGTGGCTTGAGATATCCTAGCAAATAATTCAGGCCCAGAACAAGTCCGATTGGGCATTAAGCTACTCACCAAGGAACTGAAGCAGCAGAAGGTCGTGAAGTCCGGAAGCGTAAAACTGGTCTATCAATCTGACCAATGCCGCACGGATCCGGCCTAGAATGATGTAAGGACCCAACGGGTTTCAGAGCAGCATTGATACATTGCAAATGTATCTATAATTTTTGATGCTCCATGCTTGGTTTTAAACACTTTCTTGTGTTTTGTCCACACTTTGGAGTACTTTTCATATGATTTCTTGGACTAACCTATTAACAAGAGCCACGGTGCCAGCTACCTGTTTTCTGCTATTTTTGGTTCCAGGAAAGTCATAAAATGAATATTCTCGGAATTGGACGGGACAAAAGCCAAAGTGCCTATTTTTCCAGAAGACTCTAGGAGCCAGAATACGAGACGGAGCAGGGCTAGGGGCTGGCCACACCCCCAAAGGCAGGGCGGGCTGGGCACGCCAGGCATGTGGTGTGTGGTCCTGTGCACCCCTCGGTCTCCCTCTTCGCCTATAAGAAGCCTTCTGACCTAAAAACTCTGGGGGGTGATGCATTGCAAGTGTATCTATAATTTTTGATGTTCCATGCTTGGTTTTATCCACTTTCTTGTGTTTTGTTCCAACTTTGGAGTACTTTTCATATGATTTCTTGGACTAACCTATTAACAAGAGCCACAGTGCCAGTTGCCTATTTTCTGCTATTTTTGGTTCCAGAAAAGTCAGAAAATGAATATTCTCGGAATTGGACGGGACAAAAGCTAAAGTGCCTATTTTTCCGAAAGGGATCAAGTGCCAGAATATGAGATGGAGAAGGGCCAGGGGCCGGCCACACCACCTGGCCACGCGGCCAGGCTGGGCCCGTGCCAGGGGGTGGTGTGGTGGCTCCCGGCACCCCCTCGGCCTCTCCTTCCGCCTATAAGTTGCCCTCGGGACGAAAACCCTAAGTACCCGATCAAAAATCTACGAAAGAGTCTGTAGCTGCCGTCATCTCCATCCCTAGATCGGGAGGGATCTGAAGCTCTTCCCGGCACCCTGCCGGAGAGGGGAATTCACCCTGGAGGCCTTCTTCATCACCATGCAAGCCTCCGATGTGATGCGTGAGTAGTTCATCCTTGGACTACGGATCCATGTAGTAGCTAGATGGCTGGTTTCTCCTCCTTTGTGCTTTCATGTTTAGATCTTGTGAGCTCTGTTCATGATCAAGATCATCTATTTGTAATCCATACATGTTGTGTTTGCGGGAATCCGATGGATATTGAGATGCTATTTCAGATTGATTATTGATATTATCATGTCTTTGTTATTTGTGATCTTGCATGCTTTCCGTTGTTAGTAGCTATCTTGGCCAAGTAGATGCTAGCAACTCCAAGAGTTAGTAATTATGCTCGATAGTGGGTTCATCCTCTGGTAATCTGGGGAAGTGACAGAAATCTCTAAGGTACTAGATGTGCTATTGCTACTAGGGAGAAAACAACAATCCTTTGTTCATATAATAATCGTATTGTTTACTTTACATGCAGTTCATAAAACAATAATCTGTTGCTTGTAACTTAATACTGGAGGGGGTTCGGATGATAACCGGAAGGTGGATTATTAGTCATAGATGCAGTTGGATGGTGGTCTATGTATTATGTTGTAATGCCCAATCAAGTCTCAGAGGAGTCAAGATGATTAGTATATGCATGTATTGCTTTCTCGGTGTTTGTCAATTGCCCCGCTGTAATTTGTTCACCCAGCATGTTATCTATCTAAGGAGAGCCACCTCTAGTGAACTATGGATCCCGGTCCTTTTCTTTACATACAATCTACAATCTTTTACTGTTTTGTGTTTACTTTCTGCAAACTTTTACTTCTTTCCATTCGATACGTTTAATCCTTTGTTTTCACAAAACACGGTGAGATTGACAACCTCATCGCAAGTTAGGGACAAAGTTCCGTGGCTGTGTTGTGTAGGTCTCCATGTTGCTACTAGCACCGGTAGTGCGCCCTGCCAAAGCTCAGCTAGTAACACCTTTGGGGTGTTTCCTTGCTCCTACTGGTTCGATTAAACCTTGGTTTCATAACTGAGGGAAAACTTACTGTTGTGCTCATCATACCTTCCTCTTGGGGTTCCCAACAAGCTCTACATTAACCACGAGTCTAGGACATCTTCACAAGGGGAGTCCCTCATAACCAATCTCTTTACTTTGTTGTTTTTGTTTTGCTTAGTTTTCTTTTTTGCTTTGTTTGCTTATTTTTTTCTTCAAAAAAACACAAAAAAATTAGTTTTGCTTGTTTGCTTTCTTATTTAAAAACACAAAAAAAATTAAGTTTCCTTTAGTTGTCACTATGTCTAGCCTTGCTCCAGTCACTATGTCACCCGAGATTATGATTTTCACTGTTAAACAAGGAATTGAGGAAAGTTTTAAGGAAGCTTGGTCTAGAATCTCTGATCTACATGAAAAAACTGAGCCTAAAATGACTCAAAGCTTGTTCCTTAGCAGTTTTTACCTCGGAATTGCTCTTTTCTATAGGTATGCTTTAGATGCTATTGGGGGAGGAGATTTCCTCCATTGTAATGAGGATGATGCTATTAATGCTATAAAGAAATTGATCCTCACTTACAACTTGCCTAGCCAAACTGATACTTCTTTCGCAAAAATATTTGCTAGATTGGATAATCTTGAGGCTAGCATTACTAGATTAGAGAGTTGCTATAATACACTTAGGGAGCATCACGATTATGTTCCAAAGAACTCTGAACCATCAAAGTGGTTCCCTACAGTAAATATTGAGATGAACAATGAAACTTTTCAAGCTCGCTGTGATATCATGTCTGAATTTTGCCTTATGCCCAAAGATATTTATAAATCTGTGAATACTTGGGGGCTCATTGAAGGAGGAAAAGAAATATCTCTTACTAATAATACTACCATATTACCTCTTGGAATAGCTGAAGGAGTGTTTACAAGGATCCTTGGGAAAACGATTTCTATTGATTATCTTGTTATTGAATGTGCAGGAAAAGGACAAATTACACTTGGAAGGTCCCTATTAGAACTTCTTGGAGCAATAATAGATGTGGGAAAGGGGACCATGCACCTTTATTCTCCACCAAACAATCATATTTTCCCCAAGGATAAGAATAAAAGTAAGAGAGGTAAGGGCAAGAAAGTTGGTTTTAATGCTTCTTCATTTGAGAACACTTGATTCTTTCTTTGCTTCTTATGCCTAACTTAAAGGCGTTAAAGAAAAGTACTTGTTGGGAGATAACCCAAGAGTTTTAGAGGAGTCTTGGAAGTTATTACCTCTGTAATAACCTCTCCTTATCCTTTTTATTTGCTTTTTGTGCCAAGAGTAACCTCTAATGAGAGTGAAGTAATGATTGGGAAAGTTGCTGTCCCGAAACAGATTTCTGTGCTTCACCATAAAAATTCCTGAGAGAGCTCTGTACGTCGGATTGAGCTGTAATTGTTTGTGCTTATGCCCCAGGTTGTTACCTAACTTGCGTTAGTTCAACACTTTTTGATTTGAGTAACAGAAGGTCTTCGAAAAAAATCGTCTTTATCTGCTGGTCTGTTTTGACAGATTTCTGCCATTTTCTGCATTTGCTTCTTGTTAGTTCCTTCTTGAGTTCTGTTGGGGAATTGAGCTTTTTGAGGGAAGTGATACAGTATCTAGTGTTCTAATGGAAGTTTATTTGGTGTTAGAACTGAACCTTGAGACTTATTTATCTTAAGTGCACTAATATTGCTAATGAGATTGTGTGAAGTTTTGTATGAAGGAAAAATTTCAGGTGTATGGAAGGAATGAGTAATGAGATGAAGGATGGACTAAAGCTCAAGATTGGGGATGCCACGTGTGTCACCCCAAGAAATATCCAAGAAGTACAAGCGTCAAAGCTTGGGGATGCCCAAGGCATCCCCTTCTTCATCAATAAAAAATCCAGGTTTCTTCCAAACGCTTCATTTTTATTGTTTCATGCACAGTTGTGTTTTTCTTGGAGCGTCTTGTTTTTCGCTTTTGTTTTGGTTTTAGTTTGCTTTGGTTTGCTTAGTTTTCTGAATAATTTGGTTGGACCCCCTCTTTCATACTTTGGTTTGTGAATAGTTTGGTTTGGAAAAGAGTAGGAAAGTTCATACTTATGTGGTAAAAAGAGATCGTTTTTGACTGTGGCCTATGCTTTGTCATGCCATGCTTGATATTGTTTTGGCTTTATGCTTAGTATTCTTTGCTGTAGCATGACTTTTTATAAATAATTTAGATTACTTAATGTGCCTTGGATGAATTATGCGTTGTTTTAGCATATTAAAGCATAGTATAGTGGTATTCTCCTTTGATGCTTTATTTGGGTTGACTTGGCACATGCTCACACCATGTTATGACTATCTCAAGTCACCATAGCCTATATGATCCTTTAGTTTTCAACTTGTAGTATCACTTTATGCTTTGATCAATAATGTTTTGTCGCTCTACATGATTAGGGCCATTATTGCTCTCTTAGTTTTCGCTCCTAGTCTTTTGCTAGCCTCCACAACAAGTATGAGTTCCACTCATGCATCCAACTCCCTAAACCAAGTTATTCCAAAGAGTCCACCATACCTACCTATAGCTTATGCTATTCCAAGTATATTCATGCTTTTGTTTACCTTCCTCTTGTTATGAGAAAACTAGTAATTAAAGCTCTCACGAACTTGATGGCACACTTTACTTTACTTGCCCTTAATAAACTTGAACCATTGTGTCTTCTATGTTGTATATGCTTGCACTTATTTGTTGGGAATTAGCAGAACCATGCTTTCATGGGGAACACTTTCAACATTGCACTTGGTACTTGTACCTAGTTGATATCATCCTCTTTTGTATATGGATGTCGTCGGTGTGAAATGAAAGGGGAGCTTGTAAGTCCATGGAGTTATGTATATGTGTTAGAGAAACTCCTGGGCCACTGGTCTAATCCATGCTGACATGGTGGAAACCTGCAGCGTAACCATAATGAGCTGTCTATGAAGCATTCTTCTTATAAAAAAAAGAGTCCTATTGAGAAAAAAAGAGAAAAAGAGAAAAAAAGAGATACTATGAAAAGAGGAAAGAGAGAAAAAAGCACCATATTCCCATGGTAAATAAGAAGAATGCTGAGATGCTCGTTGTCTGCTTGCCTTGTCATTTTGATATGGGGATTCTTCCAGATCATCAGAGGCGTACCCCGTTGGCGGTTCTCAATGATACACATGTACTTACGATGACAAGAACTTACCGGTGACTAAACTTGAGTAGCATGAGGAGCGGCCCTCGTATACAAGGGACATGAGATTTCTGACTTATACTTCATCAAGCATGTACACCATAGTTTGTTCACTTTAACCTTAATCACTTCAAGATGCTTATGATAGGGGCAATGAGAGATGAAAGCTATAAGTACCATAATTTTTGGAAGCTCTTTATGAGACTTGAATCCCTACTTCCTTTTACAAAAGGCCTTTCTGTTGGGTCCGTAGCATAGAAAACAAAAATTTTCCTACGGTGTGAACTACACGCCAAGATCTATCTACTAGGTACAAAGCAAACGGGTGGACATACATCCACAGAGAACTTACCCTCGTAGACAACGAGCTTTGTTAACGAGTAGGAACTCATGGTTGATGTAGTCGTACACTTGCCGATCTCAAGATCGTGAGGAAGTCCGAGCGCCGCAACTCAGCAGCGCATCCGCACTCGCACACACATTCAAGCCACCGGACAACCTCCACCTCCTCGCTCCAGCGATCCAGTGGAAGCAGCAATTCCTTCTAGACGAAATGCCACCGGGAACATGTATCTCGCTAATCCGAGACCATGGGGGAATAATTCTAGAGGGGGAGAGAGATCCTTCACAAGGAGGTGTGGGGATGAAGGAGGGAATGGGTGGCCTTTTATAGGAGGAGTTGGGTGCCCCCTCTCTCCATGGCCGGCGCATGGGGGGGTGACCCCTCACCTCCCCCATTCATGTGGTGGTAACTCCTCCACATTAAAATGCCTCTTCACATTCCCTTTTAAAGTCTCCACTTTAAATGCATTAAGTTTCTCCAAATTTAATGCTCTCTCATTTAATAAAACCCTTTTATTAAATTTATTCAGAATTTTGTTAATTACTTTAATTAACAAACATTCACATATAGCCCCTTGCAATATTTCAATATCACATGTAAACACTTTCGCAATTTCACCTGAAACAATTTCCGGTTTCTATTGAAACAATTCCCGCGCTTTGCAATTCTTTCGTCTGAAACATATGTGCTCCAAAATGGTGTCCGGTAACTCTTAAGTGTGCCACCCTACGGTTCGCGAATAATGCAGACATGATTGAGACCCTTCTCCGATCAATTATCAGCAGCGGGACCTGGAGATCCGTACTGACTCCTACACATTCAACGATGACTCCTGTGATCATGAGAACCTTTAACGCTTGTAACTAAATCCCTTTGTCTCTCGATATATTACATGTCTGAGATTCGATCATCGGTATCTCCATACCTAGTTTGATCTCATTACCGACATGCACTCTTTTCTCGTTCCCGTGATATAACATTCTAATGATCACATCACTTGCTTGCAAGCTATCCTAATGTGATATCACCGAGAGGGCCCAGAGTATATCTATCCGTCATCTGGATTGACAAATTCCACCCTTGATCCATGAGCCTCAACATAACACCTTCAGAAAATCGAACCCATCTTTATAGTGACCCTGTTACGGTGTGACGTTTGATGTTATCAAGATACTCTTCCGGTGTTAGCAATTAACATGATCTCATGGTCTAAGGATAAAGATTACTTCGTATGATGTTATAGCAATATAAACACAATGACTTGATCGTAATGCTATACTTCGGATGAATGTTCATCACATCATTCCACCAATGGTGTGACCTTGTTATTAACAACATCCAATGTCCATGATCAGGAAACCATGATCATCCTGTTAATCAACAAGCTAGTCTATAAGAGAGGCATGAATAGGAACCCTTTTTGTTTATTAAACACACATGTATTGATGTTTCCTATCAATACAATTATAGCATGCAAAATAAAAATCTATCATATACAAAGGAATACATAATAACAACTTTATTATTGCCTCTCAGGGCATATTTCCTTCAGTCTCCCACTTGCACTAGAGACAATAATCTAGTTCACATAGTGATAAATCTAACACCCGTGGAGTTCTGGTGTTGATCATGTTTTTCCCTAGGGAGTACCTTAGTCAATGGATGTGCTACATTCAGGTCCGTGTGCACTTTACAAATCTTTATATCTCCATCCTTGACATGCTTGCGGATGGAGTGAAATCGGCGCTTAATATGCTTGGAATTCTTGTGAGACCTTGGTTCCTTTGCGTTGGATATGGCTCCATTGTTATCACAATAGATCACCATCGGGTCCAACGCACTGGGAACCACACCCAGTTCCGTAATGAACTCTTTCATCCAAACTGCTTCCTGCGCCGCTTTTGAAGCAGCAACATATTCCGCCTCCGTTGTTGATCTAGCCACCACAAGTTGTTTGGAGCTCCTCCAACTAACTGCTGCTCCGTTCAAGAGAAATACATATCCGGATTGAGACTTAGAGTCATCCGGATCAGTGTCAAAGCTAGCATCGACATAACACTTAGCGACTAGCTCTTCTTCACCTCCAGATATAAGAAACATATCCTTAGTTCTTCTCAAGTACTTAAGGATATTCTTGACCGCCATCCAAAGGTTCAACCTGGATCATATTGGTACCTACTAGTCAAACTAATAGCATGTGCCACATCCGGTCTTGTACATAGCATGGCATACATTATAGAGCCTATGGCTGAGGCATAGGGGATCTTATCCATTATCTCTCTTTCTTCCGCCGTAGCCGGACTTTGAGTCTTACTCAATGTCTTTCCTTGCAACATAGGTAAGAACCCCTTCTTACTTCCGTCCATATTAAACTTCTTTAATATCTTATCAAGGTATGTACTCTACGATAGCCCAATTAGGCGTCTTGATCTATCTCTATAGATTTTAATGCCTAATATATATGAAGCTTCACCAAGGTCCTTCATCGAAAATTTGCTGTTTAGATAACTTTTAACACTGTTTAAAAGATCTAAATCATTTCCAATCAATAATATGTCATCCACATATAATATCAGAAATGCCACATTGCTCCCACTCACTTTCTTGTAAATACAAGCCTCTCCATAAGTTTGGACAAATCCAAACTCTTTGATCACCTCATCAAAGCGGAGATTCCAACTTCGTGATGCTTGCTTCAGTCCATAGATGGATCGCTGAAGTTTGCACACCTTATTAGCATCCTTAGGATCGACAAAACCCTTAGGTTGTATCATATACAACTCTTCTTCAATCTTACCATTGAGGAACGTAGTTTTGACATCCATCTGCCATATTTCATAATCGAAATATGCAGCAATTGCTAACATAATCCTAACCGACTTAAGCATCACTACGGGAGAGAATGTCTCATTGTAGTCAACTCCTTGAATTTGTCGAAACCCCTTTGCGGCAAGTCGAGCCTTATAGATGGTCACATTATCATCAGCATCAGTTTTCCTTTTGAAAATCCATTTATTCTCAATGGCCTTTCGGTCGTGAGGTAAGTCCACCAAGTTCCAAACTTGGTTCTCGTACATGGATTCGATCTCGGCTTTCATGGCTTCTAGCCATTTGTTGGAATCCGGGCTCATCATCGCTTCTTTATACGTTGCAGGGTCATCCATTTCATCAACCATGAAATTTACAACAGGATTGCCGTATAGTTCAGGAGCTGCACGTGTCCTGATTGACCTGCGAGGTTCGGTAGTGTCCTCTTTCGGAGTTTCATGATCATTATCATTAGCTCTCTCTTCATCAGGTGAAGTCAACTCCGAAACAACTTCCGGTGCTGCGCCACTCGCCATTCCATGAAGAGAAGGTTCAATAACCTCTTCGAGTTCTACCTTCCGACTACTCACACCTTTTGCGAGAAACTCCTTCTCAAGAAAGGATCCATTCTTGGCAACAAAGACCTTGCCCTCGGATCTGTGATAGAAGGTATACCCAATTGTTTCCTTAGGGTATCCTATGAAGATGCATTTTTCTGCTTTGGGTTCGAGTTTATCCGGTTGAAGTTTCTTCACATAAACATCGCATCCCCAAACCTTAAGAAATGACAGCTTAGGTTTGTTTCCAAACCATAATTCATACGGTGTCTTTTCAACGGATTTAGATGGTGCCCGATTTAAAGTGAATGCAGCGTTTCAAAGCATAACCCCAAAATGACAGAGGTAAGTCAGTCAGAGACATCATAGATCGAACCATATCCAATAAGGTACGATTACGATGCTCCGACACACCATTACGTTGTGGTGTTCCGGCAGGCGTGAGTTGTGAAACTATTCCACATTCTTTCATATGTGTGCTAAACTCGTAACTAAGATACTCTCCTCCACGGTCGGACCGCAGAAATTTGATCTTTCTGTTACGATGATTTTCCACTTCATTCTGAAATTCTTTGAACTTTTCAAAAGTTTCAGACTTGTGTTTCATCAAATAGATATACCCATATCTACTCAAATCATCCGTGAAAGTAACAAAATAACGATATCCACTTCACGCCGACACACTCATTGGTCCACACACATCAGTATGTATGATTTCCAATAGATCTATCGCCCGTTCCATTGAACCGGAAAACAGCGTTCTAGTCATCTTGCCCATAAGGCATGGCTCACATGTATCAAATGATTCAAAATCAAGTGATTCCAAAAGTCCATCAGAATGGAGTTTCTTCATGCGTTTAACGCCAATATGACCTAGACGACAGTGCCACATATATGTAGATATATCATTATCAAGTTTAATCCTTTTAGCATCAACATTATGAATATGCGTAATACTGCTATCGAGATCCAACAGAAATAAACCATTCAACATAGGTGCATGACCATAAAATATATTATTCATATAAATCGAACAACCATTGTTTTCAGACTTAAATGAATAACCACTTTGCATCAAACACGATCCGGATACAATGTTCATGCTCAGTGCAGGCACCAAATAACAATTATTTAGGTTTATAACTAATCCTGATGGCATATGGAGAGGCAGCATTCCGACGGCGATCACATCAACTCTTGATCCATTGTCGACCCGCATCGAGACCTCATCCCTTGCTAGTTGTCGCTTGTTCCGTAGTCCCTGAACCGAGTTACATATATTAGCAACCGATCCGGTATCAAATACCCAGGAGCTACTGCGAGTACTAGTCAAGTACACATCAATAACATGTATATCACATATACCTTTGTTTGCCTTGCCGGACTTCTTGTCCGCCAAATACTTGGGGCTTATGCCCAATGGCCAGTCCCCTTGCAATAGTAGCACTCGGTGTCAGACTTAGGGCCAGCTCGGGGTTTCTTTTCAGGCGTGGCAACAGACTTGCCACCCTTCTTTCCCTTGTGCTCGCCTTTCTTGTCCTTCTTGAAACCGGTGCTCCTATTGATCATCAACACTTGATGTTCTTTCCTAATCTCCACTTCTACAGTCTTAAGCATTGACAGAAGCTCGGGAAGAGACTTCTTCATGCCCTGCATATTATAGTTCATCACGAAGCTCTTGTAGCTAGGTGGCAGAGATTGGAGAACACGATGTATGCCTAAGTCAATGGGAATCGTTATTCCCAAGGACACAAGCTTATCGGCGTACCCAGACATTTTGAGTACGTGCTCACTGATGGAGTTGTTTTCCTCCATCATGCAGCTAAAGAACTTTTTTGTAGCATTATAACTCTCTACGGCAGCATGGGTATCGAAAATCATTTTCAATTCTCCCATGGTATCAAAGGCATTGCCATTTTCGAAACGCTTTCGAAGTTCTGGCTCTAGCCCATACAGTATGCCGCAATGAACTAAGTTGTGGTCCTCCTGACAAGTTATATAGACGTTCTTTTCCTCGTCAGGGGCATTAGGAGCTGGTGGGGGGCCTAGCGGCGCATCTAGCACATATTGCTTTTGTGCATCAGTGAGGAGAATCCTCAAATTCATAGCCCAGTTGGTGAAGTTGCTACCATTCGCAGCAAGTTTCTCTTTCTCCATGAACACATTGAAATTAAAAGCAGGTGGTGCCATCTACAACAGAATTTGTAAAGTATATTTAGACTAAGTTTATGATAGATTGAGTTCAACTAATCCAAATTACTAATGAACTCCCACTCAAAAACGACATCCCTCGTGTCCTTTTGGTGATTACATGAACCAAATCCACTACACCAAGTCCGATCATCACGTGAGTCGGTGTAGCTTCAAAGGCGAGCATCTATATGGGCATCATATCAACTATATGACTCATGCTTAACCTTTCGGTCCGTGTTCCGAGGCCATGTTTGTACATGCTAGGCTCTCCAAGTAAGAACCTTAGTATTCGCGTGTGTAAAACTGTCTTACACCCGTTCCTATGAAAGCGTAGATTCGAGTACACCCGATCATCACGTGATGTCTCGAAACACGATCCACAGAACATGCATACTTAAGGAAGAACACATTTTTATCTTGATATCTAAATGAGGGATCATCTTATAATGCTACCAAAAGCGCCAAACTAGCAGTATAAGATGCTAACACCTAATGTGTGAAGTGAGATGATATGGTCCATGCATTTGATCTCTATCATTTGCATCGTGGTATGATCTCTATCATTCCTTTGTGTGTAAGGCCAAGGTCTATGGAACTTACACGTTAAGTGAGTTGTAAGAGTATCTACCATACATCTACTTACAATAATACCATATCAAAACACTAGCCCAGCAACGATCTAAACTAGATTCCTCTAATTTATCAATTGCAAGTTTTACGTGGCTTAGGGCTTTCGGAGATAGAACCTGTCTGACCTACGAACATGAACCACAACGAGGATAACCAAGTTATTAGCAACTCGTTGTAAATCAGATATTGACTATAGTAGGAGAGACAGACACCCGCCAGCCACTTATGCAAAAGAAGTTGCATGTCAGTCGTGGAACCGGTCTCATGTACGATGACATGTAAGGTTGGTCCGGGCCGCTTCATCCCACTATGCCACCAATATCCAAAGTACATAGAAGATGCAATAACATGATCATCATCGCCCACATATCAACCATATGTGTACTACACGTGCAAAGCACCTACGCATAGATCAGGCTCTGATACCACTGTTGGGTCCGCAGCATAGAAAACAAAAATTTTCCTACGGTGTGAACTACATGCCAAGATCTATCTACTAGGTACAAAGCAAACGGGTGGACATACATCCATAGAGAACTTACCCTCGTAGACAACGAGCTTTGTTAACGAGTAGGAACTCGTGGTTGATGTAGTCGTACACTTGCCGATCTCAAGATCGTGAGGAAGTCCGAGCGCCGCAACTCAAAGAGCGAATCCGCACTGCACACACGCTCAAGCCACCGGACAACCTCCACCTCCTTGCTCCAGCGATCCAAAGGAAGCAGAACTCCTTCCGCATTTAAATGCCACCGGGAACATGTATCTCGCTAATCCGAGACCATGTGGGAATAATTCTAGAGGGGGAGAGAGATCCTTCACAAGGAGGTGTGTAGATGAAGGAGGGAATGGATGGCCTTTTATAGGAGGAGGGGGGTGGCCCCTCTCTCCATGGCCGGCGCATGGGGGGTGACCCCTCACCTCCCCCATTCATGTGGTGGTAACTCCTCCACATTAAAATGCCTCTTCACATTCCCTTTTAAAGTCTCCACTTTAAATGCATTAAGTTTCTCCAAATTTAATGCTCTCTCATTTAATAAAACCCTTTTATTAAATTTATTCAGAATTTTGTTAATTACTTTAATTAACAAACATTCACATATAGCCCCTTGCAATATTTCAATATCACATGCAGAAACACTTTCTGCAATTTCACCCGAAACAATTTCCGGTTTCTATTGAAACAATTCCTGCGCTTTGCAATTCTTTCGTCTGAAACATATGTGCTCCAAAATGGTGTCCGGTAACTCTTAAGTGTGCCACCCTACGGTTCATGAATAATGCAGACATGATCGAGACCCTTCTCCGATCAATAATCAGCCAGGACACGGAGATCCAGATCGACTCCTACACATTCAACGATGACTCCTGTGATCATGAGAACCTTTAATGCTTGTAACTAAATCCCTTTGTCTCTCGATGTATTAGATATCTGAGATTCGATCATCGGTATCTCCATACCTAGTTTGATCTCGTTACCGACATGCACTCTTTTCTCGTTCCCGTGATATAACATTCTAGTGATCACATCACTTGCTTGCAAGCTATCCTAATGTGATATCACCGAGAGGGCCCAGAGTATATCTATCCGTCATCTGGATTGACAAATTCCACTCTTGATCCATGAGCCTCAACATAACACCTTCGTAGCACTGAACCCATCTTTATAGTCACCCTGTTACGGTGTGACGTTTGATGTTATCAAGATAATCTTTCGGTGTTAGCAATTAACATGATCTCATGGTCTAAGGATAAAGATTACTTCGTACGATGTTATAGCAATATAAACACAATGACTTGATCGTAATGCTATACTTCGGATGAATGTTCATCACATCATTCCACCAATGGTGTGACCTTGTTATTAACAACATCCAATGTCCATGATCAGGAAACCTTGATCATCCTGTTAATCAACAAGCTAGTCTATAAGAGAGGCATGACTAGGAACACTTTTTGTTTATTAAACACACATGTATTGATGTTTCCTATCAATACAATTATAGCATGCAAAATAAACATCTATCATATACAAGGAATACATAATAACAACTTTATTATTGCCTCTCAGGGCATATTTCCTTCACTTTCTTCCACCATTATATTGAGTCTCCACCTTCTAACTTTATGCACCTAATTTGAGAGCATAGTGGCCAATCTTAGTTCTATGTGCATTGTCCCGAGACTAGTTGATTGATGCATAACTTGATATTGCTTGTTTTAAACTATCGTATCTAGTCACTCTTATGAACTTTGAAGGTGTCCTATGAATTTATATTTGCTACTCTATTGAGGGACAAGCTGAATACTAGTATGCTATGTTTTCTTTATGTGAAACAAACAAACGTCTTGCAAAGTGTTGTTATTCATGAATCTTTTGTTTGTGCCTTTTCATGTTGCATCATAGTTTCTTTGCTTATTCCTAGAACTTTGTCTTTCATGTTATGATTGAAGTACTATGATCCCAGCTTTGAATGTTTTGCAAATACTTTGATCAAGTCTTTGATGGTGCATGTCACCTCAAAAATTATTTCTTTTTATCACTTACCTACTCGAGGACGAGCAGGAGTTAAGCTTGGGGATGTTGATACATTGCAAATGTATCTATAATTTTTGATGTTCCATGCTTGGTTTTATCCACTTTCTTGTGTTTTGTTCCAACTTTGGAGTAGACTAACCTATTAACAAGAGCCATAGTGCCAGCTGCCTATTTCTGCTATTTTTGGTTCTAGGAAAGACAGAAAATGAATATTCTCGGAATTGGACGGGACAAAAGCCAAAGTGCCTATTTTTCCAGAAGACTCCAGGAGCCAGAATACGAGATGGAGGAGGGCCGGCCAGCCACCACCTGGCCGCCGAGATGGGCCCGCCAGGTGGTGTGGTGGCTCCAGACCCCCCTCTCCTTCCGCCTATAAGTTGCCCTCGAACGAAAACCCTAAGTACCCAATCAAAATCACGAAGAGTCTGTAGCCGCGTCATCTTCATCCCTAGATCGGGAGGATCAAGCTCTTCCGGCACCTGTCAATAGGAGAGGGAATTCACCAGAGGCCTTCTTCATCACCATGCAAGCCTTGATTGATGCATGAGTAGTTCATCCTTGGACTACGGATCCATGTAGTAGCTAGATGGCTGGTTTCTCCTCCTTTGTGCTTTCATGTTTAGATCTTGTGAGCTCCGTTCATGATCAAGATCATCTATTTGTAATTCATACATGTTGTGTTTGTGGGGATCCGATGGATATTGAGATGCTATTTCAGATTGATTATTGATTCTATCATGTCTTTGTTATTTGAGAACTTGCATGCTTTCCGTTGTTAGTAGCTATCTTGGCCAAGTAGATGCTAGCAACTCCAAGAGTTAGTATTTATGCTCGATAGTGGGTTCATGCCTCTGGTAATCTGGGGAAGTGACAGAAATCTCTAAGGTACTAGATGTGCTATTGTTACTAGGGAGAAAACAACAATCTTTTGTTCATAGAACAATTGTATTGTTTACTTTACACGTAGTTCATAAAGCAATAATCTGTTGCTTGCAACTTAATACTAGTGGGGGCTCGGATGATAACCTAAAGGTGGATTATTAGTCATAGATGCAGTTGGATGGCGGTCTATGTATTATGTTGTAATGCCTAATCAAGTCTCAGGGGAGTCAAGATGATTAGTATATGCATGTATTGCTTTCTCGGTGTTTGTCAATTGCCCCGCTGTAATTTGTTCACCCAGCATGTTATGTATCTTAAGGGGAGCCACCTCTAGTGAACTATGGATCCCGGTCCTTTTCTTTACATACAATCTATAAACATTTCTTGCTTTGTGTTTACTTTTTTTTACTACTTTTCCATTTTCCATTGATCGTTTAATCCTTTGTTTTCCGCAAAACACGGTGAGATTGACAACCTCATCATGCAAGTTGGGGACAAAGTTGTGGTTGTGTTGCAGGTGCGCGTTGCTACTAGCACCGGTAGTGCATAAAGCAAGCTCAGCTAGTAACACCTTTGGGGTGTTTCCTTGCTCCTACTGGTTCGATTAAACCTTGGTTTCATAACTGAGGGAAAACTTACTGCTGTGCTCATCATACCTTCCTCTTGGGGTTCCCAACAAGCTCTACATCAACCACGAGCTAGCAGGGGGTTCGACGTTTTTCCAGAAGGAGTTCCGCTCCATCGCCACCACCAGATTCCACGAAACAGCACTAGAAACTCCGTTCCGCACTCACGGACGGGAATTGAGGACATCATAGCCATCATCATCACCATCGCTTCTCCATCGACCATTTATGTTTCCCCCATCTATGAGTGAGTAATCCCCCGCTGTAGGCTATGGGGATGGTAGGGATTGGATGAGATCGTTCATGTAATGGCATCAGATTGTTAGGGCATGATTCCTAGTATCTTTTATTAGTGCTTTATGACTTTGTTGCGACTTGTTATGCTTAATGCTTGTCACTAGGGCCCGAGTGCCATGATTTTAGATCTGAACATGGTATTGATTCATTATGATAGTATTGTTTATGGTCTTATCTGCAAGTTGTATACAGACGTTGTTGTCCGGAACCTATGGCCCTGAAGTGAGAGAAATCGGGATAACCGGAAGGGAATGGCTTTGATGTGAGGATCACATGTGTTCATGGAGTGTTAACGCTTTGCTCCGGTGCTTTATTAAAAGGAGCACCTTAATTGCCAGTAGTTCCCTAGAGGCCCCGCTGCAAACGGGCTGGCAGGACAAAAGATGTTGTGCAAGTTCTAATTGCGAGCACGTATGACTATATATGGAACACATGCCTAGGATTGTATAGTACTTGGATGCTTTATCTTATTTATCTGCAATTGCCCTATGTTCTAATTGCTATGTGGATTGTCTTGTCCATGCAACGCCCGTCGATCCATCCCTATGCCTACCGCATCAATCCCAATGCCATCGCTTTTGTTACCTTTGCTTTTACTTTGCTACTGCCGCTACTTTACTATTCCTACTACAAAACTATTGCTACTGGTAAACTGCTGTGAGCAAGATTGTTTCCAGGTGCAGCTGAATTGACAACTCAGTTGTTAAGGCTTATAAATATTCTTTGGCTCCCCTTGTGTCGAATCAATAAATTGGGTTTCACTTCCCTCGAAAATACTGCGATACACCCCCTATACTTGTGGGTCATTAAGACTATTTTCTGGCGCCGTTGCCGGGGAGCATAGGTTTATTTATCAAGTCCACTTGGATTCACTATTGTTCAAGCTAAGTTTATTTTCTCCTTGTTTGCTTGTTTCTTTAGCAAAAATACAAAAAAGGTAGTTCCTTCTCTAGTTGTTATTTTCATTGGTCTGTTATTGTCTTGCCTTATCATGCTTGTTGTCAATGGTTGGTTTCTTTGAAACTAAAGCTTATTGGCAAGGTGCGTTCACAGAAGATCAAAAATATTATTATAAGGAACACCGCTTGTCACAAAAAGGGAAACACTTATGGGAACAAATTGATAGATTGTATACCATTGCTAGAAACGTGTGCTCTACTTATAATGTTACTTATTGCTGTGATGAATCTTGTTGCAGAAAGAGGTATAAACATGTAACTACCTCGGTGAATTACGCTCTTAGTTACATGCCTGGATGAGCGAAAATGGTTAAAATAGTATGGTGGGGCCAAGGGCCACTCACAGGTAGACCTTTCGGCCGTCCTAACCATTTTTAGAACATCGGGACAAGAACGAGCGGTGTAATCAGCAGGCGAAGGGATCAACTACATACACAAGTGAGTATGTATGCAAGCCACATACAACAGTCCTCAGAGCCATTCCATCTAAAAGAAATAGAAATATTGCAATGCCATACGGCAAGATTCAAATATCCTAGATAGAGATAATAATTTAGGATAGCTCCTCATACATCAAACATCAGAGTATCAGGCGGAAGCGGAAGACAAGATCCGAGTACGGATAAGAAGCAAATTGGCATAAGATGCCACATAAATAAACACATCCCGCCCACAGATCTCACGGATCACCATTCCTGGAATCTCTACACCGAGTGATCGTTGCCAACATCGTCCGTCTCCTCCACCCAGTATCCATCTTGCGAATACACCTGTTCATCTGAATCAAACAATTTATCGTGTGAGACCCTAGGGGTACTCAGCAAGTCTTTATGCCTCTAAAGGGGACATAACCTGGGGTGACGCAATTGCAGCAAAAGATAAAAACTAACAAGTCTATAGATACTCGCTAACCATCCGCCTAACCAATGATATACGGATGTCCGTTAATTAGTAACAACAGTTATAACAGTATAATTAACAAATCCATCCTCCTTCTCGCTTACCAACGAGAAAGCGGACGAACAACCCATTTGTTGGAAGTTTTATTAACCATTCCATGAGTATTGCACTATTTACTAGTCAAGTACTTAGTCAAATTAAAAGCGGTACTTTAGTTATACTTGTCTATGATCGAGAATCTGTGCTCCAAGTCGTCCATAACCGCGGACACGGCTTTCAGAAAGATTTACCTAGGTGCACAAATAGCAACACACACTCGATCAACCTCGAAAAACCAAATCAAAACCCAACGAGGCATTCACGAAAAGCGATCACAGGATTCGAAATATTTAGGGGCCACCCCATTAAGCTACCCGAACGAAGTTGGCGGCTCGAGACGGACCCAAGGTTTGCGCCAATGGATGTAAACGATCGAACCCGAAAGTGTGGGCTTGTCGATACACAAAACACCATAATCCTAAATAGTACAGGTGCTCCTCGCACAATCTTAATTAAAGCAGTAAAGCATGTCATAAGTACAAGATAGTAATAAAGCCCCAAACTACTTTGTGGCCCCAAGAAATAAGAATGAATCAAGCTCTGGCTCAGGGGGGTCCACGGCCTCCCAAATGTGGATAGTGCGAATAGTCAAGGAACAGGAATCAAGTACTCGGGGTCCTACGGGACACAAGTGAGCATGAACAACCAAATAGCAGATATTGCTCACCGGTGCCACTTTCATTAGTTATCCCATTACTACTCAGGTTAAGTTGTTTAGGTACCTTGTTATCCATCAGACACTCACATACCCTACACATGTGTTCTCACCCGCATGGCTCAAACAACTCCTGTAGTAATGGCTCATGGGATGGAGGAACAAGCTTCGGTGGGGTTTAAAAGTAAAGGCTATGCAGTACTTGGGATTCAATTTAATGCAATCGCGACTCAATGATGCAAGAATAAGATAGAGGCAATAGGTACTATATGTGTGCAAGCATGTGGTAGTGCTTGCCTGGCAGATCAGTTGAAGCGAGAGAAGGATCTGGGTAGTGCTCCTGGGATTCCTGATATATCCCCTGCTCGGCGTCTATTCGAAAAAGAACCAAACAAACATGGGCCAACATAAATAGAGTGCACAAGCATATGAATTAAAATGCGATAAGCAAACAAGCATGCCATGATGAATGATGCACAATTCGCATGGCAATAATGTAGCATGGCATGGGTGAGGTATGGAGTACAAGAATAAAGCATTTTATTGAGTTTTATTCACATTTTATCCTCAAATAAGTTGCTGTATACTTTATATTTATATGATGCATGCTGCAATTTAGAACAAGGAGTGCATAGAAAGAACAGGCTCGTCGCGCTGATCGATTTAGACATATTATTTGTTGAATTTGGAGTTGTAGAACTAAAGTTATTAATTTATTAAGAAAAGGGGATTTTATTGTAATTTTAATCATCTCGAAAATTAAAGTGCTCAAATATTATTTTGAATGGCATATTTAAATTCCTCACATTTTTCTGATTCAAAAACATATATTATTTGTGTTATTTGGAATTACAAAACAAAAGTTATTTAAAACAGATTTAAATTTGAATTTAAACATTTTCTTAAAAGATTAAAACAAAACAGATAAGCAGAAAACCTTTTTCTACTCAACAGACCAGCCCAGTCTGACGAAAGTGGGTCCTGACCGGGTGACACGGCATGAAAAAGATTTTGCACCAAGATAGAGGCTAGCCCAGAGGTCGACGGCGGGTCTGACGGGAAGAGGGCCCACGTGATGGGCAGTGGGTTGACAATGTAGCGCAGAGGAGTGCCGTTGGGGTGAAAGCTGGGGTTTTCGTGAAACGGTCAGGACGCCGACAGTGGGGTCGCGAGTACCGCGGGTTGAGCGAGAGATAAAAGGGGGGCTATTTGCAAAGCGTCAACTTCCCGTACTGTTGATCTTCTCTGCACACAGCTGACAGATCGGTGCTCGACCGCGACAGAGCGCAGCGCGGGGGATCGAACCGGTGACTGGGCGCGCATGAGGTGGTAGCCATCGCGGCTGGTTGTAGGAGGAGCTAGGGCGTGAGGTGTAGGCGCGAGGCGCGCGAATACACATGCACGGCGCGACCGAGAGCGCCGCGAACGTCCGGCGAGTACGGGCCTCGACGCGCGAGAGGAAGTGTCAAGGAGGGTCCAAGGCTCACCGCGAGGTGGTCGACGGTGATGGATCGGGCCGGGGAGCGATGGAACAACGACGATACAGACGAACAGCGGTGCTAGGGTTTCAGTGTGCGCGTCGATGTTCGGCGTGTACTGGGCCTTCTCCTCCTCGCTGCTGGGTACGGGGCGACGCAGGGTGCTCCACCGGTTCTACCTCGACGACCATAAGCCATGCCCGTCGACAGTTTTGTAGAGGGGAGGGGAAGGCCGAGGTGGTGGCCGAAGTTGGAGAGGAGAGATGGCAGGCAGGTGTGGGGAGAAGAAGGGCGAGGCCCTGGGGATCAAGGGATGTAGAGGAGGCGTGGGGAAGGAGATAAAGGCAAGGGGAAGGAAGGTGCCGTGGGGGAGCGGTGTAGAGAGAAAAGGTGGCCTCGGTCGCCTTTTCCTCCCTCTCCTTCACGTGCTCGGTGTGGACGATCAGGGCAGGGGTGGTGGCTGTGGTGGGCCAGAGAGTAGAGGAGAGAGGCTGGGTGGTGGGGCTACAGGTCGGAGAGAGGCCGAGAGAGAGAGGGAGGGTCGGGTAGCTAGGGTAGATTAGAGAGGGGTGGCTCGGTTTAGGGTTTTGGTTAGGGGTAGAGAGGGTAGCTAGGGTGGGTCCCTGCTGGCAGAGAGAGAAAGATGCTAGCCTCGGCATGGGGGGTCTTGCATGGGATTAGGGTTTAGTTAGATATTAGGGTTTGGAGAGAGGATTAGCGAGAGAGGGTGAGGCCTTAGGGTAGGCTTAGGGTTTAAGGGGTAGGGGATTAGGGTTTAACCCCTAAGGACAAGCATGAGGTAGCAAGGGTGGTGAGGGGAAAAAGTGGTGTAGGGTTTTGTGAAGGGTTTGAAATGATCAACACATGGCATGCATGGATGGGGATGGTAAGGAAAACAAGATCAAGGTGAAAAGAAATGAGAGAGAAAAGGAGAGCTCACAAGAATGATCCACTCAAAAATCCCAAGCAAAACCAAGGGAGATCAAAAGGTGGTGATTGTTGCATGGCCCATGCAAGGCATTAAATACCATGTTTTAATCTTGTGAAAACAAAATAAATAATCATGGCTTTTATACATGTGCATTCCAAAATGATGGAGTAAGGCCAAGCTAAAAGAATAAAAGAATGTTCCATGTGGAGTAGATGGAGATGCTCATATTTGAATAAAAATGGGACATGCTAGTGTGTATGTGCCACTAGGTATTTAGTAAGCCCAAAAATATCCCAACATGAACATAAGTCCATAATAACCCATATGAAAGCTAGGAAAAAGGGGCACCACTCATAATGCATGCAAAGGTGGCTCCACATATTAATAATGTGAAAACAACATGATGCAAATATGAGAGCATGTGAAAAAAAAGAATTGGATCCATCCCAACCCACATGAGCTAGAGGTAAAACCAAATAAAATGCAATGCTCACATATGGTGGAATGGTGGAATGATGGGGTGGTGACAAGAAAGGTGGTGGAGTTGAATAAAAGATATGCCCCCAACTCAACTTGGGCATCAAGCATTTATCAAGAACCAAATAAAATATATCAAGAGGCAAATCCAATTAATAATGCATATGGGATAAGAACCAAATGAAAAGGGTTTTATATGATGCTCCAATGTAAGGTGGCATGATGACATGAGCATGATATAATTATGTTGCAACAATTATATGTAGGAAGTAGCCTTATATTACTAGACCATGTAGCATTACATATGTTAGACAAAAGGGATGCTACAACTCTCCCCCATGAAACAGGAATCTCGCCCCGAGATTCTAGGAAGAAGAAGAAGACACGGAGAGGGTAGGATACTTGGCACGGAGCTCATCCTCGCGTTCCCAAGTGGCTTCATCCACGGAATGGTGCAACCACTGCACCTTGCAGAACTTGATGGACTTGTTGCGAGTCCTTCTTTCTGCGACTTCAAGGATTTTTATGGGGTGTTCTTGATAAGACAGATCTTCTTGGAGATTGATAAGCTCATCGTCCACGGTCCTGCCGGGATCCTTGAAGCACTTCTTGAGTTGAGAGATGTGGAAAACATCATGGACCTTGAGTTTTTCAGGAAGCTCAAGAGCATAAGCAACTTCTCCTCTTCTTCCACGAACTTTGAAAGGACCGATGTATTTAGGAGCCAGCTTTCCTTTGGTACCAAAGCAGTGCGTGCCTCTCATGGGAGTGACATGAAGGTAAACGAGATCACCAGGGACATACTCCATGTCCGTGTGCTTTCTGTCATAATTGCTCTTCTGGCGACTTTGAGCAATCTTCAGATTTTCAAGAATGATGTGAACCTTCTCCTCCACTTGAGTTACAATGTCAGGGCCAAACAATATTCTTTCACCTGCGCCCAACCAACCAATCGGAGTTCTGCATTTGCGACCATAGAGAGCCTCAAATGGTGCCATATTTAGACTTTTCTGGAAGCTGTTGTTGTAAGAGAATTCAGCATAAGGAAGACATTCTTCCCACTTCATGTCGAAAGAGATAACGCAAGAACGGAGCATATCTTCTAGAATCTGATTGATCCTTTCGACTTGTCCTTGCGACTGAGGGTGGTAAGCTGTGCTGAAGTTCAATTTTGTTCCCAAAGCATTTTGGAAACTTCCCCAGAACTTGGAAGTGAAGATACTTCCACGGTATGAACTGATCTCAAAAGGAACCCCATACAGAGAGACAATTCTATTGATATAGAGCTCAGCCAACTGAATTGCAGAAATTGTTTCCTTGACGGGAAAGAAGTGAGCCACTTTAGAAAGCATGTCGATGACAACAAAGATTGCATTGTTGACCTTCTGCGACCTTGGAAAACCAGTTATGAAGTCCATCTCTACTTTCTCCCATTTCCATTCTGGAGGTTTCAATGGTTGTAGAAGACCGGAAGGTTTCAGATGGACAGCTTTAACTCTGCGGCAGACATCACACTCCGAGACATATTTGGCACAATATCGTTTCAACCCAGGCAACCAATACTGTGTTTTCAAGTCCATGTACATCTTAGTGCTGCCAAGGTGAATAGAAAGAACAGAATCATGCGCCTCCTTAAGAACTTGTTTTCAATCCCGGTCGCTCGTAACTAACATCCGGTTTTCAAAGAATAGAGCTCCTTGATCATCGACATGGAAGGACTCATACCTCGGCAGTTGAATGTTGGAGATTATGTTTTTGGCATAAGCATCACCTCGCTGACTAGCACGAATCTTTTCTTCCAAGAGAGGGGTTGCCAGAAGATTCAGAAGATATCCTTGATCCACAATTTCAAGGTTGAGCTGATGGAATTCCTCACACAAGAGAGACTGTTGTTCTTCCACCATGAGGTTGCTAACATAAGCTTTGCAGCTGAGAGCATCGTCCATGACATTAGCTTTGCCCGGAGTATAGTTGATGGTCAAATCGAAATCATTAATTGCTTCAATCCACCTCCTCCGACGAAGGTTGAGATCAGGCTGTGCGAAGATATACTTCAGACTCTTGTGATCAGAAAAGATCTCACAACGGTTGCCAAGCAAGTAGTGCCTCCACATTTTCAAAGCAAAGACAACTACTGCGAGTTCAAGGTCATGTGTTGGATAGTTGATCTCATGCGTCTTCAACTGTCGAGAGGCATAAGCAACAACTTGTTTTTCTTGCATAAGGACCACACCCAATCCTTGCAAAGAGGCGTCACATAATATCTGGAAAGGCTTGGATGTATCTGGAGGAATCAAGACTGGTGTGGAAGTGAGCTTTTCTTTGAGTGTTTCAAAGCTTGCTTGACATGCAGGAGTCCAAAGGTATTTCTTGCCTTTCTTGAGGAGATCGGTAAGAGGCTTCACAATCTTCGAGAAGTTCTGCACGAAGCGACGGCAGTAACTAGCCAAACCAAGGAAACTCCAGACTTCTTTGATGTTTACAGGAGGAAGCCAGTCAACAATTGTCTTTATAGTTTCTGGGTTGACAGCAATGCCCTTGGCAGAGATGACGTGACCAAGATAGGTGACTTGAGGTAGCCAGAACTCACATTTGGAGAACTTTGCATACAGTAGGTTCTCACGAAGCTTGTTTAGGACACACCGAAGGTGTTCTTCATGTTCTTCCTTTGACTTAGAATAGACTAGGATGTCATCTAGATAGACCACAACGAACTTATCAAGATACTCCATGAAGACCGAGTTCATAAGCCTCGAGAAGGTGGCAGTGCGCAGGAGACCGAAAGACATGACCGTGTACTCATACAGGCCATAGCGGGTGGTGAAAGCTGTTTTAGGAACATCTTCCTTGCGAATCTTGATTTGATGGTAACCACTTCGCAAGTCAAGCTTAGAGAAAACCACAGCTCCAGCTAGCTGGTCGAAGAGATCATTAATCCGCGGAAGGGGATATTTATTCTTGATGGTTTTAGCATTGAGAGCCCGATAGTCAACACAAAGTCTATCAGTCTTGTCTCGCTTCTTCACAAACATGGTTGGGCTACCCCAAGAAGAAGTACCATGCTGAATGAAACCCAACTTTTCTTGTTCATCAAGCTGACGTTTGAGATCAGCCAACTCAGCAGGACCCATTTTATAAGGTCGCTTGGAGATAGGAGCGATACCAGGTTCAAGCTCAATCACAAACTCGACCTCTCGGTCAGGAGGCATACCTGGCAACTCTTCAGGAAAGACATCTGGAAACTCACAGACCACCGGAACACTCTGAATAGCTTCCATAGCATCATCATTCAGAGCCGCCAAAGAGAAAAGCTGAATTACAGGAGTCAGACTTGGAGAATAGACTATATGACCTACAGGAATTTTCAGAGAAAGCGAGCGTTCAGCACAATCAATCACAGCCGCATTTGCTGTTAACCAATCCATGCCCAAAATAACATCAATGTCAGAGTTGCCCAGAATAATTAAGGAAGCCGGGAACAAAGAACCACCAATCTCAATTTGATTACCATGGCTGATTTTAGAAGATGCCATTGTTGCTCCAGGAGAAAGGACCATTAACCTCTTAGGGAGAGGATCCATAAGTAACCCATTCACATCAGCAAAACTTGTGGAGATAAAAGAATGCGATGCACCAGGATCAAACAAAACTCGTGCAGGAACTGAGTTAACAGGAAGCATACCCATCACAACTCCAGGTGCATGCTCAGCTTGAGCGACATTGACACAGTTGGCACGAGCAACAGTAGACCCGGGCTTGGTGTTGATGTTGAGATCCCGAGGTGGAGGTGCACGAACCATAGAAGACTTTGCCGCAGGTCGTGGAGGTGGTGGAGGAAGAGCTTTGTTGTTCATAGGACAATTCCAGTGTTGATGCCCAGTGTTCCCACAAGTGTAACAAGCACCAGGTGGACGTGGAGCAACGTAGCCAGGGACTCCGCTAGGCGCTCCAGGGTAGTTGTGGTTGTAGCCCCTGGGAGCAGCAGTGAAGGAGTTTGGTGGCCTTGCCGCGTAGCTTGAAGGTCTTGGTGGAGCCAGGAGCGACGGTGGGGTGTTAGGAACCCAGACACGACGCTTAGAAGGAGCTGACATAGCTGAAGAGCTTGCTGCATCACGGTTGTGTTTATTGGACTCCTCGAACACTTGCCTACTTGCTTCTTCCTGCAGAGCTGTATGTTGGAGTTCCAGAAAAGACGCCGGCCTTGCATGTGTGATTGCATATTTAATTGATGCATTGAGCCCTTGTCTGAACCTCTTTTGCTTCTTCTTGTCATCAGAGATCTCATCGCCACCATACCGAGAAAGGTTCATGAACTTTCTGATGTAGGTATTGACATTGTCATTGCCCTGCTTGAGGTTGAGAAACACTTCCTTCATCCTCTCCATGACAATTTCTGACAGATATTGCTCTTTGAAAGCTCCAGTGAAATGTTCCCAAGTAGGCTGAAAACCAGTGTAGTTTGCCTTGAGGTAATTCTCCCACCACAGAGCTGCATCTCCCTTCAGAAGGTGAGTGGCACATTTTACCCATTCTTGCTTAGGAACATCAGCAAATACCAAGAATCCTTGACATCTCACGCAACCAATCATCCGCATCAAGTGGTGATCGGACACCTCAAAGTGGCGCTGGTTGAACTTCGTGAAGCTTTGATGTCTCCTCGCTTGGGAGGTGGAGGTAGAACAAACTCATTCCTCCTGACACTTTCTTCAAAACGCTGTTGGTTCTGCTGTATTGTACCCAAGGCATTAGCAATACTTGTCAACGCAGCCCCCAGTTCAGGTGGTATGTCCTCCTCAGAACGGCGTGGTGGTGCCATCCTGTGATTGATATAAAACACAAGTTAGTACCATAATGGAGAATAATAATAATCCAAAATAGTACCAAGATGGAATTAACCAAGATTTAAAGGATACAAATTACTAAGATGATATTAAAATATCAACAAAGTTCAAAGCACCTAGAAGATATTAAGTATATCGCACACGACTGAACAAGGAGTGTGGTACACAAGCTAACAAAGAAAAAATTTCCACAAATTTCGGCATTAAAAAACCACTATATGCGCAAAACCACTTAACGAATCAAGATTAGTAACTCTACCAATTCAATATACAAAAGCGAATGATAAAAGTAGTGGTATGGTCGCGACTCCATCCCGCACTCGAATCATTACTCCGCACATGAATAAGTAAAACACATATCCCAACACCTTCTTCTTAAGAGGAACCTAAAGATTAGTAACTACGGAAACGAACACCCAAAACAAGATAACATCGGATAACAAAGAGTAAGACAGATCGAACCGGTATACAACAAATCAGATAGATCGCGTCGGTTTACAAAGGCCTGTCGGTATGGAATGTACCAACATTTGATAACCAAAAGGCAGATAGAGATAACATTTGGATGCAACAGATAGACAAGGAATTCACACACACACACAACCTATGGTACTACGGAACCCAGAACACGTGAATCCTAGTTTGAATTTTAGAAGAGGATTCAAAACGTTACACTTCCTTACCAGAGAGTGGGTGGGTGGGTAAGAAGAAAAATGGAAGCAGTCCTACTCTCACGTTTTTGTTTTTCCCTAGTATACATAGCTACCAAAAATATTTGCTAGACTGACAACGACCATTTGGCTGAGACCCTGAAGGGCGGGATGGCTCTGATACCAATTGTAACTACCTCGGTGAATTACGCTCTTAGTTACATGCCTGGATGAGCGAAAATGGTTAAAATAGTACGGTGGGGCCAAGGGCCACTCACAGGTAGACCTTTCGGCCGTCCTAACCATTTTCAGAACATCAGGACAAGAACGAGCGGCGTAATCGGCAGGCGAAGGGATCAACTACATACACAAGTGAGTATATATGCAAGCCACATACAACAGTCCTCAGAGCCATTCCATCTAAAAGAAATAGAAATATTGCAATGCCATCAAGGTTCAAATATCCTAGATAGAGATAATAATTTAGGATAGCTCCTCATACATCAAACATCAGAGTATCAAGCGAAAGCGGAAGACAAGATCGGAGTACGGATAAGAAGCAAATCGGCATAAGATGCCACATAAATAAACACATCCTGCCCATAGATCTCACGGATCCCCGTTCCTGGAATCTCTACACTGAGTGATCGTTGCCAACATCGTCCGTCTCCTCCACCCAGTATCCATCTTGCGAATGTACCTGTTCATCTGAATCAAACAATTTATCGTGTGAGACCCTAGGGGTACTCAGCAAGTCTTTATGCCTCTAAAGGGGACATAACCTGGGGTGACGCAATTGTAGCAAAAGATAATAACTAACAAGTCTATAGATACTCGCTAACCATCCGCCTAACCAATGATAAACGGATGTCCGTTAATTAGTAACAATAGTTATAACAGTATAATTAACAGATCCATCCTCCTTCTCGCTTACCAACGAGAAAGCGGATGAACAACCCATCCGTTGGCAGTTTTATTAACCATTCCATGAGTATTGCACTATTTACTAGTCAAGTACTTAGTCAAATTAAAAGCGGTACTTTAGTTATAGTTGTCTATGATCGAGAATTTGTGCTCCAAGTCGTCCATAACCGCGGACACGGCTTTCAAAAAGATTTACCCTGCAGGGGTGCACAAATAGCAACACACACTCGATCAACCTCGGAAAAACCAAATCAAAACCCAACAAGGCATTCACGACAAAGCGATCACAGGATTCAGAAATATTTCAGGGGGCCACCCCATTAAGCTACCCGCAATGAAGTTGGCCGACTCCGAGACGGACCCAAGGTTTGCGCCAATGGCTGTAAACAACTGGGAACCCGAAAGTGTGACTGGGCTTGTCGATACCGCGAAAACACTCCGCAATCCTAAACAGTACAGGTGCTCCTCGCACAATCTTAATTAAATTAGTAAAGCATGGCATAAGTACAGGACAGTAATAAAGCCCCAAACTACTTTGTGGCCCCAAGAAATAAGAATGAATCAAGCTCTGGCTCAGGGGGGTCCACGGCCTCCCGGATGTGGATAGTGCGAATAGTCAAGGAACAGGAATCAAGTACTCAGGGTCCTACGGGACACAAGTGAGCATGAACAACCAAATAGCAGATATTGCTCACCGGTGCCACTTTCATTAGTTATCCCATTAGTACTCAGGTTAAGTTGTTTAGGTACCTCGTTATCCATTAGACACTCACATACCCTACACATGCTGTTCTACGACCCGCATGGCTCCAACAACTCCTGTAGTAATGGCTCATGGGATGGAGGAACAAGCTTCGATGGGGTTTAAAAGTAAAGGCTATGCAGTACTTGGGATTCAATTTAATGCAATCGCGACTCAATGATGCAAGAATAAGATAGAGGCAATAGGTACTATATGTATGCAAGCATGTGGTAGTGCTTTTGCCGCGATCGCTTGAAGCGAGAGAAGGATCTGGGTAGTGCTCCTGGGATTCCTGATATATCCCCTGCTCGGCGTCTATTCGAAGAAGAACCAAACAAACATGGGCCAACATAAATAGAGTGCACAAGCATATGAATTAAAATGCGACAAGCAAACAAGCATGCCATAATGAATGATGCACAATTCGCATGGCAATAATGTCGCATGGCATGGGTGAGGTGTGGCGTACAAGAATAAAGCATTTTATTGAGTTTTAGTCACATTTTATCCTCAAATAAGTTGCTGTATACTTTATATTTATATGATGCATGCTTCAATTCATAACAAGGAGTGCATAGAAAGAACGGTCTCGTCGCGCTGATCGATTTAGACATATTATTTGTTGAATTTGGAGTTGTAGAAATAAAGTTATTAATTTATTAAGAAAAGGGGATTTTATTGTAATTTTAATCATCTCGAAAATTAAAGTGCTCAAATATTATTTTGAATGGCATATTTAAATTCCTCACATTTTTCTGATTCAAAAACATATATTATTTGTGTTATTTGGAATTACAAAACAAAAGTTATTAAAAACAGATTTAAATTTGAATTTAAACATTTTCTTAAAAGATTAAACAAAAGCAGATAGAAAACCTTTTTCTGCGGACCCAGCCCCAGAGCAGCCGAGTGGGGTAAATCTATTTGGGTGACAATGTGTGGCGAAAAAGATTTTTGCACCTAGCCAGACAGTGGGTCCGGCCCGTGAGGTCGACGTATGGGGAAGGGCCCACGTGATGCGTGGGAGTTGACCACGTGGCGCAGCGAGGGGAGTTCGGGTTGGGGGCCTGGAAAGCTGGGCGGTTTTCGTGAAAAACGAGGACATCGACAGTGGGGGTCGCGAGTACCGCGGGTTGAGCGAGAGATAAAAGGGGGGCTATTTGCAAAGCGCCAATCGCCTGCATTTATTGATCTTCTCTGCACAACCGATGATCGGTGCTCGACGCGCTGGGCTCGAACTGGTGACTGGGCGCGGCATGAGGCGGTAGCCACTGCGGCGGCTGGTTGTTGTTGTAAGGAGGGAGCTAGGCGGCTAGGTGAGGTGTAGTGCGGCGCGGAGGCGTGCAGAAGCACATGCACGCTGGCGCACCGAGAGCGCTCGGCGCAACGTCCGGTGAGTACGGGCCTCGACGGCGCGAGAGGAAGTGTCAAGGGGGGTCCAGGGCTCACTGCGAGGTGGTCGACGGTGATGGATCGGGCGGGGGAGCGACGGAACGGTGGCGCTAGGGTTTCGGTGTGCGCGCTGGTGTTAGGCGTGTACTGGGCCTTCTCCTCCTCGCTGCTGGGTATGGGGCGATGCAGGGTGCTCCACCGGTTCTACCTCGACGACCACAAGCCACGCCCACCGACAGTTTTGTAGAGGGGAGGGGAAGGCCGAGGTGGTAGCCGAAGTTGGAGAGGAGCGATGGCAGGCAGGTCGTGGGGAGAAGAAGGGTGAGGCCTTGGGGATCTAGGGATGTAGAGGAGGCGTGGGGAAGGAGATAATGGCGAGGGGAAGGAAGGTGCCGTGCGGGAGCGGGGTAGAGAGAAAAGGTGGCCTCGGTCATGTTTTCCTCCCTCTCCTTCACGTGCTCGGCGTGGATGATCAGGGCAGGGGCAGGGGCAGGGTGTGGCTGCAGGTGGGCCAGAGAGAGTAGAGGGAGGACTGGCTCGGGTGGTGGGGCTACAGGTCAGGGAGAGAGGGAGAGAGGCCGAGAGAGAGAGAGGGAGGGTCGGGTAGCTAGGGTAGATTAGAGAGGGGTGGCTCGGTTTAGGGTTTTGGTTAGGGGTAGAGAGGGTAGCTAGGGTGGGTCCCTGCTGGCAGAGAGAGAGAAAGATGCTAGCCTCGGCATGGGGGGTCTTGCATGGGATTAGGGTTTAGTTAGATATTAGGGTTTGGAGGGAGGGTTAGCGAGAGAGGGTGAGGCCTTAGGGTAGGCTTAGGGTTTAAGGGGTAGGGGATTAGGGTTTAACCCCTAAGGACAAGCATGAGGTAGCAAGGGTGGTGAGGGGAAAAAGTGGTGTAGGGTTTTTTGAAGGGTTTGAAATGATCAACACATGGCATGCATGTATGGGGATGGTAAGGAAAACAAGATCAAGGTGAAAAGAATTGAGAGAGAAAAGGAGAGCTCACAAGAATGATCCACTCAAAAATCCCAAGCAAAACCAAGGGAGATCAAAAGGTGGTGATTGTTGCATGGCCCATGCAAGGCATTAAATACCATGTTTTAATCTTGTGAAAACAAAATAAATAATCATGGCTTTTATACATGTGCATTCCAAACTGATGGAGTAAGGCCAAGCTAAAAGAATAAAAGAATGTTCCATGTGGAGTAGATGGAGATGCTCATATTTGAATAAAAATGGGACATGCTAGTGTGTATGTGCCACTAGGTATTTAGTAAGCCCAAAAATATCCCAACATGAACATAAGTCCATAATAACCCATATGAAAGCTAGGAAAAAGGGGCACCACTCATAATGCATGCAAAGGTGGCTCCACATATTCATAATGTGAAAACAACATGATGCAAATATGAGAGCATGTGAAAAAAAATAGAATTGGATCCATCGCAACCCACATGAGCTAGAGGTAAAACCAAATAAAATGCAATGCTCACATATGGTGGAATGGTGGAATGATGGGGTGGTGACAAGAAAGGTGGTGGAGTTGAATAAAAGATATGCCCCAACTCAACTTGGGCATCAAGCATTTATCAAGAACCAAATACAATATATCAAGAGGCAAATCCAATTAATAATGCATATGGGATAAGTACAAAATGAAAAGGGTTTTATATGATGCTCCAATGCAAGGTGGCATGATGACATGAGCATGATATAATTAGGTTGCAACAATTATATGTAGGAAGTAGCCATTATATTACTAGACCATGTAGCATTACATATGTTAGACAGAAGGGATGCTACAAAACACCTCCCTTTTCAATGTGAGTATAATGATAATGATACCATATCTTCTTATGCTAAAGGAATTTATGACTTTTATGATGCGGAACAAATTGAAGAATTTATTGCTTGGAAGGGTGCTTTTGAACTTGCTAGTTTGCTTGAAAGTATTGATGATTCACCTTACAAATATGAGGTTTATGGTATACTTAAATTTTGCTTTGATAATTACAAGGATGAAAATGGCTATATCCTTGAATATTTTAATAGATGTTTTCCACAAATGGAAGAGACTAATGCCTTGCAGGATCCTATGGAAGAAGAAATTGATGAACCTGAAATCTCATTAGATGAAAAAGAGGAGGAGAGTGATGAAAAAAAGGAGGAAGAATGGATTAGCTACCCATGCCTACCTTCTAATGAGAGTAACTCTTTATCCCTCACATTATTTGATTGTCCTCCGTGCTTACTAAAGGAGGATGAATGTTATGTTCCTGAGGATTCTTTTGAAAATGTTTATAATAAAGCTCTAGTGCTTGTAGATCATGAAAAGCATGCTTTATGTGATAGTTATATTGTTGAGTTTATTCATGAGGCTACTGAAAATTATTATGAGAGAGGAAATATGGTTGTGGTATTGAAACACCTCTCTATGTGCTGAAAGTTTTGAAGTTACTCTTGTTTTATCTTCCTATGCTTGTCACTTTGTTCTTTGTGAATTTATTTGCATACACGATTCCTATGTATAGGAAGTGGGTTAGACTTAAATGTGTTTTGAATTTGCTTCTTGATGCTCTCTTTTACTTCAACTCATATTTCTTATGTGAGCATCCTCTCAAACTTTTATGCCTAAAGATGATATTATGCCTATTATTCTTGGGAGACCTTTTCTTAATACTGCAGGAGCTGTTATTAATTGTAATCAAGGAAAGGTGACCTTCAATGTTAATGACAAGGAACACACTGTCTATTTCCCCAAGAAGATTGAAAGAACTTATGTTTTGAATTCAATTGAACATGGTGAGGATATTCAAGTTGGAGAAATATATTGTCCCATACCAAGAGAAAAATTTGAAACTATTATGATTGGGACCATTGCTATCAAGGTTGAGGTAACATAATCATTAGTGGAATACAAAGTTTTGTGTCATATGAAATTGTTTTGGTAAGAATACCTGATCAACCTTGTTAACAAAAGGATTTCATTAAACAAAACAATGTTTTCACCATGATTATCTCCGCTTACTTCTATTCTATACATTTTAGTTTTTGCTTATGCCTAACTTAAAGGCGTTAAAGAAAAGTACTTATTGGGAGATAACCCAAAAGTTTTAGATGAGTCTTGGAAGTTATTACTTCAGTAATAACCGCTCCTTATCCTTTTTATTTACTTTTTGTGCCAAGAGTAACCTCTAATGAGAGAGAAGTAATGATTGGGAAAGTTGCTGTCCCGAAACAGATTTCTGTGTTTCACCGTAAAAATTCGTGTAAAATATCTGAACGTATTTTTGAGGCATGAATTTTTGTGCTTCTGCCCCAGATTGTTATCTAACTTTCTTTAGTTCAACACTTTTCGATTTGAGCAACAGAAGGTCTTCGAAAAAATTCGTCTTTACCTGCTGGTCTGTTTTGACAGATTTCTGCCTTTATTTGCATTTGCTTCTTGTTGGTTCCTTTTTGAGTTCTTTTGGGGAATTGAGCTTATTGAGGGAAATGCTACCGTAGATAGTGTTTTAATGGAAGTTTATTTGGTGTTAGAACTGAACCTTATGACTTATTTATCTTGAGTGCACTAATGTTGCTAATAAAGATTGTGTGAAGTTTTGTATGAAGGAAAAATTCCAGGTGTATGGAAGGAATGAGTAATGAGATGAAGGATGGATTAAAGCTCAAGCTTGGGGATGCCACGCGTGTCACCCCAAGAAATATCTAAGAAGTACAAGCGTCAAAGCTTGGGGATGCCCAAGGCATCCCCTACTTCATCAATAAAAATCCTAGGTTTCTTCCAAACACTTTATTTTTATTGTTTCATGCACAATTGTGTTGTTCTTAGAGCATCTTCTTTTTCTTTTTAGTTTTGTTTTTTAGTTTGCGTGGTTTGCTTAGTTTGCTGAATAAATTGGTTGGACCCCCTCTTTCATACATTTGTTTTCAAATAGTTTGGTTTGAATTGGAAAAGAGTAGGAAAGCATGGTTAAGTGGTAAAGAGAGCTTGTTTTTGACTGTGGCCTATGCTTTGTCATGCCATGCTTGATATTGTTTTGGCTTTATGATTAGTATTCTTTGTTGTAGCATGACTTGTTATAAACAATTGAGATTGCTTAATGTGCCTTGGATGAATCATGCGTTGTTTTAGCATATTAAAGCATAGTATAGTGGTATTCTCCTTTGATGCTTTATTTGGGTTGACTTGGCACATGCTCACACCACGTTATGACTATCCCAAGTCACCATAAGCCTTTATGATCCTTTAGTTTTCAACTTGTAGTATCACTTTATGCTTTGATCAATGATGTTTTGTCGCTCTGCATGGTTATGTCCATTATTGCTCTCTCGTTTGTCGCTCCCTTACTATTGCTAGCCTTCACTTTCACTGAGTATGTTTTACTCATGTTTCCAACTCCCTAAAACCAAATATTGCCAAAGTGTCCACCATACCTGCCTATTAGCATCATTTGCTACTTCCGTGCATATTCAATATGCCTTGTTTTCTTCCGAATAAAATGTTTGCTTGCTTTGAGAAAGTTAGTTAGTAAAGCTCTCACGAACTTGATGGCACACTTTATTTCCTGCACTTAATAAACCTGAAGCATTGTGAACTCTCCATGAAAGTTATATGCTTGCGAATTATAGGCTGGGGATTAGCAGAACCGTGCTGTCACGGGGAACGCTTTCAACACTTGTAAATATATACCCAGTTGATACCTTGCTCTTTTGTTTGCGGTTTGTCGTCGGTGTGAAATAAAAGGGGAGCTTGTAAGTCCATGGAGTTATGTATGTGTGTTAGAGAAACGCCTGGGCCGCTGGTCTAATCCATGCTGACATGGTGAAAACCTGTAGCGTAACCATAATGATATATATGAAGCATTCTTCTTATAAAAAAGAGAGAGATAGCTATTGAGAAAAAGAAAAAAAAGAGATACTATGAAAAGAGGAAAGAGAGAAAAAAGCACCATTTTCCCGTGGTAAATAAGAAGATTGCTGAGATACTCATTGTCTGCTTGCCTTGTCATTTTGATATGGGGATTCTTCCGTATCATCGGGCAAGGGGTACCCTATTGGCGGTTCTCAATGATACGCACATACTTACGATGACAAGAACTTACTGGTAACTAAAGTTGAGTAGCATGAGGAGCGACCCTCGTACTCAAGGGACTTGGGATTTTCAGTTTATAGTCTGTCAAGCATATAACTCAGATTGGACCTCATTTTCACCTTAACCACATGAAAGATGCTTATGATAGGGGCAATGGGATCTCAAAGCTAACGAGTATCATACTTTCAGCATTTGGAAGCCTTTCAAACTATTCAAAACATTTTCTTTTACTTGTTGAGTCTCCACATATTCTTTGAGCACTTTCTTGAGAGCATAGTGGCCATTCTTAGTTCTATGTGCATTGTCCCAAGACTTGTTGATTGATGCATACCTTGATATTGCTTGTTTTAAACTATTTGTATCTAGTCACTCTTGTAAACTTTCAAGGTGTCCTATGCATTTATGTTTGCTACTCTATGAGGGACAAGCTAAATGCCACTATGCTATGTTTTCTTTATGTGAAACAAACAAACGTCTTGCAAAGCATTGTTATTCATGAATCTTTTGTTTGTGCCTTTTCATGTTGCATCATAGTTTCTTTGTCTTATTGCTAGAACTTTGTCTGTCATGTTATGATTGAAGTACTATGATCCCAGATTTGAATGTTTTACAAATACTTTGATCAAGTCTTTGATGGTGCATGTCACCTCAAAAATTATTCTTTCTTTTTATCACTTACCTACTCGTGGACGAGCAGGAGTTAAGCTTGGGGATGTTGATACATTGCAAATGTATCTATAATTTTTGATGCTCCAAGCTTGGTTTGATCCACTTTCTTGTGTTTTGTCCACACTTTGGAGTACTTTTCATATGATTTCTTGGACTAACCTATTAACAAGAGCCACAGTGCCAGCTGCCTATTTTCTGCTACTTTTGGTTCCAGGAAAGTCAGAAAATGAATATTCTCAGAATTGGACGGGACAAAATCCAAAGTGCCTATTTTTCCAGAAGACTCTAGGAGCCAGAATACGAGACGAAGGATGGCCAGGGGCTAGCCACACCCCCCAGGCGCGGGCTGGGCCTGCCGTGCCAGGGCATGGTGTGGTGGCCCTAGGCACCCCCTCGGTCTCCCTCTTCGCCTATAAGAAGCCTTCTGACCTAAAAACTCTGGGGGGGGTCGACGTTTTTCCAGAAGGAGTTCTGCTCCGCCGCCACCACCAGATTCCACGAAACAGCACCAGAAACTCTGTTGTGGCACCCTGCCAGGACGGGGAATTGAAGGAGATCATCGCCATCATCATCACCATCGCTTCTCCATCAACCATCCATGTTTCCCCCATCTATAAGTGAGTAATCCCCCGCTGTAGGGTATGGGGATGGTAGGGATTGGATGAGATCGTTCATGTACTGGCATCAGATTGTTAGGGCATGGTGCCTAGTATCTTTTATTAGTGCTTTATGACTTTGTTGCGACTTGTTGTGCTTAATGCTTATCACTAGGGCCCGAGTGCCATGATTTCAGATCTGAACATGTTATTGATTCATTATGATAGTATTGTTTATGGTCTTATCTGCAAGTTGTATACACACGTTGTTGTCTGGAACCTATGGCCTCGAAGTGAGAGAAATCGGGATAACCAGAAGGGAATGGCTTTGATGTGAGGATCACATGTGTTCATGGAGTGTTAATGCTTTGCTCTGGTGCTCTATTAAAAGGAGCACCTTAATTGCCAGTAGTTCCCTAGAGGCCTCGCTGCAAATGGGCTGGCAGGACAAAAGATGTTGTGCAAGTTCTCATTGCGAGCACGTCTGACTATATATATAACACATGCCTAGGATTGTCTAGTACTTGGATGCTTTATCTTATTTATCTACAATTGCCCTATGTTCTGATTGCTATGTGGATTGTCTTGTCCATGCAACGCCCGTCTATCCATCCCTATGCCTGCTACACTCGAATCCCACTGTTTACTGCTTTTGTTACTACTGTCTTTACTTTGCTACTGCCGCTACTTTACTATTCCTACTACAAAACTGTTGCTACTGATAAACTGCTGTGAGCAAGATTGTTTCCAGGTGCAGCTGAATTGACAACTCAGTTGTTAAGGCTTATAAATATTCTTTGGCTCCCATTGTGTCGAATCAATAAATTGGGTTTCACTTCCCTCGAAAATACTGCGATACACCCCCTATACTTGTGGGTCATCAAGCATCACCGTTCCGACCATCGGGAAGACAACTACTCAAGAACCGGATCTTCAGGACAGCGCCATAGAACTGCACGTGACTGGCGCAATGTTGCCCCAGCCGCAGAGCAAGAGGCAATTGCTGCACTATATCCGAGAAATCCACCCCGGCGAGAGTCGAACGATTGCAGGGAAGAAGACAAGGAGAAACGTCGGGAGGAGGACCATAAAAATGCCACCTCCTAGACATACACGCCATCCGGCTGAACCCCACCATGGTGGGAGTGACGGACGAAGCAACGACGGACACCATGCCGAGTCAAGCCGGCAGGGGGATCGTCGCAATGAAGACCCTCCCCAGAACTAGAATAATGATGCTCCGAACGGAGGTCGACGATCAGACGGAAACAATCCATCTGCTCCACCCTCTCCACCAAGTAGCCATCACAACGGCTCTCAAGGAGGCCAAGGAGGGCGTCGTGGAGGAGGTGGTGGCAGAAGCCGAAGTCTAGCTCCAAGGCACTACAACTATAGCGAACAACCGAGACAGCGTTCCCTGTCACCAAGTGACGCGAGACACCGGATTAACTCCAACATAGAGGTGTGGCGCTATGAAAACGATGATATATACATGGTCCCAAAATGCTTCAGACCATGAATTCGACAAACACACTTCCCAGAAGGATTTTCTATCTTAAGTCACATCCAAGCATACGATGGTGTGGCTCGGCTAGACACTTGGCTCCAGTATTTTTTCCAGGCTTGTTGCATCGCCAAAGGCGAAAACAGCTTGGTCACAACCGGATATCTCCCACTTATGTTGTAGAAGACGACACAATCATGGCTCAATGAACTTCCAGAAAACACCATCCACAACTGGTATGACATGCAAAGCGCGTTCTTTCGGAATTTCAAAGGCACATATCAGAGGCCCTGTACGATAGGAGACCTACAGCGTTGCACCTAGAAAGCCGGAGAAACTTGCCGAGATTACCTCGGATGATGGATCGACACCAAGAACTCCTGTGAAGGAGTAAATGACCAAACTACGATTGAAGATTGGTTTAATACGTCATCGCTTGAACTATGACAAGGTCACTGATCTGGGAGATGCTAACGATGACACAGAGGGATTGCTGAATGCCCTGGCTGTGCCACAGTTGGCAAAACAACCAAATCAGCAAGCTCAGAAACATAAGAACATCTCGGAAGAAAAACCCAACGCGGAAACGGTAGTGGTCACTGCTACTTTCGGGTCTGGAGGACGAGGAGGGCGCGGAGGTGGCCACGAACGCGGTCGTGGGACATCAAGAGTCCAAGGTAGAGGAGAGCAGCAACCTGGCAAAACCTATTACTAGGCCAACATTGCCAATAACCCATGTGTGCATCACTTAGATGCCAGTAGGGGCTTGTCTCACACAAATGCTGAGTGTCGTTTTAATGACGACATCAAGAAAGACTATACCGCTGGTTACATGGCTAAGCGGAAGAAGGGAAAGAAGAATCCCGAAAAAGATAAAGATACCAAGGAAGATTTCGACATGGAGGAAGCTGGCCCTTCAAATCCCAAGCTGGAGGGAAAGAAAAACTTCCCAACAAAGAAAGAACCTTACGTCACCTTCCTCGGATCTCAACCAGCTAAGGTTAAGAAAGCAGTTCTGCATGAGCTCAACGCAACTGTTTCGACTGTCCCACAATTCATGGACTGGTCAGAAGTAGCAATCACCTTTGACCGTGTTGATCATCCGCCTAAGTTGCACAGGCGAGGAAAATGCGCCTTAGTCATCAACCCACTTATTGATGGCTATGGTTTCTCCAAGACACTCATGGACGACGGTAGCAACATTAATATTCTATATGTCGAAACGCTACGCCGGATGCAGAGCTCAGAGACCCAGCTGAATCATAGCTCTGTGATCTTTCACATAGTTGTCCCAGGAAGACAAGCAAATTCCCTGGGAGAGATCACTTTGGATGTTACCTTTGGAACTCCAAAGAACTATCAGACGGAGGCACTTTCCTTCAAAGTGGTACATTCAAGAGCGTGTATCACGCTATATTCGGACGTCTGGTTTACTGGGCTTTTATGGCTTGTCTGTGTTACATTTACAATATGAAGAAAATTTCAGGTCCCAAAGGCGTGATCACCATCAGGGGAGACCCGAAGAAGGTGCGAGAGTGCGAGGAAAGAAATTCCGCCTTTGCTAAAGCCATGTTGCACGCCCAGGAGTACCAGGAGATCAAGAACACCATTGATCCATCCGAGATGCCTGCAACGAAGGAGGTGACGAAGCCGAATGTGGAGTTCAAGGCATCGAAAGAGACGAAGAATACGCTGTTGAAGGATGATGACCCCTCCAAGGTGACCTAGATAGGTGTAGGCCTAGATAGCGCAGAGGAAAGCGCACTCGTCAAGTTCCTCCAAGCAAATCAAGATATCTTCGCGTGGCAGACATCTTACATGACCAGAGTACCTAGGGAACTTTCTGAGCACTCTCTAAATGTACACCCGAACGTTAAACCCGTCAAACAGTCCCTATGACATTTCATCGATGAAAAGCGTAAGGCAATAGCTAAGGAACTAGCCCGGCTCGAGTTAGCCAGATTCGTAGAAGAGGTCATCCATACTGATTGGTTGGCCAACCCTGTAATGGTCCCTAAAAAGGATGTGTGTTGATTATACTGCCTTGAATAAGGCTTGTCCAAAAGATCCGTTCGTTCTGCCTAGAATTGATCAAGTTATCGATTCTACGACAGGCTTGGAACTCCTATGTTTTCTCCGCGAATATTCCGGTTATCACCAGATTCGGATGAAGGAGTCAGACAAAGTCAAAACTTCATTCAGAACCTTCTGTTTGTTACGATGCCCTTTGGGCTCAAGAACGCAGGAGCTACATACCAACGCACTATGCAGCGTTGCCTCCACGACCAAATCGGATGCAATGTACATGCATATGTGTACGACATTGCAGTAATGTCCAAAAAGAAGGAAACATTAATTTTCGACTTGGAGGAAATGTTTGCCTATCTACGAAAATACAACATAATGCTTAACTCAAAGAAGTGTTTCTTTGGAATACCAGCCGGAAAATTGTTAGGTTTCATCATGTCTCAAAGAGGCATAGAGGTGAATCGAGACAAGATTAAGGCTATACTCAATATTTCGTAAGCCGACTCGCCTAAAGGACATTCAAAGACTAACTAGTTGTATTGTTGCAGTCAGTCGGTTCGTAAGCCGGCTTGGAGAAAGAGCCGCACCACTCTACAAGCTCCTGAAAAAGACCAAATAAATCGTTTGGACTGATGAAGCTAAAGTTACACTGCAAGACCTGAAAGAAGTACTCTCATCTGCTCCTATCCTTACAGCACCGGAACCACGAGAATCGATGTTGCTCTATCTCGCTGCGACAAACAGAGTCGTCAGTATCGTCATGGTGGTGGAGAGACCAGAGGAAAATCAGGAACACCTGGTGTAGCGTCTGACTTATTATCTCAGCGAGGTCCTAACTGAATCAAAGCAGCGGTATCCGCACTATCAAAAGCTAGATTATGGTGTGTTTTTTGCATCTCGTAAGTTACGGCATTATTTTCAGGAACATCCAATTACCATGGTGAGCACAGCTCCCATGAGAGATATAATCAACAACAACGATGCTACAGGACACGTCGCAAAATGGGGCATAGAGCTTTTAGCTTTCGAGATTGAGTATAAACCTCAGACAGCAATCAAACCCCATATCCTCCCTGACTTTGTCGCTGATTGGACAGAGACAACGGAAAATATGACCCTACCAGAGTCTGAATACTGGACCTTACATTTTGACGGGTCTAAGGCGCTCGGGGGCTGGCGTGGTGCTCAAATCACCCCAAGGGGATAAAATTTTCTATGTGTTGCAGATCCACTTCAGGGCGAAGAATAACATTGCCGAGTATGAAGCACTACTGCATGGAATCCACATTGCTAAGGATATCGACATCCGACGTTTGATGTGTTCTGGAGATTCGAATCTTGTTGCGCAACAAGTGTCGGATATCTGTAATGCGAATAAACACATGGCAGCATATAGAGCTATCGCGGATGAACTATCTAAATCATTCGAAGGGTTTGAGGTTCAACACATCCCTCAAACAGAAAATGAGGAAGCAGATGCATTATCTCGAATAGGCTCTGCATAGAAAAAGGTCCCGGATGGCTTTTTTTAGAGCACCTGCTGACTCGTGTACTAACGAGCTCGTTGGGGAACCCCAAGCGGAAGGTATGATGAGCACATCAGTAAGTTTACCTCAGTTATGAAACCAAGGTTATCAATCCAGCAGGAGCAAGGAAACACCCCAAAGGTGTAGCTAGCTGAACATTGGCAGGGCGCACTACCGGTGCCAGCAGCAACGTGGAGACCTGCACAACACAACCACAGAACTCTGTCCCCAACTTGCGATGAGGTTGTCAATCTCACCAGTTTTGCTGAAAACAAAGGATTAAACGTATCGAATGGAAGGAAGTAATAGTTTGCAGAAAGTAAACACAAAGCAGTAAACAGTTTGTAGATTGTATGTAAAAGAAAGGACCGGGGTCCATAGTTCACTAGAGGTGGCTCTCCTTAAGATAGATAACATGCTGGGTGAACAAATTACAGTGGGGCAATTGACAAACATCGAGAAAGCATACAAGCATATACTAATCATCTTGATTCCTTTGAGACTTGATTGGGCATTACAACATTATACATAGACCGCCATCCAATTGCATCTATGACTAATAATCCACCTTCGGGTTATCATTCGAACCCCCTCCAGTATTAAGTTGCAAGCAACAGATTATTGCTTTACGAATTGCGTGTAATATAAACAATACGATTGTTCTGTGAACAAAGGATTGTTGTTTTCTCCCTGGTAGCAACATCACATCTAGTACCTTAGATATTTCTGTCACTTCCCCAGATTACCAGAGGCATGAACCCACTATCGAGCATAAATACTAACTCTTGGAGTTGCTAGCATCTACTTGGCCAAGATAGCTACTAACAATGGAAAGCATGCAAGATCACAAATAACAAAGACATGATAGAATCAATAATCAATCTGAAATAGCATCTCAATATCCATCGGATCCCCGCAAACACAACATGCAGAATTACAAATAGATGATCTTGATCATGAACGGAGCTCACAAGATCTAGACATGAAAGCACAAAGGAGGAGAACCAGCCATCTAGCTACTACATGGACCCGTAGTCCAGAGATGAACTACTCACGCATCACACCGGAGGCTTGCATGATGATGAAGAAGGCCTCCAGAGTGAATTCCCCTCTCTAGCAGGGTGCCGGGAAGAGCTTCAGATCCCTCCCGATCTAGGGATGGAGATGACAGCGGCTACAGACTCTTTCGTGGATTTTTGATCAAGTACTTAGGGTTTTGGTCCTGAAGGCAATATATAGGTTGAAGGAGAGGCCGAGGGGGTGCAGGGTTGGCGGACCACCTGGCTGGCCAGCCTGGCCGGCGGCAGTGGTGTGGCCGGCCCTCACCCTCTCCGTCTCGTATTCTAGCTCCAGATGCCTTCCGATAAAATAGCGACTTTGGCTTTTGTCCCATCCAATTCCGAGAATATTCATTTTCTGACTTTCCTGGAACCAAAAACAGCAGAAAACAGGTAGCTGGCACTATGGCTCTTGTTAATAGGTTAGTCCAAGAAATCATATGAAATGTACTCCAAAGTGTGGACAAAACACAAGAAAGTAGATAAAACCAAGCATGGAACATCAAAAATTATAGATACATTTGCAATGTATCAACATCCCCAAGCTTAACTCCTACTCGTCCTCGAGTAGGTAAGTGATAAAAAGAAAGAATAATTTTTGAGGTGACATGCACCATCAAAGACTTGATCAAAGTATTTGCAAAACATTCAAGGCTGAGATCATAGTACTTCAATCATAACATGAAAGACAAAGTTCTAGCAATAAGACAAATAAACTATGATGCAACATGAAAAGGCACAAACAAAAGATTCATGAATAACAATGCTTTGCAAGACTTTTGTTTGTTTCACATAAAGAAAACATAGCATAATAGTATTCAGCTTGTCCCTCATAGAGTAGCAAATATAAATGCATAGGACACCTTCAAAGTTCATAAGAGTGACTAGATACAAATAGTTTAAAACAAGCAATATCAAGTTATGCATCAATCAACTAGTCTTGGGACAATGCACATAGAACTAAGAATGGCCACTATGCTCTCAAAGTAAGTGCATAAAGATAGAAGGTGGAGACTCAATATAATGGTGGAAGAAAGGCCTTCATAGAATGAAGTAGGGATTCAAGTTTTATAAAGAGCTTCCGAAAATTATGGTACTTATAGCTTTCAGCTCTCATTGCCCCTATCATAAGCATCTTGAAGGTGATTAAGGTTAAAGTGAACAAACTATGGTGTACATGCTTGACGAAGTATAAGTTAGAAATCTCATGTCCCTTGAATACGAGGGCCGCTCCTCATGCTACTCAAGTTTAGTCACCAGTAAGTTCTTGTCATCGTAAGTACATGTGTATCATAGAGAACCACCAACGGGGTACCCCTTGCCCGATGATACGGAAGAATCCCCATATCAAAATGACAAGGCAAGCAGACAACGAGCATCTCAGCAATCTTCTTATTTACCATGGGAATATGGTGCTTTTTTTTCTCTCTTTCCTCTTTTCATAATATCTTTTTTTTCTGTTTCTCTTTTTTTCTCAATATAGGACTCTTTTTTTATAAGAAGAATGCTCCATAGACAGCTCATTATGGTTACGCTGCAGGTTTCCACCATGTCAGCATGGATTAGACCAGCGGCCCAGGCGTTTCTCTAACACATATACATAACTCCATGGACTTACAAGCTCCCCTTTCATTTCACACCAACGACATCCATAGACAAAAGAGCATGATATCAACTAGGTACAAAGTACCAAGTTCAATGTTGAAAGCGTTCCCCATGACAGCATGGTTCTGCTAATTCCCAACAAATAAGTGCAAGCATATACAACATAGACGACACAATGGTTCAAGTTTATTAAGGGAAAGAAAAGTAAAGTGTGCCATCAAGTTCGTGAGAGCTTTAATCACTAGTTTTCTCATAACAAGTTTAATTTGGAAGGTAAACAAAAGCATGAATATACTTGGAATAGCATAAGCTAGTAGGTAGGTATGGTGGACTCTTTGGAATAACTTGGTTTAGGGAGTTGGATGCATGAGTGGAACTCATACTTGGTTGTGGAGGCTAGCAAAAGACTAGGAGCGACAAACTAAGAGAGCAATAATGACCATAATCATGCAGAGCGACAAAACATCATTGACCAAAGCATAAAGTGATACTACAAGTTGAAAACTAAAGGATCATAAAGGCTTATGGTGACTTGAGATAGTCATAACATGGTGTGAGCATGCGCCAAGTCAACACAAACAAAACATCAAAGGAGAATACCACTATACTATGCTTTAATATGCTAAAACAACGCATGATTCATCCAAGGCACATTAAGAAATCTCAATTGTTTATAACAAGTCATGCTACAACAAAGAATACTAAGCATAAAGCCAAAATAATATCAAGCATGGCATGACAAAGCATAGGCCACAGTCAAAAACAAACTCTCTTTACCAGTTAAACATGACCTTTCCTACTCTTTTCCAAACCAAACCAAACTATTTGAAAACCAATGTATGAAAGAGGGGGTCCAACCAATTTATTCAGAAAACTAAACAAACAAAGAAAACGAAAAACCAAAACGAAAACGAAAAAGAAGACGCTCCAAGAACAACACAACTTTGCATGAAACAATAAAAATGAAGCGTTTGGAAGAAACCTGGGATTTTTATTGTTGAAGAGGGGGATGACTTGGGCATCCCCAAGCTTTGACGCCTGTACTTCTTGGATATTTCTTGGGGTAACACTCGTGGCATCCCCAAGTTTGAGCTTTAGTCCATCCTTCATCTCATTACTCATTCCTTCCATACACCTGAAATTTTTCCTTCATACAAAACTTCACACAATCTTTATTAGCAACATTAGTGCACTCAAGATAATAGGTCTTAAGGTTCAGTTCTAACACCAAATAAACTTCCATTAGAACACTAGCTACTAAAGCACTTCCCTCAAAAAGCTCAATTCCCCAAAAGAACTCAAAAAGGAACCAACAAGAAGCAAATGCAGAAAATGGCAGAAATCTGTCAAAATAGACCAGCAGGTAAAGACGAATTTTTTCAAAGACCTTCTGTTGCTCAAATCAAAAAGTGTTGAACTAAATAAAGTTAGATAACAACCTGGGGTAGAAGCACAAAAATTCACGCCTCAAAAGGACGTTCAGAGATTTTACACAAATTTTTATGGTCAAGCACATAAATCTATTTCGGGACAGCAACTTTCCCAATCATTACTTCTCTCTCATTAGAGGTTATTCTTGGCACAAAAAGAAAATAAAAAGGATAAGGAGCGGTTATTACTGAAGTAATAACTTCCAAGACTCATCTAAAACTTTTGGGTTATCTCCCAATAAGTACTTTTCTTTAACGCCTTTAAGTTAGGCATAAGAAGCAAGAAAGAATCAAGTGTTCTCAAATGAAGAAGCATTAAAACCAAATTTTGTTTTCATAGGAGAGGCAAAAGAAATCTTCTCTCTCTTCTTAGGAAAGTGTTCTATACCTTTCTTGAGTGGGAGTTGATATTTAATGGTGCCTTCTTTCATATCAATAATGGCACCAACGGTTCTAAGAAAAGGTCTTCCCAAAGTAAAAGGACAAGAAGCATTGTATTCAACATCCAAAACATAGAAATCAACGGGGACATAGGCATTGTTAACCATAATAAAAACATCATTAATACTCCACATGAGTTTCTTTTTAGCATTATCATCAAGTGGGACATTCAAATAACAATCTTCAAGTGGAGGCAAATCAAGCATATCATAAATCCTTCTAGGCATAATATAAACACTACTATCAAGATCACATAAAGCTTTGAAATCAAAGTCATTCACTTTCATATTAATGATGGGTTCCCAACCATCTTCTTGTTTTATAGGAATAGAAGCTTTATGTTTCATCTTTTCTTATTTAATCTTTATGAGAGCATCAGTAATGTGTTTTGTAAAGGCCATATTCATAGCGCTAGCATTAGGACTTTTAGCAAGCTTTCGTAGGAACTTAATAACTTCAGAGATATTGCAACCATCAAGATCAAAATCAAAATTATCATCTAAAGTAGCAGAACTATTAATAGCCTCAACACTAGTGGTAGTGATAGTCGAAACACTAATGTTTCTAGCAATTTCATCCTCTCTTTCCCACTTAGCATGTAGTTCAGCTAATAGTCTAACATTTTCATCAATTCTTACTTGTATAGCATTAGTAGCTGCAAGGGATTATCATTAGTTTCAGGTTTAACAGCCATTTTATTAATCAAAGCGGATTGATCTTCAGACAAATATGATATATTTCTTTCAGCATTAGAGAGTTTCAATTGTAAACTAGGAGTTTCCCAATTTAGACTCTCAAGTTGATGGCTAATGTTCTTCAAAATGGTAGATTGTTCCTCCGTAGTTTTAGTGAATAGTTTATTTTGCTCATATTGCATTTGCATGAAGTTTTTAGTGGCTCTTTCAACTTCTAAAATTTGTCCCTCACTAGGTAATCCAGGTTTACCATTATAACCATAAGTATTACTAGGAGGGTAAGGCCTATAACTGTTATTACCATAGGCATTGCTGCTAAAATTGTTATTTCTTATGAAGTTTACATCAACTTGCTCTTCTTGAGCAACCAAAGAGGCTAAAGGAACATTATTTGGATCAATATGGGCTTTCCCATGAATAAGAATAGACATAATAACATCAATTTTATCACTCAAGGAGGAGGTTTCCTCAACAGAATTTACCTTCTTACCTTGTGGAGCTTTTTCAGTATGCCATTCAGAGTAGTTAACCATCATATTATCCAACTGTTTTTTTGCAACACCCAAAGTAATGGTCATAAAGGTACCTCCAATAGCAGAATCCAATAGGTTTCTTGAAGAATAGTTCAATCATGCATAAAAGGTTTGGATAATCATCCAAGCAGTCAGTCCATGAGTGGGACAATTCTTTACCAAAGATTTCATTCTTTCCCAAGCTTGAGCAACATGTTCATTATCAAATTGTTTAAACTTCACTAGTTCACTTCTCATAGATATAATCTTAGCAGGTGGATAGTATTTTCCAATGAAAGCATCTTTGCACTTAGTCCAAGAATCAATACTATTCCTAGTTAAGGAATTCAACCATTCTTTAGCTTTTCCTCTCAAAGAGAAAGGAAACAATTTCAGCTTAATAATATCACCATCTATATCCCTATGCTTTTGCATCTCACAAAGTTCAACAAAGTTATTTAGATGGGCAGCAACATCTTCATTACCAATACCAGAAAATTGTTCTCTCATAACAAGATTGAGTAAAGCAGGTTTTATCTCAAAGAAAGTAGCTTCAGGCACAGGTGGAGCAATAGGTGTGCTCATAAAATCATTGTTGTTGGTGCTAGTGAAGTCACACAACTTAGTGTCTTCAAGAGTAGTCATTTTTTTGTATTTTTGATAAAGAAAGCAAACTTGTGTTTTTGATAAAGAAACAAGCAAACAAAGCAAAAGAAACTAAGAAAAACAAAAATAACAAAGTAAAGAGATTGGTTATGAGGGACTCCTCTTGTGAAGATGTCCTTGACTCCCCGGCAACGGTGCCAGAAAAATACTTGCTGACTCGTGTACTAACGAGCTCGTTGGGGAACCCCAAGAGGAAGGTATGATGAGCACAACAGTAAGTTTCCCGCAGTTATGAAACCAAGGTTATCAATCCAGTAGGAGCAAGGAAACACCCCAAAGGTGTAGCTAGCTGAACGTTGGCTGGGCGCACTACCGGTGCCAGCAGCAACGTGGAGACCTGCACAACACAACCACAGAACTCTGTCCCCAACTTGCGATGAGGTTGTCAATCTCAGCGGTTTTGCTGAAAACAAAGGATTAAACGTATCGAATGGAAGGAAGTAATAGTTTGTAGAAAGTAAACAAAAAGCAGTAAACAGTTTCTAGATTATATGTAAAATAAAGGACCGGGGTCCATAGTTCACTAGAGGTGGCTCTCCTTAAGATAGATAACATGCTGGGTGAACAAATTACAACGGGGCAATTGACAAACATCAATAAAGCATACAAGCATATACTAATCATCTTGACTCCTTTGAGACTTTATTGGGCATTACAGCATTATACATAGACCGCCATCCAATTGCATCTATGACTAATAATCCACCTTCAGGTTATCATCCGAACCCCCTCCAGTATTAAGTTGCAAGCAACAGATTATTGCTTTACGAATGGCGTGTAATATAAACAATACGATTGTTCTATGAACAAAGGATTGTTGTTTTCTCCCTAGTAGCAACAACACATCTAGTACCTTAGAGATTTTTGTCACTTCCCCAGATTACCAGAGGCATGAACCCACGATCGAGCATAAATACTAACTCTTGGAGTTGCTAGCATCTACTTGGCCAAGATATCTACTAACAATGGAAAGCATGCAATACCACAAATAACAAAGACATGATAGAATCAATAATCAATCTGAAATAGCATCTCAATATCCATCGGATCCCCACAAACACAACATGCAGAATTACAAATAGATGATCTTGATCATGAACAGAGCTCACAAGATCTAGACATGAAAGCACAAAGGAGGAGAACCTGCCATCTAGCTACTACATGGACTCGTAGTCCAGAGATGAACTACTCACGCATCACACCGGAGGCTTACATGATGATGAAGAAGGCCTGTGGTGAATTCCCTCTCCGGGCAGGTGCCGGAAGAACTTCAAATCCCTCCCGATCTAGGGATGGAGATGACGGCGGCTACAGACTCTTTCGTGGATTTTTGATCGAGTACTTAGGGTTTTGGTCCCGAAGGCATTATATAGGTGGAAGGAGAGGCCGAGGGTCTGGGTCGGCCAGACTACTGGCGCTGCCTGGTCTCATGCTGCCAGTGGTGTGGCCAGGCCCCAGCCCCTCTTTGTCTCGTATTCTGGCTCCAGATGCCTTCCGGTAAAATAGCGACTTTGGCTTTTGTCCCGTCCAGTTCCGAGAATATTCATTTTCTAACTTTCCTAGAACCAAAAATAGCAGAAAACAGGCAGCTAACACTATGGCTCTTGTTAATAGGTTAGTCCAAGAAATCATATGAAAAGTACTCCAAAGTGTGGACAAAACACAATAAAGTAGATAAAACCAAGCATGGAACATCAAAATTATAGATACATTTGCAATGTATCAGCACCTCAAAGTTCCCTCTATAAAAGGAGTAGACAAGGAATATCCGACCAAATCCGACTCACCTTTAGTAGCAGTTCTGGCTGTCATTCCCAGCTAGACTCAACCCTACCTTGATTACTTGGTAGATGGCAAATTACCCGAAGATGAAGTTCTGAGCTAGCAGATCGTCCGACGAGCAAAAACCTATACTATAATTAGTGGTGAGCTCTATAAGCGGAGTGTGTCTGGGGTTTTTCAGCACTGTGTATTTCTGGAAGGAGTGGAAATCTTACGAGAAATCCACGAACGTGAGTGTGGTCACCATGCTGCAGCCAAATCTTTAGTGGCAAAAGCTTTGCGACACGGTTTTTTCTGGCTTACAGCCAAGACAGATGTCGAACGGCTGGTCAAGACGTGCAAAGGCTGCCAAAAGTACGCCAAACAAGCTCGTGTTCCGGCTGATCAGCTACGAACAATACCTATAACATGGCCTTTCGTGGTCTGGGGGCTTGACATGGTAGGACCGTTTAAATGGGATCCAAGTGGATTTACTCATCTCTTAGTGATGGTGGATAAATTCACAAAATGGATTGAGGATAAACCCATCACCAGTTGTGATGGAGCAACAGCCAGAAGATTTGTCGAGGATGTCATAATCCGATACGGTTATCCGCATGGCATAATCACGAACAACAGGAGTAACTTCTCTATGGGAGAGCTTGCCGAATTATGCAATGAACAAAATATCCGGCTTGACATTGCGTCAGTCGCACATCCGCAGGCTAATGGACAAGTCGAAAGAGAAAATGGTTTAATCCTACAAGGCCTAAAACCAAGACTCGAAGCACCACTACGACGTGCTGTGGGGGCTTGGGCAGAGGAATTACCTTCTGTAATATAGAGCTTGCGAACAACTCCGAATAGGTCAACGGATACACACCTTTCTTCTTGGTCTATGGTGCAGAAGCAGTTCTTCCTAGTGATTTGATTCACACTTCTCCTAGAGTTGCCGCGTATATTGAAGAGGATGCCAAAATTTCTCGACAAAATGATCTCAACTTAGTCAAAGAAGTTTGCGTCGTTGCTGAGATGAGATCAATAGCCTATCAGCAGAAGTTACGCAACTATCATAGCCAGAGAGTCAAAAACCGGTCTTTCAATAAAGGTGATTTGATTCTCTGGCTTGTGTAGAAAAGAAAGCACAAACTTTTCCCAGGATAGGAAGGGCCCTTTTTAGTTAGCCGAGTATTGCACAGTGGTTCTTACTATCTAACTGATATGCGGCCAGTCAAAGAAAGACCTGCTACTAAGAAAAGAAAGAGAGCTGGAGGCAGTACAGACCCGGAAGAATTAGACAAACCATGGAATATTGCTCAGCTACGTCCCTTTTATTCTTAGTTTATCTTTCTTTGTAATCATATATGTGTACATGTTCAATGAGAAATAAATTATTGGTTGCCTCAATTTTTCTGAGAAGTTTTATATTACCATCTTATTTCCGAATGATCATGTTGCAATCGAAAATCCCAAAATGCTTGAAAGTACTTTATGCTCATGTTTGTTCTGGTTTAGATTTCCGATTCTAAAAATGCTACCTTCGGGTATAGCTCTAAATTTTTTAGTTTGTACTTTGATTATTTATCTGATTGCCGGATGCGGGCATTTTCCAAGTAGTGAATTGTTGGTACTAGAAGCTGACTTTGTTTCCGAGTTTAAACTAGTTTAGCAATTGAGCTCCGTTGCTCGTCAGAGATTCCGTGTGGAAGGTTGGCCGGCTCACGAAACGGATGAGGCAGAAAGCCAAATAAACGATAAGTGCAAGCAAAACAAATAAGTGCTTATGTAAACATTTCAGGAACGATAAATATAAAATCCAAAAGTGCTAAATAGATATAGTAAAACTTAGCACTAGCAAAAAGTATTATACTACTTATTTAGAACCCAAATTGTTTTCAGAATAACACATTGTTTTTATGATACTCTACGATGCAGGGGGAGAGGTAGGAGCTACCGGCTCACTGGAGACATTAGCCTCGCCTCGATATCTTTCCGAGACATTCAAATCCGAAACGATTTGTTTGTTGTCGGAAACTTCACCAGTTTCTCCGGCGGGTGGAGGCAGCGTCTCTACGCGAGTGAAGAAAGGAGTGTCATAGCTGGTCAGGTCAGCAACGTGGCACCCATATCCAGCACAGGAGTCCATGATTGCTTTGATGTCCTGCTCCTGTCCATCTTCATCCATAGTCGAATACCCTCTGGTTACTTGCCAGATTTCCATGCTCCCATGGTGGCTCATAACCATGGCGAGAGCGTTCTACGCACTCATTGCGTGTAGGACATGTTCCGGCCTGAATCTCCTTGACCTTGTTCAGACTTTAAAACCGGATATCTGCATGTCCTAACCTGAGAACTTCAACAATATCCTCAAAGGATCATGGAATCTTGGATGAGCTAAGGGAATCTCCTGACCTTGTCATTGTTTACTTTTCCGACATTCTATGCATGTCCTAACCTGAAGACTTCGCCAAATATCTCAAAAGGATACGGAAATCATGAAGTAAATATCGCCGACTTGGGTAAGCCCTGCTGTGATACTCGATACTGGAGCTGAAATCCAAGAAGTTCAGGGGACCTGCGCATGTAATGCAAAAGTTCAGGACCCGGCGACAATGCAAAAAGGTTAGTAAAATAACTCCGAGCTCCAAAAAGTTAGAAAAGGCAGAAATTTAGAGAAGGGTGGTCTTCTCAATAACATACCAACTTTGGTCTTCTCTTCATGTAGGCTTCGAGTTTAGCCTGGAGTTAGTCTAATATCCTTCCTTCATTAATTGTTGTTTCTTGGAGAGATTTTTTCTTCTCTTGGAGCACAATCTAATCTTCAGTGTACGTGGCCAAGTTAAGAGGAGGAGGATTAGAACTTAAGCTCTTATGATCCTTTTTGAGCTCATTATTCAGCTATCGGTTCAAACAACATAACTTCATAACAACTCTACGGGTTTGCTTGGGAGTGCCTACATTTCCATCCTCTCCTACGAATAGTTCATTCCTTGAGATCCGAGATTTTCTTATCTTGGAGCCGCGATCTTCTGATCAGCTCTTCGGTGTATGTGGAGGATAGAGGAACAGAAATGCTCTTCTTTAAGATATGCCTTTGAGCTTATTCAGCTATCGGTGTAAGTCGACATTTTCCACCTCCAGGGTCTTCAAATTCTCGGCTTCTTCAATCATAGCACATGATTGCTTTACCAGTGCTGTAGTCAAAAGAACAACAGTTGAATAAAAATTCGACTATGAAATAAAGGGCAAGGTTTGAGTACTGGAATGTTTACCTTCAGCCTCATCCCTTGACACTTTCAATTGAGCATTTTCAAGCCAGAGAGCTCTGATTTCTCTCTGCTTGTTGCAAATATTCTTCAGCAATTCCTGGTTATATGAATTAACTTTCTATAAGTCAAAATACCCAGAGTCAGAAGTCTACTAAAGACTCGGGCTAATATTTTTACTAATATCAGCACGAGCCTTGGGGGCTACACTAGTTCATTCTTTGGAATCCTAAGGAAGCATAAATCCAGATTATCTATCCAACTTCATGCTTGGGGGTAGAGGATATGATATGAAATAAAGTAAAAAAGGTGAGTTGAAATTCGACTTACATGATGTTCATGGGTGAGCTTGCTTAAGCTCATGGACACCTCGGTGCTAACCTTCTCGGCAAGGGTCAGCGGGATTACTAGGGGTGGCGGAAGCACACCGGTTCTCAGCCCCTCGTCACGAAGACGGATCTTCTCGAGAAGTTTGGAGTACTTGACGTCCTCCGCTTCTTGTGCCTCTTCCTGGACAGTAATATTCCAGCTTTCCAACCATTGCTGGGCTAGCCATTGGATCTCCTCCATAGACTTCTGAGTAATGCCAAGCTTGGAAAGACCCGGGTTGTTGAGGAGGTTTTCAGCGAAGACCTCTGTCGAGGGATCATTACCCGAAGAGGGTTCACCCTTATCAAAACTTGAGTCATCCATGGTGACGTCAGTTTGCGACCCAAGAATTGTTGGCTCTGCTGGTTGAGCTGGATCTTCTACGACAGTCGGAGATGGAGTAATATCCGCCAGAGAAGAGGCCGAGAGTCGAGCCTGAGGCTAGGCGTGAGAAGTCAAATTCAGCTTTGACTGGCATAGGGGCTTCGACAAGACTCCCTTCTCCTTGCCCTTGGTGAGCTATTTAGCTCTGAGGAGGTAATAGAAAAAGAACATTACATCTCGAAAAGAATTACGAACAAAGTACAAAGACCTTGCGAGGAAAGTTACCTCTTCACAACAGGCACCTCCTTTGTGCGGATAGACACTGTCAGAGCCTTATGCTTCTGAGTAATTGTGTCCGGCAGTGGAACCAACTCTCCGTCGTCCTGAGATAACTTAGGAGGATATCCCTCAATAGGAGCAAGCTCCAACTTGGGGAGGTCAACAAGCTGAAAAGGAAAATGGAATCTTAGTATTGCAAAGCAATGTATAAGATGGATACATAGTTCGAGTTACTGCTAGAAAACATACTGGTGTCACAGGATCGTCAGCTGTGTGCAAGTCCAAGGACAAGTTCGGAATTTTCCTCTCGACCCACTCCTTGATCAGCCATTTTATTTGGAACTGATATTCCTTTTCTGGATATGGCGTGGAGCAGATACGAAGAGAGTCCAACCTGCTCTTGGTAATGGTGTGCATGAGCCAGACACTCTGGTGTTGGAGAGGCTGGATCCGGCGTGCCAGCTAGCAGTGCACTAAGTCGGATCCTTTCAGATCCTTGTGCTTCATCAGATATTCGATCCGCCTCTTTGCAAGAAGAAGATCGTCCGTGAGAGCTGGAGCATCCGCGTCCCAGGATTCTTGGGGCGTGGCGGCGCCATCGACGAAAGCCGGCAAGGCTATAGCTCTGCCGGGAGCCAGTCTATCCTTATGATAGAAGAGCATGGACGACCACTGTTTCACCGACTCACTGGCCTTAATCCGAGGATAAACACGCTCTCTCCTAACGGAAAAACTAATGGTTCCGGTAATGTATGGATTACCGGCAGTGATAGAATTTCTCCGGATATGAAAATAAAACTGGAAAAGAGTGAGGCTCAGCCTAATGCTGAGGTACCCCTCGCACAAAGAAGCGTACGCGCTCATCTTTACGAGAGAGAGTTCAGGGGAAGATGATGGACTTGAACTACGTAGTGATCTATAACCTCAGAAAAGAAATCTGAGGGTGGGAAACTCAAACCTTTGTCGAGGTGGGTGCCGAAGTGCACCCGCTCATCGGCGCGAGGAGTAGGGACGGTTTGGCCGTAGCCGCTCCTCCAGTCACCGGCTTGGAGGAGACCTTCGTTCTCCACGAGGCGGAGCTTGGCATCGTCGAGGACACACGGGATCTAGACCCCGCGGTTACTCTCCTTCTCCACTGCCGAAGCCATCGCTACCATCGCCGCCGCGCCAGAAGATGAGGTCGAAGCCATTTTCTCGTGGGCCGGTGACCTGGGATGGGCGGCGCTGGAGGATTCTAGGGAGGCAAAGGAGCTTTGTTTTCGTGGGAAGCATTGGGAGGAAGGAAGCAGCACAAGTGCTAGTGAAGAAGATGGGAAGGAGAATCCTAACCACTTATATCCTCCAGCTGCGCCAAGATTCGTGTAAACGCAATAGTGAAGCGTGCCACGCATCATAGAAGGAGCTGGGTAACCTCCTCGTGAGGATTACACCACCTTGATCTCCGCGCACGCATTAAAATGATGCCTCGGTTCCGCGCGAAGCGGACCCACCAACGGTCGTGGTGTCAGGAATGTCTGGCAGTGACTTGACCTTGACTAGTGTCAGGTTACGTCAAATACCAAGTTCCGGCTTAGTTTGAATTTCGAGCTAGAAACCCGAACAATGTATTAATGGGTCCGACTCGTTTTGAGACTCGGATCCTATCCTTTCTTTTGAAGTTTTAGGAACCCTTCAAGACTCTGCAAGCCGAAGATCAAGCTAGGCAATGATGAAATCCGACTTTGGATCTTGGAGGTTTCTGGGGGCTGTTGTTGGGGATATACTTTCCAGGTATCCTCACTGACCAGGGTGGCCCACTTTGGGTTAGAGCATTGCTTCACGGGCGGCCCAGTTAGGGAGAACAGACGGAGTCCAATTTGGCTACGGGAAGGCCCAGATGACTTACCTACATAGGGCCATAGTGTTACTTGTAGTTCATGATGTACTCTGTAACTGACTCTTAGTCATAGACGGATAGGTCTCTCTTGTAAACCCTAGGCCGGATATCTATATAAGTCGTCCAGTTCCTTTAGGGCACCCTCACAATAATCTACAATCTCAGCTCGCACAGGTGAAACCCTTGTAACCCATATTCCGGCCCTGCCGTATTACTGGATTGCTAGAAGGAGTAGGATCCGTCCAAAGCCGGCGGATTCGAACCTGGGTAAACTTGTGTGCTCACCGTCCCGGAACACCGTACGTCTCACACCCCTCTCTTCCACACGCTTCGAGGACCCCTTCATGGCGTACTTGTCATCAATTCGATGACAACTCCTGCTACTTTTCAAAGATGCATGAATACTATATTTGCTGATTATATTGAGAAAATTATGGAAGTATTTATGGATGACTATTCTGTGTATGATACCTCTTTTGAAAACTGCTTGTTCAATCTTAACAAAGTTCTGCAGCGCTGTGAGGACCAACACTTATTCCTAAATTGGGAGAAGTGTCATTTCATGGTGGCAGAAGGTGTTGTTCTTGGACACCGAGTTTCAAGAAGAGGCATTGAAGTGGACCGTGCCAAGATAGAAGCGATAGAGAAGCTACCATATCCTAGGGATATAAGAGGTATAAGAAGTTTTCTTGGTCATGTTGGTTTCTATAGAAGATTTATCAAAGACTTTTCGAAAATATCCAAGCCTCTAACAAATCTTTTACAAAAAGACGTTTCATTTTCTTTTAATGATGATTGTGTAGAGTCTTTTGATATTTTAAAGAATGCTTTGATAAGTGCTCCTATAATTCAACCTCCTAATTGGAATTTGCCTTTTTAAATTATGTGTGATGCTAGTGACTATGATGTAGGAGCAGTTTTAGGACAAAGAGTTGATAAAAAACTTAATGTGATATATTATGCTAGTAAGACTCTTGATGATGCTCAAAGAAATTATTCTACAACTGAAAAAGAATTCTTGGTTGTACTTTTTGCATGTGACAAGTTTAGATCTTACATCGTAGACTCTAAGGTAATAGTACACACTGATCATTCTGCTAAATACCTTATGAATAAGAAATATGCTAAGCCTAGAATCATAAGATGGTTCTTTTACTACAATAAATTGAACTACATATTATAGATAGGAAAGGTGAGGATAACCCGGTAGCTGATCATTTATCTAGAATGGAAATCATTCCAGTAGATCCTATTCCTATTAATGATAGCTTTGCCAATGAACAACTAGCAAACATTAATTTATCTACTGCTAGAGTGGCTTCACCATGGTTTGCTAATTATGCTAATTTCATTGTTGGAAAAGTTATTCCTCCACATTTCACATACCAACAAAGAAAGAAATCCTTTTATGATCTTGGACATTATTTTTAGGATGACCCATTTCTTTATAAGAAAAGTGTAGATGGTATTATTAGACGTTGTGTCCCTGAGTTTGAGCAACAGGTTATCATAAGGGATTGTCATGACAGCCCTTATGGAGGACATCATGCAAGAGACCGCACTGCTGCAAAGGTATTACAATATGGTTTTTATTGTCCTACTTTATTTAAATATTGTGCTAATTATGTTAAAGCTTGTGACAAGTGCCAATGTGTTGGAAATATTGGTAAGAGAAATGAAATGCCTATGAACTATTCACTGCCTCTTGAACCATTTGATGTATGGGGTTTGACTTTATGGGACCATTTCCCCCATCAAAAATGAAACATACTCATATTTTGGTTACAGTGGATTATGTTACAAAGTGGGTTGAGGCAATTCCAACAAAAAGTGTAGACCATGCCACAACAATGAAGATGCTTAAGGACATCATCTTTGCTAGGTTTGAGGTACCTAGATTTTTAACTACTAATGGTGGTTCTCATTTTATTCATGGAGTATTTAGAAAAACTCTAGCTAAATATGGTGTTAATCATAGAATTGCATCTCCATACCATCCTCAAACTGGTGGGCAAGTTGAATTAAGCAATAGGGAAATTAAACTCATACTAGAGAAGACAGTTAATAAAGCTAGATCTGATTGGCCAACTAAAATTACTGATGCTTATAGAATTGCTTTTAAAAATCATATGGGCATGTCTCCTTATAAAATGGTATATGGAAAAGCATGTCATCTTGCAGTGGAATTAGAACATAAAGCTAGATGGGCTGTTAAACAACTCAACTTTGATTTTAAAACTGCTGGAGAGAAAAGTATTCTTGATTTAAGCTTGTTAGATGAATGGAGGAATGAAGCATATGAAAGTGCTAGACTATTTAAAGAGAAAGTAAAAATTTGGCATGATAAGAAACTAAAAAGAAAGGAGTTCAAAGTAGGAGATCAAGTATTGTTGTTCAACTCTTGTTTCAAGTTTTCTGTAGGAAAGTTAGCCTCAAGATGGCAGGGTCCATTAGTTGTGCAGGAGGTGTACCGCTCCGGATTCATTCGTCTTCATGAAGACTTCAACAGTAAACCTCATGTCGTTAATGGACAACGTCTTAAACATTATATTTCAGGCCAAAAATTTGCTAAAAGGGTTGAAGTAATGAATCTCCAAAGTCCGGAGGCCATAATCGCAAAAATTTACCCCTGTCAGAGACCAAAAATCACTAAATGTCAAGAAGAGGTGCATAATGATCTCGGAATATCTTCATACATTAGGAAAGTCATTATTTTGTAAAATTAATGCGTGTCGTGAAATAATTGGACGAAACAGAGTCATGAGGAGGGAAAGAGACCAGGTGGCACGCCCACCCCCTATGCGCGCCACCCGAGGTCTTTCCCTCTTCCGAAGTCTATGTCGCCTCCGTTTCTTCCTCAATGCTTTGTCTTACCCTAAATACCATCAATATATACTCCTCTCTATCAATCTAATCTTGCATCGAGTCTTTTCAAGAGAACTTTGCTTTTGCCCTTGTTATTCATATCTCTCTCTACGCCAACACCTCCGCCATGTCTTCCTAACAAGAAGTAGAGACATACCACAACAACTCAAGCTTGGGAGAGTTCCACCATACTTTATGCTTTTTAGTTATCGTATTTGCATCAAGTTCGTAATCATTAGGAGGTTTTTGCTCGCATCCATTAGGTGTCGATTTTCCTAAAGTTTGAAGAGCTTTTAGAGCATTATCATGTATCCTTGGTTGAGTGGTTTTGAATAAAATATAAAGTGTGGTGTCGTCCATGATTCTCTTGTCTGGAGATTTATGGGTTACACTCATGCATATGTGCGCACCATATGTAAAAGTTTCACTTATATCTTGCCTTGAACTAAATTAACTTGAGCATGTTGGACAAGCATAGAATTACTCAACAAGCTAAACTTGCAAATAAGGAAAGATCCATGCAAGGGAAGCAACACTTATTAAAAAAAGGAACATTCTGAATTTGTGGTAAGATAAGGAGTCTTATCAAATAAATAGTTGGAAGGAGGAGGATGACAAGGGGACATGAGATACTCTTATCCTACTGAGTAATCAATGAGTAAACTAAATGGTTGTCATGGGTATTTCAATACATATGCTCTATGGGAAAGTGTTTGAAAGGCATAGCCATGGAAAGTGAAATACAAAGGTTGTCTAGAGAATATGACATGATTGAAAGACCCATAAATAAGGTTTATAATGGTTACTAAGAGGGCAAGACCGTTAACTGATGCCATAAAAAAGTGGTGAAAGTTCTTGACAAAAAGTCAAAATAGTCATGTCTATCTTGTTATTTAAACAATTCTCTTTTCCACTAATTGTTTTATGAGAAACTTATATTTATTACAAAGGAATATCCAAAAGTTAAATTAAAAGCTCGTAAAAAGCCATGCAAAGCTATTAAACATAGCAGAGTGTATGATAAATTTGAGACTTGTTCAATTTTCCAACATGTAATGGTTAGTTTTTGTTCAAAAAGTAAGGGGCGAGTGATAATATCTATCTATGTTAGCCTCGTATGTGCATGGCGGTTAGTTCATATTTCTTTTGGACAAGTGAATATGTATAAGTTGATGATGCCATACTCGTATTTTCTTGTCAACCATAAGCTCATTGATACATGATCATGATCTATTCGCTTATTTGCTCGAGGACGAGCAAAGGTTTAAGCTTGGGGGGTTGATACTTGCATTTTGCATCATCATTTTTAGTACCTTTATGCACTATTTAGAATCATATTTACCTTGATCCTTCATTATTTATGCATAGTTAGATGGTTTATGGGACTTTCCTACAAAGTCCCTTCCATTGGTATTTAATTTCTGGGAGGTAGAAAACCTTCCTTTTCATGTTTTTGTTGTTTCAGAACCTTCTGGACGTCAATAAATCGAAGGAAAAATATCTGACAAGTTTTTCACCAGGAGAACCAACTTGGGCCAAAGAATGAGCGAGAGGATCCATGAGGCCCGAAAGAGGCCAGATGGTGCCCCCCTAGGAATGCCACACAAGCTCTTTCGGCCCTCGAGCATCGTATCGGCTCCACCTTTTTACAGATGCCTTTGTATCGCTAGAAAACCTATGCCATATTTTTCCCACGATTTACAGAGGCGGCGGCGGAGGCGAAAGTCCTCCCCTACTCCGGGAGGGGGCAGATCTTGCCGTACCGGAGCCTTTAGTGAGGGGAAAATTGATGCCATCATCGTCACCACTCCTCCTAGGCATAGAGGGAGGCCTCTCTATCAACATCTCCATTAACACCATCACCATCTCCAAGATCCATCTCGTTCCTCTCATAGTTTGTGATTGATTGAACCCCGAATATTGTTTTAAGGGCTATTTACATGTTTGTGATTGGCATCTTGTCTTTATTTTGTGGATAGATTATATTTTCAGATTTTGTTGTATCCCATATGCTACTGATCCATATCATGTTTGGCACTTGTGAGTAGATCCCCGTGTTCAGGGGCGTAGCTAGCATGTAAGCATCTGTGTCAAATGACACCAGTGGATTTTGCTAATCTCCTTTGAAACTAACAAACTACTCTCTTAAATTTGCATTTATACCACTATACTTAGAAGTGTGACCCCAATAATATTATGTTCTAGCTTCGCCCCTGCCCATGTTCCCGAGGGCATAGGATGAATTGGCTATGATTTCCATATAATATCCAATAAGTATGTGGTCTATTTTCTATCTTTTATATTGTTCTATGATGGTTTTATGCGAACGTCGACTGCATATTACTTCACCTACATGGTCTCATAGGAGAATATTTTGATACAATAATAGGGGTTGGAAGGGAAGGAATTGACAGAAACCGTTTTTCAATTTTTTGAGTTGCATTGGAGGGATTATATGTCGGGGACCAATGAACCTATTGCTATGGTGGGACATGTATGTCTTGATGATTCCTAGATATTCATGTATATGGATCTAGGACCCGTCATAAGTGGTGTATTTAGTTCATACTTATGACTGCACCTAATTAGGCTCCGCCCTAAGGGAATAAAACTTGACACCATATTCACCATATTGTGTAGAAATCTTTATGCTAAGTAAATCCATGCCGCCCTCGGGAACATTTGTCACATATATGTTCACACACACTTGATCCTGTCCTCTTGCCACATAGAGGATTGGGCTTTCTCTCATTGAGAGCATTTACTTATTGCTATTTACTTTCAACATTTTACATTCTTACCGAACTATAAACCCAAAACACCAAATCTACTGCATTTACTATTATTTCCTTTGTCAAATTTGCTAACCAATACCTTCAGCTCCTCATGGGTTCGACAACCTTTCTTTATTGAAAAGTAAGACAATAGATCTCCTGCACTTGGGAGCCATCAATGGCTCAGTCTCCATCACGTGTTGAAGAATCGGCTACTGACGCATGCCAGGGGACCCCACCTCGGTCAAACCACACCTAAGCGGTGGATAATTTTGCATTGACGCACGCCAGTGCATCCCACCTTGGTCAGTGTCGTTCATACAACCACACACATGCACTGAAGAATCTGGTGATGACACGCGCCAATGGACCTCGCCTCGACCGGTGTCGCTCGTACGCCCACGCATGGAAGAATCTGGTATTGAAGTGTGCCAGTAACCCCGCCTCGGTCGGTATCTCCCGTACAATGGTCGACGATGCCTCCATCGCATGCTGAGGAATCCAGCACTAACATGTTGTGCCAGCAGACCCTGCTCTGATCTCCTGTGCACTCTCCGTCACCCTCACAGCGCCCATGCTCAACAAAAAAAACTTGGAGGAATCTCCACTGCCTTCAACTACAGCTGACATCAACAGTGCCAGCAGTGCTAGAGGATCTTCTAAGGCCGGATCTGCTACACCACCTCCCGCACCACCAAGTCCTCCAACGAATCCTCCTGAACATTGAACAAGGCTGCAAAAAGGTATCCGTCATCCGCAAAAATATATTGATGGTACTGTTCACTATGGTATATTCACGTATGTAAGAGAACCTCATACACTCTCGAAGGATCTTGACGATATTCGTTGGCATAAGGCGATGGAAGAGGTATAATACTCTGATGGAAAATAAACTATGGCATCTTGTTCCTCCGCATTTTACAAAGAATCTTATTGATTTTAAATGGGTGTATCGTGTTAAGAAACATACAGGATACAATTGACATATACAAGGCACTCTTGGTTGCAAAAGTCTTCAAGCAAAGATATTCTATAGACTATGAAGATACCTTCATACCTGTTTTCAAGGCAGCAACTATCACACTTGTTCTAGCAGCTACTGTTTCTAGGGGCTGGAGTCTGCAATAGCTAGATGTCAAGAACTTGTTTTTGCGTTGTGTTCTGGAAGAGGAGGTCTATAAAATAACCCCCGGGTTTTGAGTCTTCCGCTACTCCAAATTATATTTGCAAACTTGACAAGGCTCTCTATGGTTTCAAGCATGCCCCTCGGGTATGGTATTCCAGACTCAGTACCAAGTTGCAACCGTTTGTTTTTTCTTCTTCCAAAACAAATACTTCACTATTTATCTACAATAAAGCTGATGTTATGATATTTGTTCTAATCTATGTTGATGATATTATAGTCACCAGTTCATCAGATCAGGCAATTTCTGCTCTTCTTCATGATCTCAATGATGATTTTGCACTCAAGGATTTGGGAGATTTGCACTTCTTTTTGGGCATTGAGATAAAGAAAATTCAGAATGGTTTACTTCTCACTCGGGAAAATATGTTGCTGACTTGCTTGCTAAAGTTGATATGACAAAGTGCACATCCTCTACACCTTTATCCTCCATTGAAAAATCGTCTTTGATTGAGAAAACTACTCTTAGTCCTAATGATAGTACACAATACATGAGCATTTTAGGTGCTTTACAATACCTTACATTGACAAGGTCTAACATTTCCTTCTCGGTAAATAAAGTCTGTCAATATTTATATGCTCCAACAACTGCTCATTGGACAACTGCAAAAATGATCTCTGGATATCTCAGGGTACTGTACATGTTGGTTTGACTTTTCAGAAATCTTCATCTAGTTTTCTTAGTGCTTTCTTAGATGCATATCAGGCAAGATGTCTAGATAATAGAGGATCCACTGGATGTTTTCTACATTTCTTGGACAAAATTTGATCTCATGGAGTGCAATAAAACAAACTACTATCTCAAGGTCTAGCACGGAATCTGAATGCAAAGCTCTGGCAAATGCTACAGCTGAATTGATCTGGGTTGAAGCCTTGTTTGGTGAACTTGGCGTTCAACTAAAGATAAAGTCATGTTTTTTGTGTGATAATTTAGGTGCTACAGGTGTGTTTGGGAGAGCTCCACTCCACTCCACTTCACTTCCTACCCTCAACTCCACTCCAGCACATGGGTTCTAGAGTGGTGAAAAGGTGTTTGGCTCATGAGGTAGCTCCAGATTCAGATTAGAGGGGTTGTTGTGAAATAAGTGTGGTACCCTCTTCTTTTCTTTTCTTTTCTTTCAAAGAATGTTTCTGTTTTTATTTTCCTTTGCATGCAAACGTGACAGATTTGTACATGTGAAGGTCATCTGGTTGACCATACGTTTAGAAATATCGGTATCAATTAGAAATATCAGTCGCTAGCTTACGGATATCCATAGTTATCTCGCTCTCTTCTGACATCGATCCATCGGACACACTTTGAGAAATTGCGAACTTTCGGTACCTTTGTGGAATACTTGCCTAGAACACACGAGAAAAAACTAGTTATGATATAGTGATAAGTGAGAGACACGAATCAACATAGTGTGGTGCAACAAATATCAGCATAAACTGTGTAATCTAGTCGCCATATCTTCTAGTGATCACCATGTACAAGTCATAATGTCAGATCAATTATATTAGCATAATCTGTACAGTAACAAGGTACAAACCAAAACTATTTTCTAGTAATCACCATGTACAATCTGTGAACATAAGCACTACCACCATCGGTCAGTCAGTCAGGGTCATATACTGGTACTCGTGTTCCCAAAAGACGCGACGAAAAACTCAAGCGTAGTTGGTTGGGTGATATTTTTCAGAGCGTGCGATCGATTGCACACCAAAAGTTGGGTGGAGGCATCTGTTTATTTTTCAGAGCGTAGTTGGTTGGTGATATCTTTCAGAACAAAATTTTATAATAAACAAAGGTGCAAATCTACAAGGAATCATATAGGGGTACATTTCACTGCTAGCTTCTGGAGGTCAGTACTATGAGCGGCGGCAACCTCCTGATGCAGGAAACTAACGGCAGGGACAAGTCCTCGTGCAGGCGGGGTTGTTTCTCGTGAAGCAGACGGAAATGGCGGCGAGTTCCTTGTGCATGAAGAAAGCGACGGCGTTGATTCCCTCGTGTAGGAGGACGGCGACGGCGGTTGGTTCGTCCTCTGTTCCGGCGGGGGTCGACAGGATGGGACAACGCTGGTCGTTACTGGGTGCAGGAGAGAAGGGGGACGGCGCGGAAGACGGGAGAGAGCACAGGGGTCGCCGGAGGTGCTCTAGCGGGAAGGAATCCCGCCGGAGATGGAGGCGGCGGCCTGCCCTAGTCGCCATTCGCCATCACAGGAGGAGTATCGGGAGAGAATTGGGGGGAAAACGCTTGGCTGGGCTGATCTTTCGGGGGTAGTTGAGTGGCATTGGTGGGTAAATACATATCAACGCTAGGGGCAGATGTATACGCGGGGTGTGAAGCGAATCTGGTGAAGCACCCCTCCGCTGCTTCGGTAAAACGTACCGGGGGACGTCTCCCCTCCACTCCGGTTGACAGGTAAATTTTATGCCTTTGGGAGCTCCACCGGTTGTTTGGTGGGGTGGAGCTGTCCCAAACACATCCTACATTCTCTAAATCCTATTTTCTAGGCAAAGATCAAACATATAGAAATAGACTATCATTTTGTTCGAGAAAAAGTTGCAAATAAGATGCTTGGCATCAAGTTCATATTAAGTAAATATCAAGTTGTAGATGATTTCACAAAGGCTTTGAAAGTCAAAGATTTGAATGAGTTGATTAATGAATGTTAGGAAAAGGGTAAATTAGGGAGGAGCGACCATGGGCGATCACGTGCCGTCGCCGCCTCCTCGGTATGAAACTCCGTCGGAGCGATGGAGGAGAGCCAAGTCTAAGATGGTTTCGGAGTCATCATCGCCCACGCGGCGTGGAGTGGAAGGTGTTCCCGCGGGAGTCCGCCTGGGACATGCAGGGATAGAGGCGGCGCAGCCGGCCGCTATAAAACCAATCTACGAGGGATCGTCAAACCACAAAAACCCTAGGAACCACGAGAGTGCAAGGTTGGAGCTCGGCAGAAGATCGGATCTACAGGGCTCGCGTGAGATGGATTTTGCTGGGAAGGCGCACGGGAAGGACGACGGCAAGAAGAGGAAGGCACAACCTGGTGGGAGTAATCTCCCATGGAGAAGAACTCGCGAGCAAGGGGAGGCTGACGCTCGTGCGACCCGGATGGACCTTGATATGCGCCAGGTGGCACTTTTGGAGACACCGCCGGCCGGTGGGGGCGATCAAGGGGGATTCGGTGAGAATCCTTCCCGCCCGAAGCCAGCTGGGGGCAAATCCATGGTGCCACTTCTCCATTGGAGGTCATCTCAGGTCAGAGCTAGGAGGGAGGAGGAAGATGGCAACTGGGATGACGGGGATCTCATGAGCCAAGAGCCAGGGCTCCGACAGGGACCGGAGACACAGATCGGTGGGAACGTGGATATGGAGGATGAAGTCCACATAGAATTTGATGAGGAGGACGAGGAGCCGGTAGAAGCAGCTGAAGCGCAATACCAAAGTCCATGGAAATTCCTTGCAAGGTACATGGGCCAACCACAGACCTAATGCAAAGGCGATGTTTGATAAACTTTCAGCGGAGGTGTGGTTTCTCCGCAATGGAATCAAGTACTCAGAGAAAGGAAACAACTACTACATAGTCACTGTGTTCTCAAGGTGATTTCGATTTTGTAAACCGTGGGGGACCATGGATTTTTGATAATAATGCCTTACTAGTGAAGGCCATTGAGGATGATGTATGTCCGTCAGAGATGATCCTGAACAAGGTGCCCATATGGGTACGCTTCTACGATGTGCCATGGGGTAAGCAGAAGAAAGACTACGGCATGAAGCTAGGAGATGGCATTGGGGAGGCGCTGGAAGTCATGGTGCCTAATGATGAGCAGGACAGAAACGAGTTCCTCCGTGTACGAGTGAATATACCGTATGATCGACGTCTCCAAACACAGGTCACAACGGGCGCAAAAGGGAAACCATGGGCTACCAAGACATATAAGCTGAAATATGAACGCCTTCCCCACTGTGGCTTCATGGGGCATAGGGTGTCGGTGTGTGAGAAGAAGAGAAACGGAAGGCCATCGCTGGATTACGATGCTTACGAGCTCAGATGCAATCCGTATAAGAAATTTGAACACCGAGCACACTTTATACCACCTGCCGGACAGCCATCAGCGAGGCGAGGGCTAAGTTTTGCAACCTTTGGTATGGCGGAATCCCATAATAAGTCATCGCATAAACGGAACAGCTCGCAATCTCAAGGACTACATCGTCGGGAGTTTGAAGAACATGTTAGCCCGAACGATGACCTAGGAGAGGACGGGATGCCTCCTCTTGAGGATGTTGATGAGGAACTGTCAGCACAAGTGGGAGCCATGCATGTTGATATCAATGTACCAGTAGAAGGAGCGGACCAGGTAGTACACGGAAGGGATGCTGAGCCAATCGTCACCGAGCCAGATGATGAAGGTTTTGACACGGTGACCCAGAAGGAAGCACCGGGAGCTGATATACCCAAGGCGCTGACTTGGAGGGACACGTGCAGCAGCGCCGGTCTGGTATCGGCAGACCAGGAGCAACATGCACATGCACAGCAACATGCTCTGTTCCTTGCTATCCACCCGAATCTTGTCCAGTACATGCGGCGTACAACACCGAGTCGTGGGAGCCATGATTCTGGGGGACCTCGGAGCAGCGGTATGATACCTGCAATACGTACCCTGTCCGCGTCGACGGAACCTCTAAGCACTGAGGAGACGCTAATGGGGATTGCTGACTCGGTGCTGGGGAAACGGACAGCTGAGGAGGAAGAAGTCCAGGGGCAGCGCCTTGACCTGTCTCTTGGGCGAGCCCATGACAAGCAGCAAGGGGGACAGTCGAAGAAGGGCAAGCAGGATGATGCTAGGAACGCAACAGGAAGGAGCACGTCGCGAGGGCGAGGCATGGCTCGGAGGGGACAAGGCTGGGAAGCAACCGGACGGGGGACTACCAGTAAACAGGCGAGATCGCATGTGTGGTCTCGCCAGGATCAATGAACTGCTTATGTTGGAACTGCCGAGGTGTTGGAGGGGCCTCGACAGTTCGCGAGTTATTGTATCTCTCCGAGTCTCTACGTCCTAAGTTAGTCTTTCTTTATGAAACTAGGCAAAATAAAAATAAAGTGCGTCGTCTTCGTCATAGGTTAGGTCTTAAGAGTTTTGCTGGTTTTAATAGTATTGGGCAAAGTGGTGGACTTTCCCTGTTTTGGCATGAGAGTCTAAGTGTCGAGTCAAAAATATTAATGAAAGATATATTGATGCGTATGTTCGTGTTTCTTTATCTGCTACTAAATGGCGCCTAACTTGCATCTATGGGGAGAATAGGCATTTAATGTGGGAAACGTTATGCAATATGAAAGAGGAAGAATGTATTCCATGGGTAGTTATGAGAGATTTCAACGAGGCTATGTGGCAGGAGGAACACTTGTCCCTGACCCCTAGATCAGAAAGACAAATAAAAGCCTTCCGTGAGACTTTATCCTTTTGTGAACTTACAGACATTGGTTTTTTAGGTGTCCCATATACATATGATAACAAACGAAGAGGGGGAGCAAATGTGCGTGTTCGGCTGGATAGAGTGGTTGCTAACCTCGCCTGGAGGGATATCTTTGCTGATACAAGGGTTAAACACATGACAACTTCTTGTTCTGATCATTGTCCGCTACATGTTTCCATCTTACAGGAAAAGCGGACACCCCAGAAGGCACCCAGACGTCACTATGAAATTATGTGGGAAAGATCGCCGGAGCTCGCAGAGCAGATTCAGCATGCATGGAAAGGCGCTGGTGCAAAACCTCCTTGGGGGAGGTCCGAACTGGCCTGGATGCGGTGATGAAGGAGCTACAACTGTGGAGTAAGAGAAAATTTGGAAACATACAGAGAGAGCTCGACAAGGCTAGGAAACAGCTAAAAACGCTGCAACTTCAGAATGCGGATCCAGGGGAAATGAGTAAGGTATCAGATTATATGAATGAATTACTTTACAAAGAGGAAATGATCTGGCTATAAAGATCGCGTGTTACATGGCTGAAGGAGGGGGATCGTAACACAAAATATTTTCATCAATGGGCTATGTGGCATGCTCATAAAAATAATATTAAAAGACTCAAGGATAATAACGGCGCGTGGAAGGATACCCCTTCGGACATGGAAAGAATGGCAATGTCTTATTTTAAAGAACTGTTTACTAGAGACCCTAGCCTTAATGCTGACCGTTTAACCTCGCTTTTCCATGAAAAAGTTACAGGACACATGAATGATGAGCTCTGTCGAGACTTCGCAGACGAGGAGATTAGTGATGCCCTTTTTTCGATTGGCCGCCTAAAAGCCCCCGGAGTTGATGGCTTTCCGGCAAGATTCTACCAACGCAACTGGGACACACTGAAAGAGGAGGTAATTAATGGTGTAAGACTCTTCTTTTCAACTGGACGTATGCCAGATGGGGTCAATGACACTGCTATTGTCTTGATGCCAAAAGTAGAATTCCCGGAGACAATTAAAGATTTCCGCCATATTAGTCTCTGTACAATCCTATACAAAATTATTGCGAAGTGTTTAGTGAATAGGTTAAGACCAACTCTGGGGGATCTAATCTCAGAGAACCAGAGTGCCTTCGTTCCCAGAAGGTCAATCACAGATAACGCGCTTATAGCATTTGAGTGCTTACATTTTATGAACAACAACACAAGCCAGGACAAAAACTTCTGTGCATATAAACTGGATCTCTCCAAGGCGTATAACAGAGTGGATTGGGTTTTCTAAAAAAAGTGATGCAAAAACTAGGATTCGCCCACCGTTGGATTGACTGGATAATGTCATGTGTCACCACGGTGAAGACATGGTTAAATTTAATGGCGGCCTTCTGGATTCATTTTCGCCTTCGCGTGGTCTACGGCATGGTGACCCCCTTTCACCATTTTTGTTTTTGTTTGTGGCTGATGGACAATCTGCTTTGTTGCAAAAAGAAATACAGGAAAATATGATTACACCTATCCGCATATGCCGCCAAGCCCCGGGCATTTCACATTTGTTGTTTGCAGACGATAGCCTTCTATTTTTCCAAGCGTGTGGTGACCAAGCACTCAAAGTTAAGCAGGTCATAGAAAGCTATGAAAATAGTACTGGACACTTAATCAACCGAGGCAAATGCTCAATATTGTTTGGTGACTCTTGTCCTAGTACCACACGTGAGGATGTCAAACTTGTACTGAATGTAACTCAGGAGGCATGCGACACCAAGTACCTAGGACTCCCAACACCCCATGGACGCATGGATAAAGGTAAATTTGAGAGTTTGAAATCTAGCTTGGCAAAAAGTCTGATGGAATGGGGCGATAACCACCTCACACAGGCTGGCCGGGAAGTGTTCATCAAATCTATTGCCCAAGCCCTCCTGGTTTACATAATGGGGGTGTTCAAATTGCCTCTTCGGCTCTGTGATGAATTGAAAAAAATGATTCGGAATTATTGGTCGGGGGAGGAGAATGGGAAACGCAGAACCCACTGGATGGCGTGGGAGCATCTGATGAGAAGTAAAGACCAAGGAGGTGTCGGCTTCAGAGACCTACGCCTCTTCAATCAAGCCCTACTTGCCCCCCAAGCTTGGCGAATAATCAAGTTCCCTAACTCCCTCTGCGCCCGGCTGTTCAAGTCTAAATATTTCCCTAATGGTTCGTTGCTTGATACTGTCTTCTCAGGGAATGGCTCGGCAACGTGGCATGCAATTGAACATGGACTGGAGCTGCTAAAAAAAGGTATAATTTGGCGCGTCGGAAATGGAGCCAATATCCGTGTCTGGCGGGAACCATGGATCCCGAGGACCACGATGTATAAACCTATATCGAAGCAAGGACGATGTAGGCTCCGGTGGGTATCGGATTTCTTGCAGACTGATGGGACATGGAATGAGCAGCTTGTTCGGAGATGGTTCCTGCCAGTTGATGTTGAAGCGATACTGAAGATTAAACCATCCAGAAGGAATGCGGAGGATTTTGTGGCCTGGCAGCCTGTTAAGCGAGGTATGTTCTCCGTTGTAAGTGCCTATATATTAGGCCATGAAGAGCATCTGGCGCATCAGAACTTGGGAGCAACACGCACAAGATCGAATGGCGAACGTTCATGCTGGTGGCTGATATGGCAATGTCCGGTCCCGCCCAAAGTCAGAACCCTTGCATGGAGAATAGCCACAAACGCCCTGGCGACCCAGGCAAATATTCATCACCGCGGTTTTGGGGCAATGGCAATCTGTACGATCTGTGGTACTGGCGTGGAGAACACATACCATGCCTTTATCTCCTACCCACCGGCAAAATACCTTTGGGAAGCCATGCGTTCGGTTTGGAACCTACCTGTTCGCACTGAAATTATAGATACAGGAACAGAGTGGCTCCAAAATCTCCTCCCTAAATTGCAGCAACTCCAGAGGGCGATGACTCTGATGTTTCTATGGAGAGTGTGGCATGTCCACATTGAGATAACACATGAGAAGCCTATGCCACCCGTCGAAGGCTCTAAGAGGTTCCTGATGAGCTACTTGGATTCCTTGCTAGTACTTAAACAATCTCCAATGGCAGATCCTGTCAAAGGTAAGTCAGTAGTGTCATATACACAAGGATTCAGTAGCAACCCTCGGCCACCTGAACACTGCCGATCGGAGCATAACAAATGGGTGCCGCCAGAAAAAGGCCATGCCAAATTAAATACGGATGGATCTTTCATCAATTCGTAGGAAGCTGGTGCTAGCATGGTTCTACGAGATCATAATGGGGTGGTTATTTGCGTTGAGCGAGGCAACTTAGGCATTGTATGGACGCTACCGATGCTGAGCTGGCAGCGATAGAGGAAGGTTTGGCACTTGCTCTAAATTGGACAAACCTCCCTTTCATGGTCGAAACAGATTGTCCCGAAGCTATTCAGCTGATAAAGGAAGACACACGCAACACCTCGGTCTACGCTGCGAGAATTCAGATAATTCGAGAGATGATACGGGAAAGAGGAATAACCTTAGCCAAGATTTTTCGTGAAGCAAATTGTGTAAGTCACGAGCTGGCTAAACTTGGTAGAGTACAGGATAGGACTATGACTTGGTTAAGACATTCTCCTCCAGAGATTGCCATGGTCATGGCAGCTGATTGTAGCTCTATCATTTAAATAAAAATCTCTTTTCCGAGCAAAAAAAAAGATTTCAATGAGTTCAAGTGTAATCTCAACCTCTCAGATGGTTGTGATTAAGGGGGTTGTTAGCGATATTAGGCGTGTCATGTAACATTGTTTTCTCCACACGTGTAACCCGTCCTGTAATATCTCTCTCAAGTAGGTTACATACGTATAGCGCTAGGAGTACGGAGTAATACTCCAACTCCCAATCGCTACTTTTTCGTGTATGCCATCGATCGGGGCTCGTTCCCTCGGTATCTAAAGATATAATTAGTGAGGGTACTAGGACTCACCATAAAAATCAAGCATTTTTGGCTATCCGATCGTTTCAGCCAGCAGATCCTGAGCATTCGTTTTCTGACTTCTAAATATATAATTGGTGAGGGTACTAGGACTCACCACAAAAATCAAGCATTTTCAGCCATCCGATCGTTCCAGCCAGCAGATCCTGAGCGTTCGTTTTCTGACAACTATTCATGTGGCTCACATGTAAATGACTATAAAGGATAAAAGATCTGGTGCAAATATGTTCGGTTGCCCATTACTCAAAGCCCCACACGATTTCATTTTCTGACTACTATTCATGTGGTCCACCTGTAAATGACTATGAAGGGTAGAAAATCTGGTGCAAATATGTTCGGTTGTCCATTGGTCAGAGCCCCACACAGTTTTTGTTTTCTAACTACTATTCATGTGACCCATCTGTAAATGACTATAAAGAGTAAAAAATCTTGTGCAAATTGTCCGCTTGCCCATTGGTCAAATTCCCACACGGTTGGAAAATACCCTGATTCACCAATCCACACCCATGTCTTCCCCTCTTCCTCCTCCTCCCAATCCTCGCGCCGCCGGCGCCCCAATCCTCTCCTGCATGAGGTCTAGCTCGCCCCTCCCTGCCTCCTACCTCCCTGCTGTGCCCCCTCCCTTTCCCCTCGTTCTACTCCTCTCTCTCTCCATCATGGTCGGCTCAGCCACCATCTCCGCCACGCCTCCCTCACCGGCAAGAGCAGCAGGTCGTTCTCACAGCAACAACTCCCTCACTGACCAAGCAAAAGTAGCTGCCATGGGCGGGTGGTTGACATGTGGGGAGAGGAGGCGGCACGTGGAGGAGTCGGATGCCATGGGTCGGCAGCTGATGTAGTAGAGAGTAGGAGGCCGCACATCGTGTTGTCCCCCTGGAGGAGCGGTTGGTGGAGCTCCACCCGACCTGGGCATCCCCATTGCGCTTATTTATTTATGCATATTCGTTTTTATTTGTGATTTTAAGGTGCTTGACGAAAATCCTACCTAATATTACTATATGTATTGTTTAAGGAGAAGCAAATGGCCACTCTATTTTATTTCTTTTTGGTAAACATATGCTTCTTATTCTTGATTTGCAATAGACCACCCGACTACTATTTTGTCTAAAAAAGGGTTCAGGTAAATATTGCATGATGTATTCTTGGTGATTGAATTTCAGGTTATAACCATTAGCAAAATCTATCACAGAGTGCTAAAACTCGCTAAAGGCGGTGCAGCACGCCTTCCTACCTAGTGCCTATGTTGTTTCCAAATTAGGTTTGCCCTTCCATGTCTGTCCCGGTGATGCCTTTCTCCGAGAGAAAGCAAAAGTAATATTAGGTACGTACGTTGTATAGCTAAACCATCATCAACATAACTTATTTGTTTTACAGTCTTTTAGTTCTATCAACTGTGTTTCTTTTGGGTTTCTATTGATTCTTCAAAGAAATCGTGCATTTATATAGACAGTTTCTAGCTCCCGTATTCCAAACCGAACATAGACATACATAATGAATACATAATAAATCTATAAATAAATTATTTCTTAGGTTCACTTTCTTGATTTTAATGCAATTTGACCACTCCTGTTTGACCCCCTTTTTCGACGTGGACTGAATTTCTATTTCTTACTCAGTGAGAAGCATCTTGCTGGTGATACCGCCGATGCCATTCTTAACAATGATCTTGATAATAATGCTAAGAATGCCTCCATGAAAATTCCTTTGGAGTTTGGTTGCCCATTGGTCAAAGCCCCACACGATTTTGTTTTCTGACTACTATTCATGTGGTCCACCTGTAAATGACTATAAAGGGTAAAAAATCTGGTGCAAATATGTTCGATTGTCTATTGGTCGAAGCCCCACACAGTTTTATTTTCTAACTACTATTCATGTGGCCCACCTGTAAATGATTATAAAGGGTAGAAAATCTGGTACAAGTATGTTCGGTTGCCCATTGGTCAAATTCTCACACGGTTGAAAAATATCCCGATTCGCCAATCCACAACCATGTGCCGCCGGCGCCTCAATCCTCCCCTACACGAGGTCTAGCTTACCCCTCCCTGCGTCCTACCTCCCCGATGTGCCCCCTCTCCTTCCCCCTCGTTTTACTCCTCTCTCTCTCCATCGTGGTCGGCTCAGCCACGCCTCCCTCACCAGAAGGAGCAGCAGGTCGCTCTCACAGCAGCAGCTCCCTCACCGACCGACCAAAAGTAGCGGTCATGGGTGGGTGGTTGACATGTGGGAAGAGGAGACGACATGGAGGAGCCAGACGCCATGTGTCGGTGGCTGATGTAGTAGAGAGTAGGAGGCCGCACATCATGTTGTCCCCTAGAGGAGCGGTTGGTGGAGCTCCACCCGACCTGCGCATCCCCATTGCGCTTCTTTATTTATGCATATTCATTTTTATTTGTGCTTACAAGGTGCTTGACGAAAATCCTACCTAATATTATTATATGTATTGTTTAAGGAGAAGAGAATGGCCTCTCTATTTTCTTTCTTTTTGGTAAACATATGCTTATTATTCTTGATTTGCAATAGACCACCTGACTACTCTTTTGTCTAAAAAAGGGTCCAGGTAAATGTTGCATGATGTATTTTTGGTGATTAAATTTCAGGTTACAACCATCAGTAAAATCTATCACAGAGTGCTAAAACTTGCTAAAGGCTGCGAAGTGAAGCACGCCTTCCCACCTAGTGCCTATGTTGTTTCCAAATTAGGTTTGCCCTTCCATGTCTTTCCCTGTGATGCCTCTCCGGGAGAAAGCAAAAGTAATATTAGATACATATATTGCATAGCTAAACCATCATCAACATAACTTATTTGTTTTACAGTCTTTTAGTTCTATCAGCTGCGTTCCCTTTAGGTTTCTATTGATTCTTCAAAGAAATCGTGCATTTATATAGACATTGACTAGCTCCCGTATTCCAAATTAAACATAGACATACATAGTAAATAGATAATAAATCTACAAATAAATTATTTCTTAGATTCACTTCCTTGGTTTTAATGCAATTTGACCACTCCTGTTTGACACCCTTTTTCGACATGGACTAAATTTCCATTTCGTACCTAGTGAGAAGCATCTTGCTGGTGATACCGCTGATGTCATTCTTAACAATGCTCTTGATAATAATGCTAAGAATGCCTCTCTGACAATTCCTTTGGAGCTCACAACTGAATCGTGACTCGTTTCGCTTCAAACATTAGTTATTTTTTTCTATTTTGTGCTATGGTATATCCGGTTTGACTCCCGAATCGATCTATTTTCCAAGTGCAGCTTCACAAGAGGCTTCTAGAGCTCGATTGGCGGTGGTCCTCTGTCCGATGCCTCGGTCAGGGATTTCTTTCAGTGCACTGCCCTAAGCCCACCGGTGTGCCTGATCCCTCTGCAGCTATCTGTGTCGCTCTCTTGCTGGACTTGTATTTTCTGCTTTCTTTTAGTGATGCTCTCTTGCTGAACTTGTTTAGTTCAGATAGAAACATGTATATCAACTTCAAGTAATAGGATCTACAATTCTAATTCCTAGGGTTCAATTTACATGAAATGTTGAACATTTGAATGCCTATAGTTGCCGATATGATATGCGATATTCTTCTATTTTCTTCTTTTTTCCTTGTTCACACAAACAAAGAAACTAGGGATCTTATTTTTTACCTATCGCTGAAGTAGGAGAATCAAAAGAGGTGCTACAAATATTGTTGACTCTGTGTTACTCAGCCCTGACCATTAAGATTTATCAAAACCTATTAGCTAAGGAGTACCATATTTTTACAGGATTCTGAGGCAAAAGTGGATGACTCAAATAACCACGATGCTAAGAAGAGGTAGCTCATTGTTGTCATGTTATTGTTCTTATATTCTGATGTACATGTGCTACTATCTTGATTAACAGTACGATGTATATCTTATACTTTCACAGAACGTCCCGACCAATGTGTTTGATCCACCCACTGGAGCTGGTCGTCCACCCAAGAAGACGATGCCTACAAAGAAGGAAAAGTAATACTACCTCTATCCTAAGGCTTAAGGCATATAATTTTTTGAAAAAGTCAAACCATGTAAAGTTTGACCAAGTTTTTAGGAAAAAATATTAATATTTACAATATAAAATATATATCCTTGGATACATCATGAAACATATTTTCACATGGTATCTATATAATATCATAGTTCTTGATAGTTTTTTCAAAAAGTTTGGTCAAACTTGCCTTAGCTTGACTTTTCAAAAAAATTATATGCCTTAAGCCTTGAGACGGAGGGAGTACAATTCTCTCGTTTCCTCTGAAGGTTCTTTCCTGGTCTATCACATAGCTGTTTACTTCATCTTTTTCTTCCGTCATGCTGATCTAAATTATTCACTACGTCCTTCTATAGGTTGTGTGTTCATTTTGGTTATATGTTGATGTTTACATACTCACCCCCTCTTGGAAAATTTTACATTTACCTTCCTCTCTTTCATGTGTAAACCATGGTTCTCATCTAAAAATCATTCAGCGCATCTTCTGAACCAAACATAAACATTGTTGTCACTAGGAACCTTAACATTGTTAGTCCCAACACTCTAACAAAGTTTTGACCTATATATTTCACTAGCCGAGAACTATGTAGCAATCCAAGAAACCGCATGCATGAAATCGTGCCAAAAAACATACAGACGGTTCAAGAATGAAGCCTTTGATGAATGTCTCATGGGAAGTTTACAAGAAAACTTAGATAGAGCTCGAGTTCCTTCGTATATGATGTATCAAGTTGAAGGAGTTATGCCCTAGAGGCAAATAATAAAGTATATTGTTTGATATATCTCGTATATGTTCATAATACGTTTCATACTATGCTATAACTATATTAATACGAAATGTTAATACACGTGTGGTATGTAAACAAACCGTGTCTCTAGTTACCTCTAGCGAACTAGTTCATTGTTCATGAGGATGATCTGGGTTTCAAGATCATGGGCATTTATGCCAATTGACAATGAGGTCATGTCATTGGTTGAATGACGTGATAGACAAACATCCGACAGTTGTATCTCAATGAGATCTAGTTACAAAGTTCACCATTGATGATAAACGTATGAAACCTCGCAACTTGATCCTTAGACTGTGAGATAATGCAAGTAACCATTCTGGAGGGAGATTAGATGGTATCAAGTATCATTCCGTGACTGGATGATCAAAACAGTGCCACTCAGGTTTCCGAAAGGGGCGTGTAGAGGAGTACATATCAAGACTAGGATTTGCCAGTCCATGTAACAGATAGATACATGAAGAAAGTAAACAGTAAACAATAAATAGTAGATGGTAGATTGATGGTAAAAGAATGGACCGGGGTCCATAGTTCACTAGAGGTGATTCTCCTTAAGATAGATGACATGTTGGGTGAACAAATTACAGTGGGGCAATTGACAAACACCGAAAAAGCATACATGCATATACTAATCATCTTGATTCCTATGAGATTTGATTGGGCATTACAACATTATACATAGACCGTAATCCAACTGCATCTATGACTAATTATCCACCTTCAGGTTATCATCCGAACCCCCTCCAGTATTAAGTTGCAAGCAACAAATTATTGCTTTACGAACTGCGTGTAAAGTAAACAATACAATTGTTCTATGAACAAAGGATCGCTGTTTTCTCCCTAGTAGAAACAACACATCTAGTACCTTAGAGATTTATAGCACTTCCCCATATTACTAGAGGCATGAAACCACTATCGAGAATAAATACTCTCTCTTGGAGTTGCTAGCATCTACTTGGCCAAGATAGCTACTAACAACGGAAAGCATGCAAGATCACAAATAACAAACACATGATATAATCAATAATCAATCTAAAATAGCATCTCAATATCCATCGGATCCCCGCAAACACAACATGTAGGATTACAAATAGATGATCTTGATCATGAATGGAGCTCACAAGATCTAAACATGATAACACAAAGGAGGAGAACCAACCATCTAGCTACTACATGGACCCGTAGTCCAGGGATGAACTACTCACGCATCACACCGGAGGCAGGCATGGTGATGAAGAAGGCCTCCAGGGTGATCTCTCCCCTCTGGCAGGGTGCTAGGAAGAGCTTCAGATCCCTCCCAATCTAGGGATGGAGATGACGGCGGCTAAAGACTCTTTCGTGGAATTTTGATCGGGTCCTTAGGGTTTTCGTCTCGGGAGGCTTTTATAGGCGAAGGGGTAAGGTACGTGGAGTACCAGGGGGGCCACACCAGGTGGCGGCGCGCATAGGGCTGGCCGCGCCACCCTAGGGTGTGGCCGCCCTGGTGCCCCTCTTCGGCTCCCCTCCAGACTCTGTGTTGCTTCGAGTAAAATATTGACTTTGGCTTTTGTCCCGTCCAATTCCGAGAATATTTCGTTACTAGCTTTTCTGAAACCAAAAACAGCAGAAAACAAGCAACTGGCACTATGGCATCTTGTTAATAGGTTAGTTCCAGAAAATGTGTAAAAATACTCCAAAGTGTGGACAAAATATAAGAAAGTAGATATAAAACAAGCATGGAACATCAAAAATGATAGATACGTTTATGACGTATCAACATCCCCAAGCTTAACTCCTTCTCGTCCTCGAGTAGGTAAGTGATAAAAAAGAAGAATAATTTTTGAGGTGACATGCACCATCACAATCTTGATCAAGGTATTTGTAAAACATTGATAGCTGGGATCATAGTACTTTAACATAGCATGAAAGATATAGTTCTAATAATAAGACATTGCAACTATGTTCGTAACATGAATAGGTACAAACAAAAGATTCATGAATAGCAATGCTTTGAAAGACGTTTGTTTGTTTCACATATAGAAAACATAATGAGAATGGTATTCAGCTTGTCTCTCATAGTGTAGCAAAACATAAATGCATAGGAAACCTTGAAAGTTCATAAGGGTGACTAGATACAAATAGTTTAAGAACAAGCAATATCAAAGTTATGAATCAATCAATAAGTTTTGGGACAATGCACATTAAACTAAGAATGACCACTATGCTCTCTCAATAGGTGCATAAAGATAGAAGATGGAGACTCAACATAAAAGTAAAAGAAAGGCCCTTCATAGAAGGAAGCAGGGATTCAAGTCTCATAAAGAGCTTCCAAAACTTATGGTACTTATTATCTTTCAGCTCTCATTGCCCCTATCATAAGCATCTTTAGGTGATTAAGGTTAAAGTGAGCAAATATGAGGATAATGCTTGACAAGTTATAAGCTGAAAATCTCATGCCCCTTGCTTACGAGTACCATTCCTCATGCTACTCAAGTTTAGTCAGAAGTTCTTGTCATTGTAAGTACATGTGTATCATAGAGAACCGCCAACAAGGTACCCCTTGCCCGATGATACGGAAGATTCCCCATATAAAAATGACAAGGCAAGTAGACAATGAGCATCTCATCAATCCTTTTATTTCCTATTTGCATAGGCCCTTTTTTTCTTTTTTTCTCTCTTTTTTTCTTTCCTATTTGCATAGGTTTTTTATAGAGGATGCTTTATAGATTGCTCACTATGATTACGCTGCAGGGTTCCACCATGATTAGGCATGGCTTAGACCAACCGCCTAGGCGTTTCTCTAACACATATATGAACTCAATGAGCCTTACAAGCTCCCCTTTCATTTCACACCACCGGGATCCATAAGCAAAAGAACATGATATCAACTAAATAAAGTGCAATATTGAAAGTGTTCCCCATGATAACATGGTTCTGCTAATTCACAACTTACAGAACACAAGCATATACGCAACATAGATGGGCACAATGGTTCAAGTTTATTAAGTGCAAGAAAAGTAAAGTGTGTCATCAAGTTCGTGAGAGCTTTAATCACTAATTTTCACATAACAAGTTTAATTCGGAAGGTAGATAAAAACATAATATACTTGGAATAGCAAATGCTAATAGGTAGGTATGGTGGACTCTTTGGAATAACTTGGTTTTATTTGGAGTTGGATGCATGAGTGGAACTCATACTTGGTATGGAGACTAGCAAAAGACTGGGAGCGACCAACTAAGAGAGCAATAATGGCCATAATCATGCAAAGCGACAAAACATTATTAATTAAAGCATAAAGTGATATTACAAGTCGAAAACTAAATGATCATAGAGGCTATGGTGACTTGGTATAGTCTTAACATGGTGTGAGCATGCGCCAAGTCAACCCAAATAAAGCATCAAAGGAACATACCACAATATTATGCTTTTATATGCTAAAACAACGCATGATTCTTTCAAGGAACATTAAGCAATCTCAATTATTTGTAACAAGTCATGCTACATCAATAATCACTAAGTATAAAGTCAAAACAATATCAAGCATGACATGACAAATAGTAGGCCACAGTCAAAAACAAGACTTCTTTTATACCACTTATAAGCATGAACTTTCCTACTCCTTTCCAGTCCAAATCAACTTATTTGAAACTATGTATGAATACGGGGGTCCAACCAATTTATTCAAGCAAACTAAGCAAACAAAAACTAAGAACAAAAACAAAGACGCTCCAAGAACAACACAACTGTGCATGAAACAATAAAAATAGAGTGTTTGGAAGAGAACCTGAGATTTTTATTGATGAAGAAGGATATGCCTTGGGCATCCCAAACTTTGACACTTGTACTTCTTGAATATTTCTTGGGGTGACACGAGTGGCATCCCCAAGCTTGAGCTTTTGTCCATAATTCATCTTATCACATTATTTTTCCCTACACTTAAAAAATTCCTTCATACAAAACTTCACACAATCTTCATTAGCAACATTAGTGTACTCAAGACAATAAGTCTTTCGGTTCAGTTTCTATAAGAGTATGAGATTGGCGTAATATGTTGGATGTATTATTGAGCCTCCTATACGTATATGTCTAGTATTGTAGTTTAGGAAAGTTAGGATTCTAGCCTAACTTGACTTGTACTCCAAAATGATCCATGTACTTCTATATATACTCACCCATGAGGCTCAATAATACATCCAACATATTACGCCAATCTCATACTCTTACATGGTATCAACCTAAATTCAAGCTGCCGCCGACACGCTTCGGCCGCGCCGCCCCTGGCCGGATCGATCTCCATGATCTCCACTGGGGGCCGCATGATCCGTCGCATGGCTCGTCCGCCGATCCATGATCGGCTGCCCTGGTGAGTCTTTTCCGATCTCTTGATCAATTTTTCTCTCCACCGGTCCTTCGACCGGTATTTTCTTTTTTGGTTTACCGATCATAGATCGGATTAAGTCGCCCTCCACCGCCATCGTCATCACCGCGCCTCTACTCCAACCATCGACACCGACGATCTACACTGCGCTCGTGCGCCTGCCACCTTCGCCCCTCAAGGCAGGCTGCGGCGCACCGCGGCCAGCTGCTACGCCTTCCTTGGGAGGCTGTCGCGACCGTCCCCTGTGGATCGTCTATGTCGTCATCGTCCGGGACTTCACCAACAATGCCTCCATCGACTCCGGTCTACGTGTCATCCATGCCATGGCGCATATGGCGCACCGTCAGTCTGATCAACCGATCACGTGCTCGTCTATGCCAAGCATGTCCTTGAGCACGCGTCTACCAGTGATCGAGCTACGGGCTGCCGCAGCGTCACCCCTTTGGGCCACAGCGTCGCTGCCTTGGTCTTCGCCCACTAGCTATCAACGCGTCTCACAAGCGCGTATGCGTCGGTGGCCTCAGCCCGCTGCACCAACTCACGTCCCGCAGCCACGCCATCACCTCATCTCCGTCTCCACGCACCGACATCCCTGCTACATCGTGTTGCCTCCCTAGGCACAGATCACCGCCGTCCGTGCATGGTCTTCGTCACGTCGCCGAGTTCTTCTTCGCCTACTTCGAGTACCACCATCGCGCCTATCTAGGCGTCTAGCATGACCACTTCAGGTCGCCGTTGGTTTGGCCGCCTTCCATGTCTTCTCCACATCGAACTCGTCGGCATCGTCATACGATACTAGCGCACAGGTTCATGATGGCAACTACCCCTGCAGGCCTGGTACTGGCAACACCGGTGCGTTCCTTCGTCCCCGACGCGTTCTCGAGTCTGGCAAACTCGCACCGGATGCCTTGTCTTTGTCGGCATGATAACGTCTTCTTCGGCATCGACACCTTCCTCTACGACTGCCTCGACCGCATCAACGACGCATTCTTCTTGGCATACTAGGTTCTGGCAGAACCAAGATGTGCCTTCATCCCTGACGTGCGCCTAGTTCTGGTAAAACTTTGGTGCGGATCGTACCCAATGGCTTGGACTGCATCGACTCCGGCGTTGATCGACACCTTCGACCTGCCTCGGCGCGTCTCCGTCATCCTCTTCATGCACTATGCGCTTGTGGCTTCATGTGCGGCTACATCGACACCGGCAACCCCGACCACGACATCGACCACGGCGACCCTTCACATGGCTACATCAACCTCGGCACCGCTCCATGCTCTCTGCTCCCTCAACATCGGCACAAGGGCTTCCACCTCGCTTGAGCATCATCAACTTCTTCTATAGTTGAAGCATCCGCGCCGCGACATCGTCTACGACACTCCTGCAGCGACTGCGGGGGGATGTCAGCCTACTAGTCTACTTCGGCACTCCAGTCTGACCGTTTGCGACGTTCCTGTTGTTCACGACGCTACCGCTATGACTGTGGGGGGAGTGTTAGAATAGTATACGTATAGGTCTAGTATTGTAGTTTAGGAAAGTTAGGATTCTAGCCTAACTTGACTTTTCCTCCAAGATGATCCATGTACTCCTATATATACTCGTTCATGAGGCTCAATAATACATCCAACATATTACGCCAATCTCATACTCTTACAGTTTCAACACAAGTAAATCTTCCATTAAAACAAAAGCTACTATAGCACTTCCTCTTAAAAGTTCAAGTGATCAAAGAGAACTCAAAGAGAAAGAGATTAAGAGGCAAATGCAAATAATGGCAGAAATTTGTCAAAACAGACCAGCAGGTAAAAACCGATTTTTTCGAAGACCTTCTGTTGCTCAAATCGAAAAGTGTTGAACTAACTAAAGTTAATAACAACCTGGGTCAGAAGCACAAAAAATTACAGCTCAATTCGACATACAGAGATTTTTTATGAATTTTTACAACAAAGAACAAAAATCTATTTCGAGACAACAACTTTCTCAAGCATTATTTCTCTCTTATTAGAGGTTATTCTTGGCACAAAAACCACACAAAAAGGATAAGGAGAGGTTATTACTGAAGCAATAACTTCCAAGACTCAATAAAAGATTCCTAAAGAAATTTGGGTTATCTCCCAATAAGTGCATTTCTTTAACTCCTTTGAGCTAGGCATAAGAAGCAAGAAGCAAGTATTCTCAAATGAAGAAGCATTAAAACCAAATTTCTTGCCCTACCTTTCTTACCTTTATTCTTATCCTTGGGGAACGTATGATTGTTTGGTGGAGAAGCAAAATGCATGATGCCCTTTTCCACATCTATTATTGCTCCAAGAAGTTTTAGTAGGGATCTTCCAAGTGTAATTTGTCCTTTTCCTACACATTCAATAACAAGATAATCAGTAGACACCACTTTCCCTAGAATTTTTGTAAACACTCCTTCAGCTATTCCAATGGGTAATATTGTGGCATTATTAGTAAGAGATATTTTTCTCCCCCTTCAGAAAGTCCCCAAAGATTCAAAGATTCATAGATATCTTTAGGCATAAGACAAAATTCAGACATGATAACACAACGAGCATGAAAGGTTTCATTATTTTTAACAACTTTTACTGTAGGAAGCCATTTTGAAGATTCAGAATTTATTGGAAGATATTCATGATGCTCTCTAATCATGTTATAGCATTCCTTTAAACTAGCAGTGTTGGTCTCAAGAGTGTTTAATCTAGCAAATATGTTTATAAAGGAAGAATCAGATTTGCTAGGAAAGTCATATGTTGTAACCAACTTTTTTATGGCATTAAAAGCATCACCCTCATTGCACTGGAGGAAATCTCCTCCCACTACAACATCCAAAGCATATCTATAGCAAAGAGCAGTTCCAAAGTAAAAAACTTCTAAGAAACAAGCTTAGAGTCATTTTAGGTTCAGTTTTTTCATGTAAATCAGAGATTCTAGACCAAGCTTCTTTGAAACTCTCTACTATTCCTTGTTTGAAAGTAAAAATCATTTCCTCAAGCGACAAAGTGATTGGAGCAATGCTAGACAGAATAGCAACTTTAGATTTTTTTTGTGTTTTTAATATAAAGAAGCAAACTAGGACAACTATTTTTTGTGTTTTTGATAAAAGAAACAAGCAAATAAAATAGAAATAAACTAAGCAAAACAAAAAACAAAGTAAAAAGATTGGTTATGAAGGACTCCTCTTGTGAAGCTGTCCTTAACTCCCCGGCAACAACGCCAGATAATAGGCTTGATAGCTCAAAATACGATGAGCTCGTTGGGAACCCCAAGAGGAAGGTATGATGAGCACAGCAGCAAGTTTTTCCTCAGTTATGAAACCAAGGTTATCGAACCAGTAGGAGCAAGGAAACAACCCCAAGGTGTTGTCTCCAACTTGGAATCATGCACAACACAACCACAGAACTTTGCCCCAACTTACAGTGAGGTTGTCAATCTCACCGGTTTTGCTGAAAAAAAGGATTAAACGTATTGTGTGGAAGATAGTAATTGCTTGCAGAAAGTAAACAGTAAATAGTAGATGGTAGATTGATGGTAAAAGAATGGATCAAGGTCCATAGTTCATTAGAGGTGATTCTCCTTAAGATAGATGACATGTTGGATGAACAAATTACATCGGGGCAATTGACAGACACCGAGAAAGCATACATGCATATACTAATCATCTTGACTCCTATGAGATTTTATTGGGCATTACAACATTATACATAGACCGTAATCCAACTGCATCTATGACTAATAATCCACCTTTAGGTTATCATCCGAACCCCCTCCAGTATTAAGTTGCAAGCAACATATAATTGCATTAAGCAAAGTGTGTAAAGTAAACAATACGATTGCCCCATGGACAAAGGATTGTTGTTTTATCCCTAGTAGCAACAACACATCTAGTACCTTAGAGATTTCTGTCACTTCCCCAGATTACTAGAGGCATGAACCTACTATAGAGCATAAATACTCCCCTTGGAGTTACAAGCATCTACTTGGCCAAGATAGCTACTAGCAAGGGAGAGCATGCAAGATCACAAATAACATAGACATGATAGAATCAATAATCAATCTGACATAGTATCTCAATATCCATCGGATCCCTGCAAATACAACATATAGGATTACAAATAGATGATATTAATCATGAACGGAGCTCACAAGATCTAAACATGATAGCACAAAGGAGGAGAACCAACCATCTAGCTACTTTATGGACCCATAGTCCAAGGACGAACTACTCACATATCACTCCAAAGGCTGGCATGGTGATGAAGAAGGCCTCCGGGATGATCTCTCCCCTCCGGCAGGGTGACAGGAAGAGCTTCAGATCCCTCATGATCCAGAGATGGAGATGACGATGGCTACAGACTCTTTCGTGTTATTTTGATTGGGTCCTTAGGGTTTTTGTCCTGGGAGGCTTTTATAGGAAAAGGGGAAAGGTCGGTGGAGTACCAAGGGGCCCACACTAGGTGGCGGCGCACCTAGGGCTGGCCGCACCACCCTAGGGTGTGGACGCCCTAGTGCCCCTCTTCGGCTCCCCTCCGGGCTCCGTGTTGCTTCGGGTAAAATATTGACTTTGGCTTTTGTCCGATCTAATTCCGAGAATATTTCCTTACTAGCTTTTTTGAAACCAAAAACAGTAGAAAACAGACAACTGGCACTGTGGCATCTTGTTAATAGGTTAGTTCTAGAAAATGTTTAAAAATACTCCAAAGTGTGGACAAAACATAAGAAAGTAGATATAAAACAAGCATGGAACATCAAAAATTATAGATACGTTTATGACGTATCAGAAGCTATTGTCTAAGTCTGGAGATCCTAGAATACCAACTATTTCATGCTCAATAGGTAAAATAGATATTCACAATGCCTTATGTGATCTAGGAGCAGGAGTTAGTGTAATGCCATACTCCCTCTATAAAAGGTTAGGATTAGGGGAGTATTCTCCTATTACTATCACTTTACAGATGGCTGACAAGTCCACTAAACAACCTATTGATATGATTGAGGATGTCTTACTTAGGATAGATGAGCATGTCATTCCCATTGAGTTTATCATTCTTGAAATGCCAGAAGATGAAAGATTATCTATAATACTTGGAAGACCCTTCCTTAGTACTGCAGGTGCGTCAATAGATTGTGTAGAAGGGAAGATAATCTTCAATGTTTATGATGCTGAAATCGTCCGGTATTTTCCAAAGAAGCTAGAAGCAGGAGAAAGATATGTTCCACCGGCAAAACGAGTTCATGTGGTAAGTGCCATTGATAAGGGGCAACCAAAGGTAAGAATTCGAGAAGAGAGAAGAGGTTGAGTTATTCAACCATTTTCAATAAATGCTTAATGGGAGTCAACCCATTTTCATTAATTTAGTAGAATAGAGAATAAGAAGTTCATCGTATTCCCACCACTTTTTCACAGACATTCTTAGGGAAGCGCGCCCATGAAGATGCGGATATCAAAAACTAGTAGAAATGTCGATTGAATGAGTAGAGAATAATAATAAGAATAAAAGTTTGAGTTTTCTATTTACAGAAGCTAAAAATTTTCTTTTAATATGCTAATGTTGGTCGAAAGTTTTTACTATCAATTTTTTGCTAAAAACTTGGTATTTCGCTAAGTTATGGGATAAGAAGGTATCCTCGAAGAAATAGAATTTTTTTGATGACTACTGATGGTTTAACGACCAACTATATGGTGGGAATAAAAATTCCAGCCGTATAGCTCCGATCGTATAGTTATAATTGCCATCAACAAATTTTCTTCGAAAGCATAGAGAGTTTAACGACCAACTATACGGCAGGAATAAAAATTCTGGCCGTATAGATATTGAGGCCTTCGTACAAAAATTTATGAAAGGAACTCAGAGTTTAACGACCAACTATATGGAGGGAATAAAAATTCTGGCCGTATAGTTCCGATCGTATAGATATCGATGCTTTCATAGAATTTTATTCCAAAAGTACTGGGAGTATAACAACCAACTATATGGCAGGAATAAAATTCTGGCCGTATAGTTCCAGCCATATAGATATTGATGCTAGTTTTAGAAATTTATCTTGAGAGACAGACAGTTTAACGACCAACTATACAGCGGGATTATTGTGATCCGGCCATATAGTTGTGCCTATACAGTTGTTTTTCTGTATAAAGAAACCCTAGTTGGCAGTGGCGCCATAACTATATGGGCGGAGCAACATCACCCGCCCGTATAGTTCTGGTCGTATAGTTCGGCGTGGCTACTTAATTGCACCGGGGCGGCTAGGTCTTCCTCCTCTCCTCATTATTTCTCTCATATTCTCTCTCCAAACCTCTCAAAATCCACCTAGAACTCTTGATTCTTCACAGATTTCGTTCGTTTGAGTGGGGGAATCAACAGATCGGTATGTTTCTCTCCCTATCCATGCTTTATTTTCATATTTCCATGGTTGAAATTCTCACATTGATCTAGTGGATAAACTCAAGCTTATTTTGTTTTTCCTATTAATTTCTCATGTTAGGATTGAATTTTTCCACGTAGAATCGTTTATATATCATATAGAAACTATATGCCTAAGGTTTTATGGTGAAATTTTTCAGTGCATCACGATGAACAAAATCGGTAACCTCTTTCGTTCGAGCAAGCGCCAACAGGGTGAGGGCTCAAGCTCGGGGTCTCGAGCTTCGCGCAACTACAAGTTGGACATTGTCTTATCGAGGAGGGTACTGCCCACACATTGGGCCGACCACAACTTTCTCACCGCGGCAAGGTTGAAGGAGGACTTCGACCTCATGTGCAGCAGGTCGGGGTTGGCGGTGATTAGCTTCGCAAGCCACAACACCTATGTTGAACTCACCCATGAGTTCCTTGCCTCCTTATACGACGACCACAAGGATAAAGGTAACATGTGTATGATAAGCTACACCATGAACCGGCAGCACTATGAAATAAATTTCGAACAATTTTGCAATGCTTTTAGCCTCCCTCATACTAGGGAGCCCAATGTTACGAACCTCTATAGCATCACAAGTGGAATGACTTGGGAGGTTATTTCTGTTAATGATGGCAGACACTTTTATCAGAAGATGATGCTGTCAACACCCGGATTTTTAATCCCAGATGCCCGTTATGCCATACCTCGCAATCCCAGGATTACCATTTTTGCGAGACATAACGGATTGGATATCACAGTACATCATCCATTACAAACCATACATAAGGTTTTACACAAATAAGGATCTCATGATCCAGTCTTTAATACAACAAGCAGCGGAAATAAACGATAAGCATAGCGGTGGGGTCCATCTTCAGGGGCACATGCAATGCTGACGAAGGCAAATAGTCCTAGTTATCATAGCCGTCCTGCTGACCATCATCTTGATAATCTCCTTCATAGTCTGGCCATGATAATAGCCAGGGACAAAATCCATGAGTACTCTTTAAGTACTCGCAAACTACTACTAACAAGGGGTATAATTCTAAATTAAAGTACTAAATCTAAGTTAACTATCAAGTTAAGTTTGAAACCTAAGCTGAGTTCAGAAGCAAAGAAAGATAAAATAAAGTCCTAGAATCACTTAAGTTGGGAAGCTATTATCATCAACACAACCCTGTTATGGTCAAGTCAAAGTTCATCATTCATTTCAAGTTATTTAGAAAACATCTGACAACGAAACAGTATGGCCATTCCAACTGTCCCATAATCATGGACGCGGCTATTCGAATAGTTTGACACTCTGTAGAGGTGGTACACTTTCACCACAAGATTCAATACATCTGTCAGGGATAACCCTGAATCATCATACTTAGTATGCAGATAATCAAACATAACCTTTCCTTTACACACCCTAGTACAAGCACCTCTCCTATGAGCATGGACTCCCAACCATGACCATCAGTCATCTTGGGCACTACATAGGTGGACATCATGAGAGGTGCCTCAGCTCAAACCTCTCCCATGAGGGAACTAATACTAATGCATATAAATTTCTAGCTAAGCCTTACCCAATTCAGGTAATGTGGTTGTACGGTAAATTTGGAATGGTATCGTATCCGAATCCAACCATCAGTTTTATAAAAGGGTTAAGGCTCATGCCTCGTCATTTTCATCGTCATAAACCAGTTGTGTTTCTAAACACATGTCAAAACATCTCAATAGAATGACTCGTCATTCCAAGGTTTTCATAATTCATTTTCACCAAGTGTTCCCATCTAAAGTGACTCAAGTTTTTGATCTATACGAAGGTACTAAGTTAAGAGTGTCCACTAAGATGGAAAGGTGGGATCAATCTCATGCCATAGAATGACATCTAAAGGTTTCTAAGTAGGTCAAGTTTTATACTCTTTATGCTACCTTCAAAATTAAGTAAAGAACTTTGTGTAAAATAAGGAAGGTAAAACTTGTCAATAAGACTTGGGGTACTAATAGTTAAAGGGGTGTGATCAAAGCATGCTTAAGGCATCTTTGCTAAACCATCTAGTTTAAATCTATCTTGCTAACAATAGCTTGCTAAAGTATGTTTTGCAAGGGTTAGCTTGCCACTAATAGCTTGCCTTGGTTGGTGCAGTGGTTGAAGTTTTCTTCTTCTTCTTCTTGGTAGAACTCCTCCTCCTCGGAAGCTTGGTCGGTACTAGCGTCTATAAATATATAGGGAGTAGACAATCACCAAACAATACTTAACTAGGCTAAGTAGCATTCTAAAACACACAATTGATGATCTATTATCATCACAAGCATCACAAGTTTAATTCAATATTTCAACCTTTTTATTTTGGAAAAGTAATTTCTACTTATTAAAATATTAACTAAAATTTAATATTCACCACCAAAATATGGGATCATGTGGACCCATGTCCTCACCACATATTCTAACATGTGGGAATGAGATTTAAAGGTTGGATCAATATTACTTTGGTTTAAGTTTATTATTTAATGATTTAAAGTGACTAGAAATGCCTATATAGCATTATTTTGGTACTAGTCCAAAGTAACTACATGTAAACCTTAATATTATTACATATTTAGATAGATATGATGAAATGTGATTTTTGAGAGTTGGAATAAACTCAAAAGCTAACTTGGTTGATTTTATAAAAATGTTTCAAGTTGCAAAAGCTTCTGTCTTCTTATTTTTATTAGGAAAGATCTATAACTCTAATTGAATTAAATCCAACGGGCTTGGATAGATCATTTTAATACCTTTCAGACAAAATTGGTTTCATGCAATTTGGATTTCTAAAAATCTTTGAATTGATTTTCAAACTAGGGGACAGAAACTAGATTCAATCTAAAAAGAAAAATCCAGATTTGAATCTGTGGGCTAACGCGGGAAAAGGAATGGGCCGGCCCAGTGGCGCTCTGCGGCGCGGGGCTCAGCTGACAGGGGGGTCCCGCTTGTCAGTGGCACTTAACATGCGAAACGGTACGCGCGCTATGGGCCGTGCGATTAGAGGCTAGATCTACGGCCGAGGGTCGTCGTCGACGACGAACAGGTCGCCGGCGAGCTCGAACCCTAGCGGCTTGGTGAGGGTCTACTGGGGGCATACCAGGGCTCCAGCGAGGGTCGGTGAGGCGGGCAAATGAAGTGGAAGATGACGGCGAGGCGAGGCATGGTCGCGGCGGAGCTTGGGGTGGTCGGAATCAACGGCACCCTTCTCCTCCAGAGGCGGCGGCTCCGGCTCCAATTTCGATGAGCTGCTGCTCCACTTGCTCCGACGAGAGGTGGGTGAGGTTCAGAGAGGTGAGGGGAGTGGAATGGTGTGGAGAAGAATGGCCAGGGATGGCTCCTTTTATAGGCCCGACGGTGAGACCGAGCGGGATGGGCGGTCGACGGTGGCGACATGGCTACGGCGATCTAGCGGCATGGCTGGGGATGGCGATCGATGGGCGGTCCCCTGGCGGTGCTCTAGGAATTAAATGCGGCCGTAGGGGTGGTGGTATGCGGTCTGGGCGAGGTGGCGCTCTGAGAGGCAGAGGCGACGGTGTCCACGGCGAGCGGTGGCTGTGGGGCTTTGGGCGGCGAACGGGGTTGTCTGGGGTGTTCTCCAGGTCGAGGCAGAGCGGTGGGCGCGGGCTGGTACCAAGGGGCTCAGGCGAAGGGACAAGGCGGCCTGGGCGGCGTCGGCATGCTCGACAAGCTCCGGGCGCGGCGGTTCCTGGCCGCTCTGCCCTCTGTCTCTGGCCTGGGGCTGGTTGGGCGGTGGAGGTGGACCATGGCAATGTACTAGACATGGCGAGAGGGGCTGCAGAGGGTTGTTGTTGCAAGTGCACGGTCGGCCGGCGAGAGAGGGCTCGGCATGGCAGTGCAGTGCGGCTAGGGGGTAGAGAAGAGACTGGGGTTGGTCTGGTCTGGCTTGAGGGGGGACAAGATGATCAAAGCACTACAGAATTGCTAGACAAAATCATCCCAAAACAGTAATAGTTAGGCCTTAATGATCTTGCTAACAAGGTGTTTGACAAAATGGCCGAAAGAGAAAAAGTTTTGAATTTTGAGTTCAAAATTTCTGAGTGATATCCACTAGTGATAGGTAGTCTCTGGTTGCAAGGGTTTTGAAAATGGAGCTCAAAAAGATGGTTTTTGAAATAGGGGTGATCTATGCATATGCATTAGATTCAATTTTAATCTATATTTTAAAATAGCTAACAGAATGTTTTTAGCGGATCCAAAGGTGGGCCTTGGTACCTCATTATGTGTACTAGCAAGGGGTGTAAAGATCAAGAATTGTTTCTATTAAGAATTGAGTACTAGGAATAGCCAAAGTAGGCATGAGAGTTAGATTTGTCAAAATGACCATTCTTTCTTTTTAATTCTTTTTAATTTGATTTTCTTTAGGAAAACTTTGGGAATGATGTAGATGATGTTTAAATCACCTAAGAAACATTTTACAAGCATTGGATCAATCAATCATGGCAATTCAAACAACTCCTATTATAAGTGCACACATATATGAATGCTTTTATTTTAAATTTGGAAAAGTTTTTGTTAACCCCATTTTTGGATGTTTTGATCATGATTAGCTTGGATTAAAGTTTTAGGATGTTACAGATTCCCACCATTCAAGACCCAACCATTTGCTACTATGCCCTGTTCCTTGCCAACACACTACTAGGGAGAGGTGACACAGGCTCCATGGCCAATGCGGACATGTCAATGATCACCAAGGCTCTTTCCCTACTTCACCACAGAGCCCCTGTCCTGCAGCTCGACTCATCCAGCACTTCCACCACCAAAGCAACAAGACCAAAGGTGATATCCGCATTTGTGGATTGGTAACCCACCTTGCCTATGCATTGAACGTTGTACTACCTGTTATGGAACCTGTTGACGGCTCCAAACTTATAGACGTCAAGTATTTGACTGTTTGTGGCGTCCTTGGTGTTTACATGCTAACCGGAGGCTCCGAGCATATCAATTCAGTTATCTTGATGATCTACATGATGAGCAGGTTCAGTTGCCCTGCCCCCAGGCCTCCTCAATTGTGGACAAGAACATTTGGATCCTCATCAAGGACCAAGTGAGGACGATCTTGGCCGAGCACCAGCCTGAGGAAGAGGAAGATGAAGGGCAGCAGGATGAGCAGGAATAGGAGGAGGAAGAGCAAGGATACAACCCTGCTTGGGAAGCATAACAGCAGCAGCAACCAGGAGGAGCCTGGGAACCGTGGCCCAACCAGCCACAATAGGGGTATGGCTATGTCCCCTATCAGGAGTTCCAGCAGCTCAACCAGCGCGTTGGGGAGATCGACCACACTCTTCAGGATGTGAATGAAGATGTGGACACTTTGACTCACAACTTTAGTCACTTCATGACCCACTTCCCCGACTTCTACCAGCAGTATCCGCGCTAGCTGCCAAATGATGGCAACAACTGAGCCTGGCAATAGCCTAAGCTTGGGGAAGGTTTGAAAACCTCCAAACTTTACATTCATGTTTTTATTTCTTCTTTTGATTTATTTCTTCAAAAAAATTGCATGTTTATTTCTAGTTTTGCATTCCTAAACCAAAAATACAAAAAAAATAATTGTAATTTTATTTGCAAGTTTGTTTCTTTTGTTTCTCTCGGAGATTGCTTAATTTCAGGTGATTTGGCAATATGGAAATATAGAAGAGATTCGACTCAAATACAAGAATGAAGCAGGAAAGAGGAGGTATCTGATACGTCCATTTTGCATCACTATTCTATATCATAATTTACTGTTATTTATTGATATCTTTCATATTAAGAGATGATACTTATGTTATTTCACCTGTTTTTGCATGGTTGATGACTTTTGGAGCATGGACCGCTATAGTCAGGATTCTGATGGAAAAGGTGCTGTTTAGAGGTAAAATTCGCGAAGATCATAAAATCCGGGAAAATACATGGAAAATCCTATTTTTCCAGAAGACGAAGAAAGCCAGAAGGGGAAGTGGAGATGGGCCATAGGGGGTCCACACCACCCCCTGGCGCGGGCCACCCCAAGCCGTGCCACCAGGTGGTGTGGCCGCCCGGGTCCACTCCTTGTAGTTGATGCTATTGAGTGAACCATTGAATTATTGTTTATGTTCAGATTGTTACATATCATTATTTCATCTCTGGTCATGATCCATATGATGTATTGTGAGTAGTTCGTTTTGTTCTTGAGGACATGGGAGAAGTCATGTTGTTAGTAGTGGAATTGTGTTGAGAAAGATTCAATAGTTTGATATTTAAGTTGTGGTGTACTTCTTCTAGTGGTGTCATGTGAATGTCGACTACATGACACTTCACCTATATGGGCCTAGGGGAATGCATTATGTATTTGGCTACTAATCGTAGGGGTTGTCGGAGTGACAGAAACCTGAACCCCCATTAGGAAACCTTTGCACAAGGGACGTCACGGTCTTAGAGTTTGAAGCTATGGTTAGGTTTCTACCTTAATTACTTTCTTGTACTTGTGTACACTTGCAAGGGGTATAATCACAAGTATGTATTAATCCTAGGAAGGCCGGTACATTAGCATAGGTTCACCCACACAACACTTAGCAAACTAAAGAAGATTAATCAACTATATGAAGCAAAAGCACTTGACGATATTCCCGCGTGTCCTTGAGAACATTTGGTCATCTTAAGTAATACAACCGGCTTGTCCTTTACTAAAGAAAGGATTGGGCCACTTTCTGCATTTATTCTTATCGTCTTTTATTTACTCGTACTTTATTTACCTGCATTATCAAAAACCCCTAAAAATCCATTTGCTAAGTATTTACAGAGAATTCCTGCTCCTAGCCATTCGCCAGCACCTTCTGCTCCTCGTTGGGTTCGACACTCTTACTTATCAAAAATACTGCGATACACCCCCTATACTTGTGGGTCATCAGTATCACATTCCTTTCATCACACTCTTTGCAACCTTAAATTTATCCTACAATTATTTACTCGCTTGGATTGGATTCACTCCCCACTTAGCTGGTTATCCTACAAATTCTATTCCTTTGCTAGTGTCTCCTTTTTAGCTTTGAAACAATGAGCAATGAACTTGGATAAAATACTTCCTACATTTTTTACAACAAGAAAAAGCATCTGAAAGATGACTTGAGTCCATGCTTAGCTCAAAGAATTTGATTTTAGAACTACTCCATCCCATTTGAGCTTAATATAAATAGACTCGATAGTACCCTTGATTGAAGTTGTTTGATTAAATGGATGCTTCGAAGTAGTTGAAATTATGCCACTACTTTTTATAATAATCACCGTAAGATATTGCTTTACGCACAACTCAGTCGTGCTCCATGGAGAACTATTAACTCCGCTGGCCAACGAACGATCTAAATGTGGGAAACCACTTGATTTCGGCTATTGAGTTATGTAAACATCTGTAGCAGCAATGCTATGACTGGTAAAAAATTAGTCTCCTCATGGTTTCACGTTCCAAGTGAAGTTGTAGTACTCCTTTGACCCATTATTGCTCAACAATTATTTATTGGCATTGTCACAGGTGCACATCACAACCCCAATTAACATGTTAAAAATAGTGGCATGATTTCTCTATGAAAGAGCTGAATTTTTTGAAAGACAAAAGAAAGAAAAAGGTGCTTTGAGAGTCTTGAAATTTTGACATGGGAGTAGATGAGTTGTTTTTAAATTGAATGTTTTGATGCCAACTTGAGTACTCTTAATTGTTTAAATGAACAAGAACAAAAACTTTTCATCTCTCAATAAAGAGAGGCACCAAAAGAATTTGTCTCACCTTCCTAGCTAAACTTTAGACACTTGCTTGGGCATATGATTTATCTGCTAACAAGATATACATGGTTAGGAAGTGGAATTAGTGCAATCTTGTGAATACTTGTATGATCATATTTAAGATTGCAGAGATTGTGAAGAAAAGAATTTGACACCAACTCAAACTTGTGAGTTTCTTTATTTTCAGTCTCGAATCTCCGCTATTCTTCCTTATTTCCTTGTCACTCAAGACAGAGCAACATCTAAGCTTGGGGGAGTTGATAGTTGTGAGATTTGACACATTGTTTAGGGATTTTATTGATAGTTTCCTCCTGGATTTGATCATTTTCTGGTTTTACCTAACACTAAAACTTTGGTAGCAAAGAAAACTTGGTTTTTAATGTGTGTTTCAGGTTCTGAACGTCAACAGAAGGATTTAACTAGAGAAATACAATATTCTGGAGAAAACAAGCAAGTCCCACTTTGGAAGCTCGCGAGGGGAGCTCACAGAAGCTTCAACGAGCAACTATACGGCGGGAATATTTTTCCGGTCATATAGTTCCTGCCGTATAGTTGCCGCTGCCTGTAAGTCTGTATAGTTGGTCGTTGAACCGTCTATAAGTCTTGTTCGCTTCGGGTTTTCTTCTGGTATTATTAATATTTCCCAAATAAGCGATTTATGTTGTTTTTGCCTCCTTTTCTCCTCAGTACAACTGCTCCAAGAATTGTGTCAATTGGATCCATCATCTATCCCGATCCTGGTGAAAACAGACATAAAATGTGCGCACGAGCGCCGTAAAATACCAAGATCCTACATCTACAATGCAAAATAATAGTGTAAAACATGATGCAAATATGCACTCATCAACTTCCCCAAGCTTAGAATCTTGCTCGTCCCGAGCGAGTTTAGCTTAATGGATGTGATCCTCATATTCATGAAGCTGAGTCGATAAAATAGTACCTTACTCGAACCATCTGAATAGTATTAGCAGGCTTCCACACCTTAGTGATCAACAGTTCATAAAATATGAATCTCAACATAATGTAAAAGTATCCGGTTAGACCAAATGAGTTGGCGAGGTAGTCCCAAGTGTTTTAGGATCAACGTATTCACTTGGGATTCAAAATATCAAAAGTGTCTCTTTGTCATACTACAATATAGTGGTATATGCCTATTTGCTCTTTGCACACTCGCTCTTTTTCTTCTTTCTTTTCTTCTCTTTTGTGTATATGCTCACACTTTTGTTTAAGTGTTGTGCAAAGGAGCTAGCCATACATTCCACTTCATGTAGGAATTCAAAGTTCAATGATCTCAATTATAAAATTCCAATTGTATATGAAGCATTATTATGACTTGAAGATTCTACCTCGACTTGTTTTCACTCTATTTTGATAGCACTTCAATTTTCCTTTGTTCAAGGTTTCTTTTTCAGCTTAACTGCATAGATAGTATTTCTTTGTAAATCAAGCCATAGACTTAAAACATATTAACCAAATTATCTTTATGTGTTCCATTAATACCAATGGTGTGGAAGACTCCTATTGCTATCTTTAAGTGCAAGTAAAATTATACTCAAGCCATTCATATATCCAATAAGATAAGCACAAACTCAATATTGCTCCATAATAATAATAAACTCGGAATTTCATCAAAGGGATCGACTATTCCTGAAGGGAATTCTAATGATGCAAACTTTATTTCGAGTTTGAACTAATGCAAAACTAAAATAGTAATGTAAAACTTATAAGATAGATTACAAGGTCTTAAAGATCCCCCCAAGCTTGGAATCAAGCCAGGCAGGATCAAATAATCCCTTGCGATTATTTGATACCGTGATTATTGTAGATCACTGTGGCGCGATGGTATGTGGTATCTTCTCTTCACGGGATAGCCTGAGACGGAGGGATTGATTGACAGCTTCTAATTCTTTAACACACCGCTTATAGAAAAGATTGTTCCTCTCCAGCATTTTCACTTGTTCTTTAATGAACTCATTGTTATCCTAAAGTGTTTGTAGCGCCTTAAGGCTCATTGAAAAACCTGCTTTGGTTGTCTTCTTGATATATTCATCAAGTTTGTCAAGATAAAGTTGCAGCAACCGAAGATGTCTGGGTGCCCCTAGCATCTCCTTGTCCATCTATTCAATCTTCAGCTCGAGGGCCTTCAAATCCCTCTTCTCGCATGCATTGTCGGCATCGAGGAACTCCATAGGGATGGTCTTGATATCCTTGCCTTGCTCGCTATTGCTCCCAATCTCCATAGGATCCTTTCTTCTTGGCTTATGTCCCTTGGTTGCATGTCCTCACGTGTGAATAAGAACTGGATTGCTTTCTGGAGATTATGATTAGAAAGGGAGGCAATGGTGGTATATAAGGGGGGTCAGAGGTCGGTAAACTCACGAGAAACACCAAGTTATCACCCAAGAAAAGAATCTTAACGAAACAGGGAAAGAAATCATGGATTTGGAAGAGTCCTGTCGCGTAACGACCAACTATACAGGCGCGACCCGTATAGCTCCGTCCGTATAGTTGGTTCCGGGCACATATTTCCAAATATCTCAAGTCCAGGTCGATTAAGTCATGACTCAGAACTGACAATAACATGTTTTTATTATATATGAATAAAAATGAAAAGGCAAATGAAAAAGTTTCTGGTAGTTTAACGACCAACTATACGGACGGAAAATTGGCTCTGGTCGTATAGTTGGGACCGTATAGATACAGACATCAAAAATCGAAAGTGTTTGAGAGTTCAATGACCAACTATACAGCTGGAAAATTTGCTCCGGTCGTATAGTTGTGACCGTATTGATTCAGACATCAAAAATCAAAAGTGTCTGAGAGTTCAACGACCAACTATACGGCCAGAATTTTAGCTCTGGTCGTATAGTTGCGCCCGTATAGGTCCATAATTCAAAAACAATTTCACGAAGATGATACAGAGAGTTTAACGACCAACTATATAGCGGGAGATTTTTCTTCGGTCGTATAGTTGCGGCCGTATAGTTGGTAAAAACCCTCAGATACTTCAGAAAAACATGAGGAATTCAAAGGCAAAATTTTCAGAAATAAAATCTGTGAAAACAAATCACTTATTTGAGTAGGAACACTTATCTTGAACTTATCGTTTGCTTATTCGGGGATGAAAAGCTCCTCCAACAATAAAGACTCCTTCTCTTTTGGAGGAATTGACCTTAGTTTATTAAATAATTCTCATATGAGAAAATCACTAGGACTAAAGTTCCTCTCAACAAGATTGGTGTCTTACTGGGCAAACATGGACACTGCATCCAATATCTTTATTTATTGCCTCTGCATAATCTGCAACTCAAATTCTTGAAGTGAAAGAATCCAACGGATCAGTCTTGGCTTATGGTCTTTCCTCTCAAGGTGTTCTTTTAAACCATCACAATCCGTATGAACTCTTACTTTTGCGTCAACTATATAAGAACGAAATTTATCACAAGATAAAAATACAGAAAAAGTTCCCTTTCCTCCTTAGGGTAATTCTTTTGAGCACCATTAAGAGTTCTACTAGCATGATGTATAATATTAAATCTGCGACCAATGTGTTGTCCCAGAGTTACTCCTACAGCATCATCACTAGCTTCACATATTAAGTCAAAGGTTGTATCCTAGATAGGTGGTTTAATGATAGGAGCACGGGATAAAGCATTTTTGAGTTTATCAAAGGCTTCAAGACATTTATCATCAAAATTAAATCTTACTCCCTTTTGCAGGAGGTTAGTCAAAGGTTTAGATATTCCAGAGAAATTTCTAATGAACCTTCTATAAAAACCCACATGACCAAGGAAACTTCTTATACCTTTAATATCCCTAGGTTGTGGCATTCTCTCTATGGCCTCAACCTTATCTCTATCCACTTCAATTCCCTTAACTGATACCTTATGTCCAAGGACTATACCTTCTTTGACCATAAAATGAAACTTCTCCCAGTTTAGAACAAGATTAGTTTCTTCGTAATGGTGCAGAACTCTTTTGAGATTATCCAAGCAACTAGTAAACGAAGTTCCATAGACAGAAAAGTCATCCATAAATACTTCCAATATCAGTTCTATAAAATCCGTAAACATAGCAGTCATGCATCTTTGAAAAGTAGCTGGAGCATTACATAAACCAAAAGGCATACGTTGGTAAGCATGTAAACCATAAGTACTAATGAAACTTGTTTTAAGTTGGTCATCCAGATGAACGGCTATTTGAGAAAAACCAGAGTATCCATCCAAGTAGCAAAAATGAGTTTGGTTTGCTAACCTTTCTAAAGTTTGATCTATGAACGGTAAAGGATAGTGATCTTTCCTAGTTTCTTTGTTTAATTTCTTGAAGTCTATGCACATCCTATGCCCAACAATAGTTCTAGTAGGTATCAATTCATTGTTTTCATTAGGAATAACAGTAAAACCACCCATTTACTTTCTTTATCAGGATTCAATCTTCTGTTAAATTCCGCAATTCTTTATCAGGATTCAATCTTCTGTTAAACCTGCGTCCAGTAGGCATACAATTACTTTTCTTACCACTTCCTTCATTTCAGGCTTCAATCTTTTGTTAAATTCCGCAATTGGTTTAGCACCTTTTTCCATGAATATTCGATGGACGGTTATCATGGGACTAATGCCCTTCAAATCATCCATTGAGTACCCAAAGGCCTTGCGATGCTCTTTAAGTATTTTCATGAGTTCTTCTTCTTCCTCTCCTAAAAGTTTAGCACTAATAATAACAGGAAATTTATTTGTATCATCTAAAAACTTGTATTTAAGATTATCTAGTAGAGTCTTCAACTCTGGGGGTGGTAATTCCTCACCCCCTCTCTTTTCTAGCTCTTCAAAAGCCTCATCAGTTGGAGGCCCCATAAAGGGAAGTGAATCAAATTCATCTTCTAGTTCTTCTAGGGACTTGTCCTTCATAACTATTTCTTCATAATTTGAGTCTTCATTTATTTCTTCTTCTTGATTACTAAAAAAGAGCCACCATTTCCTCAATAGTTTTCTCTTGCTCTTCTTGTTGTATTTGTGGAGGTTTGTCTTTAAATTTGGAAAAGTGAAATTCCTTTTCCGCTCCCCCGAGCTTAAGAGGCAAAATCTCCTTTTTGAAATCAACATAGGCACCTATATCACTCAAATTTTTTCTTCCAAATATAATTGGGAAAAGAGTGTCAGCTGGCATATCAACAACTACAAAATCGATAGGAAAGTTTTTGTTGCCAATTGTGATAGTTTGTCAACTACTCCCATTGGAATTCTAAAAAAATTATTGGCTAACATAATTGTCATATCAATATTTTCAATTGTAGCTGGTTATATTTCTTCTTTTATTTCTAAGTAGAAATCACAAGATATACCATTAACTTTGGTGCCAGGATCGCATAAACCATAATGCGAGGTTTCTTTAAATAGTCTTACCCACATCTATTACCTTTGTTTTACCTTCAACCAATACGGAAATCTCTCCATCAAGTTCAACTATGTTACAATGTGCGTACATAGCCATAATTTCTTCCTTGGTTACCTCTTCATATTTGGTTTCTTCCAGATGTTCCACGACTTCTGGCATACTTTCGTCTTCCTTTTTCTCCTGTACTGCTTTGACCTGTTCATATTCAAAATATGCTTTTGTGCAGTGTTAGGGAAAGGCATCTCATGTATTGGTTCTAGGGAGGCTAGTGTTGCTTTAACTTCTATTTTCTTCTCATGTTTGGGTGGTGGATCATACTTGACCATACCCTCTTTCGAAGCTTTGATATGTTCTGTAAAAGCTTTAACAACTTGCAACACAAGATCTGAATCCAAATAAAGTTCTTTAGATAATTCTTTAACATGGCCCTTTTTATTATAGTCATGAATACAACCATGTTCTATTTCTACGCCTCCTTCACTTCCTAGACCAAAATTCCATGAAACTCTATGATCACGAATTCTATTAAGTAAAGCCAAAGCTTTAGTTACAGGAAGATTCATAAAGGCTCCTTTCGCGAAAGAGTCTAGTTCAATTTTATTAGGTTCAATGAAACCGCCATAAAAGATATGCAATAAATACCATTCAGGCAAATCATGATGAGGACATAGACGTAGTAAATCTTTAAATCTGATATAATCTCTTACTGGTCCTTCATTACAACGGTTCCTCCAAGTCATTATAAGACGCCTGATTCCAAAAGACTTTGATAATGGATAATATTTTGCTAGAAATCACAGGCTAGATTATCCCAAGTAGTAGTGGCTTCAGGGGTTAGAGATTTATACCATGAGAGAGCTGTACTAGTCAAAGTCTGCCTAAAAAGTTTAACCCTTACATCATCAGTAGTATATCCCATCAATTGAAAAGTGCCACATATATCTTTGAAACATGCAATATGCTCATATGGATCAGGATCTTCTTCATCTCCAATAAATTGCTTCTTGTGTAGAATACCAAGTAGTAGAGGATTTGTTTCAAACCCCATTGTTTTATCATTGGAGTTGCCTCTTTTATAAATATCATAGGGCTTCCCAAAGTGGTTGAGTGGGTTAGCACTAGTCATATGATCAAACTCCATCATGTTGGTGGAAACCTATAACTCAAAACAAAATTTAGTAAGACGAAAATAAATAAGAAAAAACTAAAAGACCTACATCGCTTAGCTCCCCGACAACAGCGCCAGAAAATAGCTTGATGACTACAAGGGTGCCAGAAAATAGTACTTGTATAAATCCACAATGAGTATGGAAATAACAACAAGATCTAGACAAGATGTAGATGGGATGGATGGAGATGGTGATGATGCAGCGGTGGATGATGAAGATCGATGCCTTAGCCTCCCGGATCTGCGCAGGGCGAAGATGGATACCCGGTGGATGAGTTCCCCCCTAGATGCCTTCCGGAGGTGAGGTTTTGGCGATTTCTGAGTGTTCTGTATGTCATCTCTTTGGTCAAGTTACACGGCGTGAAACTATTTGAGGCGGTGGTGGCGCCAACTATACGACCAGAAAATTTATTCCGGTCGTATAGTTGGTCATTGAACCGTCTGTACGTCTTGTTCGCTTCAGGTTTTCTTCTAGTATTATTAATATTTTCCAAATAAGCGATTTATGTTGTTTTTGCCTTGTTTTCTCCTCAGTACAACTGCTCCAAGAATTGTGTCCATTGGATCCATCATTTGTCTTGATCCTGGTGAAAACAGACATAAAATATGCGCGCGAGCACCATAAAATACCAAGATCCTGCATCTATAATGCAAAATAATAGTGTAAAATATGATGCAAATATGCATTCATCAGAGGGTAGCAGAAAGGGCTGAGCAGCTGGTGCGTGGTTCTGGTTGAAATTAATTGGAAAGGTTAAATTATGTAAAGAGCAAGTAAATCTAATAATATAAGACAAAACCATTGCCTGTAAAGCAAACATATTTGATTTTTGTGAACTTCTGATGAGCGTAATCATATAGTACTAGCTGATAACAATAACATGGAAAATCATAACATGTGAAATTATGGATTTCCAAATTATACCCACTTCTTAGAGAGGTCACTGCCCACCTGGGTACTGTGTTGGCGCTCTCTTGTTGTGTAGAGGATGTCCTCTTTTGTTGCGGGCATCATATATCTACTAGCTTCTACAACAGCCTCAGCCTCCGCGGCAACACCTTCAATCTGCATAAATAGCAATAGAGCTCAACCGTTCAATACTATGTAAAGTTTGACCAAGTTTTTAGAAAAAATATTAATATTTATAATATGAATTATATATCCTTAGATACATCATGAAACATATATTCACATCGTATCTATATAATATCACAGTTCTTTATAGTTTTTGACTTTTTTCAAAAAAATTGGTCAAACCTTCCGTAGCTTAACTTTTCAAAAAAATATATGCCTTAAGCCTTGGGACGGAGAGAGTACAGTACATAGTAGTCATATACTGACTGTATGAGATAGCAGAGAAATCCAGATCTGGATTCATATAAACATAGTGCCAGAATTAATAAAATCACATATATGTTTATGAACATCTGATAAGTATGCATGACACCAAGCGGGTAATAATTAAATCTGACTGCACCATGGTAATAAGGGTATTAAGAAAAAACCTTTCTGTTTAAGCTGGGCCCTCCCAGCTGGTCAGTGGCCTTGCGCTTGTTTGCTGAGTAGTTGTACTGGCCAGATCCTACGGCATGTGGGGGTACCATCCTGTTTGCCGCACCTGGAGCACCGCACATTCGCAGGTATGTACCACCATGCTATAATAAATGAAGAAGAGATGGTGTCACAAAGGCTTCCACAAAAATAGGATGCAGACAGAGACAACTTTTAGCACGGAGATACATCCAGGTTGCAGCCAACCACTTTCAGCATTGGAAAGAATGGAAGAACGCAACGAATATACTGCTACATTACCTTTTTAGGCAACTTTTAAGGGAACTGACGGGACCATCCATGTCCGTAGTGGCCGTGTGCGCCATTGACACATAGTTCTCCATACAGAATCTGACGCAAAATCCATTGCACATTATGAGTAGCAACTAAAGCTTACAGAAGTGAAGAACACAGAAACCAAACCCGACCAAATGTCCCAATCAGAACAGCAGTGACCATGCCCTGATCCTGAATCCATAAGAAATCAGTACCACCTCCCCCACCCCCACCCCACCCAAATGACCCAATCGATCAGAGCAGAGGAAAAATATCCTGATTAGGTGATTCCGAGGTGAGCAATAAGTAAGAACTCCACAACCTAAGAATACTGAATACTACTACTCCTAGTAGTAATAGTACCCCCAATGGCCCAATCGGAAGATAATTAAGAAAAGCCGTATTTCGAGGTGAGCAAATACACCCACCTATTTCAGCAAGAACTCCCCAATCGGAGGTTGCACCAGTTCCAACAGTTTCTTGCTGGATGGGAGCTAGCTAGTGATGATTTCTTGTCTTGTCGTCGGTAGAAAGGCATGGGCAGGGGAGTAAGAGTACTAGTAGTATAGGGCTGGGTAGTACACTTTTTCTATAGTAAATATTTTTAAGTGGCAGTGGCGAGAACATTTTGCCGGGAGAGTATCCCAAATTTTTGATCCTAACTATCATGTGGTGGCCTACAGCTATGGCAAGCGGGACCCACGTAAGGGGTGAGTTAAAGCGGGTCCCACATCAAGTGGGTGAGATAATTGATCGAGCCGACGTCCTCCTTCCCTTGGTACTAGTACTAGTTCTCCCGGGTTCCTCTCCAAGGAGAGAGAAAATCGCCCATCTTCGAATCAAATTGATCCCAGCTTATTATCCTTTTGCTGATTCGTCTCACGGAGCATTGAGGGAGGGGAAGGGCTAGCAGTTGACAAGATGGCGATAGTTGCAGCATAGGGCACCAGCGCTGGGGCCTCAAAAATAGTTTAGTAACTGATAAAATGATAAGCTCGGATTTCAGACTAGAAACACACATATATATACTAATATATGGAACAGTTTCCAATTACAGTTCTGTTAACAAAGTCATAGAAATCATAAGGTAGCTCCATATTACAAAACTACGACAGTAGCGAACCAATCATGGGATAGCTCTACACCCCAAGATTTTTGCCGTTGGGCTAGTGGTCATGAGACTACCCAGACGACACCAAAAGTACACCCCTGATGATCAGCAGCCTTGCATCAAATCCATCCAGAAGTAGTGTGCCCGATCCACGGCCTCAGGTGCAGGCTCATCAATGAACATGTCATCGTCATTACCATCAAAGTCCTCTTCGGTTGTATGCTTCTGCGATTAGTAGATTAATAGATACGTTTATAGAGAAACATCAAAGACACACAACCTAAACATTTGTCGTTCTACAGATATACCATGTCATCTGGCATAGCGTTAGTACCAGAAATGAAACACGTTTCATGCAGCTTGCGCTTTTTCTCTCCCCCCCTTCTCCAAGTTGATCTAGATGCTCAGGAGCTGCCTAAGTTAGTTGATCTAGTTGATCAACATCTACTTCCCCTACTTGATGTTGATGATAAAGATGTGCTTCCCCAGTTCATATGGTTCACCATGAAATACCCATCTAACATATGTGCTTAGCATCCCAAATGTAAAAATATGGTCTTCCACTATACTTTGAGGCAACACCCTATGATTCACACACAACCGGCAGGGGCAATGTACTTTTGAGTTGTCACAATGAGCTCTAACAAACCCCATAAATCGTAGAACACCAAGGATATGTTTACCGCTGCCTAATGGAGCAATCTCTAGCCAAAATCTACCCATCTGTTTAATTATGACATACAAGGTTGGTTATTATTAAAAGAAAAGCAGGAAACATATCGATGGAGTACAAAAATTATATATGCCTATGCATTTCATCAAACATATTGACAGCAAAAATCGCTAAAGGTATTTAGGAACACAGATCAAGCGCAGAATAAACTACGACCATGCAGATTGAGGATAAATTAAACTATGTATTTGAGAAGGAAGATCGGGTGAAAGGGCAATAAAATTCCGACCAAATTGAGCTAGAGATAGAAGGACTACCGTGGGATCGACATGCCCACCGGTGCGTCTCAAGAAGACCGATGGGTAGAGAAAGCTTCTTCGTGCACGGTGGTGATGAGGAGCGGCCGTAAGCGCGCCTGTTTTGTGGGCAAGGGGTCAATGGCCTAGGCGGCGGAGGGTGGAAGTTAATACACAGTGCGAAGGGGTGGGGAGGGATAACTTTGGAAATTCTGACCTACCTTGCTTGGGGCACCACCATATACGTGGCCCACCAGCCAGTCACCATAGATCAAAATTGATCCAAAACTTGTCAAAATACAAGTTTATGTTTTACCATGGGAACTAATACACACAGCATTGCACTTTGCGAACGAATGGCTTTATTTCAACATATATTTAATTTGGTCCCTTTTTCCAAAAAAGGGCCAAATTTGGAAAACTGAAAGTAAACTTCAAATTTGGAACCAGACATATTAGTTGATTTGCCAAAACGCATTGATATACCAAATACGTACACGTCATCATAAATTATGGCCATGACCTTGGTCACCTTTTTTTTGGACGATGGTCATCTTTTTGAAAGCCTTGAATTGTTCGATAATTTCAGCAAATGCCTAGAAACTCATTTAAATGTTGGAAAACAACTCTCATTGGTATGCGGGTCTAGAGTGTAATAGCGAATCTAAGCAGCCCCACATCAGAGCAGCGTATGTTTGAAGCTTCGACCTTAAAATTTTGGTACTACGCCCAAACATCACACACATCCATTCAAATATCCGCGCATCCATTCAAACATACTTCATCTTCTTTTATAATGCATAATTCCTCTTATATCCCTACTACTCTTGTTTGAAAGCCTTGAATTAATGTTCATTAATTTCTGTAGATGTCTATAAACTCATTAAATGCTAGAAAGCATGCATGCATGTGGGTCCATCTAACGGGGACAACATCCCAAGTGGGATTAGGTACCTTAGAAGCTTCAACTTAAAAATTTCGGCAGAGCGCCGAAACATCCCACCCACCCATTCAAACATCCCGCCCATCCATTGAAACATCCAACCCCAAAAATTATTTTATTGCGCAAATTTAGCCTAGAAGCTTGAAAGGGTGTTATACGTTGTGTGAAAAAAGGGGCGGTGGCATTTGAGCCATCATCTTTGTAGTTGCTTCACAATAAAACACATTATTGTTACTTGGAAATCTGCAATAACAGAGGGATATAGGTGGTAAATTTGCGTTCTCCCAGGTGCATCACCCCATCGACGTTTCCCAGCCCGCCCACTCCGACCGACACTGAATTTTTGGACCCACTATGCAAGTGACCCAAATGTTAGTGAGCCAGAATTACGGGAAGTAGAGATTCCAATCTCTTGTTGTTCAAAACTCGAATTTTTTTGCTAAACCGAGATAAAATCGTTAAAATCATCGAACCTAGCTCGGAAGCTTGAAAATTCATGAAACTTGGGCATTATTCGTCAAAAAAATTATACTCTATGAGAAAATTGGTGCGGTGAGATTTTGAGCCACATATAATCTTTGTAGTTGCTTCACAACGGAAGCCATTGTTGTCACTTGGACAATTTAAAATAACTTCGATTTGGATGGACCCTTTTTTGTAAACATTGTTTGAAATGCCAATATGCAGTTATGCACCAATCTACCAAACATGGACACGTTATCATAAACTATGGCAACCATACTGCCATGACCTTGGTCATCTTGTTTGATAGCCATGAATGTTCATACATGGTACGTCATATTGTGAAACGGATTTCATCGAAAGTTGTAAATTTTTAGCATAATTTTCATGGAAACTAGGCAGTTCACATAACAAAATACTCTGCGAAAGAAAGACATTGCTTCAATTTATATATTTTTATTTGGATTTTCTTTCAAAAGGTCCCAAATTAGGTTGCATTATTAGCATTCATATCGAGAAGTTGAGGAGTAGTTTGGTTAAGCTTATTTGTCGCTTTTTGCTTTATTTTATAAGCCACTTTAGATTTTTGCTTTTGGATTATACCATCATTCCACTATGTGAGCGTAAAAGCTAAAAACAAAGCCAAAACACGTTCCTGGCTTTATAAGCCAAAAACCAAAAGCCAGAATTAGAGCCCAACCAAACAACACCTAAATCTCACATAACTATTGGTGTTTCTCCCTTGTTTTAGTACTTAGATACCTTCAATTTTATTTAACAAAAAATATGACCAAGCAAGGTATCATCAACTTGTAGATTAATTTTTGAGATACTTTCATTAAATTTCGGTAACACCATTCTATTCCATGAATATATATAACCATAAAGTTTGAACACATTATTGAGAATTCATGGAATCCTAAACCATAAAATCTAAACCCCTAAACCCTGACCAAGCAGGTATCATGCACTTATAGATCAAAATTTGAGATACTTTCGTTAAATTGGGTAACACCATTCTATTCCACGAATATAAGTATAAAGCTTGAACATTATTGAAAATTCCGGGAACCCTGATCCCTAGCTAAACCCCTAAAACCCAAACCCGAAACCCCTATACCCCAAAACCTGACCAAGCACGCAACATGCACTTATAGATCAAAATTTGAGATACTTTCATTAAATTGGGTAACACCATTATATTTGATGAATATAAGCATAAATCCTGAGCATTATCGAATATTCCTTAAACCCTAAACCCTAAAACCCTCAGCCCAAAGCCCCTAACCAAGCAGGTGTCATGCACTCATAGATCAAAATTTGAGATATTTTCATTAAATCAAGTAACACCATTCTATTAGACGAATATAATCATAAATCCTGAGCATCACCAAAAATTCGCTAAACCCTAAACCGGAAACAACCCATAAAACTAAACCGTAAAACCCTAAACCCTCGACCCATAAACCTTAACCAAGCAGGTACCGTGCACTTATATATCAAAATTTGAGATACTTTCATTAAATTGCAGTAATGCCATTCTATTCCATGAATATAAGCATAAAGCTTGAACATTATTTAAAATTCTTGAAACCTAAAACCTAAACACTAAACCCTAAACCCTTACCAAACACGTAGCATGCTCTCATAGATCAAAATTTGATATACTTTCATTAAATTGGTAACGCCATTCTATACAACGAATATAAGCATAAATCTTGAACATTATCAAAAATTCCCTAAACCCTAGACAACCTCTAAAACCTAAAGCCAAAACCCCAAACCCTAAACCCTCAACCTATAAACCCTAACCAAGTAGGTATCATGCACTTATAAATCAAAATTTGAGATACTTTCAATGAATTAGGTAACGCCATTCTATTCGACGAATATAAGCATAAAGCTAGAGAATTATTGAAAATTTGCTAAACCCCCTAAACCCTATTCAATCCATAAAACCTAAACCCTAAAACCCTAAACCCTTGACCCATAAACCCTAACCAAGTAGGTACCATGGACTTATAGATCAAAATCTGAGATTCTTTCATTAAATTATGGTAACGACATTCTATTCCACGAATATAACCATAAAGTTTGAACATTATTAAAATGCCCTAAACCCTAAACCCTATAACCCTCAACCCCGGCTAAACGACCCTAGCAAATGTGGTATCATGCACTTGTAGATCTAAATTTCAGATATACTTTCCTCAAATTGTGTTAACGCCATTCAATTCCATGAATATAAGCATATATAAAGCAGCTTGAAAATTATCGAAAATTCCCAAAAAACCTAAACCCCTAAACCCCCCAAACCATAAACCCTAAACCCTCATCCCTTCAACCCCTTACCAAGCAGGTATCATGCACTTATAGATCAAAATGCAATATACTTTCATTAAATTGCGATGACACCAATCTATTCCATATATAAATAAACCTTGACCATTATTATTGAAAATTCATCAACCCTAAAACCTAGAAAACCCTAAACCCTAAAACCATAAACCCTAAATACCAACCTTGAAATCTTAAACCCTAAACCCTAAAATCCTAAATCATATACCGTAAACCCTAAACCCCTAAACCCTCAACCCAAAAAACACGAACCCTAAACCCTAGGCTATATATATCTTGTGTGGAAATTAGGGCAGTGGGATTTTGAGCCATACTTATTTGTAGTTTCTTCATGACAAAAGCCATTGTCGTTGCTTGAAAAATTGAAAATAACTTAAAATTTAGAAGCTTCCTTTGTAAATAATATTTTAAATGCCAATAATATGGACCAATCTACCAAATACAGACATGTTGTTATAAACTATAGCAAAGATATGGCCATGACATTGATCATCTACTTTGAAAGCCATGCATATTCTTACATGGTACGCCATATATCGTATGACAAAATTAAAGCCATTATTATCGATTGGGGATTTTAAAATAACTTCAAATATGGAAGCTCTTTTTGTAAACAATGTTGAAGTGCCAATATGCACTAATCTACCAAACATGGTTACATTATCATAAAGTATGGTAACACATATGGCCTTGACATTGGTCATCTAGGTTTTGAAAGCCATTAATGTTCAAACATGGTACGCCATATTGTGAAACGAGTTTTTCAAGGGTTATCAAATTTTATATATTTTTCATGGAAATTAGCTAATGCACACAGTGAGACACCAATGGAGAAACAAATGGTTGTATTTCGTTTTATATTTTTTTCTTTATTTTTTTAAATGGCCCAAATTTGGTGTCATTACCATTCATATCAAAAAATTGAAATCTTGCAAAACTCTCGGTGGTTCTCCAATGTTTAACTAATTCGGTACCTTTAAACTATTTTTAATAAGTCAAGAGCAAGCTATATCACACACTTTGTAGTTCGTAATTAGACATACTTACTTTAAACTGTCAAAACGTCATTTTATTGCACATCTTCAGCTAGGAAGCTTGGAAACTCATGAAAGTAGCGCATTATCCATCAAATCTGGAATCTCCTTTCTAAACAATTGCTCAAAATGCCAAGATGCACCGATCTACCAAATATGGATGATGACCCACAAATATAGGGGGTGTATCGCAGTATTTTCGATAAGTAAGAGTGTCGAACCCAACGAGGAGCAGAAGGTGCTGGCTAGTGGTATGGATTAGGAATTCTCTGCAAATACTTAGCAAACGGATTTTTAGGGGTTTTCGATAAAGCAAGTAAAAAAAGTACGAGTAAATAAAAGACAGTAGGAATAAGTGCAGCAAGTGGCCCAATCCTTTTACAGCAAAGGACAAGCCGGTTGTATTTCTATAGATGACCAAATGTTCTCGAGGACACATGGGAAGACTGTCAAGTGCTTTCGCTTCATATAGCTGATTAATCTTCTCTAGCTTGCTAAGTGTTGTGTGGGTGAACCTGTGCTAATGTACCGCCCCATCCAAGACGAAATACATACTTGTGATTAAACCCCCTTGCAAACCTCCGTAAGTACAAGAAAGTAATTAAGGTAGAAACCTAAGCACAGCTTTAAACTCTAAGACCCTTACGTCCCTTGTGCAATGGTTTCCTAACGGGGGTTCAGGTTTCTGTCACTCCGGCAACCCCTACGATTAGTATCCAAATACACAATGCATTCCCCTAGGCCCATATAGGTGAAGTGTCATGTAGTCGATGTTCACATGACACCACTAGAAGAAGTACACCACAACTTAAATATCAAACTATTGAATCTTTCTCAACACAACTCCACTACTAACAACAAGACTTCTCCCATGTCCTCAAGAACAAAACGAACTACTCACAAGACATCATATGGATCATGATCAGAGATGGAATAATGATGTATAACAATCTGAACATAAACAATAATTCAACGGTTCACTCAATAGCATCAACTACAAACAGTAATCAACCCCGGGAAAGTTTCCCCTATGAACTATAGCAAGATTCAACGCAATTGTTATAGCAATATGGAGATGGTGATGAGGGTGTTGATGGTGCGGATGGTGGTGATGATGATGATGATGATCCCGATGAAGTCTAGCTTGATGGTGGTGTTGATGGCGATGATCTCCCCTCTCTGGGAAGGAATTCCCCCAGCAGAAATCTGTCTGCCGGAGAGATCTTTCTCTCGCGGTGTTTTCCGCCCTGCAGAGGCGGCGAAATCTTTCTGTGGTCGCTCCTCGAGTCTTAGGGTTTCAGGAGGTTGATATACGCCAGAGGGGAGAGGCTGGAGTGGGCCAGGGCGGCCACACCACTCCCTGGCACGGCCTAGGCCTGCCCGCGCCATGGGGTGGTGTGGGCCCCCTATGGCCCACCTCCACTCCATCTTCTGGCATCCTGAGTCTTCTGGAAAAATAGGATTTTCCGTATAGTTTCCCGGATTTTCTGATCTTCGCGAGTTTTGCCTCCAAACAACACCTTTTCCATCAGAATCCTGACTGCAGCGGTCCATGCTCCAAAAGTCATCAACCATGCAAAAATAGATGAAATAACATAAGTATCACCTCTCAAAATGAAATATATCAATGAATAAAAGTGAATTAAGACATAGAATAGTGATGCAAAATGGACGTATCAACTCCCCCCAAGCTTAGACTTCGCTTGTCCCCAAGCGAAACTGAGCTCAATAAACATGACCTCAGGTTTATGGAGTGAAGAGTCGATAAAAGAATACGGACAAGAAGCATCACATTCATCAAATACATAGATCATAATAGAAGACAACTCACTATTATATAACTCAACTTGTAATGAGTAAAGGAAACACAATAAAGATACATAAAGTGAATCATAATTGGTAATGGCAAACTTAGCTCTTGGTCGAAGAATAGTTGATAATTTGCTTGAGTTCACAAATAGTTGGTTTTCAAAGAAAGCTTTCAAAGTAGTAAACTTCAAGATAAGTGCAATGTGCAAAACAAGGAACATAAGAAACATGATTGAATAAATCATCATATGAATGAATGAAACACATCAACTCAAAATACTTGCTGAGATAGAGGGGAGTAGGTTTACTGACTCAACTACAAAGTAAAAGAAAGGCCCTTCGTAGAGGGAAGCAGGGATTGCAAGTCTCATAAAGAGCTCCCAAAAATTATGATACTTACTAGCTTTTAGCTCTCATTGCCCCTATCATAGGCATCTTTTGGTGGTTAAGGTTAAAGTGACACAACTAAGAGGATATTCTTGACAAGTTATAAGTTGAAATCTCATGCCCCTTACTTATGAGTACCGATCCTCATGCTACTCAACTTCAGTCACGAGCAAGCTCTTGTCATTGTAAATACATGCGTATCATCGAGAACCGCCAACGGGGTACCCCTTGCACATGACACAGGAGCTATCCCATAATCAAAATGACAAGGCAAGCAGACAGTGAGCATCTCAGCGATCTTTTTATTTGCTATTTGCGTAGGTTTTTATTGAGGATGCTTCATAGAATGCTCACTATAGTTATGCTGCAAGTTTCCACCATGATTAGGCATGGCTTAGGCTAGCGGCCCAGGCATTTATCTAACACACATATAAGCTCCATGATCTTACAAGTTCCACTTTTATTTCACACCGCCAAGATCCATAAGCAAAAGAACATGATATAAACTAGGTACAAGTACCAATGAAGTGTTCAAAGGGGTCCCCATGATACATGGTTCGGCTAACTTCAACTCATAAAGCGTAAGCATATACGCAACAAAGAAGGACCCAATGGTTCAAGTTTATTAAATGCAAGAAAGTAAAGTGTGCCATCAAGTTCGTGAGAGCTTTAATCACTAATTTTCACACAACAAGTTTAATTTGGGAGGTAGATAAAACAAGAATTTACTTGGAATAGCAATAATGCTACTAGGTAGGTATGGTGGACACAAATGGCAAAGGTTTTGGTTTAAAGGAGGTGGATGCACGAGAAGAATACCCTCTCAGTATAGGTTTTTGGCTAGCAAGGCTGGGTAGCAAGTACAAGAGTTGAAGGAAACAAACAAACATAAAATTGATAGAGACAAACATGCAATCTTCCTTGGAAGCACAAAAGATCTTAACTAGAGAATACTAAACTTATGAGCAAATCAAGAAAGAAAGTTGATGAAATTATTTTTCTCTCGAGTACTTCTATCTTTTTCTTTTCAACTCTCAAAAGGGGTGTTGCTACTGACCGAGCCAGGTTTGCCAAAACCAACTAAATTAACTCAATGATCCCAAAGTACTACCAATACTAACTACAAGATCAATCATATAACCACGAATTGAAAACTAACATAAGCTATGCAAAAGAGTGAATGATACAACTTCTCATTAATATTCCATAACGGAAACTCACACTAAGGGATACATATCTAACGAGAGAGGGGACACTTCCATAATGCAAACCATCCTACATAATAACTCCTCTATTCATGATATGACTCTACTAATAAGGTAAAAAGATAGAAGATAGTGATATGATACCGCGGCACTCCCCCAAGCTTGGAACAAACCAAGGGGATGCCAAACCTGATGACGAATTACTCCTTAGGTGGTGGTGGTATCTTCTCATCTTCGTCCGTCTTATACGGTAAAGGCTTCCCATCAACAAAGAACATCGTGGTTTCCAACATCCTGAAACTCGCAGCAGCACTTATGCGTTTAAATTTAGTCTCATACTCATAGTTTTGATTTTGAACGTCATAGAACTGTGCTTGCAGTTCGTTGGTTGTTTGGCGGAGTGAAAGGACTTCGTATTTGAGTTCAGCAGTCTCCTTTTGGTGCTCGGCGATGAGTTCAGAACAAATCTTATGGATGATGTCCACTTCGCGCTCCGCCATCTTCCTGTACCTAAAGACTTCTTGCTCCAATGCTTCCATCCTGTCCTCCAGACTTCCTTCACCTTTAGGGCCTTGAACCTCCTTAATCCAGACCTCCCCACCTTTGAGCAACAACTCCTTGGGATGGATCTTCAATTCTCTCATGTATGGGTTGATGATATCCTCTATAGAATCCCCCTTGGATGATCCAGAAGAAGACATTGTGGCTCCAAATCTGGGATTCTACCTGGCAGAAACAGATCGAAACAAAAACACGACGAAAACACGATATACGGACCTCGGAGGATCCGGGGGGTTATATATTACGAAGTTTCATATCAAAAGGAAGGTACTGGGAGAAAACGAGTCGGAGGCGGAGTCCTGGGTGGCCTCACCACCTGGTGGCGCGGCCAGGGGTGGGCCCGCGCCACAGGGTGGTGTGGGCCACCCTCCGGCTCGCCCCTTTTTCGCTTCGAAACTTTCCTTATTGACTGAAAACTGCAAAAATATAGTTGGATTGTACTTTCGTGGATCTTTTCTTACCAGAACTATTACCTATTTGAACACGGACTCTGCAGGTCTCTGAATTTGGTCCTTAATGAATTTCTCTGGAGTTATAACTTGAAATGCATCAACATCTTCATTGTAAGAATCTCCAGCAATATAGTGTTTGAGTCGCTGTCCATTCACTACTTGTGTAGTATTATCTTTTAGAGAGGAAATTTTTATTGCTCCTAAACGGTATACTTCTTCAATGATAAAAGGTCCTGCCCATTTTGATAGTAGCTTACCTGCAAAAAATCTGAGACGAGACCTATACAATAGAACTTTCTCACCAACATGAAACTCTCTCTTAAGTATTCTCTTATCATGCCATGTTTTAACTTTTTCCTTAAAGAGCCTAGCATTCTCATAGGCTTCACTCCTCCATTCATCTAAGGAACTTAAGTCAAACAATCTTTTCTCACCAGCGAGCTTACAATCTCTATTTAGTTCTTTCACTACCCAGTAAGATTTGTGTTCTAATTCTAAGGGTAGGTGACAAGCTTTCGCATAAACCATTTTATAAGGAGACATTCCCATAGGATTTTTGTAAGCAGTTCTATAAGCCCATAAAGCATCATTCAACTTCTTAGCCCAGTTTTTCCTAGACCTATTAACAGTCTTTTGCAAGATAGATTTAATTTCTCTATTTGATAACTCTACTTGCCCACTAGTTTGGGGGTGATAAGCTGAAGCAATTCTATGATTAACATCATATTTAGCAAGGGTCTTCCTAAAACCACCATGAATGAAATGAGAACCCCATCACCATCGATACCTAGGCACCCCAAACCTAGGAAAGTTAACATCCTTAAGCATTTTTAGAGAAGTCTCTCCGTCAGCACTCTTTGTAGGAATAGCTTCTACCCACTTAGTAACATAATCAACATCAACAAGAATATGAGTGTAGCCTTTGAAAGGAGGGAAAGGACCCATAAAAACAAATCCCCAACAATCAAAAGGTTCAATAACTAGAGAGTAGTTCATAGGCATTTCATTGCGTCTAGAAATATTACCAACACGCTGACATTCATCACAAGATAGGACAAATTTTCTTGCATCTTTAAAAAGGGTAGGCCAGTAGAAACCTGATTGTAGTACCTTTTGTGCAGTTCTATCGCCTGCATGATGTCCTCCATAGGCACTACCATGACATTTACGCAATATCTCCTTTTGTTCATATTCTAGAACACATCTTCGCATAATATCATCAACTCCTTGTTTGTATAAGTGTGGGTCATCCCAAAAATAATGCCTCAAATCATAGAAGAACTTTCTTCTTTGCTGAGCTGTAAAAGTCGGAGGCAAATACTTGGAGACAATAAAGTTAGCATAATCAGCATACCAAGGGCTTCCTCACGAGCTCACTCCTACTGCGGCTAACTGTTCATTTGGGAAACTATCATTAACAAGCATAGGATCAAAAGAGATGTTTTCCAAACGAGATAAATTATTAGCTACCGGGTTTTCAGCACCCTTCCTATCTACTATGTGTAGATCAAACTCTTGTAAAAGCAGTACCCATCTAATAAGACTAGGCTTAGCGTCCTTCTTTGTCATAAGATATTTAATAGCAGCGTGATCAGTATGAATGGTTACTTTTGAGTCCACAATATAGGGTCTAAACTTATCACAGGCAAAAACAACAGCTAGAAATTCCTTTTTAGTAGTGGCATAATTCCTTTGAGCAGCGTCTAGGGTCTTACTAGCGTAATGGATAACGTTTAACTTTTTATCAATATGTTGCCCAAGGACAGCCCCTACAGCAAAATCACTAGCATCACACATTATTTCAAAGGGTAAACTCCAATCAGGTGGTTGAACAATAGGGGTTGTAGTTAAAGCCTTCTTAAGAGTTTCACAAGCCTCCCTATAATCATCATCAAAAACGAAGGGTACATCCTTTTGAAGAAGATTAGTGAGAGGTTTTGATATCCTAGAGAAGTCTTTAATAAACCTCCTATAGAAACCAGCGTGACCAAGGATACTACGAATACCTTTGATGTCTCTTGGACATGGCATCTTCTCAATTGCCTCAACCTTGGCTCTATCAACTTCTATGCCTCTTTCAGAAACTTTATGCCCAAGAACAATCCCTTCATTAATCATGAAGTGGCATTTCTCCCAATTAAGAACAAGATTAGTTTCTTCACATCTCTGCAAAACTTTATCAAGGTTGTGCAGACAATTATCAAAAGAAGTTCCGTAGACAGAAAAGTCATCCATGAACACTTCTACAATTTCCTCACAAAAACCATGAAAGATAGCAGACATGCACCTTTGGAAAGTAGCAGGAGCATTACATAAACCAAAAGGCATACGTCTATAAGCATAAGTTCCATAAGGGCAAGTAAAAGTAGTTTTTTCTTGATCTTGTTGTTTAACAGCAATTTGAGAGAAACCAGAATAACCATCAAGAAAACAAAAATGGGTCTTTTTAGACAATCTTTCCAACATTTGATCAATAAAAGGAAGCAGGTAGTGATCTTTCTTAGTAACTTTATTGACTTTCCTAAAATCGATGCACATCCTATAGCCTACCACTATCCTTTGAGGAATAAGCTCATCATTATCATTAGGGACAACGGTAATACCTCCCTTTTTAGGAACACAATGAACAGGACTAACCCATTCACTATCAGCAATAGGGTAAATAATACCAGCATCCAGGAGTTTCAATACCTCATTCCTTACCAGTTCCTCCATCTTAGGATTTAAACGTCTTTGGTGCTCCACTACTGGCTTCGCATCTGGTTCTATGCTGATAGAGTGTTGACATATAGTAGGTGAAATCCCTTTTAAATCATCCAGAGTGTAGCCCATAGCTCCTCGGTGTTTCTTCAAAACTTCCAATAACCTTTCTTCTTTCGTCCCTGAAAGTTTAGCGCTAACAATAACAGGATATATCTTTTTATCATCAATATAGGCATATTTAAGATCATCAGGGAGAGGTTTCAGATTAAAAACCGGATCCTTCTTAGGTGGCATCCTGGTACCCAAGTCTTCTACAGGCAAGTCATGCTTAAGCAACCTGGGTTGACGACGGAGGATCTCGTCAATCTCATTCCTTTCTTCCATGAAGATCTCACTTTCGTGATCTTCCATAAATTGCTGCAAAGCATTGTTAGGAGCAAGAGAGATAGAAGCAAGTTGTTCAACTCTAAAATCCTCATTATGGGTTTCCTCTTCGCAAGGTTCTTTAGTAAATTTAGAAAAATTAAACTCATAAGATTCCCCATCAAACTTAGTCAAGATTTTCTCCCTCTTACAATCAATAATAGCTCCACAAGTACTCAAGAAAGGTCTACCAAAATGATAGGATAAGTTTTACTAGCAGTTGAACCAAGTACTAGAAAACCAGCAGGGTACTTACTCTTACCACAAAGAACTTCCACGTCTAGCACAATACCAATTGGAGAGATGGTCTCTCTATTAGCAAGGTGAATAACCACATCAATCTCTTCCAGCTCGCAAGGACTGATCTCATGCATTATTTCTATGTAAATCTCATAAGGAATAGCACTAGAACTTGCACCAATATCACATAAACCATAATAGCAATGATCACCAATTCTAATAGAAAGCACATGAACACTAGCCTTTTTAGTTCTATTGGGATGTGAAACTATATTAGAAGCATCCTCACAAAAGACTATGTGCCCATCTTCTACGCTTTTAGTGATAAGGTCATTCACAATTTCTACCACATGTTCAATGTTTATTTGTTCATCAGGTTTTACAGTTCTCTTTTCACTTTTAGTGATTACATTAGTTATCATAGGATGAATCTTGTCGATATAAGGTTCAGGTAAGATATGATCAATAATGCAACACTCAGTGCTCCCAACAGGAACACGATCAACAATATCTTTATAAGGTGCATGGTACTTATTCCATCCCCTTTTTGGAATTTCAATATAAGAAGAAAAATCTCTAAAGCAATTCGTAATAACTTGCAAATCAAGACCATAAACATTTTTAATATTTTGAAAGTCATCAGTTCCCCTAAAAGATTCAATGCATTCATAATCATAATTTATACCTGACTTTCTACCTTTGTCATTCTCCTAAGCTTTAGCATTATCTTGAATACGATCTAGAAGGTCCCATTTAACTTCTTCTTCCATGCGAGTGAATGATCCATCACAAGAAGAATCCAATAAATCTTTATCATGTAGAGGGAGCCTTGCATAAAGGTTATTGATAATAATATTGTTGGGGAGCTCATGAATAGGACATTTGAGCATTAGTAACTTCAATCTCCCCCAAGCTTGAGCTATACTCTCTCCATCAAGAGGCCAAAAGTTGTATATTTGATTCCGATCTTTATGAATCTCACTAGGAGGATAAAACTTCGAATAAAAGAGAGTCACTATTTCCTCCCATTCCAGAGCTTGACCATTCTTCAGCAGCTTATACCAGTCCTCAGCTCTTCCTTTCAGCGATAATGAGAATAACTTCTTCTTAACTTGATCTGTAGTAATACCTACACACTTGAACAACCCGCATAATTCGTGTATAAAGAGTAAATGATCACCAGGATGGACAATTCCATCTCCAACATAGTAGTTATCCATAACATGATCAATAATTCTTGTAGGTATTTTGAAAACATCATTCTCAGCAGGTGGTGGCTTATCTACTACCTTAGCAGTGGTAGTAGCATTACCAAATAAGAAACTCAGCGAATTATCCAAAACAAAAATAAAGCAACTAGCAGAAGTAAACAATACTCACAGTAGAAGTTTCCTTTACCAGTTCCACCCTCCAATAGCGCTTCACTCCCCGGCAACGGTGCCAGAAAATAGTCTTGATGACCCACAAGTATAGGGGGTGTATCGCAGTATTTTTGATAAGTAAGAATGTCGAACCCAACGAGGAGCAGAAGGTGCTGGCTAGTGGTATGGATCAGGAATTCTCTGCAAATACTTAGCAAACGGATTTTTAGGGATTTTCGATAAAGCAAGTAAACAAAGTACGAGTAAATAAAAGATAGTAGGAATAAGTGCAGCAAGTGGCCCAGTCCTTTATGCAGCAAAGGACAAGCCGGTTGTATTTCTATAGATGACCAAACGTTCTCGAGGACACATGGGAAGACTGTCAAGTGCTTTCGCTTCATATAGCTGATTAATCTTCTCTAGCTTGCTAAGTGTTGTGTGGGTGAACCTGTGCTAATCTACCACCCCATCCAAGACTAAATACATACTTGTGATTAAACCCCCTTGCAAACATCCGTAAGTACAAGAAAGTAATTAAGGTAGAAACCTAACCACAGCTTTAAACTCTAAGACCCTTACGTCCCTTGTGCAATGGTTTCCTAACGAGGGTTCAGGTTTCTGTCACTCCGGCAACCCCTACGCTTAGTAGCCAAATACACAATGCATTCCCCTAGGCCCATATAGGTGAAGTGTCATGTAGTCGACGCTCACATGACACCACTAGAAGTACACCACAACTTAAATATCAAACTATTGAATCTTTCTCAACATAACTCCACTACTAACAACAAGACTTCTCCCATGTCCTCAAGAACAAAACGAACTACTCACAAGACATCATATGGATCATGATCAGAGATGGAATAATTATGTATAACAATCTGAACATAAACAATAATTCAACGGTTCACTCAATAGCATCAACTACAAAGAGTAATCAACACCGGGAAAGCTTCCCCTATGAACTATAGCAAGATTCAACGCAATTGTTACAGCAATATGGAGATGGTGATGAGGGTGTTGATGGTGATGATGGTGGTGATGATGATGATGATCCTGATGAAGTCCATCTTGATGGTGGTGTTGATGGCGACGATCTCCCCTCTCCGGGAAGGAATTCGCCGGCAGAAATCTATCTGCCAGAGAGATCTTTCTCTCTCGGTGTTTTCCGCCCCGCAGAGGCGGCCTAATCTTTCTGTGGTCGCTCCCCGAGTCTTAGGGTTTTAGGAGGTTGATATACGCTAGAGGGGAGAGGCTGGAGTGGGCCAGGGCGGCCACACCACTCCCTGGCGCGGCCTAGGCCTGCCCGCGCCATGGGGTGGTGTGGGGCCCCTGTGGCCCACCTCCACTCCATCTTCTGGCATCCCAAGTCTTCTGGAAAAATAGGATTTTCCGTATATTTTCCCGGATTTTCTGATCTTCGCGAATTTTGCCTCCAAACAACACCTTTCCATCGAATCATGCAGCGGTCCATGCTCCAAAAGTGATCAACCATGCAAAAATAGATGAAATAACATAAGTATCACCTCTCAAAACGAAATATATCAATGAATAAAAGTGAATTAAGACATAGAATAGTGATGCAAAATGGACATATCAATGGACACGTTTGTAAGCTTGGTTGGTAAAGATGCCTCAATGTACGGAGTAGTACAGAACATGAAAAAGGTACAAAAACTATGGTTGTGACCTTGTTCATCTTGCTTGAAAGCATTGAATTAATGTTCATTAATTTCGGTAGATGTCTATAATCTCATTAAATGCTAGAAAGCATACAGGCATGTGGGTCCATCTGACAGGGAGAGCATCCCAAGTGGGAGTAGCGTACCTTAGAAGCTTCAACTTCAACCACGCTCTCCTGGGCGTTGACAACGATTTTCGGTCTTCAAGGGTAAGTTCGCGAAAATCCCCTCCCGTTAATGTATTACTAATAGATAGGTCCTAGCAGCATCAGGGGTTCAAGGGCGTAGGGTAAAAATTTATTGTTTTCATACGCGGAACCCCTACAGTGGCATCAGAGCTAGATCTATGTGTAGTAATGCTAGTATGAGTAGAACACACAAGATGTAGCGTGTGGGCGTTGATCTTTTAGTTGTTACCCTCCCACGTGTACTTGTGTATACCACAGTAATGCTTGATGAAGCGACTCCCAACTGACTACGCGTTCATTCCCGAGACTGGTCCACGCTTGACATACGGCTTGTACCGTATAAAGTGGCTTAGGGGGTGTTTGTCTCTCTTGCATTAGTTGGTATGCCATTTACAACGGAGGGCCCCAAAAGGTGTGTAGTAGAGACAACTACTTGATCAGCGTTGTGCTGAAAGTTCATAGGTAAGAACGGTTCTTGTGCTAAAGCCCATTCAGCCACGTAAAACATGCAAAGATAAAGTAGAGGCGTCTAACTTTGTTTTGGAGGGGGTGTTGCTTTGTGATATGGTTGTGGCAAAGGTAAAGTGATTACCTTATGTTACGTAGTAGTAGATAGTCACGGAGGTGATGGACTACCACGCCAGAAAGACACCGGTACCCTAGTGTCTATGGCGTCGGAACCCTGGCGCCGGAATCTGGTGATGACGGATGGAGATCACGACGTGAAGGACCATATCACATCGTATTTACATTCAATGTTATTGTTTGTATATCTTATTGTGTGCTAGTATTAGATACTCGAAGGTAGCCTAATAAGATGATCCCTGTTAAAATTACCAATGATTGTGTTCCCCTTTAGTGTGCACCACCAAGAAAGTTCTTCGGTACGAGGCAGGCCATGATGATCGCGTGTTAGACATATCTACGTTCGCATACAGTGGGTGTAAGCCATGTTGCACAACGAATACACTAAGGTTGAGTTGGCGAGCCTAGCACGTTACAGAGACGTGGCCTCGGAACACGAATGGTCGAAAGATCGAGCACGAGTCGCATGAATGATGCGACCGACGGTTAGCGTCCAGACTAGAACCCACATTGATGGCCGTGATGATCGGGGGAGATGTGGGGAAAAGGGGTCGTGTTATCACTAGGAACCCTTCGGGGGATAGGTGTTTCTGAGTGGAGTTATTATTAACTCATTTAATTATAAACTTAGTATAAATTCCTTTTGCAATTATAAATGTAGAAAAAGGTTCTCCCCGATGCAACCTTTCCTGTTGACGATCGATTGGTTAGAAGGAGAAAAGCTCAAGCTAGACGGATCAAACTTGTCTATATGGTTTGCGCGTCTCCACGTTCTCCTTAGCGAGAATAACGTGGTCGACTACATACTCGATGAGATGGATTTGGAGCAGCCCTGTTTCTATGAGACCCCAAAGCAGCGGGAAGACCGCTATAACCATCGGGAGATGGCCTGCTTCATTTCAGTTACAATGCGTTTCGGAATGATGCTATCTAAGAACTCTCGGAAGACAGTGATTGATATAGCCTCACGGTCTAAGGAATAGTCTACGAGGATCCATTTCTAATCATCATAACTTGAACTTCGTGACATGATCGGGTCACGATGTTTAGGTTGGGTATTGGTTCATCATCTCATTCTCAGAGTGAGTTGACTCCATTTCCAACTGGCATAAATGCCACATGATCAGGAAACATGATCATTTGTTGACCAATGAACCAGTGACTAGAGTTTCACTGGGAACCCCTGGTTGTTTGTATATCACACATGTATTGATGTTTCCACTCAATACAGTTATAACATGATATAAAACTTAATTATAAACTATATGAAATATGATAATAGTCCTTATTACTATTTGTCTCTAGGGCATATTTCCAGCACGTCTACATCAACCACGCTCTCCTGGCCATTCACAATGCTTTTCGGTCTTCAAGGGTAAGTTCACGAAAATCCCCTCCCGTTACTGCATTACTAATAGATAGGTCCTGGCAAAATCAGGGGTTCAGGGGCGTAGGGTAAAAATTTATTGTTTTCATATGCGGAACCCCTACAGTGGTATTAGAGCTAGATCTATGCGTAGTAATGCTAGTACAGGTAGAACACACGAGATGTAGCATGTGGGCATTGATCTTTTAGTTGTTACCCTCCCACGTGTACTTGTGTGTACCGCAGTAATGCTTGATGAAGCGGCCCCCAACCGACTTTATGCATTCATTCACGAGACTAGTCCATGCTTGACATATGGCTTGTACCGTATAAAGAGGCTTAGGGGGTGTCTGTCTATCTCGCATTAGTTGGTATGCCATTTGCAACGAAGGGCCCTGAAAGGGGTGTAGTATGGACAACTACTTGATCAACGTTGTAGTGAAAGTTCGTAGGTAAGAACGTTCTTGTGCGAAAGACCATTCAGCCACATAAAATATGCAAAGATAAAGTGTAGGCGTCTAACTTTGTTTTTAGGGGGCGTTGCTTTGTGATATGGTTGTGGCAAAGGTAAAGTGATTACCTTATGTTACGTAGTAGTAGATAGTCACGGAGGTGACGGACTACCACACCAGAAAGACACCGGTACCCTCATGTCTACGGCGTCGGAACCCTGGCGCCGGAATCTAGTGACGATGGATGGAGATCACGACGTGAAGGACCATATCACATCACATTTACATTCAATGTTGTTGTTTGTATATCTTATTGTGTGATAGTATTAGATACTCAACGGTAGCCTAATAAGATGATCCCTATTAAAATTACCAATGATTGTGTTCCCCCTTAGTGTGCACCACCAAGAAAGTTCTTCGGTATGATGCGATCCACGGTACAGGCGTGGGTGTCAGACATATCTGCGTTCGCATACAGTGGGTGTAAGACATGTCGCACAGCGAATACACTAAGGTTGAGTTGGCGAGCCTAGAACGTTACAAAGACGTGTCCTCGGAACACGGATGGTCGAAAGTTCGAGCAGGTCGCATGAATGATGTGATCGACGTTTAGCGTCCACCCTTGAACCCACATTGATGGCCGTGACGATCGGGGGAGATGTGGCTGATAGGAGCCATGTTATCACTAGGAAACCTTATGGGGATAGGTGTTTCTGAGTGGAGTTATTATTAACTCATTTCATTATAAACTTAGTCTAAATTCCTTTTGCAATTATATATGTAGAAAATTTCTCCCAGATGCAACCTTTACTGTTGACGATGGATTGGTTAGAAGGAGAGAATCTCAGATTAGATGGATCAAACTTCTCAATATGGGTTGTGCGTCTCTACGTTCTCCTTGGCGAGAATGACGTGGTCAACTACATAATCGACAGGATGGATTTGGATCAACCCATTGACCTAGAGACCCCAGAGCAGCGGGAAGACCGCTATCAGCGTCGAGAGATGGCCTCCTTCATATCAGTTACAATGCGTTTCGGAATGGTGGACGAGCTGTGGCCAGTCGTGGGTAATGTCAACCCTCGTACGGTAATGCTACAGCTTAGGACACATTTCTTGGAACAAGCACGCATATGGGAACATGAGCTGATGGGAGAATTCCTCTCCATTAAGATGGAGGAGAACTCATCACTTGACGACCACTTGGAGTGCATGCATGATGTGTACATGAGGTCTGCATACTTCCTGGATAGCTGGATGATGGGCTTTTTGCAAATGGCGTTCTGCTGCGGACGCTGCCACCAAGCTACCAAGCACAAGTCAGGACTTGCATTATGAGAGGCGACGTGGAATCAATGAAATTCCACAGGTTCGTATCACATCTCAGGAATGTGACGGTTGAACCCGATGTCACTGAGGTCATCAATGAAAAAGTTATATATTTGATATACAATTTTATAAATGTTATAATCTTGTAAACACATTTGCAGTGTTAAGTATATTTGATACTTGTTCTGTTTTATTGAAAACAAGTCCTTCTGCATGAGAGGTGCTTGCTGGAGAGGAGGTGACGTTGCGTGTTGATGGCGAGCATAACGATGATGGCCAATGACACTCTCCCTCGATATTTATCACTTAGTTTATGTTTTAGGGTGATTATTGTAATCAAAAGATTGTGAACTTCTTTAGTGTGTCTCACACTTTGTGAGACAGTTATTCATATTAGTTTGTAACAAACAGTTGTTCTACTTTTATGAATGATTTCTATTTGTGTTCATATCTTGTTTGATTATATGTGAATTATCCTGGTTGTTTGAAACTAATTGATGATGCATGAACATTTGTAAAATATTGAAATGCCTTAAAATCCCCAACTTAATGATATATTCATTAATGAATGAAACCATTGTTTAAAATTCAAAGTTATATGATAATATGTGAAAGTCATTCGATTTCTTATCACATATAAATCATGCCTAAGTTCGGAAAAATAACTTGAGCACCGTGTATTACTTGAATACAAAGTGTTTTAATGAATTGTTAAAAGTAAATACATATTCGATGTATTGTGTTTTAACAAAAAATGGTAATTATCATTATATGATTGTTTAAAAGTTTAAAAGTAGTTTACCAAAGGAAACATAAGTATGAAACTATTTGATTTGATCAAAGTGTTTCATCAACAAAGGGTATAAATATAAAAGAGAATCTAATTACTATGATTTGATCAATAGTAATGAAATTCGACTTTATAAGAATGGCAGAAAGAAATTGTAGAATGCAAAGCGTTTTGAAACGTCAAAAATGCAAAGCATCACAATGTGATATTAGATATCAAAGTGGGTGAATAGATGGCCTCAAATAAATCGTTGTAGTGTAGATGTAGAGACCATTAGTTAGAAATAGTTAGAACTCAATTAGAATATATAGTGAACCATTTGAATTCGTGAAAGTGGCTCCATATCTAGTATGGATCGTCGTAAGTGTTTTGGGGTTATTCGATATAACCAAAACAATAACGAATAAGTCCTTGTAGAGTATTCATTGGAAACTTTGAATATGAAATCCATAGCTGAAACCAAAAGAGAAGCAAAACTTTTATTGCTTGGATTTTGGTGCATCCTTGAGAAAGCTCACTTATAGTGATATTTCTCGATTATGGAGCAATTGGAAGATAGTGAAAAACACGATGAGGATTCATATCCCTGCATCAGAGTGTTGAGAAGCGCAACGGAAAACGTTCCTGAACGATTCTCTTCACAAAGGAAAGAATCAATGATAATGATCATTGTGTTTTCCCCACTGGTGTTTTCACTATATGAAGTAGGATTCAAAATGTAACCCATATCTTGTATGGAGACATTTGTGAATTATTTTTCATGATTCTTGGAATATGACATACCTACGAACTACTGAGGAAATAATGGTAAACTAAAATTATGAGAAATCCTAGAAGCAAAATTCACTTGAGATTAGAAAGAAATTCGTTGCTGAATCTCACAAGTAAAAGGGGTTACTTGGAATTTTCCCAAATGACTGCAAAGCCATAGTGGAAAAGAGGGTGAATGACAAAAGCACAATTTATCAAGTATTGGATGTATTCAAATGAATTTGATTCAAGTGTGCTAAATGTCTAGTGGATTTAAAACTAGTAAAAATTACTAGTATCTCATAGTAAATCTCCAAGTTTGATGTTTGATCAAAGGATTTTTAAGTTGTTCAAAATAGTGAGTGGATATGCAATTTGCATAAAATTGAGCGGGAGCTATAAAAGTCTTCCTAAAACAATATGTGAATGACATATTTTTGAGTGGGAGCAATATAAGTATCAAATTCAAATATGTAAGAACATAGTTTGAGTAAGAGTAGTGACTCATACCCAAATATATTGGGAACATATTTTGAGTGGGAGCTTATAGGAGTGATTCTTAAGTGTGTTAAGAATAAAAGTGCAAGTACCAATAAATAATGATTTATAAGGTGTAGAAGTTGATAATAAGTATATTATGTGGTATTCCTTAAGGTATTCTGAAAAGGGTTTCAGAATAGAAGTTAATTAGGGAAATAGTCCTTAATAGCTCAAGTTAGGAATAGCATTAAGTTTAACATCAATGGTTGAAAGAAAGAAAAGGATGATCATCATCCACTATGTTGAGACATAGGTTCTATCTTTGAAAACCATGATGATAACTTGACATAATATATGATCCAATAAGGAATGTTTAAAAGTGATTAAGTTTGAATCACGGAATGTTGAGCTAAGTTTGTCCGTAGTGTCTAATAGAGAACTGTAGACATGTTTTGCAAATCCATAAAGGATGACATATCTTAAAGCATAAAGGGTTATGTTATAAGGGAATATGTTGGAAACTCCCGTAATACCAATTAGAGTTAAGTAGGAAGCGAGGTCAACAAAAACATTGAAAGTTGCATAGAGTGCACTCGTGTTTGAATGAATACATTTATAATAATATATAAAGGTACCATCTAAAGTGTTGTATAATGTTATGGTGGGGCTAGTTCGCTTTTAACATAGAATGATGTGTCCCAGGTAGGGATGGCAATGGGGCCCCGAAACCCGCTAACCCAATGGGTACCCGCCTTAAATGGGGAGGGTTTGGTAAAAAATTAGACCCACCAAATTAAATGGGGCGGGTATGGGGGTGCTGGACCCGAACCCGCACACCCACATGCCCGGTATGACATAGAACTTGCCCTCAACAGTCATTATCTACGGTCAAAATTATAGCCTCACCTACCAGCCCATGGCCGAACCACCGGCCAAACCACCCCCATCGGCCCACGCGGCCACGCCTGACCAGTCCCACCCTCCCACTGTCCCACATCCCACACCCTCGACCTCCATAATCCCACCTCTCTTTGTTGCGCCACCTCCGGCAAGCTTGTTGCGCTGCCACCGCCATGGGTACCCATCGGGTCCAGGTACCCGGCGGGTCACGGGTATGGAGAAAATCTAGATCCGACTATATAAATGGGGCGGGTATGAGGGGCATGGACCCGGCCCCGAACCCGGCGGGGGACATCCCTAGTCCTAGGGCATAATGCCCATGAGAAAGCCCGCGAGGTTGATCTAAAGTCACTGTAGGCTCCTGGAATCAGGCCTCGTTCTGCTAGCATAGCGACAATGCATACACACAGATGTTATCATCTGATGATAAAGTATTAATGTCAATCAAGGTGAAATTAGTAAGTTGCAAAGGATTTGGGACTATAAAGTACAGGCCCAAGACTCATCCTCTTCCATGAGCAAGCATGTTCAGGGTACCGGATATGGTGCCAATGATTAAGAACAAATGCGGTGTATTTGTTTACTAGTGCAAGTGGGAGACTGTTGGAAATATGCCCTAGAGAGAAATAGTAATAAGGACTATTATCATATTTCATATAGTTTATAATTAAGTTTTATATCATGCTATAACTGTATTGAGTGGAAACATCAATACACGTATGATATACAAACAACCAGGGGTTCCTAGTGAAACTCTAGTCACTAGTTCATTGGTCAACATATGATCATGTGGCATTAATGCCATTTGGAAATGGAGTCAACTCATTCTGTGAATGAGATGATGAACCAATACCCAACCTAAACATCATGACCCGATCATGTCACGAAGTTCAAGTTATGATGATTAGAAATGGATCCTCGTAGACTATTCCTTAGACCGTGAGGCTATATCAATCACTGTCTCCCATGAGTGCTTAGATAGCATCAAGTGCCATCTGGTAATACAGTGGTTATAAAGGTGTGTTTAGGTACTCGGAGGAAACCGTAGAGGCAATATATGTAAAGAGCAGGATTTGTCCGTCCACGTGACGGAAAGATACTCAAGGGCCCACTCGGAGAAGTTATATCCAATAGCTACGCGGCGTGTGATTTGATCACAAGGATATCACTTGTCGAAACGAGTCAAGTAGCATTGTTCGATAACGAGATTGAACACGACATGGTGATGTCATTGATCAGATCTCGGGCAATGCAAGTATCAAGAGACAAAGGGAATAAGACATGACTATCCCGGTTCAAACGACAAAAGATCTTCGTGGAACGCACAGGGGTCACATGGCCATCCAGGTCCCTCTGTTGATCATTGGTCCGGGAGTGTCCTGACCATGTCTAGAGTGTTCCCGAACCATAGGGTATCATGCTTAAGGGTTTGATGATGCTTAGAGAGTGTTCATAGGATCGGAAGAATCACCGAAGAATAGTAGAGAGATAACCGGAAGGGTTTCGGTAAGTCCGGAGGATGTCCGGAATGGAGGTGGAAGGTGTTCCATAGCCATGGAGGTTGAATAATATGTGAATGAATGTTAAATATTGATTTAATCATTTATTCATAATTATTTAATAAAGAGAAAATCAATTTAAAAGGTCAAAAGGCTTAATGGGCCAATTCCGGAGGGAAGAGGGCCCATTAGGGAAAAGGCAAGAGGGAGAAGGGCCAAGAGGGGAGGCCGGCGCCCTAGTGGGCCAGCCTGAAGGGTTCGCAGCATAGAAAACAAAATTTTCCTACGATGGGAACTATACGCCAAGATCTATCTACTAGATACAAGCAACGGGTGGATATACATCCATATAGATTTTACCCTCGAAGACAACAAAGCTTTGTTAACGAGATGGAACTCATGGATGATGTAGTCGTACACTTGCCTATCTCAATATCCTGATGAAGTCCAGCAGGTCCGGCTCCAGCACGTCCATCAGATCCAGCTCCAGCAAGTCCATAACCACCAAGTCCAGCACCACAAAGCAGTGGTGCATCCGTGATCACACACACGTACGGTACCCCGACAACCTCCGTCCCTCGCTCCAGCAAAGCAGTGGAAGAAGCAACTCCTTTCCAGATAAAGCCACTAGGAACATGTATCTCGCTAATCCGAGACCATGGGGAAAAATACTAGAGGGGGAGAGAGATCCTTCACAAGGAGGTGTGAGTGTGAAGGTGTGAGAGGGGGGCCTTTTATAGGAGGAGGGGGTGCCCCTCCCCATGGCCGGCGCCCAAGGGGTGACTCCTCACCTCCTCATTCATGTGGTGGTAACTCCCTCCACATAAATTTGCCCCTTCACATTCTCTTTTAAAGTCCCCACTTTAAATGCATTAAATTTCTCCAAATTTAATGCTCTCTCATTTAATAAAACTCTTTTATTAATTTTATTCAGAATTTTGTTAATTACTTTCATTAACAAACATTCACATAAAACCCCCTACAACATTTCAATATTACATGTAGAACCAATTTCAGCAATTTCACCCGAAACAGTTTCAGTGTCTATTGAAATAATTCCAGCGCTTTCTTAAATCTTTATCTGAAACATATTTGCTCCAAATGGTGTTGGTATCCCTTAAGTGTGTCACCCTACGGTTCGCGAATAATGCAGACATGATCGAGACACCTCTCCGATCAATAATCAGCATGGACACGAGATCCGATCGACTCCACACATTCAACGATGACTTATGTGATCGTGAGAACCTTTAACGCTAGTAACTAAATCCCTTTGTCTCGCGATATATTACATGTCCGAGATTCGATCATCGGTATCTCCATACCTAGTTTGATCTCGTTGCCGACATGCACTCTTTTCTCGTTCCCGTGATATAACATTCTAGTGATCACATCACTTGCTTGCAAGCTATCTTAATGTGATATCACCGAGATGGCCCAGAGTATCTATCCGTCATCGGGATGGACAAATCCCACTCTTGATCCATGAGCCTCAACATAACACCTTTGTAGCACTGTTATAGTCACCCTGTTACAGTGTGACGTTTGATGTTATCAAGATACTCTTAAGGTGTCAGCAATTAACATGATCTCATGGTCTAAGGACTAAGATTACTTCGTATGATGTTATAGCAATATAAACATAATGACTTTGATCATAATGTTATACTTCGGATGAATGTTCATCACATCATTCCACCAATGTTGTGACCTTGTTATTAACAACATCCAATGTCCATGATTAGGAAACCTTGATCATCTTGTTAATCAACAAGCTACTTTATATGAGAGGTAGTACTAGGAACTTTGTATTTTGTTTATTAAACACACATGTATTAACGTTTCCAATTAATACAATTATAGCATGCAAAATAAACATTTATCATAAACATGAAATAAGATAATAACCACTTTATTATTGCCTCTCGGGCATATTCCCTTCAGGAAGAGCTTCAGATCCCTCCCGATCTAGGGACAGAGACGACAGCGGCTACAAACTCTTTCATGGATTTTTGATCGGGTACTTAGGGTTTTGGTATCGAAGGCATCTTATAGGCGGAAGGAGAGGGCGGACCACCCCAGGGTGCGGGCCAGGCCTGCCACGCTGTGCCAGGTGGTGTGGTGACCCCACCTCTCTCCGTCTCGTGATTCGGCATCGATGTCTTCCGGAAAAATAGGCACTTTGGCTTTTGTCCCGTCCAATTCCGAGAATATTCATTTTCTGACTTTCCTCGAACCAAAAACAACAGAAAACAGGCAACTGGCACTGTGGCTCTTGTTAATAGGTTAGTCCAAGAAATCATATGAAAAGTACTCCAAAGTGTGGACAAAACACAATAAAGTAGATAAAACCAAGCATGGAACATAAAAAATTATAGATACATTTGCAATGTATCAACATCCCCAAGCTTAACTCCTGCTCGTCCTCGAGTAGGTAAGTGATAAAAAGAAAGAATAATTTTTGAGGTGACATGTACCATCAAAGACTTGATCAAAGTATTTGCAAAACATTCAAGTCTGGGATCATAGTACTTCAATCATAACATAAAAGACAAAGTTCTAGCAATAAGACATAGAAACTATGATGCAACATGAAAAGGCACAAACAAAAGATTCATGAATAACAATGCTTTGCAAGACGTTTGTTTGTTTCACATAAAGAAAACATAGCATAATAGTATTCAGCTTGTCCCTCATAGAGTAGCAAATATAAATGCATAGGACACCTTCAAAGTTCATAAGAGTGACTAGATACAAATAGTTTAAAACAAGCAATATCAAGTTATGCATCAATCAACTAGTCTTGGAACAATGCACATAGAACTAAGAATGACCACTATGCTCTGAAAGTAGGTGCATAAAGGTAGAATGTAGAGACTCAATATAATGGTGGAAGAAAGGCCTTTATAAAAAGGAAGTAGGGATTCAAGTCTCATAAAGAGCTTCCAAAAATTATGGTACTTATAGCTTTCAGCTCTCATTGCCCCTATCATAAGCATCTTTAAGGTGATTAAGGTTAAAGTGACACAACTAAGAGGATATGCTTGACAAGTTATAAACCGAAATCTCATGCCTCTTACTTACGAAGACCGAACCTCATGCTACTCAACTTTAGTCACGAGTAAGCTCTTGTCATTGTAAGTACATATGTATCATAAAGAACCGCCAATGGGGTACCCCTTGCACATGATACAGGAGCTATCCCATAATCAAAATGACAAGGCAAGCAGATAATGAGCATCTCAACGATCTTTTTATTTGCTATTTGCATAGGTTTTTATTGAGGATGCTTCATAGAGTGCTCATTATGGTGATGCTGCAAGTTTCCACCATGATTAGGCATGGCTTAGGCTAGCGGCCTAGGCGTTTCTCTAACACACATACAAACTCCATGATCTTACAAGTTCCACTTTTATTTCACACCGCCGGGATCCATAAGCAAAAGAACATGATATCAATGGGGTACAAAGTACAAGTGCAATGTTGAAAGCGTTCCCCATGATACATGGTTCTGCTAATTTCAACTTATAAAGCGCGAGCATACGCAACAAAGAAGGACCCAATGGTTCAACTTTATTAAATGCAGAAAGTAAAGTGTGCCATCAAGTTCGTGAGAGATTTAATCACTAGTTTTCTCATAACAAGTTTAATTTGGAAGGTAAACAAAAACATGAATATACTTGGAATAGTATAAGCTAGTAGGTAGGTATGGTGGACTCTTTGGAATAACTTGGTTTAAGGAGTTGGATGCATCAGTGGAACTCATACTTGGTTGTGGAGGGTAGCAAAAGACTGGGAGCAACAAACTAAGAGAGCAATAATGGCCATAATCATGCAGAGCGACAAAACATCATTGATCAAAGCATAAAGTGATACTACAAGTTGAAAACTAAAGGATCATAAAGGATATGATGACTTTCGATAGTCATAACATGGTGTGAGCATGCGCCAAGTCAATCCAAATAAAGCATCAAAGGAGAATACCACTATACTATGCTTTAATATGCTAAAACAACGCATGATTCATCCAAGGCACATTAAGCAGTCTCAATTGTTTATAACAAGTCATGCTACAACAAAGAATACTAAGCATAAGGCCAAAACAATATCAAGCATGGCATGACAAAGCATAGGCCACAGTCAAAAACAAGCTCTCTTTACCACTTAAGCATGAGCTTTCCTACTCTTTTCCAAACCAAACCAAACTATTTGAAAACCAATGTATGAAAGAGGGGGTCAAACCAATTTATTCAGAAAACTAAGCAAACAAATCAAACAAAAAACCAAAACAAAAACAAAAAAGAAGACGCTCCAAGAACAACACATCTGTGGATGAAACAATAAAAATGAAGCGTTTGGAAGAAACCTGGGATTTTTATTGATGAAGAAGGGGATGCCTTGGGCATACCCAAGCTTTGATGCTTGTACTTATTGTATATTTCTTGGGGTGACACGTGTGGCATCCCTAAGCTTGAGCTTTAGTACATCCTTCATCTCATTACTCATTCCTTCCATAGACCTGAAATTTTTCTTCATACAAAACTTCACACAATGTTTATTAGCAACATTAGTGCACTCAAGATAATAAGTCTTAAGGTTCAGTTCTAACACCAATAAACTTTCATTATAACACTAGCTACTGTAGCACTTCCCTCAAAAAGCTCAATTCCCCAAAAGAACTCAAAAAGGAACCAACAAGAAGGAAATGCAGAAAATGGCAGAAATCTGCCAAAACAGACCAGCAGGTAAAGACGAATTTCTTCGAAGACCTTCTGTTGCTCCAATCAAAAAGTGTTGAACTAACGAAAGTTAGATAACAACCTGGGGAAGAAGCACAAAATTTCACGCCTCAAAAGGACGTACAAAGATTTTACACGAATTTTTATGGTGAAGCACAGAAATCTGTTTCGGGACAGCAACTTTCCCAATCATTACTTCTCTCGCATTAGAGGTTACTCTTGGCACAAAAATCAAATAAAAAGGATAAGGAGCGGTTATTACAGAGGTAATAACTTCCAAGAATCATCTAAAAGTTTTGGGTTATCTCCCAATAAGTACTTTTCTTTAACGCCTTTAAGTTAGGCATAAGAAGCAAGAAAGAATCAAGTGTTCTCAAATGAAGAAGCATTAAAACCAAATTTCTTGCCCTTACCTCTCTTACATTTATTCTTAACCTTTGGGAAAATATGATTGTTTGGTGGAGAAGAAAGGTGCATGTCCCCTTTCCCACATCTATTATCGCTCCAAGGAGTTCTAATAGGGACCTTCCAAGTGTAATTTGTCCTTTTCCTGCACATTCAATAACAAGATAATCAGTAGAAATCATTTTCCCAAGGATCTTTGTAAACACTCCTTCAGCTATTCCAATAGGTAATATGGTAGCATTATTAGCAAGAGATATTTCGTTTCCTCCTTCAGTAAGCCCCCAAAGATTAAAAGATTCATAAATATCTTTGGGCATAAGACAAAATTCAGACATGATATCACAGCGGGCTTGAAAAGTTTCAGTATTTATATCAATCTTTAGTGTGGGGAGCCACTTTGATGGTTCAGAATTTATTGGAACATAATTATGATGCTCCCTAAGTGTATTATAGCAATCTTTTAAGCTCGTAGTGCTAGTCTCAAGAGTGTTCAATCTAGCAAATATGCTTGCGAAAGAAATATCAGTTTGGCTACGCAAGTTGTAAGTAACGATCAATTTCTTTATAGCATTAATAGCATCATCCTCATTACATTGGAGGAAATCTCCTCCCACAATAGCATCTAAAGCATATCTATAGCAAAGAGCAATTCCAAGGTAAAAACTGCTAAGGAACAAGTTTTGAGTCATTTTAGGCTCAGTTTTTTCATGTAGATCAGAGATTCTAGACCAAGCTTCTTTGAAACTCTCTTCAATTCCGTGTTTAAAAGTGAAAATCATTTCCTCAGATGACATAGTAATTGGATCAAAGCTAGACATAATAGCAACTTAAGATAGGAACTTTTTTTTGTGTTTTCAATAAAGAAAGCAAAACTTGTAAAACTAATTTTTGTGTGTTTTTGATAAAGAAACAAGCAAACAAAACAAAAGAAACTAAGCAAAACAAAAACAACAAAGTAAAGAGATTGGTTATGAGGGACTCCCCTTGTGAAGATGTCCTTGACTCCCCGGCAACGGCGCCAAAAAAATAGCTTGATGGCCCAAATATATCGAGCTCGTTGGGGAACCCCAAGAGGAAGGTATGATGAGCACAGCAGCATGTTTTCCCTCAGTAAGAAACCAAGGTTATCAATCCAGTAGGAGCAAGGAAACACCCCAAATGTGTACCTAGCTGAACATTGGCAGGGCGCACTACCGGTGCCAGCAGCAACGTGGAGACCTGCACAACACAACCACAGAACTTTGCCCCCAACTTGCGATGAGGTTGTCAATCTCACCGGTTTTCCTGAAAACAAAGGATTAAACGTATCGAATGGAAGGAAGTAATAGTTTGCAGAAAGTAAACACAAAGCAGTAAATAGTTTGTAGATTGTATGTAAAAGAAAGGACCAGGGTCCATAGTTCACTAGAGGTGGCTTTCCTTAAGATGGATAACATGCTGGGTGAACAAACTATAGCGGGGCAATTGACAAACACCGAGAAAGCATACAAGCATATACTAATCATCTTGACTCCTTTGGAACTTGATTGGGCATTACAACATTATACATAGACCGCCATCCAACTGCATCTATGACTAATAATCCACCTTCAGGTTATCATTCGAACCCCCTCCGGTATTAAGTTGCAAGCAACAGATTATTGCTTTACGAATTGCGCGTAATGTAAACAATATGATTTTTCTATGAACAAAGGATTGTTGGTTTCTCCCTAGTAGCAACAGCACATCAAGTACCTTAGAGATTTCTATCACTTCCCCAGATTACCAGAGGCATGAACCCACTATCCAGCATAAATACTAACTCTTGGAGTTGCTAGCATACACTTGGCCAAGATAGCTACTAACAACGGAAAGCATGCAAGATCACAAATAACAAAGACATGATAGAATCAATAATCAATCTAAAATAGCATCTCAATATCCATTGGATCCCCGCAAACACAACATGTATGGATTACAAATAGATGTTCTTGATCATGAACGGAGCTCACAAGATCTAGACATGAAAGCACAAGGGAGGAGAACCCGCCATCTAACTACTACATGGACCCGTAGTCCAGAGATGAACTACTCACGCATCACACCAGAGGCTTGCATGATGATGAAGAAGGCCTCCAGGGTGAATTCCCCTCTCCGGCAAGGTGCCAGGAAGAGCTTCAGATCCCTCCCGATCTAGGGATAGAGACGACGGCAGCTATAGACTCTTTCGTGGGTTTTTGATCAGGTACTTAGGGTTTTGGTATCAGAGGCATCTTATAGGCGGAAGGAGAGGCCGAGGGTGCCGGGTCGACTGGACCATCCTGGCGGGCCAAGCCTCGGTCGCACGGTGGTGTGGTGTGGCCCTCGGCCTTCTCTCTGTCTCGTATTCTGGCATCAGATGTCCTCCAGAAAAATAGTCACTTTGGCTTTTGTCCCGTCCAATTCTGAGAATATTCATTTTCTAACTTTCCTTGAACCAAAAACAGCAGAAAACAGGCAGCTAGCACTGTGGCTCTTGTTAATAGGTTAGTCCAAGAAATCATATGAAAAGTAATCCAAACTGTGGACAAAACAGAAGAAAGTAGATAAAACCAAGCATGGAACATCAAAAATTATAGATACATTTGCAATGTATCAAACTTACCCTCGAAGACAACAAAGCTTTGTTAACGAGATGGAACTCGTGGATGATGTAGTCGTACACTTGCTGATCTCAAGATCGTGATGAAGGCCAGCAGGTCCGGCTCTAGCACGACCATCACATCCAGCTCCAGCAAGTCCGTCACCACCAATTCCAGCACCGCAAAGCAGCAGTGCATCCGTGATGGCACACACGTCCGGTACCCCGACAACCTCCATCCCTCGCTCTAGCAAAGCAGCAGAAGCAGCAACTCCTTTCCAGATAAAGCCACCGGCAACATGTATCTCGCTAATCCGAGACCATGGGGGAATAATTCTAGAGGGGGAGAGAGATCCTTCACGAGGAGGTGTGAGTGTGAAGGTGTGAGAGGGGGGACTTTTATAGGAGGAGGGGGTACCCCTCCCCATGGCCGGCTCCCATGGGGTGACCCCTCACCTCCTCATTCATGTGGTGGTAACTTCCTCCACATAAATTTGCCCCTTCACATTCTCTTTTAAAGTCTCCACTTTAAATGCATTAAATTTCTCCAAATTTAATGCTCTCTCATTTAATAAAACTCTTTTATTAAATTTATTCAGAATTTTGTTAATTACTTTAATTAACAAACATACACATAAAACCCCCTGCAACATTTCAATATTACATGCAGAACCAATTTCAGCAATTTCACCCGAAATAGTTTTGGTGTCTATTGAAATAATTCCAGCGCTTTCTTAAATCTTTATCTGAAACATATTTGCTCCAAATGGTGTCAGTATCCCTTAAGTGTGTCACCCTACGGTTCACGAATAATGCAGACATGATCGAGACCCCTCTCAGATCAATAATCAGAAGCGGGACCTGGAGATCCATCGACTCTACACATTCAACGATGACTTCTGTGATCGTGAGAACCTTTAACGCTAGTAACTAAATCCCTTTGTCTCGCGATATATTACATGTCCAAGATTCGATCATCGGTATCTCCATACCTAGTTTGATCTCGTTACCGACATGTACTCTTTTCTCAGTCCCATGATATAACATTCTAGTGATCTCATCACTTGCTTGCAAGCTAACCAATGTGATATCACCGAGAGGGCCCAGAGTATATCTATTCGTCATCAGGATGGACAAATCGCACTCTTGATCCATAAGCCTCTACATAACACTTTCGTAGTACTAAACCCACCTTTATAATCACCCTTTCACGGTGTGACGTTTGATGTTATCAAGATACTCTTCAAGTGTTAGTGATTGACATGATCTCATGGTCTAAGGACTAGGATTACTTCGTATGATGTTATAGCAATATAAACACAATGAATTTGATCGTAATTCTATACTTAGGATGAATGTTCATCACATCATTCCACTAATGTTGTGGCCTCGTTATTAACAACATCCAATGTCCATGATCAGGAAACCTTGATCATCTTGTTAATCAACGAGCTAGTTTATAAGAGAGGCATAACTAGGAACTTTCCTTTTGTTTATTAAACACACATGTATTAACGTTTCCAAATTAATACAATTATAGCATGCAAAATAAACATTTATCATAAACAAGGAATAAGATAATAACCACTTTATTATTGCATCTCAGACATATTCCCTTCACATCCCCCCGCGTGGGGCCCATGTGGTGGCCGGCGGCGCCACCCCCTCCCCCTCTCCTCTCCTTTAGTCCCACCCGGGACTTTGAGGGAGGTAGTACCTCCCCTTCCCCTATAAATAGTGGGGATATTTGGCCAGATAAATACACACAATAGTCAATAAAGGTCTTCTCACTTTTGAGGAGACCTCCAATTGATATTCTCTCTCTCTCTCTCTCTCTCTCTCTCTCTCTCTCTCTCGTGACTGTAGTCCCATGTTCGGACTGCGCGAACGAGAGACATCTTCACTTCTGAGTGTCGTCGTGCTGCGGGATTCTGATCCAGGAGCTCTACTTCCACAATTGCTGCTAGATTAGGGAAGCGGCAGTCATCGTCAGGCACCGGACGTGTGTAACTCCCCGTGAGGTGTCACACTTGAGGCACTCAGTCGTTGGAGCCAAGGGAGCGCAAGGACTTCATCACGACCTTGAGGTCGGCTTCGGCTTGTCTACATCAACCACGCTCTCCTGAGCATTGACAATGCTTTTCAGGCTTCAAGGGTAAGTTCGCAAAAAGCCCCTCTTGTTACTGTATTACTAATAGATAGGTCCTGGCAGCATCAGGGGTTCAGGGGCGTAGGGTAAAACTTTATTGTTTTCATAGGAGGAACCCCTACAAGACGAGCCGAAGCCCACCTCAAGGTCATGATGAAGTCCTTGCGCTCTAGTGGCTCCAACGACTTGAGTGCCTCAAGTGTGACACCTCGCGGGGAGTTACACATGTCTGGTGCCTGACGATGACTCCTGCTTCCCCGATCCAGTAGCAGTTGTGGAAGTAGAGCTCCTGGATCTGAATCCCGTAGCGCGACGGCGCTCCATGGTGAATATGTCTCTCGATCGTGCAGTCCAAACTTGGGACCACGGTCACGAGACAGAGAGAATATCAATTGGAGGTCTCCCCAAAAGTGAGGAAACCTTTATTGAATATCGTGTGTATTTATCTAGCCAAATACCCCCACTATATATAGGGGGAGGGGAGGTACTACCTCCCTCAAAGTCCCGGGGTGGGACTAAAGGAGAGGAGAGGGGAGGGGGTGGCGCCGCCGGCCACCCCATGGTCCAGGCTTGGGGGGGCACTAGGACGCCGGCCACCCCCTTTGGCCCTTCTCCCTCGTGCCTTTCCCTAATGGTCCCTCTTCCCTCCTAAATTGGCCCATTAAGCCTTTTAACCTTTAAATTGATTTTCTCTTTTATTAAATAATTATGAATAAATGATTAAATCAATATTTAACAATCATTCATATATTATTCAATCTCTGTGGCTATGGAACACCTTCCTCCTCCACTCCGGACATCCTCCGGACTTACCGAAACCCTTCCGGTTTTCTCTCTACTATTCTTCAGTGATTCTTCCGATCATATAAACACTCTCTAAGCATTATCAAACCCTTAAGAATGATACCCTATGGTTCGGGAACACTCCAAACATGGTCGGGACACTCCCGGACCAATGATCAACAGAGGGACCTAGATGGCCATGTGACCCCTGTGCGTTCCATGAAGATCTTTTGTCGTTTGAACCGGGACAGTCGTGTCTTATTCCCTTTGTCTCTTGATACTTGCATTTCCTGAGATCTGATCAATGACATCACCATGTTGTGTTCGATCTCGTTACCGAACAATGCTACTTGACTTGTTTGACAAGTGATATCCCTGTAATCAAATCACACGCTGCGCAGCTATTGGATATAACTTCTCCGAGTGGGCCCTTGAGTATCTTTCCATCACATGGACGGACAAATCCTGCTCTTGGCATATATTGCCTCTACGGTTCCTCCGAATACCTGAGCACACCTTTATTGTCACTGTATTACCAAGTGATGTTTGATGCTATCTAAGCATTCTCGGGAGATAGTGATTGATATAGCCTCATGGTCTAAGGAATAGTCTATGAGGATCCATTTCTAATCATCGTAACTTGAACTTCATTACAATGTTTAGGTTAGGTATTGGTTCATCATCTCATTCTCAGAATGAGTTGACTCCATTTCCAACTGGCATAAATGCCACATGATCAAGAAACTTGATCATCTGCTGACCAATGAACCAGTGACTAGAGTAGCACTAGGAACCCCTAGTTGTTTATATATCACACGTGTATTGATGTTTCCACTCAATACAGTTATAGCATGTTATAAAACTTAATCATAAACTTTATGAAATATGATAATAGTCCTTATTACTATTTGTCTCTAGGGCATATTTCCAACACCAAATAGTGCCTAAATGTCATGGAACTCTTGGTGTTTCTCCCTTGTTTTAGTACTTGGGTACTGATACGTCATAAACATATCTATAATTTTTGATGTTCCATGCTTGTTTTATATCTACTTTCTTATGTTCTGTCCACACTTTGGAGTATTTTTAAACATTTTCTGGAACTAACCTATTAACAAGATGCCATAGTGCCAGTTGCCTGTTTTCTGTTATTTTTGGTTTCTGAAAAGCTAGTAAGGAAATATTCTCGGAATTGGACCGGACAAAAGCCAAAGTCAATATTTTACCCGAAGCAACACGGAGTCTGAAGGGCAGCCGAAGAGGGGCTACGAGACGGCCACACCCTAGGGTGGCGTGGCTAGCCCTAGGCGCGCCGCCACCAGGTGTGGGCCCCTCGAGCCTCCATCGACCTTGCCCTTCCGCCTATAAAAGCCTCCCGATATGAAAACCCTAAGGACCCAATCAAAATTCCATGAAAGAGTCTGTAGCCGTCGTCATCTCCATCCCTAGATCGGGAGGGTTCTGAAGCTCTTCCTTGCACTCTGCCGGAGGGGAGAGATCACCCTGGAGGCCTTCTTCGTCACCATGCCTTCCTTCGGTGTGATGCGTGAGTAGTTCATCCTTGGACTACGGGTCCATGTAGTAGCTAGATGGTTCGTTCTCCTCCTTTTGTGCTACCATTTTTAGATCTTCGAAGCTCCGTTCATGATCAAGATCATCTATTTGTAATTCTACATGTTGTGTTTGCGGGGATCCGATGGATATTGATATGCTATTTCAGATTGATTATTGATTATATCATGTCTTTGTTATTTGTGATCTTGCATGCTTTCCGTTGTTAGTAGCTATCTTGGCCAAGTAGATGCTAGCAACTCCAAGAGTTAGTATTTATACTCGATAGTGGGTTTATGCCTCTAGTAATCTGGGGAAGTGACGGAAATCTCTAAGGTAATAAATGTGTTGTTGCTACTAGCAATAAAATAACAATCCTTTGTTCATGGGACAATCGTATTGTTTACTTTACACGCAATTCATAATGCAATAATCTGTTGCTTGCAACTTAATACTAGAGGGGGTTCAGATGATAACCTGAAGGTGGATTATTAGTCATAGATGTAGTTAGATTACGGTCTATGTATAATGTCGTATTTCCCAATCAAATATCATAGGATTCAAGATGATTACTATATGCATGTACGCTTTCTCGGTGTCTGTCAATTGCCCCGCTGTAATTTTTCCACCCAAGATGTCATCTATCTTAAGGAGATTCACCTCTAGTGAACTATGGACCCTGATCCATTCTTTTACCATCAATATACCATCTATTTACAATTTACTATCTTCAAGCAATTAGTATCTTCCACACAATACATTTAATCATTTGTGTTCAGCAAAACCGGTGAGATTGACAACCTCACTGTAAGTTGGGGAAAAGTTCTGTGGTTGTGTTGTGCAGGATTCCAAGTTGGAAACAACACCTTGGACATGTTTCCTTGATCCTACTGGTTCGATAACCTTGGTTTCATAACTGAGGGAAAACTTGATGTCGTGCTCATCATACCTTCCTCTTGGGGTTCCCAACAAGCTCGAATATATTTTGAGCCATCAAGCCTTTTTTTTCTAGCGTCGTTGCCAGGGAGTCAAGGATATCTTCACCAGGGGAGTCCCTCACAACCAATATCTTTACTTTGTTTTTTGTTTTGCTTGTTTCTTTTATCAAAACAAAAAAAATAGTTGTACTGGTTTGCTTCCTTTATTAAAAACAAAAAAATAGTTTCTATCTCTAGTTGCTATTATGTCTAGCATTGCTCCAATCTCTATGTCGCCCGAGGAAATGATTTTTACTTTCAAACAAGGAATTGAAGAGAGTTTCAATGAAGCTTGGTCTAGAATCTCTGGTTTACATGAAAAAACTAAACCTAAAATGACTCTAAGCTTGTTTCTTAGCAGTTTCTACTTTGGAACTATTCTTTGCTATAGATATGCTTTGGATGCTGTAGTAGAAGGAGATTTCTTCTAATGCAATGAGGGTGAAGCTTTTAATGCCATAAAGAAGTTGGTCGCAACATATGACTTGCCTAGCAAATCTAATTCCTCCATTATAAACATTATTGCTAGATTGAACACTCTTGAGACCAACCCAGCTAGCTTAAAAGAATGTTATAACATGCTTAGAGAGCATCATGAATATGTTACAATAAATTCTGAATCTTCAAAATGGTTTCCTATAGTAAAAGTGGTTATAAATAATGAAACTTTTTATGCTCGTTGTGATATATCTTTCCCTGCACACTTAGCACATATGAGAAAACTCCACGGTATTGTTATATAACACTCAAAACACAGGGAACCATAAAATGTTCTTTCAAAGGGGGGCCACAAGATGGCCACACCCTATGGCGGCGTGGCCAGGGGCGCGCCACCAGGTGGTGTGGGCACCTCAGGCCTCCACCGACCTTGCCCCTTCGCCTATAAAATCCCCCCGGGATGAAAACCCGAAGTACCAGATCAGAATTCCACGAAAAGTTCTGCAGCGCCACCACCACCGAAGAGGAGATTCGGGGGACAGACATCTCTGTTCTGGCACCCTGCCATCTCCATTGAATCCACTGGAGCCATCTCCATCGACTCCACCGCCATCTCCATCGCCGTTGCTGACTCCCATGATGAGGAGGGAGTAGTTCTCTCTCGAGGCTAAGGGCTCTACCAGTAGCTATGTGTTCATCTCTCTCTATATGTGATCTTATTGAGATCATGAGATTTGTAATCTAGTTAGATCTATTCTGCTACTCAAGTTCTTTAATTAATCTCTACTTATCCTCACGTGTGTGAAGTTGACAGTGTGCACACCGTGTGGCACTTAGGCTAAGGTTACAGAAATACTTATCATGAGTATAATTTGAGTTGGATGTCTCTATGAGATTGTGGTGTTTGTTGGAACCATCTAGCGCTCAAGGTGATAGTGAGGGGTTATCTAGATGGGGAATGCGAACTTTAAGGTATGCTGTTATAGCCCTACATCGTCCATCCGGAGAGTAGTTCAGGGTAGCATAATGAAGAGGAGATATTTATATGAGAGTGTCCACTAGTGAAAGTATGATCCCTAGGCCTTGTTTATAAGCATTTAAACACCGTTTACAATCAGTCATGTTACATGTTTGCTTGCTGCCACTCTTATTTCAGATTGCAATTACCACTTATAATCATCCATATTACTTGTATTTCACTATCTCTTCGCCGAACTAGTGCACATATACACCTGACAAGTGTATTGGGTGTGTTGGGGACACAAGAGACTTCTTGTATCTTGATTACAGGGTTTATTGAGAGGGATACCTTTTACCACTTCCTCCCTAAGTTCGATAAACCTTGGGTGATCCACTTAAGGGAAACTTGCTGCTGTTCTACAAACCTCTACACTTGGAGGCCCGACATTGTATACCAGAATAGAAGCATGCGTAGACATCAGATATCACTTGTCGGAATGAGTCAAATAGCATTTATTGATAATGAGATTGAACACGACATAGTGATGGCATTAATCAGATCTCGGACAATGCAAGTATCGAGAGACAAAAGGAATATGACATGACGTTCATGGTTCAATGACGAAAGATTTGTGGAATGCACAAGGGTCAACATGGCCATCCAGGTCCCTCTGATGATCATTGGTATGGGAGGGTCCCAACCATGTCTAGAGTGTTCCCGAACCGTGGGGTATCACACTTAAGGGCTTGATGATGCTTAGAGAGTGTTTTGGTATCGTCAAAATCACCGGAGAAAAGAGAGAGAAAACCGGAAGGGTTTCAGTAAGTCTGGAGGATGTCCAGAGTGGGGTGGAAGGAGTTCCATAGCCACGGGGATTGAATAATATGTAAGTGAATGTTGAATAATGATTTAATCATTCATTTATATTTATTTAATAAAATAAAAATAATTAAAATGGTCGAAATACCTAATTGGGCCAAAACCCTAGGGAAAAGGGCCCACGAGGGAAAGACCAAAGGGAGGAAGGAGGAGGGGTGGCCGACTGGGCCATGGGAACCCCACGTGGGGCCCACTAGGGCCTTGGCCAACTGGCCAAGTCCACCCTCTCCCATCTCCTTTGTTTAGTCCCACATGGCTAAGGCAATTGCCTATGTGGGGGGTTTCCCCTATATAAAGAGAGGTATTTTGACAAATTAAATACACAATAATCAATAAATGATTTCCTCTCTTTTGGGGAGACCTCCAGTTGATTCTCTCTCCCTCCTGTGACTGTGGTCCCAAGTCTGGAGCGTGAGCATGAGTATTCATCACCGTGGAGCGCCGTCGTGCTACGAGATTCGGATCCAGAAGCTCTACTTCCGCAATTGCTACTAGATCGGAGGAGCGAGATTCATCGTCAGGCACCGGACATGTGTAACTCCCTACGAGGTGCAACACTTGGGGAACTAGAAGTTGTTGGAGCCGTAGGAGTTGTCAGGACTTCAACATGACTCCAAGGTCAGCTTCGGTTCGTCTACATCAACCACGCTCTCCCGAGCATTGATAATGCTTTTTGGTCTTCAAGGGTAAGTTCATGAAAATCCCCTCTCGTTGCTGAATTACTAATAGATAGGTGTTGGCATTAGGGTTATTGGCATAGGGAAAATTTATTGTTTTCATGCGTGAACCCCTACAGTGGTATTAGAGCTAGATCTATGCGTAGTATTGCTAGTACGGGTAGAACACACGAGTTGTAGCGTGTGTGCATTGATCTTTTAGTTGTTATCCTCCCACTTGTACTTGTGTATACCGTAGTAATGCTTGATGAGGCGTCCCCCAACTGACTTTATGCATTCATTCGCGAGACTGGTCCACGCTTGACATATGGCTTGTACCGTATAAAGTGGCTTTGGGGGGTGTTTGTCTCTCTCGTATTAGTTGTATACCATTTGCAAAGGAGGGCCCCAAAAGGGGTGTAGTATAGACAACTACTTGATCAGCATTGTGGTGGAAGTTCATAGGTAAGAATGGTTCTTGTATGAAAGCCCTATCAGCCACGTAAAACATGCAAAGATAAAGTATAGAGACGTCTAAATTAGTTTTGCAGGGGCGTTGTGATGTGATATGGTAGCAACCAAGGTAAAGTAATTTACTTTATGTTGCTAAGTAGTAGTAGTAAAGATCATGGATATGATGGACTACCACGCCGGAGGCACCGGTACCCTAGTGCCTACGACGTCGAAACACTGGCGCCAGTATCCGGAGGGGCGGGATGGAGATCACAGCGTGAAGGACCATATCGCATCATACTTACATTCAATGTTTATAGTTTGTGCATCTTGTTGTGTGCTAGTATTAGATACTCGACAGTAGCCTAATAAGATGATACCTAATCAAAATACCAATGAAAGTGTTCTCCCTTAAGTGTGCACCACCAAGAAAGTTCACCTTTATGAGGCAGGCCGTGATGATCGGGTGTCATACATAACTGTGTTCACATACAGTGGGTGTAAGCCATGTTGCACATCAGATACACTAAGATTGAGTTGGTGAACCTAGCATGTGTAGACATGGCCTCAAAACACGGATGGTCAAAATACTGAGCACGAGTTGCATGAATGATGTGATCGACGTTTTGGCGTCCACCTTTGCAACTATATCACCGGCTATGACGATCGGGGGCAGTGTAGTGAATAGGGACCGTGTAATCGCTAAAACCCTTCTGGGGATAAGAGTTTTTAGTGGAGTTCTTGTTTTAACTCATATAATTATAAACTTAATCTAAATTCCTTTTTGCAATTATAAATGTAGAAAATGGTTCTTCCCGATGCTACCTTCTTGGTTGACGATTAGTTAGAAGGATAGAAGCTCAAACTAGATGGATCGAAATTTTCTATGTGGGTTGTGCGTCTCCATGTTCTCCTTAGTGAGAATGATATGGTCGACTATACACTCTACGAGATGGATTTGGAGCAGCTCTATTTCTATGAGACCCTAGAACAGCTGGAACACCACTATTACCATCGTGAGATGTCCACCTTCATTTCAGTGACGATGCGCTTCAGAATGGTTGATGAGCTGTGGCCAATTCTGGGCGATCTTGGCCCTCGTGCGATAATGGTACAGCTTAGATCACATTTCATGGAACAAGTGCGCATATGGGAACATGAGCTGATGGGAGATTTCCTCTCCATAAAGATGAAATAGAACTCTTCACTGGAGAGCCACTTGGAGAGCATACATGATGCGTATATGAGGCTTTCTTACTTCCCGGATAACTAGTTGACGAGCTCTTTTGCAATAGGCGTGGTGCTACGGTCGCTGCCACCAAGTTAGCAAGCACACGCCAAGACTTGCATCATGAGAGGTGATGGGGAACACATGATTTCCACGAGTTCATAACATATTTCGGGAATGTGAAGGTTGAACCCATTGCTGGGGAGGTCATCGATGACAAAGGTATATATTTGATATACAGTTTTATATATGTTATAATCTTGCAAACACTTGTTGCAGTGTTAAAGTATTTGATACTTGTTCTATTTTGGTGAAAACAGGTCCTTTTGCATGAGAACTACTTGCTGGAGAGGAGGTGACATTGCGTGTTGATGGCGAGCATGATGATGATGGCCAACGACACTCTCCCTCGATATTTATCACTTAGTTTATTGTTTTTGGATGATTATTATAATCGATGGATTGTGAACTTCTTTATTGCGTCGCTTCGTGAGACAGTTATTCATATGAGTTTGTAACAAACAGTTGTTCTGCTTCTATGAATGATTTCTATTTGTGTTCATATGTTGTTCGATTATGTGTGAATTATCCCTGTTGTGAAACTAATTGATAATGCATGAACATTTGTAAAATAATGAAAATACCTTGCCAATGCCCAAACTTAATGATATATTCATTTTGAATGAAACCATTGTTTAAATTCGAAGTTATATTGACAATATGTGAAAGACATTTGATTTCTTGTCACATATGAATCATGCCCAAGTTCGGCGAGATAACTTAAACACCGTGTATTGCATGAATGCAAAGTGTTTGATGAATTGTTGAAAGAGAATACATATTCGATGTATCAGATTTCAATGAAGTGGTGATTATCATTTTGTGATTGTATGAATTTTGTAAAAGGGTTTATCAAAAGAAACATGATCATGAAACTATTTGGTATGATCAAAATATTTCATCATCCAAGGGTATTAAAGATAAAAGATAATCTAATTACTACGATTTGATCAATAGTAATGAAATTCGACTTTATAAGATTGGCATAAGAAATTGTGAAATGCAATGCATTTGATGCGTCAAAATGCAAAGCATCGCAATGTGATATCAATTATCAAGTGGGTGAATAGATGGCGCCAAATAAATCATTGTAGTGTAAATGTAAAGACCATTAGTTAGAAATAGTAAACACTCAATTAGAATATATAGTGAACCATCTGAATTCGTGAGATCGGCGCCATATCTTATATGGATCATCATGGAAGTTTTGGAGTTATTAGATATCACCAAAACGATAGCGAATAAGTCCATGTAGAGTATTCATTGGAAACTTTGAATACAAAAACCATGGCTAGAACCAAAAGAAAGGCAAAACTAGTGTTGCTTAAATTTTGGTGCATTCTCGAGAAAGTTTATGTTCTCAACTATGAAGCTTATGGAAGATAGTGAAAAACACGATGAGGATTCAAAACCGTGCATCGGAGCATTGAGAAGCGCAATGGAAAGCGTTCCTGAATGATTATCTTCATAAAGGAAATGATCAATGATAATGATCATTGTGTTTTCCCCACTAGTGTTTTTACTACATGAAGTAGGATTCAAAAATGTACCCCACATCTTGTATGGAGACATTTGTGAATCACTTGTCATATTACCATAATATGGCATACCTAAGAACTACGAAGGAAATGATGGTAAACTAAAATTATGAGAAATCCTAGAGGCAAAATTGACTTAAGTTTAGAAAGAAAAATGTTGTTGAATCTTACCAAGTAAAGGGTTACTTGATTTTTCCAAAAATACTACAAAGTCTTGATGGAATAGGTAAATGAAAAAAGCACGATTTGTCATGAACAATGTATTAGACAAATTAAAAATAATTTGATTCAGAAGTGCTAAAAGTCTAGCAGATTATACTAGTAAGGTTCTAGTGTCTCGTAATAAAACTCTCAGTTTGATTATTAATCAAAGGATTTTGAAGTTATTCAAAATAGTGAGAGGATATGCAATTTGCATGAAAATGAGTGGGAACTGCAAAAGTATTCCTAAAACAATATGTGAATCACATATTTTTAAGTGGGAGCAATATAAGTCTCGCACTCAAATATGTTAGGAACATATTTTGAGTGGGAGCTTAATTATTGATTCTTAAGTGTGTATAACACGATAATAATAAAAGCGCAAGTACGATAAATAATGATATATAGGAATTGGAAGTTGAAAGTAGGTATATTACAATATTATGCCGTGTTAACAGATTATGAAAATAGTTTCAGAATAGGAATTGATTAAGGAATGGTCCTTGATACCTCAAATTAGGAATATCATTAAGTTAAACATCATTGGTTGAAAGAAATAAAAGGATGATCATCATCCACTATGTTGAGACATAGGTTCTGGAAACCATGATGACAACTTAACATAATATATGATCCAAGAAGGAAGGTTTGAAAAGTGATTAATTATGAACCACGAAACATTGAGCTAAGTTTTATCCATAGTGTCTAAATGAGAACTGTAGATATGTTTTCAAATCTATGAAGAATGATATATCTTAAAACATAAAGGGTTATGTTATAAGGGCATGTGTTAACCTTAGAATATTGGAAATCCTTGCACCGACAAAAGTCAAGTAGGAAGCGAGGTGATAAAACATTGAAAGTTGTACATAGTGCACTAGTGTTTCGATGATTACATTTATAACAAAATATTAGGGTACCATCTAAAGTGATGTATATTGTTGTGGCGGGACTGATTTGTCTTTGTGCAGAATGTGTGTCCCAGGGCACAGTGCCCATGAGAAAGCTTGTTATGGCTGATCTAACGTCACTGTTGGCTCCTGGAAACCGACCTCACTTTCTTGCCATAACTACGATGCATACACAAAGATCGTATCATGTGATGATTAATTATTAATGTCAATCAAGGTGATATTAGTAAGTTGCAAAGGATTTGGGACTGTAAATTCCACACCCGAGACTCAACCTCTTCTACCAGCAAGCATGATCAAAAAGGTGTTGGGATATATGGTTCCAATGATTAGTAACAAATGCAGCTAGTTTATTTGTACTCTACTGCAAGTGGGAGACTGTTGGAAATATGCCCTAGAGACAAATAATAATATGGATTATTATCATATTTCATAAAGTTTATGATTAAGTTTTATATCATGCTATAACTATATTGAAAGGAAACGTCAATACACGTGTGATATATAAATAACCAGGAGTTCCCGGTGAAGCTCTAGTCACTGGTTCATTGGTCAACAGATGATCAAGGTTTCTTGATCATGTGGCATTTATGCTAGTTAACAATGGAGTCACCTCATTGCGAGCATGAGATGATGAGATATACCTAACCTAAGCATCATGACCCGATCATGTCATGAAGTTCAAGTTATAATGATTAGAAAAAGACCTAGTGTCCTATTTCTTAGACCGAGAGACCATATCAATCACTGTTACCCAAGGATATTTAGATAGCATAAAACGTCATCTGGTGACATGGTGATTATAAAGGTGTGTTCTGGTATTCGGAGGAACGGTTGAGGCAATATGCGTCAAGAGCGGGATTTGTCCATCCACGTGACAGTAAATATACTCGAGGGCCCACTCAAAGAAGTTATATCCAATAGCTGCGCAGCGTGTGATTTGATCACAAGGATATCACTTGTCAGAACGAGTCAAATAGCATTTGTTGATAACGAGATTGAACACCACATAGTGATGTCATTGATCAGATCTGCAAGTATCGAGAGACAAAAGAAATATGACACGACATTCATGGTTCAGTGACGAAAGATTCATGGAATGCATAGGGGTCAACATGGCCATCGAGGTCCCTCTGATGATCATTGGTACGGGAGGGTCTTGACCATGTCTAGAGTGTTCCTGAATCGTGGGGTATCACACTTAAGGGCTTAATGATGCTCAAAGAGTGTTTTGGTATCGATAGAATAACGGAAGAAAAGAGAGAGAAAACCGAAAGGGTTTGGGTAAGTCCAGAGGATGTCCGGAGTGGGTTGGAAGGATTTCGATAGCCACATGGATTGAATAATACGTAAGTGAATGTTTAATAATGATTTAATCATTCATTTATATTTATTCAATAAAATAAAAAGAATTAAAATGGTCAAAATACCTAATTGGGCCAAAATCCCTAGGGAAAAGGGCCGATGAGGAAAAGACCAAATGGAGGAAGGAGGAGGGGTGGCCGGCTGGGCCTTGGGCACCCCGCATGGGGCCTAGTAGGGCCTTGTCCGGCCGGCCAAGCCCCCTCTCCTCTCTCCTTTGTTTAGTCCCACATGGCTAAGGCAATTGCCTATGTGGGGGGTTTTCCCCTATATAAAGAGGGGTATTTTGACAAATTAAATACACAATAATCAATAAAAGGTTCCTCTCTTTTGGGGAGACCTCCAGCTGATTCTCTCTCCCTCCCGTGACCATGGTCCCAAGTTCAGATCGTGCGAGCAGGAGTATTCATCACCGCGGAGCAGCATCACACTGCGGGATTCGATCTAGAATCTCTACTTCTGCAACTGCTGCTGGATCGGAGGAGCGCGAGTCATCGACAGGCACCGAACGTGTGTAACTCCCTGCGAGGTGCAACACTTGGGGCACTAGAAGTTGTTGGAGTCGCAGGAGCTGTTGGGACTTCAACATGACCCCGTGGTCGGCTTCGGTTCGTCTACATCAACCACGCTCTCCGGGCATTGACAACGCTTTTGGTCTTCAAGGGTAAGTTCACGAAAATCCCCTCTCGTTACTACATTACTAATAGATAGCTATTGGCATTAGGGTTATTGGCGTAGGGAAAATTTATTGTTTTCATGCGTGAATGTAGCACCCCGGTAAAACCACTACTAGAAAATCGCTGTGTTTTTGTGTTGCGCATCACCATGACCGCATGCTCATGTCGTCATGCCACATTGCATTTGAGCATCATCATGTGATCATGCATTTGTTTGCCTAAAACTATTTTCTAAAAGCCTATCTTTGTTTTCTAAATACCCCCTCTCTATTTCAAATGTAAAACCTCGGCTATTTTCTAGATCTTTTATTTGTCTAAAAACTATTTACAAAAACCTTTCTAAAGATAAAATAAATAAAAATAAAAGTGTTTTTAGGGAGAGGCAGCCGGCCATGCCAAAGGCACGACTAGCTACCTACAATCCCGACCCGGCCAAAAACAACCTAGCCCTTTAGACCAAACCCTAGCTAGCAAACCCTAGCCTCTAACCAAACCATATAACAAAATGCACCCCACCTAACCCCAGCCACCACCCCCTGCTGGCACGTCCTAGTTCGCGGGCCGCACGCGCACTGTGCCAGTGTAGCAGCCCCACTCCCCAGGCTCGCCCGTTCACGCACCTCCCCGATCAAACCCACCAACGTGCTCTACCAAGCCCGCTCGGCACGCCTGCGAGCCGACCCCACCTCGCGGTCGTGAGAGCCACGCACGCCGACCACCCCGCGATCCCCAACCCGCGCAGACCGGTCGCTCCCTCCTCGAACCTCTCTGTTCGCTGAGCCGCCCCTCCCGCACGTCAACACACCTGCCTTGGGAACTCCGCCCGCAACCGACCCCGCACCCCACACTCATCCCGCGATCCCCGCCGCCTGCTCCTCTGTGCGGCCAGGACCTCGCCGCGCCTCCCATCGTCTTCCTCGAGCAGCCGCGCCTCCGCCTCAGTGCTGGTCGCCGCCACCCAGCGGGCTCCCACCTCGCTGTTGCGTCTTCCTCGCGCCCGGAGCTGGCCGTCGCAAGCCTCCCGCGCGAGCACCGCCACCCCGACGGAAACTGCCGCCACCACGCCGTCTCGAGCCCTCCGCGGCTGTCGTCCACCCCTGCGGACTCCCTCTTGAGCTCTACCATTGTTGTCGCCGGCCTCCTCCACCTCAAGGCCCAGCTCGTCCTCGGCCGTCGTGCCTCTCGCCTGCGCCCGCCTCTGAGCAAGGCCCTGCCTCGGGCTCACCCTCGTCGGCCGCTTCCTCATCCCCGTTGTCCGAGGCGCTCCTTCCCTCAGTGGACACCGCTGCCTTGCCTCATCTCCTTCTATCCCTACGGCCACAGCAGCCCGTCGCCTCTGCTCCGACCTGCACCCGATCACCGTCTCCGGCACCAGGAGCCCCGCCAAGTCTGCCCACGTCTACCACCAGGCCCACCGAGCCATGACGCAGCCACCCTGGACGGCCTCTCTGCCTCCACGGGCCGGCTGCATCTCGTCATCCTACTTAGGACCAGCTGCTGTTGCCCTCCGCCATGGCCGTGGCCTCCGCTGCTCTGCTACTTCCATGGGTGAAGTAGTCGATGAGGAGATAGTGTGTTCGTTTGCATATGAATCTACCCGTGGGTGATCTGTTAATAGGGGTGTGTCGTTGATAACGACGAGCATGCTACCTCTGCTCCGTTACCGGCAAGATCTACCACATGGATTCCACGATCTGGAGATGGTCTACATGGAACCTGAAGGCAGTCTCGAAGATGTTTATCCTGGCACGCCATGTTCTCTTTCTCGGGTCCGAAGACGCCGATACCCCGAGTGTGTCGACATGGACACCCAAAGTCAGGAACCGCTAGACCTCCGACATGGAAGGACAAGAACTTCTACCGGAGGTGACGACCCGAAGCTCTTTTGCATGGACACCAAGACCCCGACCCCTAATCCGAAGACCGATCCCGCCGAGACCGAACCTGACCCCTCGGAGCCCCAAGATCTTCGGACCTTAATGTATGATCCCCTTTTCTAAGCCCTATTTTATAAAATGTTATATAAACCTTGTTCCATATTAAATTGTTCATGCTTGCCTACATCGCCTCATGGGTTTGGGGGTACTTTGTTGACTCATCTAATAATTAAACATGGAGATTATATGCGGGGTATTGTAGTCTTATATTGGCTCCATTTAAATTTGTCTAGAGAACCGATGCTATGTTTTTCCTTGTTAAGCTAACATTTAAATTGTGGGGAATCTAAACAACTTGAACCTTCTATTTAATTGTCGGGACCCCGGTATCGCTTAATATTGCCTAATTGCACTGCATCTTGCCATGCCATGCATCATATCATAATCATGCCAGATCTTCTGTCGTAGTATTGAATAGTGCATCCGGTGTTTCTTTTAGTGCTTTGCTTCTTCACGGATTAGGCCGTTGAGTGGATGCGAGTATCGGCAAGTCCTTCGGATAATGAATCTTTGGCTATGTTTCTCAGGCGAGCATTCTCCCCCTTTCCACCTATTTTGCGTTTATAGTCTTTACTTCCTCCTGTTGATCTATTGTTGTCCTTGTTGCGATGCTTTAGTTTCCGTGCACCATTTATATTCCTTGCAGCCTCTATATTGCCTTGGACACATCCTATTGCCTGTTGTTTGGTAGATAGATGGTCTTGCGAGTCGTAGTCGCTTGCTTAGGTGCGATCCCGTGTCATGAAGTACCACACAGTTGTTGGAATGTTGTCATATGCTTTATGGCGAAGAGGATCATGACTTTAAATACAACTATTAAATTGCTGGGACAACTAATGAAAGAGGCACCGGTGGGCAATATATGCTATTTGGTTTTTCATGTCCACTTGTGTCCCGTAGGACCTGAGTACTTGATACCTGTTCCTTGATTATTCGCACTATCCACATCCAGGAGACCCTATGGACCCCCCTTAGCCAGAGCTTGATTCATTTCTTATTTCTTGGGGCCACAAACTAGTTTGGGGATTTATTACTATCATGTACTTATGCCCTACTTTACTGCTTTATTTAAGATTGTGCGTGGAGCACCCGTACTGTTTTGGATCGTGACACGTTTTCGCTGTATCGACAAGCCCAGTCACACTTTCGGGTTCCCAGTCGTTTACCGCCGTCTACACAAACCCTATGTCCGTCTTGGAGCCGGCCAACTTCGTCGCAGGTAGCTTAGTGGGATGGCCCCCTGAAATATTTTATGAATCCTGTGATTGCTTTGTCATGAAAGCCTCGTTGGGTTTTGATTTTCCGAGGTTGATCGTATGTCTGTTGCTATTTGTGCACCCCTGCAGGGTAAATCTTTTTGAAAGCCGTGTCCGCGGTTATGGACGACTTAGAGTACAGTATCTCGATCATAGACAAGCATAACTAAAGTAGTGCTATAAATTTGACTTAATATGTGACTAGTAATCAGCTTCACTATAATGGAATGGATAATAAAAGTGCCAACAACTGGTGGAACTGGTGTGTATCGTGTCATGTTATACCTGCCTAGTAAGTATCGCAACTCCAATGGAATGAAATAAAAGTGCCAACAATTGCTGGGTTTGGGATGTCACATGCTAATTGTATCTGACTAGTAAGTACTGCAACTACCACTGAATGGTTAACTAAAACTGCCCACTACTTATGCTATCAGGATGACTCATGATATCTATATCTGATTAGTAAGTGCTGCAACTATAATGGAATGAATAAAACTGCCAACTGTGTGAGTTCCTTGGTTTGACTTCCTCGTTTGGTCTCGAGGGGGAATACCAGGATGGGTATGATTGGTGTTAGTATCAGGTTGGATCCGAATAGGTCTTTCTTATCCCTCTCTAATAGCCGATAGTTAATCGAGTCTCTATAGGTTGTTTAGTGCATGCTGCGCTGCCGCTTCAGTCCACCATACCTATGTAGGCGAGAGCCACCGAATTCTAGCCTCACCGTGTACTGGCCTCAGTACTGACGCTCCTCTTTTTCCTTTGCCCTTTGTCGGCACCCCTTTTGTTTTAGCAGGTTTGAGATCGACGACGTTAGCAGGGTTACCCTTCCGGCTTGGCCTAGGCAGGGTTATGGACGCCATTGGTTATTCTTCAGGGATCTTAGCCCCATTTGCATCTTGTCCGTACTCGGACACTGTAGCGATTTCAAGGTGATTTGGATCTTTGTAATGTATATCGGTATTCTTGACTCATGGAGTCGTGTTGTATATATATATATCTGTTCTGTGGGTCCCATCGAGGATTGTTGTGTAATGGTATTACTTCGTTTTCCACCCGCACGAAAGTGCCTGGTGGGCGTCCTTGAATCGTTTCTATGCAGGTTTGGGGGAAAAGGGCTAAAACTTGCATAAGGCCGATTCGAGGGTGTTACAGAGTGGTATCAGAGCTCAGCAGTTGCGATACCCCACTGGTCCAGCCTGTAGGATAACCTAGCTAATGACCGAAGTAGAGTGTCAAAACTATTTTGCAAAATCGGTTGGATAGATCTGATTAGGTCTGCTTTTACTCCTTATCCCTCTGCTATTCTCCTCTTACCTCTGCGTGTTTTGAATCTGCTCTCTTATCTTTTCTTCGAGTCCAAGATTTCTCGTGGTTGGGTTTCCGTCGTACCTTCAGGGTTTCGCTTTCTCCTTTGGTAATGGTGCTTCTACATTCGGTCTTCATGCTATATGAGGAATCCTTCACCTGTTGTACCTTTCTTTGCTCTTCCTTTGTGCCTTCCGGTGTTTTCCGACGCGACGCCATCATCTACGCCAGATCTGATGAAGAGCTTGCATCACTCCTTTATTCTCCGGACATCGCTTGTGAAGATCTTCAGTCTGAATTCCAAGAGTTGGTTGCACGATTATTTTGTTCATGTACAGAGTAATGCTTTGAGTGCGGAATGGAGTCATGACCATACCACTACTCTTATCATTTGCTCTTGTACATTTGGTGGACCAATGAAATCTTTACTCCTTCCTAGGAAGTTAGAGGTGGCCTTTTCTTTCGATACCTTTACCTTCGTCTTTGTTTCTCCGGAGTGTTCTCTCGACGATCGTGAGCAACAAACCTTGTTGGTGGTGTCGCTGATTTCAAGATGGAGCAAGATTCCTTGTTAGTGGTGTCGCGAGGATCTACATGAAGCGAGAAGATTCGGACCGTCGGCCTTCTTCCCCGTACCACGAGGTGGATCTCGAGGGCGAGATCCATTGTTAGCGGTGTCGAATTGTAGCACCCCGGTAAAACCACTACTAGAAAATCGTTGTGTTTTTGTGTTGCGTATCACCATGACCGCATGCTCATGTCGTCATGCCACATTGCATTTGAGCATCATCATGTCATCATGCATTTGTTTGCCTAAAACTATTTTCTAAAAGCCTATCTTTGTTTTCTAAATACCCCCTCTCTATTTCAAATGTAAAACCTCGGGTGTTTTCTAGATCTTTTATTTCTCTAAAAACTATTTACAAAAACCTTTCTAAAGATAAAGTAAATAAAAATAAAAGTCTTTTTAGGGAGAGGCAGTCGGGCCAAAAACTACCTAGCCCTTTAGACCAAACCCTAGCTAGCAAACCCTAGCCTCTAACCAAACCATAAAACAAAACGCACCCCACCTAACCTCAGCCGCCACCCCCTGCTGGCACGTCCTAGTGCGTGGGCCGCACGCACACTGCGCCAGCGTAGCAGCCCCACTCCCCAGGCTCGCCCGTTCGCGCACCTCCCCGATTAAACCCACCAACGTGCTCTACCAAGCCCGCTCGGCACGCCTGCGAGCCGACCCCACCTCACGGTCGCGAGAGCCACGCACGCCGACCACCCCGCGATCCCCAACCCGCGCGGACCGCTCGCTCCCTCCTCGAACCTCTCTGTTTGCTGAGCCACCCCTCCCGCACGTCAACACACCTGCCTTGGGAACTCCGCCCGCAACCGACCCCGCACCCCACACTCATCCCGCGATCCCTGCCGCCTGCTCCTCTGTGTGGCCAGGACCTCGCCGCGCCTCCCGTCGTCTTCCTCGAGCAGCCGCACCTCCGCCTCCGCGTTGGTCGCCGCCACCCAACGGGCTCCCACCTCGCCGCTGCGTCTTCCACGTGCCCGGAGCTGGCCGCCGCAAGCCTCCCGTGCGAGCACCGCCTCCCTAACAGAAACTGTCGCCACCACGCCGTCTCGAGCCCTCCGCGGTTGTCGTCCACCCCTGCGGACTCCCTCTCGAGCTCTACCGTTGCCGTCGCCGGCCTCCTCCACCTCAAGGCCAGGCTCGTCCTCAGCGGCCGTGCCGCTCGCATGCGCCCGCCTCCGAGTGCGGCCACCGCCTCGGCTCACCCTCGCCGCTTTTTCGCCTCAGCACGCTGGCCGTCGCCCAGCGCTCCCTTCCCTTCAGGACACTGCTGCCTCGCCGTCCTCGTCTCTCCCGACAGCCACAGCAGCCCGTCGCCTCTACTCCGACCCGCACCCGGTCGCTGTATCCGGCACCAGGAGCCCTGCCAAGTCTGCCCATGTCTACCGCCAGGCCCACCGAGCCCTGCCGCCGCCACCCTGGACGGCCTCTCTGCCTCCACATGCCGGCTGCATCTCGTCATCCTCTGCTTAGGTCGACCCGCGCTGTGCCGTGACCCTCTGTTGCTCCGCGCGCCGTGGCCTCCGCTGCTCTGTTGATTCCTTGGGTGAAGTAGTCGATGAGGAGATAGTGTGTTCGTTTGCATATGAATCTACCCGTGGGTGATCTGTTAATAGGGGTGTGTCGTTGATAACGACGAGCATGCTACCTCTGCTCTGTTATCGGCAAGATCTACCACATGGATTCCACGATCTGGAGATGGTCTACATGGAACCTGAAGGCAGTCTCGAAGATGTTTATCCTAGCACGCCATGTTCTCTTTCTCGGGTCCGAAGACGCCGATACGCCGACTGTGTCGACATGGACACCCGAAATCGGGAACCGCTAGACCTCCGACATGGAAGGACAAGAACTTCTACCAGAGGTGACGACCCGAAGCTCTTTTGCATGGACGCCAAGACCCCGACCCCTAATCCGAAGACCGATCCCGCCGAGACCGAACCTGACCCCTCGGAGCCCCAAGATCTTCGGACCTTGATGTATGATCCCCTTTTCTAAGCCCTATTTTATAAAATGTTATATAAACCTTGTTGCATATTAAATTGTTCATGCTTGCCTACATCGCATCATGGGTTTGGGGGTACTTTGTTGACTCATCATAATTCAACATGGAGATTATATGCGGGCTATTCTAGTCTTATATTGGCTCCATTTAAATTTGTGTAGAGAACCGATGCTATGTTTTGCCTTGTTAAGCCAACATTTAAATTGTGGGGAATCTAAACAACTTGAACCTTCTATTTAATTGTCGGGACCCCGGTTTCGCTTAATATTGCCTAATTGCACCGCATCTTGCCATGCCATGCGTCATATCATAATCATGCCAGATCTTCTGCCGTAGTATTAAATAGTGCATCCGGTGTTTCTTTTAGTGCTTTGCTTCTTCACGAATTAGGCCGTTGAGTGGATGCGAGTATCGGCAAGTCCTTCGGATAATGAATCTTCGGCTATGTTTTGCAGGCGAGCATTCTCCCCCTTTCCACCTATTTTGTGTTTATAGTCTTTACTTCCTCCTGTTGATCTATTGCTATCCTTGTTGCGATGCTTTAGTGTCCGTGCACCATTTATATTCCTTCCAGCCTCTATATTGCCTTGGACACATCCTATTGCCTGTTGTTTGGTAGATAGATGGTCTTGCGAGTCGTAGTCGCTTGCTCAGGTGCGATCCCGTGTCGTGAAGTACCACACAGTTGTTGGAATGTTGTCATATGCTTTACGGCGAAGAGGATCATGACTTTAAATACAACTATTAAATTGCTGGCACAACTAATGAAAGAGGCACCAGTGGGAAATATATGCTATTTGGGTTTTCATGTCCACTTGTGTCCCGTAGGCCCTGACTACTTGATACCTGTTCCTTGATTATTCGCACTATCCACATCCGGGAGACCCTATGGATCCCTCTTAGCCAGAGCTTGATTCATTTCTTATTTCTTGGGGCCACAAACTAGTTTGGGGATTTATTACTATCCTATACTTATGCCATGCTTTACTGCTTTATTTAAGATTGTGCGTGGAGCACCTGTACTATTTTGGATCGTGACATGTTTTCGCTGTATTGACAAGCCCAGTCACACTTTTGGGTTCCCAGTCGTTTACCGCCGTCTACACAAACCCTAGGTCCGTCTCGGAGCCGGCCAACTTTGTCGCGGGTAGCTTAGTGGGGTGGCCCCCTGAAATATTTTATGAATCCTGTGATTGCTTTGTCATGAAAGCCTCGTTGGGTTTTGATTTGGTTTTTCCGAGGTTGATCGTGTGTGTGTTGCTATTTGTGCACCCCTGCAGGGTAAATCTTTCTGAAAGCCGTGTTCGCGGTTATGGACGACTTAGAGCACAGTATCTCGATCATAGACAAGCATAACTAAAGTAGTGCTATAAATTTGACTTAATATGTGACTAGTAATCAGCTTCACTATAATGGAATGGATAATAAAAGTGCCAACAACTGGTGGAACTGGTGTGTATCGTGTCATGTTATACCTTCCTAGTAAGTATCGCAACTCCAATGGAATGAAATAAAAGTGCCAACAATTGCTGGGTTTGGGATGTCACATGCTAATTGTATCTGACTAGTAAATGCAACTACCTTGAATGGTTAACTAAAACTGCCCACTACTTATGCTATCAGGATGACTCATGATATCTATATCTGATTAGTAAGTGCTGCAACTATAATGGAATGAATAAAACTGCCAACTGTGTGAGTTCCTTGGTTTGACTTCCTCGTTTGGTCTCGAGGGGGAATACCAGGATGGGTATGATTGGTGTTAGTATCAGGTTGGATCCGAATAGGTCTTTCTTATCCCTCTCTAATAGCCGATAGTTAATCGAGTCTCTATAGGTTGTTTAGTGCATGCTGCGCTGCCGCTTTAGTCCACCATACCTATGTAGGCGAGAGCCACCGAATTCTAGCCTCACCGTGTACTGGCCTCAGTACTGACGCTCCTCTTTTTCCTTTGCCCTTTGTCGGCACCCCTTTTGTTTTAGCAGGTTTGAGATCGACGACGTTAGCAGGGTTACCCTTCCGGCTTGGCCTAGGCAGGGTTATGGACGCCATTGGTTATTCTTCAGGGATCTTAGCCCCATTTGCATCTTGTCCGTACTCGGACACTGTAGCGATTTCAAGGTGATTTGGATCTTTGTAATGTATATCGGTATTCTTGACTCATGGAGTCGTGTTGTATATATATATATATGTTCTGTGGGTCCCATCAAGGACTGTTGTGTAATGGTATTACTTCGTTTTCCACCCGCACGAAAGTGCCTGGTGGGCGTCCTTGAATCGTTTCTATGCGGGTTTGGCGGAAAAGGGCTAAAACTTGCATAGGGCCGATTCGAGGGTGTTACAGTGAATTCCTATAGTTCACGTGTGAAAACAACAACAAAATCCTACGCCAAGAACCCTAATGCCAATCTATCTATTAGTAATGTAGTAATAGGTGGGGATTTTTGCGAACTTACCAGTTGTAGACCAAAAAGCTTTTTCGGCATTCAGGAGAATGTGGTTGATGTAGTCATACCAATGCCGACCTCAGGGTCATGTTGAAGTCCAATAGCTCCTGTGGCTCCAAAAACTCCTTGTGCCACAAGTGCAGCACATCAAGGGGAGTTACACACGTTTGGTGCCTGGCGATGACTCCTGCTCCCTCGATCCAGCAGAGATCTCTAAAGTAGACCTTATGGATCTGAATCCCGTAGCGCGAAGTCTTTGATTCGCGTAGTCCAGACCTAGGACCACGGTCACAGGAGAAAGAGAGAGATAAATAACTGGACGTCTCCCCAAATAGAGAACCTTTTATCTTTATTGGTGTGTTTATTTTCTCCAAAATACCTCGAAACCCTTCCAGTTTTCTCCCTTTCTTTTCTTCAGTGATTCCGATGATACCAAAATGATCTCTAAGCATCATCAAGCCCTTAAGCATGATACCCCATGGTTTGGGAATACTCTAGACATGGTCGAGATCCCTCTTGTACTAATGATCATCAGCAGGACATGGATGCCCATGATGACCCCTGTGCATTCCACGGAACTTTGCCGTTGAACCATAAACACTATATCCTATTCCTTTTGCCTCTTCGATAGTTGCATTATCTGTGATCTGATCAATGAAATCACTATGTCAAGTTCAACCTCGTTACCGACAAATGCTACTTAACTCATTCCAACAAGTGATATCCCCATGACCTAGTCAAACGTTGCGCAGCTTTATGGATATAACTTATCCAAGTGGGCCTTGAGTATCTTTCTGTCACGCGGATGGACAAATCCCGCTCTTGACACATACGACTCTACACGCCCATCTAAAGAACCTGAACACACCTTTATGATCACCGTTTCACCGAGTGATGTTTGATGCTATCAAGGCATTCTCGGGTGACAATGATTAATCTGGTTTCACGGTCTGAGGAATAAGACACTATGTTTCCTAATCATCGTAACTTGAACTTTGTGACATGATCGTGTTACGATGCTTAGATTGGGTATGTTCATCATCTCATTCTCCCAATGAGGTGACTCCATTGTCAACTGGTATAAATTCCACATGATCAGGAAACCTTGATCATCTATTGACCAATGAACCAGTGACTAGAGATTGATACATTGCAAATGTATCTATAATTTTTGATGTTCCATGCTTAGTTTTATCTACTTTCTTATGTTTTGTCCACACTTTGGAGTACTTTTCATATGATTTATGGGACTAACCTATTAACAAGAGCCACAGTGTCAGCCGCCTGTTTTCTGCTGTTTTTGGTTCCAGGAAGTCAGAAAATGAATATTCTTGGAATTGGACGGGACAAAAGCCAAAGTCACTATTTTACCGGGAGTCATCTGGAGCCAGAATACAAGACGGAGAGGGGCTCGGGCTTGGCCACACCACTGGTCAGGCGCGGCCAGGCCAGCGCCAGGTGGTCTGCCGCCTCGGCCTCTCCTTCGCCTATATATTGCCTCGTCGGAAACCCTAAGTACCCGATCAAAATTCCACGAAAGAGTCTATAGCCATCATCTCCATCCCAGATCAGGAGGATCGGAGCTCTTCCGGCACCACCGCCAGAGGGAATTCACCACGAGGCCTTCTTTAGCATCATGCAAGCCTCCGGTGTGATGCGTGAGTAGTTCATCTCTGGACTACGGGTCCATGTAGTAGCTAGATGGCTGGTTCTCCTCCTTTGTGCTATCATGTTTAGATCTTGTGAGCTCCGTTCATGATCAAGATCATCTATTTGTAATCCATACATGTTGTGTTTGCGGGGATTCGATGGATATTGAGATGCTATTTCAGATTGATTATTGATTCTATCATGTCTTTGTTATTTGTGGTATTGCATGCTTTCCATTGTTACAGAGTGAACTATGGACCCCGGTCCTTTCTTTTACATACAATCTATAATAAATTGTTTACTGCTTTGTGTTTACTTTCTGCAAACTATTACTTCCTTCTATTCGATACATTTAATCCTTTGTTTTCAGCAAAACCGGTAAGATTGACAACCTCATCGCAAGTTGGGGACAGAGTTATGTGGTTGTGTTGTGTAGGTATCCACGTTGCTGCTGGCATCGGTAGTGCGCCCTGCCAACGTTCAGCTAGCTATACCTTTGGGGTGTTTCCTTGCTCCTACTGGATTGATAACCTTGGTTTCGTACTGAGGGAAAACTTGCTGCTGTGCTCATCATACCTTCCTCTTGGGGTTCCCCAACGAGCTCAATATATTTTGGGCCAGCTGAGATCCACTAGGAACTCCTGTTTGTTTACATATCACACGTGTATTGACGTTTCCTTTCAATATAGTTATAGCATGATACACAACCTAATTATAAACTTTATTAAATATGATAATAATCCATACTATTATTTGTCTCTATGGCATATTTCCAACACGGCCCGCGTCGGGCGAAACTTCTGGCCTATACAACCAGGACTCTCCACTACTTTCGAGCCATTGGAGTCGGGTGATGACTGCAACTGCACAGATCATTTGTAGCTAGTTTTGAAATAAAGATATCGATCCCACAGGAACCAGTAGGCAAAAGACTAAAATGCTTTTAACTAAAACTATACGTAGTACTTAAGGAATAAATTTAAGATGCAAGAAAAGTAGAGTTGTTTTTGGGTTTTTGGTGGAACGAAGCAATTTAAAGTAAAGTAAAACTTAATGCAGAAAGTAAGAATCGCGTGGGTAATAGAACTTTGGAACTGCAATAGGGAAAAAGGCGTTCTCAAGGAGTGGTGGATACACCGCTAGCAATTTAGACCAAACAATCAAGATTATTATAACAAATATTCTCATGATATGTATGTATGTGGGAGGAGCTCCATATATGGAAAAATAGGCAGCAACCACTGCTCACATCATCCTTCATAACCACAGCTGACGAATAAACGACATCAATCGTATTATCCCGCTATTAAGGGACTTCTCCCATGGCATGGACATGACTTTATGAGTTCTCCTTGATTCCCCAAGTTAGTACGTAAAGGATGATAACAACTTTATAGTCACAGTAAGTGTTATCATCCCTCCGTCTACCAACAAGTAATCCCCTTCATCGAGTCCCCATAGGAGGCAAATATTAAGGAGGTGCACAACTCCCAACATCAAGATGAAGACAATTAACACATACACATGATGATGTATAACATAATAATCTCTATCTCATCTCAATCACATGCTAGGGTTTCTCCATCTCCCGGAGAACTAGAGATCTACTCAGACATGGAGGCAATCAGCATCATGGCAATGGTAATGGAAACGACTATAAATGAATAGTTCTTGTAGAAATCCACAACGAGTACGGAAATTACAACAATATCTAGATGGGGTGAAGATGGGATGGATGGAGATGGTGGTGGTGCAGCGGTTGATGAAGATTGAGATCGATGCCTTAGCCTCCCCGATCTGTGTAGGGCGAAGATGGATCCCTTGGGAAAGTTCCCCCTCCATATGCCTTCCAGAGGTGAGGTTTCGGCGATTTTTGGGTGTTTTGTATGTCGTCTCTATGATCCATTTGCACAGGGTGAAACATTTTGAAGAGGCGATGGCGGTGCCAACTATACGACCAGAACTATACGGCCGGAAAAAGTATTCCGGTCGTATAGTTGGTCGTTGAACTGTCTATATGTCTCGATTGCTTCGGGTTTTCTTCTGGTGTTAGTGATATTTCCGAAATAAGCATTTTACGTTGTTTTTTACTCATTTTCTCCCCAATACAATTGCTCCAAGAATTGTGTCCATTGGATCCATTATCTGTCCTGATCCTAGTGATAATAGACATAAAACGTGCGCATGAGCACCGTTAAATACCAAGATCCTACATCTATGATGCAAAATAATAATATAAAACTAACATGATGCAAATATGCACTCATCAACTTCCCTAAGCTTAGACTCTTGCTCGTCCCGAGCAAGTTTAGCTTAATGGATGTGATCCTCATATTCATGAAGCTGAGTCGATAAAATAAATGAGGCAGTTGCAGCATGTGTTTATCATATATGGTACATATGAATAAGTTCATGAATAGTACCTTACTCGAACCATCTGAATAGTATTAGCAGGCTTCCACACCTTAGTGATCAACAGTTTGCAAAAGATGAATCTCAACATAATGTAAGAGTATCTGGTTCAACCGAATGAGTTAGCGAGATAGTCCCAAGTGTTTTAGGATCAACGTATTCACTTGGGATTCAAAATCTCAAAAGTGTATCTTTGTCCTACTACAATATAGTGGTGTATGCCTATTTGCTCTTTGCACACTCGCTCGTTTTCTTTTTTTCTTTTCTTCTTCTTTTGTGTATATACTCACACTTTTGTTTAAGTGTTGTGCAAAGGAGCTAGCCATACATTCCACTTCATGTAGGAATTCAAAGTTTAACGATCTCAATTATCAAATTCCAATTGTATATGAAGCATTTTTATGACTTGAAGATTCTACCTCGACTTGTTCTCACTCTATTTTTATAGCACTTTTATTTTCCTTTGGTCATGGTTTCTTTTTCAACAACATATTGACAAAATTATCTTTATGTGTTCCATTAATAACCATGGTGTGGAAGACTATTGTTGCTATCTGAAGGGTTCTGCAGCAGAAAACAAAAATTTCCTATGTTGGAACCGCCTAATACTGCCAAGATCTATCTATGTAGTAATGCAGTAACGGCCGAGCTTATAGAATACATACCCTTGTAGACCATACGCGGTTAACGTTTCGAGGGGAATGTGGTTGAAGTAGTCGAACACATAGCCGACCTCAAGGTCGCAAAGCTCGTTGCAGGTCACCCCTTGCTCCTTCTTCATCGTGCAGCAGCTCCGGCTCACGACATCTAAGGTGCCTCAAGCAAGGCCCCTCGTGGTTTCGTACACATACGGTGTACGATGACGACCTCCGGCTCCTTGATCCCTGTTGGGAGTGCGGAAGTAGATCTCCGGCTTGGAATCCCTGCAGCGCAACAGCGCGCTGCAGGTGCGGTGTCTCTTGCTCGAATAGTCCTTACTTGGGACCATGCCAACGCATGGAGATGAGAGAGAGAGAGAGGGAAGGAGAAAGTCAACCAAAGGACTTCTCCAAATATTGGTGTCTCTATTCCCACCCATGGGCACCCCTTTATATAGGGGGAGGGGGTGTGCCCTCCCCTTTGGGTTTCCCATGTGGGACTAAACAAGGGAGAGAGGGGGGAGGTGCATGGGCCTCATGGGCCAGCCGGCCAGGGGTGGGCCCCACCCTGCGCACAGCCCTAGGCTAGCCGGATGGGCCCCCTTGAGGCGCCTGGGCCTTGGCCCTTCCCTCCTTCGGTTTTCCCTCATGGGCCCTTTGTCCCTAGGAAGTTTGGCCCAGTAGTGGAATACCCCTTCAAATAAGATTTTAGTATTATATTTAATATTAATTACATTAATTAATATGTAAATACATATTACAAAATCTAATTTGACCCGAAACACCTTTCAATTCCCTTTCGATTTCCTCCGAACGACTTCGGATCTTTCCCAGAACGATTCCGGTTCTTTCACGGAACTTTTCCGGTTTCCTTTTCTCTTTCATATCGTGATCCCAACTTACAGAGGATCTCTATCTCATCGTACCCTTAAGTGTATTTCCCCATGGCTCAGGAATGGCACATACATGATCTCCATCAATGATCAATAGCGGGACCGGGATGCCCATAATGACCCCTGTGCATTCCACGATGATAATGTCATTTGAGCCATAAACAGTCGTTTCCCATTCCCTTTGCCACTTGATACCTAGTTCACCCAAGATTTGATCTACGGTATCTCCATACCTTTGTTCGATCTCATTACAGATGAACTTGTTTTCTCGTTTTTGTGTCGTTGTATTCTGTGACCCAGTCACACGCTTGCAAGCTTCATTAATGCAACGTCACCGAGATGGCCACATATGTATCTATCCATTACATGGATTGGCAAATCCTGGTCTTGATATGTACTCCTCTACACGCTCCTTTGGGAAACCTGAGTAGCACCTTTTCGATCACCCAGTCACGGTGTGATACTTGATAACCATCTAAGCTCCCTCCAGAATGGTGATTTTCATTATCTCACAGTCTAAGGACAGGTCACGAGGTTTCCTTAGTTCATCATTAATGGTGAACTTTGTAACTAGATCTCATTAAGATACAACTGGTTGGGTTGTTTGTCTATGTCATCATTCAACTAATGACGTGACCCCATTGTCAATTGGCATAAATGCCCATGATCTCGAAACCCTAGATCATCCTCATGACCAATGAACTAGTTCGCTAGAGGTAACTAGAGACTTGGTTTTTTTACATACCACACATGTATTAACGTTTCATATTAATACAGTTATAGAATAGTATGAAACTATTATGAACTAATTGAGATATGACAATAAAAATCTATTTATTATTTGCCCCTAGGGCATATCTCCTTCACTATCATCAAGTGTAAATAAAATTATACTCAAGCTAAGATAAGCACAAACTCAATTTTGCTCCATATATAATAATAAACTCGGAATTTCATAAAAGGGATCGACTATTCCTAAAGGGAATTCTAATGATACAAACTTTATTTCTAGTTTGAACTAATGCCAAACAAAAATAGTGATATAAAACTTATAAGATAGATTACAAGGTCTTTAAAGATCTCGCCAAGCTTGGAATCAAGCCAGGCGGGATCAAACAACTCCTTGTTGGTACCTATTCCTCCTCATGGGTAGGGAGAGTGTTGCCCTCTTCTTTTATGTTGTCATCCTTAACTATGCTTGCAAAAAGGATCCTGAGCTCAGCCATGTCATATTGAAGCTTCAACATTTTCTTCTTGAGGAATTTCTTCTCATCTATCAACTCAAAGACAGTTTTAATCAAGAAACAAACTCTACCATTGATGTCATCGACCTTTTTCTCAAGGTCTTTGCTCATCATCCAGTAGGAGTCAATCCCTTCTCTGATTATTTCAACGCATGCCTTCGAAGCTTTTTCCAACTCATAGATGTTATCATGAATCTCATCTTGCCGCCCTTCTTAGGTTTAAGAGGTGATGGACCAAGAGAAGGTTTATAATAGGATTCTATGTTGTGAGGATAGGGATTAGGGAGATACTCATCCTTGTTCTTTCCCCGCTCCGCTTGCCTCATCATCTCCATCCTTTGCGGGAACATGTCCTCCCAAGTTGGGAGAGGCTTGATCTCCGAGATGGATTATGAGGATGATCCTTTAGGCTCTACTTCTTCGATCCTCTTCACGGGCTTCTCTTCTTTCTTCCTCCAAATCTTGTTGACATGGAAAGGCTGCATGGCTTCGCTTCACGGATGTTGTTAGAGGGGCTTGTATAGGGATGACGAGGATTTTTCGAGACTGGAGGCTGTAGCTCTGCAAAAACTTAATAAAAAGGGTTAGATGCAATCAGCTTTAAAAGGGGAGGTCAAAACCCCTAGCCGCCTTTTGTAAGGAGCAACTATACGGGCACGGCCCGTATATATTTCGTCGTATAGTTATGAACCGACTATAGATTACATCTACGGCAGAACCAACTATATGGCCGGAACTATACGGGCGAGAATTTTTATTTCCACCGTATAGTTGGTCGTTAAACTCTCTAGACTCTAAATAATTTTTTTGGAGATAGGTTGATATCTATACAACCACAACTATACGGGCGGAATTTTTATTCCCGCCGTATAGTTGGTCGTTAAACTATCAGTACCTAGAAAATATTTTTTTGTCAAAGGCATCAATATATATACAATGGCAACTATATGGACGGAATTTTAATTCCTGCCGTATAGTTGGTCGTTAAACTATCAGTACCTTTCGTGGTGATGTCGAGACAACTATACAACCGCAACTATACGGCGGAATTTTTATTCCCGCTGTAAAGTTGGTCGTTAAACCCTCTAGATCCACCAAAATTTCCCTGCTTTTCCAAGGATTCTTTATTAATATGAAACTTAACGAAATATCAAGTTTTGACAGAAAAATGACAGCTTAGATTTTTGACCAATTTTTGGCATTATCTATCTTCCTTCTTCTTTGCTAGAGCATCAAATGTTCCTTATTTAACACAATGCTCAAATAAGACTTTAATTAAAATATTTAAAAAATTCACGCAAACCTTTACTTTGCATGGGTTGCCTCCCATGAAGCACTCTTTTATGGTCAATAGCTTGACCGTAGTGTTGCTCATTCCGTCTCGAGTCCATTCTTCTTGTAGTTGCCATTCCTTGTATATCTTTGCTTAATCACTTCTTTTGGGGTGATCACTTCTATGGTGACTGCACTTATATATTCTTGTACTCGATAATGTTTCAAGCGTTATCCATTTACCACCCATGAAAGAGAGGGTGTTTTTTCCCTGGAGCTTCACTGCTCCCGATGAATAAGCTTCTTCAACTATATATGGGACTTCCCACTTTGATCTGAGCTTCCCTGGAAACAACTTAAGACAAGAATTATAGAGCAACACTTTGTCTCTACTTTTAAAGGTCTTATTATCTATTTTCTATCATGCCATCTTTTCACTTTTTCCTTAAACAACCTAGCATTCTCATATGCCTCACTTCTAAACTCATCTAAAGCATGAATATCTAATAAACGTTTTTCTCCCGCTGCTTTGAGATCATAATTTAAGTTTTTGATTGCCCAAAAATCTTTGTGTTCCAATTCTAAAGGTAAATAGCATGCCTTACCGTACACCATCTTATAAGGTGTCACACCCATTGGATTTTTAAACGCAGTACGGTATGCCCATAGAGTGTCATTTAAGTTGTATGACCAATCTTTTCTTGATTTGTCCACCGTCTTCTCGAGTATGGTCTTTAATTCTCTCTATTTGAGAGTTCCACTTGACCACTTGTTTGAGGATGATATGGTGAAGCAACACGGTGAGTTACTCCATATTTGTTGAGGATTTTCCTGAAAGTTCCTTTCATAAAATGAGAACCACCATCAGTGATTAAAAATCTAGGAACTCCAAACCTAGGGAATATGACATCCTTGATCATCTTCACTAAGGCGGTTGCATCTGCATGACTTGTCGGAATAGCTTCAACCTGTTTAGTAACATAATCAACAGCAACAAGAATATGAGTATAACCATTTGATTCTATAAAAGGTTCCATATAATCCATTCCCCATACATCAAAAGCTTCAATTATGAGACTATAATTCATTGTCATTTATTGTCTCCTACCTATATTACCTATTCTTTGGCAAGCATCGCAATATTCCACATACTTGTGCGCGTCCTTGAGCAAGGTAGGCCAATAGAATCCGGATTGAAGTACCTTCGCTGCAGTTCGCTTACCTACATGATGTCCTCCATACAGACTGTCATGATAAGCTTGCAATATTGCATTCATTTCATGGTTAGGAACACACTTCTGAATCATTCTGTCAGGTCCATGACAATATAGATACGAATCATCCCAAAAGTAATATTTAAGATCATTAAAGAATTTCATTCTTTGATTTCTTGTCATACCAGGAGGTATAAATTTTGTTGCGAGATAATTAGCATAATCTGCATACCACGGATCAGCAATTTCAACATTTTCCAAATATTCTCCTGGAAATGATTCATTTTTAGGTACGGGGTTAGTAATTATTCCCTCCATCCTAGAGAGATGATCTACTACCGGATTATCCTTACCCCTCCTATCTACTATTTGCAAATCGTATTCTTGTAGTAATAAAACCCACCTAATCAACCTGGGCTTCGCATCCTTTTTCACAAGGAGGTGACGCAAAGCCTGGTGATCCGTATGAACTATTACCTTAGAATTAATGATATAAGATCTAAATTTGTTGCAAGAAAAATTATAGCTAGGAATTCTTTTTTCTGTAGTAGCATAATTTTTTGAATCTTATTAAGAGGTCTACTAGCATAATAAATAACATTTAAACTCTTTCCGTCTCGCTGTCCTAACACAGCCCCTAAAGCATAGTCACTGGCATCACACATGATTTTGAAAGGTTCATCCCATTTTGGAGATTGCATGATAGGTGCCGAAACTATTTTATTTTTAAGGTTCTCAAAAGCTGCAATGCGGTCATGATCTAAGTAGAATAGAGTTCCTTTATCAAGAAGGTTGGTGAGAGGCATAGCTATTTTAGCAAAATCTTTTATAAAACGCTTATAAAAACCTGCATGTCCCAGAAACATTTTCAAGTTTTTAATGTCCTGAGGTATTGGAAGATTTTCAATAGCATTTATATTAGTTTTATCTATTTCTATTCCCTTCTCTGAAACCTTATGGCCAAAAACTTTACCTTCTCTTTCCATGAAATTAGGGATGCAGAAGTGGGATAATTGGGACAAGTGGGATACCACTTTTAGACTACTAGACTAACTCAAAACTAAGTGGGACAAGGGGGATAAGCTAGATTTGACATATCCCGCTTATCCCATTTATCCCACCTAAATTAGAGTTAGTCTAGTAGTCTAAAAGTGGAATCCCACTTATCCCGATTGTCCCACCTCTGCATCCCTACATGAAATGGCATTGTTCCCAATTCAAACCCAAATTTGATTGCCTGCATCTCTGCAAGACTTTGGTTAGATTCTCAAAGGTTGTTCCACAAACAACAAAATCATTTGTTAGAACTTCCATAGTCTTCCCAACAAAATCATCAAAGATTTTTAAAACGCATTCTTGAAAAGTTGCTGCTGCGTTACATAAGCCAAACAGAATTAGTCTATAAGCATATGTGCCATAAGGGCAAGTGAAAGTTGTTTTCTATTGATCTTCCGGTTGTATGGTAATTTGAGAATATCAAGAATAACCATCAAGAAAACAAAAATAAGAATTATTGCTAAGTCTTTCTAAAATTTTATCCATGAATGGTATAGGTTTATGATTTTTCTGTTTCTCGCGGTTTAGCTTCCTAAAATCGATGCACATACGATATCCAACAATAGGCCTTATAGGAATTAGCTCACCATCCTCATTCATAGCAGCATCAAGACCCCCTTGTCTTGGTATGCAATGAGCTAGGCTAACCCACTTACTATCTAAAATAGGGTATATTATGCCAGCATCTAATAAGCGTATTAACTCTTTTCTTACTACTTCCTTCATTTTCAGATTAAGCCTTCTTTGTGTATCCACTACCGGTTCAGCATCATCAAGCATGGTAATATTATGTGCTACGAGAGATGGATCTATTCCTTTAATATCACTTAGAGTATATCCAAAGGCTTCACAATGCTTAACCAAGACCAAAATGAGTTTGTTTGTTTCATTCTCTGATAAATTTTTGCTAATAATAACAGGACATTTATTTTCATTATCTAAAAACTCATACCTCATATCGTATGAAAGTTGTTTCAATTCAATCGGTGGAGGCTCTTCATCTCCTTTTCTTACCAGTTCTTCATAGTCATGTGGATTTTGTGCTTCCAAAACTGAATCAAGGTAATCATCCATGTCTTCCCTCTCCTCATCATCTAGTGCTTCCTCCCAATTAATTAGGTTCCTCTCTAGTTCATCTTGTGGAGTACTAAAATGAATTGTTGCCAGCTCGACAATGTTTTCTCTTCCTTGATATCTTCCACTTCATATGGCCTCTTCTTTAGTTTGGCAAAGTGGAATGTCATTTCCTGTTCTCCAAACATTAGTGAAATAGTCTCCTTATTATCAACTCGAGCTTTGGTTATGTAAACAAAAGGTCTGCCTAAAAGAATAGGACAAAAATAATCTCGAGGCATATCAACAATATGAAAATCAAGGGGATGCATGAGTGATCTAATAAAGACATAGATGTTTATGATTACACCTTCTGGTTTTATATTGGTCCTATTATACAGTTTAATAGTAGTGTCCACCGGTTCCACATCAGGATTATTTAAATTGTAGCGAAGTTCCCCATAAAGTGATGAAGGCATAATATTTATAGTGGAAATCAGCTCACAAATTCCGTATAAGAAAGTTTCTCCATAATATATAGGAGTCATGGGTTTAGAAGTTTCGTTACCTCGTGCCTTACCTTCGATGAAATCTGAAGTTTCAAGGTCTAACATAACCACTTCATTGTCCACTATTCGTGCTTCCATAAGATCCTTTACTATAACATTATTTATATTGGTAGCTTCAGGGTTCTTTTCTGGTCTCTTCGGTCTTTTTTTAATTTGTTCTTCCTCTTTTTGCCTTTTCTTGATGATCTCTTGAATAGGTGTTGAGGAGAACTCTTCCATTAGCTCTCTTGCACGCTTCTTTTCTTCGAGGGGTTTATGGGGTTCCCATTCTGTAGGTACCTACAATTGCCCTTCATAATTCTCAATAATTTTTTTTATCGAGTAAAAATCAATACCGAGGGTTTCAACCATTACACACGTCCTTTCATCTGCAAGGAAATAGTTAACACAAGCATATTCAGAAAAACTATTTGTAATATTCTCCTCATTTTTAAGATTTTTTGTTGCCTCCCTCATTTTTATTATTAGTTTCCAAGCTTCATCATAGGTATAAGATAGAAAACTGCCATTAGAAACAGTGTCTAGATTCATTCTATTTTCAATATTAAGCCCTCCATAAAAAGTGTGAGTGATTAACCAATCAGGCAAACAATGATGGGGGCAATTATCTAGGTAGCTTTTGTACCTTAGATATCCTTCATACAAACCCTCACCGGGATTATTTTTGAAACTGATAATAATACCTCTCATCCTGTGAGCTTTGCTTTCTGAGTAATATTTTGATAGGAAATTGGTTGTCAATTCCGTTCAAGTCCTTGGTGCTTCTGCACAAAAAGATCTATACCAGTCGCAAACATTATTAGAGAGAGTTTGTCTAAACAACTAGGTTTTAACCATATCAAGATTACAGTCATTGAATATAAAGGAACTGAGAACGTCTTCAAAGAATTGTAAGTGTCAATATGGAGTCTCTTCGTTGGTTCCTGCAAATTTCTTGGAGTGCAGTAGTTCAAATAATAAAGGGTGGATCTTAATTCCATCCGGATTTATGCTTTTATTGACAGTTATAAAAGCGTTCATGGGCGAACCCATTTTCCTTACTGCCTCAAGCTGGATTAAATGTTGAGTGTTGTACATTGTTGTGGTCCTGCAACTTAAATAAAAATTAGTACAACGAAAGTAAATAACTAAAAGTAAAGTGACTTATAGCGCTAAGCTCCCTGACAACGGCGCCAGAAAATAGCTTGATAACTGTAAGTGCACATATCGTTTGTAGCTAGTTTCGAAATAAAGATATCTATTCCTCAGGGAGCAGTAGGCAAAAGACTAAAATGCTTTTAACTAAAACTATACGTAGTACTTAAGGAATAAATTTAAGATGCAAGAAAAGTAGAGTTGTTTTTGGGTTTTTGGTTGAACGAAGAAATTTAAAGTAAAGTAAAACTTAATGCAAAAAAGTAAGAATCGTGTGTGTAATAGAACTTTCAAACTGCAATAGGGAAAAGGGCATTTTTAGGGAGTGGTGGATACACCGCTAGCAATTTAGACCAAACAATCAAGATTATTATAACAAATATTCTCATGATATGTATGTATGTGGGAGGAGCTCCATATATGAACAAATAGGCAGCAACCACTACTCACATCATCCTTCATAACCACAGTTGACGAATAAACGACATCAATCGTATTATCCCGCTACAAAGGGACTTCTCATGTGGCATGGACATGGCTTTATGAGTTCTCTTTGATTACCCAAGTTAGTACGTAAAGAATGACAACAGCTTTATAGTCATAGTAAGTGCTATCATCCCTTCGTCTACCAACAAGTCATCCCATTTATCGAGTCCCCATAGGAGGCAAATATTAAGAAGGTGCACAACTCCCAACATCAAGATGAAGACAATTAATACATACACATAATGATGTATAACATAATAATCTCTATCGCATCTCAATCATATGCTAGGATTTCTCCATCTCCCCAAGAACTAGAGATCTACTCAGACATGGAGGCGATCAACATCATGGCAATGGTAATGGAAACGACTGTAAATGAATAGTTCTTGTATAAATCCACAACGAGTACGGAAATTACAACAAGATCTAGATGGGGTGAAGATGGGATGGATGGAGATGGTGATGGTGCAGCGGTTGATGTAGATGGAGATCGATGCCTTAAAAAAGCCTCCCCGATCTACGTAGGGCGAAGATGGATCCTTTGGGCAAGTTCCCCCACCAAATGCCTTTCGGAGGTGAGGTTTTGGCGATTTCTGGGTATTCTGTATGTCGTCTCTACGATCCAGTTGCACATGCTGAAACTATTTGAAAAGGCGGTGGCGGCGCCAACTATACGACCGGAACTATATGGCTAGAAAAAGTATTTCGGTCGTATAGTTGGTCGTTGAACCGTCTGTATGTCTCGATTGCTTCTGGTTTTCTTCTGGTGTTATTGATATTTCCCAAATAAGCATTTTATGTTGTTTTTGACTCTTTTCTCCCCAATACAACTGCTCCAAGAATTGTGTCCATTGGGTCCATCATTTGTCCTGATCCTGGTGAAAATAGACATAAAACATGCGCGCGAGCGCCGTAAAATACCAAGATCCTACATCTACAATGCACAATAATAATATAAAACATGATGCAATTATGCACTCATCACCGGGCTGACCAAAACTTCTAGTGGCTCACCGGTACTACCGACCAGGCACGTAAATAACCCAAACTGTTAGATTTAGGAGCCCTTTAAAAGGGGCCCCTCTTCCCCTTCGTGGGCACGAGCTCTTTTGGTCATTTTTTATCCGTCTCTCCTGCAGTGTTGACCTAGAAGAGCTTGTCCCCTCCTCTTCCCCCTCCTATGACTCTTGGATCTTTTTGAGGGATTTGGGAGAGGATATCTAGATGTACAACCCCACCTAACCAAATCCCTTCTTTATGAAGGAATCCTTGGGATCTAGATCTTGGAGGGTTTTGTGTTCTTCCTCTCTCATTCCGCATTTGTAGCCTTAGTGAAATTTGAGAGTGAAGGACTTGTATCTTGAATTCGGTGCATAGGTTTGAGTTCTCCTTGGTGATTCGGTGAGTTCAAACTTGTGGGCTTGTTACTCTTGTGTTTTTGGAACCCTAGACGGTTGTGTGGTTGTTGTGTGATACCCTTGGGGCCTCCAATTGAGTTGTGGAGTCTCCTCAAGCTAGAGGCCTTTGTGATGATTGTTGGGAGCCTCCAATTGAGTTGTGGAGATAGCCCCTTCCTTGTACGGGTTCGGTGACCGCCCTCAAGTGTCTCATAGTAGATCGTGAGTACGTCTTTGTGGTGAGCTCACGAGAGAATAGGGTGATCCTATTGCGGCGTCGGTGTGTTGCGTGCCTTCTCATATTGGGGTGAGGCCTTGCGTGGCATTGGGTGAGCATCGAGCCACCACACCTCAAGGTGATCCATTTGTAGCATTTGGAGAGCATTGCGCCATCGGACCTCTCCAACGGAGACGTAGCTTCTTTAGAAGTGAACTTCGGGATAAAAATCATCATCTCCATGTCTATCGGTTATCTCTCAACTGAACTCTGCAATTTACTTTATGATAGCCTTAGTGCTTCAAGTATTTTATCTTACTATTACCGTGTTGCTTGTCTTGCTTAGCATAGGTTGTTGGTGCACTTAGTTAAAGTTAGTGGTTTTAGGTTTTGTATTTTGATAAATTAAACGTTAGTTTTATTTCGTATTTTTTAGAGCCTAAACCATAATTATTTTAAAATACTATTCACCTACCCTCCTCTAGGAGACGCCAATTGTCCTTTCAGCTAGACACCTTGGCTCGTGCTCCACCTCTTCTATTGTGGCCAGATCCTGGATGAAGCTGGAGAAGATCGCCAAGACTCAATCAAAGATTGAGCTTCACAACTTTGATCGCCTAGGTGAAGAAGAGTGGATGATATCGGCAGCGGACCTGTCGCATACACTAGGAGCTAATGCTTTGGTTCTGGTGGGAGATGGCGAGCACTTCATAGTGGTGCCCAAAAAGTTGTAGCTCGTTGTCATCTTGACATGTTTCCAAAGTATCTACTCACTCTATTTCAAAATATAAGATGTTTTAGTTTCGTGAAAGGAGTGTATCTAGTCCCTTTTAGTGTGTAGGTTCCCTCCTAACCTAGATGAACCTACGTATTAAATGGTGTCTAGATACACTTCTTTCATAAAGCTAAAACATCTTATATTTTGAAACGGAAGGAGTAGTTGTTAGTATGCTGCTGTAGATCTGGGAAACTCGGGGGTATGTGTGCGTTCTGAGTGTTTGTGCTAGGTTGTGCCTTAGATTTGATATCTGAGTTTTGCACTTTTGTAATTCTCCGAGTACAGATGAATTGCTATAACAAACTCTAATGGGAACCGGGACGAGTCCCTTTTCTTCTAGAAAAAAAGTAAGGTCGAGCGATTGCAATACTTGGTTCTTTTGTTCGAGGGAGACTTGTTCATCAGATCCTAACCACTGGCGTGTAGTTTACTTGTAGCCTTGTCGGAACAATCTCAAACTAGGTTACCGGGGTCTTCGGCGAGCTCTGGGTCCTCCATCGCCATGATGGAGGCCTAGATCTCCTACACCATCTCCTCGTCCTGGGGCACCGGCGACACAGCACGCCACCGGCGTTGAGTTTCCAGGTGGGCGGACACCGGAAGTTCGGCAGTGCCATGTAGCCGGCGTCGTGCAGCAACCTCGCCTCCCACGGCTGGAGGGAACACCGGCCGAAGCCGTTCGCCATCACGGGGTCGCCGTGGTACCTCTCCGCTATTGCTTCCACCGAGAGATTCTTCTTTTCGCCAGAGATAGAGTTCGCGGTTTGGGATTGGGGAGGTCTGAGAGTGTGCGTGTGAAGCAGTGATGGCGCTAGCGTTTATAGCCGAATGGGGGCGGCGAAGGAGGGAGCGGTGTAGCACCGTGTGCGGAAAAACTCGACACAGCGGGAAGGCAGGTCGGTGGTGGCGCGCCATTAAGGCGACGTGTGGTCGACGAGACGGGCGGTCATTGCCCGGCGGTCCGGCGGAGCCGAGGCGATGGGATAAGGACGACTCGGCTTTCTCTCGCTGACAGGGCGGGGCCAATGCGTAGCTGTTTTCTTTCGCTGATTTCGTAGCATCCGGTGTTCCCATATGGTTCCTAGGTTCGGCCTGGAAACGCCGGATGAAAGTTGGGCTGAATCCGGATCAATTCGGCATCCTGAGAATCCGACAGGAAGAAATTTCACCGTCCGGACGAAAAAGCCATCTTGGAAATGCCCTCCTGGGAAGCCTTCGCAAGTGGAGATGCTCTAAAGTCTAACCTCACATATAGAAGCAGCCACGGCAGCTCTGTTTTCCTCCAATGACAAGAGTCTCTCCCTCTTAGGCTGGAAGAACTCCCGAACAAGATAAAGGGCATGGTGCGCAACGCGAAGCGAGCCGAGGCGGAGATCGCCGCCCTGAAGATATCCTACATCGTCGTCATGGACTCATCGGTGCACCGGCATACAATGCTCTGCATTTGTTTTTGAAAGATAGATACGGTGACCTGCCTCGATCTTTGACCTTTTAACATGTCTGGCTGGGAAAAATGCAGGTACGGTGACAATTCGAAGTTCGTGGCGAAGACGCTGAACAGCGTAGGGTTCAAGAACTGATGGGTCATGGCCGGCGGCTTCTCGGGCCAGAAAGGGTGGGCGCAGAGCCGCCTCGGAACGGACTCCTACAACCTCTCCGTGGTCGAAGTCGTGAGGCTGTCGCGGGTAATTCCGGCGGATCGGTTTGTCACGGCTTCTTCAACTTCGACTCCCTCCCGCACGACTCTCAAGCTCTTTCCTGGCAGCGTGGATGGCTGACACAAGATGTGTTCACTGTAAAAATCCGATATCCATTCCGTTCAAGTTCAAACGCTTGTTCTTCAAATTGATTATTAGTCCTGTAGGCTGTAACACGTACAATTTCAGTACTACTGTATTGTAAGCATCCTCAGAAGAAAACACAGCATATATCCGATACATATAGCTGTCAGTGGGAAATCATAAGTACTTAAACCTGCCAAACAAATGTCACTAATTGTGAGACTGAATTTGCAAGATATCCAGTTGAATGAACTCATACAGTTCACTAAACAGTATAGAATATACATCCAAATAAAGACAAAATATAAATATGTTTGAGATAACAGCCAAGCTCAAGAGCACATGTTCCAATGTTCACAATACCATCAGAAGAGAGAGGACGCCCATGGAGTACACAATCTGGTGAAAAAAGGAGCGGATGTAAAATGGTTTTACATTACAGCCAAAGAAAATCGAATATGCAGGTACAGGTCGATAATCATAATGCTGATCTCAGAAGCCCAAAACCGGTACAAGGTTCTCCGCATAGATAGTGGTCAAGAAGCCTTTTGTGTCTGCAAGTTGGATTCTTCCATCCCGCGGATCAAAGTAGAACCATTGGTAGCCATTGCCGCTTTGCACATGTAGCAAGATTCTTCTATCAGTCATCACCTCCAAGGGGAACACAAAGTATATGCTCGCACCAGAGTTCCTTCTACCTTCCAGAAGTGTGACATCAATTAGAAAGTCTTTTGACCAGACTTTGTTTGCATAATCTCTCAACATCCATATCTCAATGCACTTTTCTGGGATGTGGCAACTGAAACTTAGCAAACCCTGGATTTCTCTAAGCTCAACGTTCCAACATATACACTTATACTTAGTCTCATCTGGCAGTGCCATCACACTCCATGCTTCTTTCTCAAGATTAAATACTAGTATGGCCATCGCATTCCGTGATGCCATATGCAAATTGCCATCAACATAAGGCGTATGGCCATATAAACATAGAGGAGACGGAGGAGACTTTCCTTTCCGCCATGAGTTGTCAATACCCACCGTGAACACCTCACAAGCATCTTGAGTGTCCCTGTTGCATGTTATGCTGACCACCTTATATTTTCCATGCAATGACATAAGACCAAATCCTGTCACTAGCAAGCCAACATCAACACCCCAAGCAGGAGGACGAGGGAGATAGACTAAGTCTTGCATTGCAGGATTTGACAACATGTATCCATCGTTGTTAATAAGGACAACTAGATCATGGGAGGAATGTACTATGCGATGGTTCCGCATCGATGGTAGGCTACAGTAGTATCGCAATTTACCCTCTTCAGTGAGACGCTCTATATTGATAGAGGCACCAGCAGGTGGGATCCTGTCACCACCATCCATGACATGAACTTTTGATTGGGAATTTTTTCTATGCGACTCAATCAAGTCACGGTTAGATATGGCAGAACGCCAAGCCTTGCACACACACCGGAATCTCAACAGTGATTTCACAGGAAGCCGTATTAAGATCTCATTGACTATCAAATCCTCTGGGATATTCCAGTCTTCCATTATGGCCATTGATGATTACTGAATTCTATCTACTCACACAAAAAACATCATCACTATCAGTATAACTAACAACCTTGTACATTTCAATGCACATTTCAAAAAAATAACCAATGCAATACATACCAACAAATCAAACCAAGATAAGAGGTTCTAATATATGTAACAGAGATGCCAGGGAGAGTAATATGCACAATAAACATGTTAAAACAAGAAGATCTTATTTAATGTACTCCCTCCGTCTCGAATAAGAGATTTGTCTAGATTCAAATATATCTAGACGTATTTTAGTGTATAGATATATGCGGATTTAGATATCCAACATAAAATTCGAGACCAAGGGAGTATGAAGGGGACGCAATTGAGGATCCAACTAGCGCAAGTACATGCACAAGCCGGTAGAGATGGTGGATGGTAGCAATGGAGCATCCGAGAACAAGGAGACGCTATAACAGGTTAATACCCCAAGGTGAACATCAACATCATGTCACACTCAAGTCAATATCATCGTCCTAAGATCTTGTGTCTCAGGGCTTGATTGGGCAGCATCGATCTACGCGTGTGGTGCCCTTTGAAGGTGTCGTCTTGAAGCTCCACCTCAGGGATGCAAATTTATGTTCCTGCCATCTTTTGTAGATCTGGTTTTGATATGGGGTGTAGCATTTGATCCAATATTTGAAAACAACCATTGCATGACCATCCGCTTACCATAAATCGCATGTGTGTTTTGTACATGTTCCTGTTCGTCATTTTTATTTCAATCAACTTGTGATCCTAAAATGGAAATTCATAGTTTTCCTATTTTAATTTTTCAGATTTAAGAGTCCTAGCTCTAAATTTCCTATTTTTTCCCACAAAATGGCACAAACCTATAACTTGAAATCGAACATGGAAAACATAGATTCAAAAATCTCCAAGGCCCAAAGAAAATTAAAAGTGGGAGGGTTTCAAACAAACCTTTGTTTCTTCATACCAACGGTGTAGGATTTCCGAACAACGGGTGTGGTACGGAAAAGGAGTACCGTGTGAAAGTATTTGATGGAGATGGACAGTGGCGGCGAGGGGAAACCCTAATGGTGATGAATGGTGAGATATATATAGCGAGGAAAAGGAAGGTATGTGTAATGTGGGCCGCAATATATATTTTGGTACCTAGTATGGGCTCGCCCTTCGAGACGTGTGGGTTGTCACATGTACATTCTTCTGAAGAGGAGAAATATAATTGGGCCTAGTTAACCGAGAGAAGGCGCACACGGGCCAATTGTAGTCTTCACGCAACCAAATTATGGGACTGGCCATTCTATTTCATGTATATATGCCGCCTAGCATCTTTGTTTTTCCTTCCAGGTGTTCCATCTGGAAAAATGTTACCAAACTTTCCTTAGGCAGCCGCGACTATGTATGCTTGATCAACTTGCGCACATGTTCATGCAACAACTTGGCAAAGATTATGTTTTCACATATTCAAATTGATGAGTCAAAGGAACCTGCATTAATTAGAACCACCAATGAAATCTTATTCTCGCCGACTACGCCTTGGGATGCAGTGGATCCCATCAGCCAAATCATTCCAAAGAAAATCTCCACAATCGGGTCGCTCCTCATTCTATGACTTGTAGCCTTCCTCGTGGCTAAGTACTCATTGATGTGCCCACTCATCACTGTAAGATCATTCTGCATGATCAAAATAGATGCGGTGACAATACAAAGTGCGCGAGGAAGGTTGACTAATTTCTTGAAGTGTTAGGTTTAACAACATGTAGCCATCTTTGTAACCAAGAACCATTAGATCATGGAGGAAATTACTATCATATACCGTGACATGAAACTAGAGATTCACGGGAGTGACACATTAAGATCACACTGATGTGTGTTTAGCGTCGATGTAGGGCACGTGGAAATGTGTGTCCGGCGCATCTCCTAGGATTTGGTTGGTTTTCATGTTCGTTGGTGTGGTTTCATGCCCGTGTCTTCCGATCTACCGTTGTTATCATTGATGATGATTGATGCTCTGATGCATCGGTCCATTTGGGCCTTAGAATAATGACTTCTCATCTGTATACTACAACAAAATCTACTATGGTACGCTTTCCCTGGCTTTGGCGATGTAGGGGTGAGGACGGCGGTGCGCCTTTGGCTTGCGCTAATGTTTGTAGTCGTCGTTAGGTGGTCCAATGATGGGGAAATACCAATCGGAGTATTACCCATGAAGCAGAGTCGCCAGCTGGATCAAGCCGACTGAAGCCAATCGCAAAGCGGGTCGACTCACCGAATACGGCAATTGGCGCATACTGGACCCAAACGCCACGCCGACTGAAGACCCGGCATAGCGATTATAATATGTAGCCCACCAAAACACTTCTAAACCCTAACTGGTTGCATATATTAGATGACCCGGTGCGTCGCTAGCACGAAGGCCAAAAGAGAGCCATAGTTTAGTCACAAGTATTATACACCAGAAGTTTAGCTTATATTAGTTAGAACTTAGAGGTAATATACATATCATAATTGTAAACTAAATGAAGAGATGAAAGATATTATTATCCACGGTGCATGTAATCTTAACTCTCTTCTCATTTTTGCTATCAATTGTTTACTAAATTTTGAGCATAATAAGCTTATTTGATAAATTGATGTTTAGGTTGTACTTAACCGTCGGACTATTGCTGATGTATCTGAGCTGATTGGGCATGTTTTATTGAAATATCTCTTACTTACTAAAATAAGCAAAGATCTTGCATTTGTTTTAGTTAATAGTCATAATGATATTTATCTAAAAAGAAAAGAATAATATATGTGCACATATACTCTTGTCAAGAGGAACCTCATTACTGTTGACCTGGTAGACATTCATACCAGAAAACTATATCCTATGGAATTAGCTTCAGACCTGGTAGACATTCATATCGGAAAACTATATCCTATGGAATTAGCTTCAGACCGAAACAACTCATTATCATAACTAACATTGGTCGCTGCCTAAAAATTAAGACCAGATAAAATTAGTGATTACAAGGTTCATCACCAGCCGCCGATTACAAGGTTTTCCATTTGTGCTTTGAATGTAAGTGTTACATGGTTCATTAAGCTCTGGAAAATTTTAGTTTGAAAACTTGGTAGTGGCACCATAGGCCAGACTCATTGACTGTTAATGCCTTGCATTCCTGCGAGGGAGGGTGAACTTGAAGGGAGAAAACAGTCAACTAAGCAGATCTAAAATATAACAAGGATAAATGTCAACACCCAGATTTTTAATCCCAGATGCCTATCATGCCATACCTCGCAATCCCAAGATTACCATTTTTGTGAGACATAACAGAATTGGTATCACAGTTAATCATCCATTACAAAGCATAATAAAGTTCTTACAAATAAAGGTCTCATGATCCAGTCTAAATACAATCAAAGCAGCGGAAAGTAAACGTAGTAGGGGCTCCATCTTCAGGGTCACAGGCAATGCTGACGATGGGAGATGATCCTAGTTGTCATAGACCTCCTGCTGCCCATCTTCCTGGTAGTCCTCCTTATAGTCTGGCCATGGGAATAGCCAGGGACAGAGCCATGAGTACTCTTTAAGTACTCGCAAACTATCACTAACAAGCAAGGTAGTTCTAGTAGGAATCTTAAGCTCTAGGTTTATTTGCAAAAAGCTAGGTTTATTTCATAAGGAGTTCAAAAGTAAAGAACCTAATTTAATTTTCTACATCACCTAAGTGGGAACCTGGTTTTCATGTCCACAACCCTATTGTGGCCAAGTCAAGGTCATAGTTCAATTCACAAGTCTTTTTTGAACACATCTGACAATGGAACAGTATGACCACTCCAACTGTCCATGACCACGGACGCGGCTATTCGAATAGTTTGACACTCTGCAGAGGTGGTACACTTTCACCACAAAATTTGATACATCCGTCAGGGATAACCCTGAATCATCATACTTAGTATGCAGATAATCAATCCTAACCTTTCAATTACACACTCTACTATAGGCACCTCCCCTATGAGCTTGGCCTCCCAGCCATGGCCATCTTCCATCCTGGGCACTGCATAGGTGGACATTCACATTCACGAGGTAGCCTCAGCTCAACCTCTTTTCGCGAGGGAACTCATACTAAGGCATATAAACTTCCAATTAAGCCCTACCCAATTCAGCTTTTGTGGTTGTATGGTAAAATTGGAATGGTATCGCATCCGAACCCAACTATCAGTTTTTGTCAAAACCAAGGCTCATGCCTCAAGAAGTTTCATCATCAAATCATTTTGTGTTTATAACACATGTCAAAACATTTCAATAGAATGAACCATCATTCCAAGGTTTTCATAATCATTTTATCCAAGTATTCCCATCTAAGTGATCAGTAGTAGTTTAACACTAGCAACTAGCAATGAGGATGTCACTAATAAGGGGTGCTAATCAAGTGTAACTATCCAAATCCAGTTTTATGCTTTTTAATGGCATCTAAGTATAATTACTAAGGCCTAGTTTTATACTCTTTATGGTATCTATCCTATTCTTCCAATACTCACAGTTCACTAACTAAAGGTAAAGAACTTTGGTAAAAGTAAAAGAATAAAGCTTGCAAGTAAAACTTGGGATTGGTATAATCAAGGTTGCATAACCAAAGCATGCCTAATGCATCTTGCATAGGTTATCTTGCAAGGATGGCTTGCATAGTTATGAAGCTTGCAAGTGTTAGCTTGCCTTGAGTAGTGAAGTGGTTAAAGTTCTCTTATTCTTCTTCGTAGTACTCCTCCTTCTCGTATCCCGAGTCAGTACTAGCGTCTATAAATGAATACGAGGTACACAATCACCAAACAACACTTAACTACTTCTATTTAGCACACAAAGGCTCACACTAGATGATCTAGCATCATCACAATCATCACATGAACTAAAGACCTAGTCTTATTTATCTTATTTTGGAAAAGTAATTTCTACTCATTGAAAAAGACTTAAGATTTAATATTCTCCAATTAAATATGGGATCATGTTGACACATGTCATCACCACATATTCTAATACTTGTGAATGTGATTTAAAGTGGTGGTCACATTTTATAAAGTTTAATATTACTATTTAATAAAATTAAAGTGACTAGAAATGCCTATATAGCATTCTTTTGGTACTAGTCTAATGTCACTACATGTAAACCTACATATTTTTACATATTCAGATAGATCTTGTCAAATGTGATTTTTGAGAGTTGGAATCAACTCAAAAGCATTTATGGTTGATTTTTGAAAAATGTTTGAAGTTGGAAAAGTCTCTGCCTTGTTATTTTTGGTATAGGTGATCTATAATTTCAAATGGTTTGAATCCAATGGTCTTGGATAGATAGTTTGAATACCTTTCTAAAAAAATTGGAATCATGCAATTTGGTTCTATGAATCTCTTTTAATTGATTTTTGAATCTACTGACAGAATCTAGTTTTAACTAAAATAAAAAAAACTATTTGAATCGACGGGGTCTGCGCGGGAAACTAATTGGGCCGGCCTAGCTACGCGGCGCGTGCGCAGCGGGCTGCTGATAGGCGGGTCCTACTAGTTAGCAACTCAGCTAACGCGAAGCGGTAAGTTTCAATCTGGGACGTGCGATTAGAGCGTGATCGACGGCTGAGCATCGTCGTATCCATCACACAGCTCCGGCGAGACTGAATCCTAACGTGACGGTGGGGGTACGTGGGGGCTCACCTGGGCTCCAGCTAAGGTCAACGATGGGGGGAAATGAGGTTGTCATGGATGGCGGTTCGAATGGTGATCGCGGCGGCTCCTGGGGTGGCTCCTAGCTCCAGTTCCTCTTCTCCTCTACAGTGGTGGGCTACAGTGAAATTCCGGCGATGTGGTGCTCGCCTTGCTCTGGGGAGAGGTGTGGTAGGTGTCTGAGAGAGAGGGGAGTGGGATGGTGTGGCAAATGAGGGATGGGGTGGTCTCTATTTATAAACGGGCGAGAGGAGAAGAGCGGCATGGCCCGGTCTCATCGGCAACATCGATACAGAGGGCTAGCGGCATGGCCGAGGGTAGGGGTCGACGCGGTGCTTCAGGGCGATCATCATGCGAGTGATGGCGCGTCAAGGGGCGGTCGAGAACGGTCGGGAGTGGTCCATGCTCTGTGCGGGAACAACGGCGTTCGAGACGGCGCATAGTGTCTACGGTCCACGCGGTGGCGAACGGGCATGTCTAGGGGGGGTAGCTGGGGTCATGGTGAGTGCGGGAACACGCGGAGAGGGCGAGGCGCCGGGTGTGTGCGCGTGTCGGCTGCGGCGCTATGGCGCGCTCTCGGCATGGCAGTCAGAGAAGTGGGCGCGGCGAACGCGGCTGGTCCACGGCTCGGCTTTGGTCTAGGGGTGGACAGAGGGTGGCGGTGGTGTGGCGCCTGTCTCATGGGGATCGTGGGAGAGGGCGGCGCGGTCTGTGGCTAGTGGTGCTTGGTCGACCGGCACGGTGAGCTCGGGCGGCGCGGCACTAATGTGAAGGGCAAAGAGGGGAGTGTGTCTTGCGCTGCTGGGCACTGGGGTGAGTGAGTGGGATGCAGGGGGGACAAAGGGGTGATCAATTACTGCTCAAAACAGTAGAAGTTAGGCAGTGGTTTATTGGTGTCTGCCAGGTGCTCGACCAAATGGCCGCATGAATTCAAAGTTGGAATTTTTGGATGAATATTGGTGAGTGTTCTGAGTACTTGCTTGGTAGTCTAGGCTTGCTTGGGTTTGCCAAGGTGAATTGATTTGAGTGGTTTTTGAAAAATGGTGATCTTAGCATATGAACTTGATTCAATTTTGGAATGTCCTTTAAATAGATTTGGAATTTGTTTCTGTTAGTTTGTAAGGTGGGCTTGGGTTCACTTTTACTTGGTCTAGCAAGGGGTGAAAAGAATTGGGAAAGTTTCTGTTAGAAATCTTTTACTAGGAACACTCAAAGTGGTATAGTGGATAATTTTGGTCAAAATGACCATTTGATCATATGATTCATATTTGAATTTCTTTTCTTTTGATTTTGTTTGTAATTGACCTAGATGATGTAGTATTTTTCTTTAAACCATTCCTTATTATTTGTAGCAATCAAACATGGCAATTGCACTCATTCATACACTAATGCAATTCACACATACACTCATATTAGATTTAATAATAAAAGTTTTTGTTAACCCTAAACTTAGATGATTAGAACTTGATAATCTTAATTAATAATTTTTTTGGGGTGTTACAATAAATGTGCCAGAAAAGTATTTACAGTGCGATGTTATCTTACCTAGAAGTGCTACATTCTATTATGTTGCCTCAAACATAGGATCCATAACACTTCATGACATGATAAGAAGAGCGAGGAGTATGACTGCACATGTATCCAAATACCCCTTCTCTCCTTGAAAGTCCCCAGTCATCTCCTCCTCCTTCCCTCATGTTGAGGACTCTCGTCTGAAGACGCCTCTGCACATCTCTGGCATACTTAGTGTGGATGTGGTGCCTCCTCTCCTCTCGACTGTGTGCAACAGCTGCTCTCCACCCAAGAAATATCTAATGAGACTATCTAGTGATGACAGAACTCGTGGAATCAAAGCAGCTATCAATCGAGATGTACATCCACCAAAAGGCTTGTGTCAAATGTTGCATTCTAATACATGGAGACGCTACATGTATTAATCTAGGGGGGAATGCTTTAGTTAGCTGGGCACTAACTAATATAGAATAACACATAGCATTGCTATGATGACCTTCAGTTATTTGTTAGATATGTTTTCAACATGTATCAAAACAATGAAACCCCCATGTATAGCTTTCACCTCTCCCTTTATATTCACAATGACTCCAGCGTTGCATGCAAATATGACATAAACCACACATTAAAATTGAAATTGAACAAAATTTAGATATTGTATCCAAGAATACTTCCATGGACAAAAGAATGACAGATCAGAATGCAAACACACATATTTTAAGGCATCGTGAAGACTAAAAATTTCCCCACATGAAAGAGAATAAATGCCACAGTTCACAAGCTAACCCGTTTATTAACATGAAGCAATACCATGAAAGATGGAGGGGCATACAAAACTATTTCTAGGTTCTAAATCATGCAGTCAGGACTTCACTTCTAATACGTCCGTGCAAATGTAATTTCACATATATTCTGTTTAACTTACTATTCAAGAGGTTTCTCAAGATTAGAATGTCAACTAAACAGAATATCAACTTTAGACTGCAAACTTTGGAGACAGTAAATCACAAAATCAAATATAACCACATGAAGAGTGGTTTCATGCATTTTTAGTGTTATTTGTAACAACCAATTAATCCATGATAGAAAATTTATACATTACCAAAATACAATTGTAGAAGCATACTGCGACTATAATGATTACATCGCTAGATATTAGAATAGTTTGAGTCATCGTAAGAATTTATTAGTACCTACAAAGTACATGAAGACAAACTTTTCGGCCCCATAACATGGGCTGCCTTGCATCAATTAGCATGACCTTCCTTATGTCAGGCTTTCCTTTCTTCAAGGTAGGCATAACCATGTTCCCAACATAGGCAGAAGGAAGCCTACTAAGTCATCACTTGATTCCCTTCAGTGAAATGATGTAAAGTTTTCTGGCTCCAGTGTTCTCAGCACAGTTTATTGTGGCTGCCACTGGTAGACCCGACGATATCCGGAACTTGTTACCAGCGGAACCTCCATGCCCTACAGTTCAAAAAATGAGCACCAACAATCACATATTTATATAAAATAATCCCAAATATCTTAAGTACAGAAAACCAGTAATATAGTGATGCATGACAACCACAAACCAGTTATGATGATTGCATGGTATCATGAACAAAATCCTTCAAAGTGGAAAAGGATTACATGTATTTACTTAAGCAAGTCATCAACACAAGTAACTGAGAAGAATTATAATCTATTTAGTTGGACCTAGAAATTCAACTACCCAATTGTTTCAATCAAGTTCTATTATAATAATAATAGTTCATATACCAAGGATAACATTTCATAGAGTAGAACTTAAAGAAAGCACTGATCTATCATATATGAGCTAATAAACATAGTAACATACATCTAACAAAGATTAAATTACATATAAGTTCATCTCACAAGGTCTTTGACGGTCCTAAAATGGACCTAACGCTGCAACCAATGATCCATTTCCCACACCAGCACAACAAGCAACTGATGGATCTGACAACCCTAAATCAACAAACATACGAACATGACTCTATACTCAAGTATCTTCTAACCATTTTAAACCACTAATGAATCTAATGAAAGTTTGCTGGTTTTAGCTTTTATTAGCATGGGGTGTATATAACACAAATAACAAATGGACTGTCATGTCAGGAGCCTATGAATTAGAACCAATAGAAGATAAAATAGATTTAGTGACACCTGGTAACCCGAGGTTGGATGGATGTGAAAAAACAAATCACATTAGAGAACAACAGTGAAAAATAATATGCTAAATTGAGTATAAAAATACCGATCGTTTGCTAAAACATGCTCCCATTTAAGATCATTCATGATATTTTGCTAAAAATTGAACAACATAACAACACACGAGAATAATTGAGGAGACGAGCTGAGCAGGCTAACATAAAAATGACAAGAGCTTTCTCTCTAAATAATATAGGACAAACTATAGGAAAATTGAAAATATGGGCGGAGGAGTGAGCAGCTCGACCTGCAAATAGTGTGGCAGCACACGCAGCAAAACATTGATTGTTCATTATGGAGGAAGGATATATAAATCCAATATGAGTACAATCTTCTCCGGAGTGACATTTCTCAAACCTTGATGGAGGGTAGTGGATCAGGTCTCAATCTGACTCACTCTGACCAACTTGACGTCTGGAAGTGCTGCAACACACATTTCTCTTGTGTTAAACGAATAAGATAGCAAGGAGCCTATGTAATTGATGTCAACACCCGGATTTTTAATCCCAGATGTCTGTTATGCCGTACCTCGCAATCCTAGGATTACCATTTTTGCGAGACATAACAGATTGGATATCACAGTACATCATCCATTACAAACCATAAATAAGGTCTTACACAAATAAGGATCTCATGATCCAGTCTTAGTATAATCAAGTAGCGGAATAAATAGCATAGTGGTGGGGTCCATCTTCAGAGTCACAGGCAATATTGATGATGGGAGATGATCTTAGTTATCATAGTCGTCCTGCTGGCCTTCATCTTGGTAATCTCCTTCATAGTCTGGCCATAGGAATAGACAGGGACAAAAGCCATGAGTACTCTTTAAGTACTCGCAAACTACCACTAACAAGTAAGATAGTTCTAGTAGGAATGCTAACTCTAAGTTTACTTGTAAAGTTAAGTTTGAAACCTAAGCTGAGTTCAGAAACAAAGAAAGATAAAAGAAGTTTGAAAACACCTAAGTGGGAACTTAATTATCATAGTCACAACTCTGTTGTGGTCAAGTCATGTCACAATTCATTTCATAAGTTGTTTTGAAAACATCTGACAACAGAACAGTATGGCCACTCCAACTGTCCATAATCGTAGACGCGGCTATTCGAATAGTTTGACACTCTGTAGAGGTGGTACACTTTCACCAAAAGATTCGATACATCTGTCAGGGATAACCCTGAATCATCATACTTAGTATGCAGATAATCAAACATAACCTTTCCTTTACACACCCTAGTATAAGCACCTCTCCTATGAGCATGGCCTCCCAACCATGACCATCTGTCATCTTGGGCACTGCATAGGTGGAAAACATCGAGAGGTAGCCTCAGCTCAAACCTCTCCCGCGAGGGAACTAATACTAATGCATATAAACTTCCAGCTAAGCCTTACCCAATTTAGGTATTGTGGTTGTACGGTAAAATTGGAATGGTATCGCATCCGAACCCAACCATCAGTTTTATAAAAGGGCTAAGGCTCATGCCTCAACATTTTCATCATCATAAACCATTTGTATTTCTCAACACATGTCAAAACATCTCAATAGAATGACTCATCATTCCAAGGTTTTCACAATTCATTTTCACCAAGTATTCCCATCTAAAGTGATCTAGCTTTTGGTTTAGCTCTAAACAACTGAGTTAAGAGTCTTCACTAAGGTGGGATGCTAAGATCAATCTCATGCCATGTAATGACATCTAAGTCTAACTAGATAGGTCAAGTTTTATACTCTTTATGCTACCTTCAAACAAGTAAGGGACTTGGTAAAGTAAAGAAAAGTAAAGCTTGTAAATGAAACTTAGAATAGGTATAAGTTACAATGGTATAACCAAAGCATGCCTAGTGCATCTTGCTTAGGTTATCTAGCTTTCAAGGGTTAGCTTGCATTGTTAATGATGGCTTGCCTTGTGTAGTGCGGTGGTTGAAGTTTTCTTCCTCCTCCTCTTGGTAGAACTCTTCCTCCTCGTAAGCTTGGTTGATACTATCGTCTATAAATACATACGGGGTATACAATCACCAAATCATGCTTAACTAGTCTACTTAGCACTCTAAGGCACACATTTGATGATCTAATATCATCACAAGTATCACAAGGTTTAAATAATTAGTTTCATTTATTTTGTTTAAGAAAAGTAATTTCTACTCATTGAAATTACTAAGATTTAATATTCTCCAATTAAAATATAGGATCATGTGGACACATGTCATCACCACATATTCTAACATATGGGAATGTGATTTAAAGGTGGGATCACATTTTAATAAGTTTAAGTTTAATATTTAATGATTTAAAGTGACTAGAAATGCCTATATAGCATTATTTTGGTACTAGTCCAAAGTCACTGCATGCAAACCTTAATATTATTAAATGTTCTGATAGGTATGGTTAAATGTGATTTTTGAGAGTTGGAATCAACTCAAAAGCTATTATGGTTGATTTTATAAAAATGTTTGAATGTGCAAATGCTTCTATCTTGTTATTTTTACTAGGAGAGATCTCCAACTCTAAATGAATTAAATCCAATGGGCTTGGATAGCTCTTTCAAGAAGCTTTCCAACAAAATTTGAATCACTCAATTTCGTTCAGTAAATCTTCCTGAATTGATTTTTAAACTAAGGGACAGAATTGAGTTTAAACCTAAATAGAAAAATCTAGATTCGAATTACTGGGTCAGCGCGGGAAAGGAAATGGGCCGGCGGTGGCGCTCAACAGGTTGGTCCCGCTTGTCAGCGAGACTTAAAACCTGAAACGGTATCTAGCGATCTGGGCCACACGATTATAACGTGGATCAACGGCTCACAGTTGTCGTCGACGACGGACTCGTCGCCGGCGAGACCGAACCCTAAACGGACGGTGGGGGTCTACTAGGGACGTACCAGGGCTCCAGCTAGTGCAGCGAGGCGGGCGATCGAACTAGACGGCGACGGCGGACTCATGCGAGGTCACGGTAGGGTCTGCGGTGGACGGAATCGATGGCAGCGTGTCCTCCTCTGCAGCGGGATCCTCCGGTGCAATTCCGGCGAACTACGGCTCGAGTGGCTCCGGCGAGAGAGGAGAAAGGTTCAGGAGAGAGAGGAGAGTGGAATGGTGTGAGGAATTTGTGCTAAGGAGGCCTGCTTATATAGGCGCGACGGTGAGACCGAGAGGTGTGGGCAGGCGTCTCCGGCGAGGGCGGTACAGGGGGCTATCGGCGTGGGTGAGGTAGACGGACGGTGGAAGGTTCCCTGGCGGTGCTCTACAGCGTAATTGCGCGGCTAGGGGCGGTGGCATATGGTCGGGAGTGTTGCGCGCTCTGGGAGACAGAGGCGGTGCTCGACGGTGCACATGGCGACTGTGGGTCGCGCTGCGGTGCACGGCCGTGTCTGGTGGGTTGCTGGTGTCGAGGCGGAGCTGCGTGCGCGGTATGGGGTCGAGGGGCGGTTTGCTACGTGCTGGCGGCTATCACGCTCTGGCGCGCTCTGGAAAGCTCGCAGAGAGAAAGGGCGACGACGCTAGGGAGTGGTCCAGGGGCTGGGGTTGATCGAGGGGTGGACCGTGGGCGGCGGTAGGGTTGGGCGGAGCTAGGGGATGTGCTGGTTTGGCGCCTTGATCCACGATCGTTCTGGCCGGCCATGTGACCATAAAGTGGCGACGCTCCACTACTGCGGCTAGGGGGGGCTAGTGGGGGTTTGGTTGGACTCAGGGGGACAGAGGAGAGCAGAGAGGGTGCAAATGGGGACAAGGGTTTAACTAGGAGCAGTGTTAGTTAGGCAGTTTTATTTCTGTCTGCCACCTGCTCGACACAATGGCCCGCAAGAGAAAAAGTTTTGAATTTTCGGCTGATTTTTGGTGGAGTGATGTATCTTATGCTTGAGTTTCTAGGTGTGCTTGGGTTTTTGAAATGGAGTTCGTTTGAGTGATTTTTGAATAAGTGTGATCTATACATATGAACTACATTCAAATTTCAAATGTCATTTAAATTTAGTGTTTGAAAGTTTCTGGGATGAAACAAAGTGGGCCTTGGTACATCACTACTTGTACTAGCAAGGGGTGCAAAGAATCACAATTGTTTCTGTTAAGATTTGAGTTTTAGGAATAGCCCAAGTAGGCTAGGGGATTAAAATGGCACAAATGACCATTTCCTTATTTTATTCATTTTGATTTGTTTTTCTTTGGTATTTGTTTGGAAATGATCTAGATGATGTTTATTTCACCTTAGAATCATTTTACAACCAATGGATCACTCAAACATGGCAATTCAAAGCAACTCCTAAATTAAAGGCACACACATATGAATGCTTAATCATTTTAAACGGGAAAAGTTTTTGTTAACCCTAAATTAGGTAGCTTTGATTTTGATTAACCTTGGATTAAGTTTTGGGATGTTACAATTGAGAAGGTAGAAAATGGAAGGAAATCCCTTTACATGCCTTTTCTTATTAGTACTGCTACAAATAATATCAATTCATCATGGTTATTTCTTTCAAACTGGAAAATCAAACCTAAAGATGCATAGTTGATTAGTAGTAGAATGGCCATTTGTTCAATTATATAACTTCTATTAGCATCTTTTAAATGTCAAAAATTAAAGCCACTACACCATTCATCATTATTGTTATGGGAAATCCAGATCAGGGGGGGGGGGGGTTAGATAACCAAAAATTCACAATTTAGAGACATCTCACCCACTAGACGCACATGTACAGATTATGTTCAACTTGAAGGTGCAAGCAAATCAATAATGAACCAGCAGACATGGCAAAACCCTAAGAGGGATAAAGAGTAGTTGGGAAGAAGTAATGGGAGATGCTCACCTTGGTGCCATGGGCATTACCCGAACTCACCCTCAAGCGAGGTCACGAGATCGAATCTAGCACCTGCTTCATGGTGCCTGGGAGAAGCATGCGGTAGGCCGGGGACAGGCGCCGCGGGTCCTGGCCACCACAACCCCAACTCATGGAAGTCGACACAGACAAGGCGAGTTGTCGGGCACCATCATCTCGGCCCCCTCGTCCTTTGCATGGCTTTGTCCCCCGCGATGTGATGCATCCACCCGCCTCCTATTCACTGCCTCTTGTGGCGCTAGAGCGGGGAGGACGATAGGGCGCTAGAGCAGGGAGGGGGACAGGAGGTGGCGACCTGCCTCCTCTTCAACTGGGGCGGGGAGGAGGAGAGGAGACGGCGGCGGATGGAGGAGGAGCCGAGGATTGGTGATATTTTGGCCAATGACAGGTTCGCCAGCCTCGCACCATACACGCCAGCGTGAGGCTTTTGCTGTGATGATAGTTGGGCCCCGCACTCTCTTGCCCCCGCTTGTCATGGAGCAAGGCAAGCAACACCGAAGTGAAAAAAAATTGACCACATCCAGCGGCTGGTGTTGCTGCGGGAGGAATCTACGCACCGTTTGGACCACATCGGACTGCTCACGCGGGTGTGCGCACGAGGACGGCCTGGTTGGACAGGTAGGCTAGCGCATGTAAAGCTACTCTCCCAGAGAAATCCCACCTAAATATTGTAGACATGTTATTGAATAAAAGAAATACAAGAGATCACATACTGAAGTGAAGAAAACCAGAAAATTACCGGATCAGGGTCACAAACCAGAATCCTATTTGCTCTCTTAAAGTTCTCAACTGAGTTGTCCTAACATGTTAAAAGTGAAATTTAGAACATTGCAATTTCCTTATGCTGTGTTATAAAGATTTTCATCAATTAAAACATGAAGGGTCCTTAATTAAACCATCACTGGTAAGAAACCTTTCTTCAAAACAAGGTGAAGAAGATAGTGTGGAAAATAACACATACCTTTTTGTAGATCTTCACCTCGCCAATGCATTTGTACCTCGTGTAACCAAAACTCTAAGCATTATATAGGATAAATATTTACAGATGCCTCTTTGGTAAGAAACAAATTCTGCAATTTGACTTTAGAGAATCCAAATGTCTGGGTGAGAAAACCAAGAAACCAATTAAGTACAGAGAGATACTATAAACCATCAGAGCAAGCAAACATGGAGCTTTTAATATTCTAAACTGAAGTTACTTTCCACACTGCAGTTCTCTTGAATTATTTGTGAAGAGAAGGCCAGATATAGTACCAAACATACTTTAAATGAAAAAATCTAGGGAGGAAGTGGGGTCGTAAAATAAAGAACTGCAAGATATAAAAAACTTCTATTCATATATATGATAGCAGATTATAAAATTCTCTTAATAGCTTCTTAAACCTGGGGAGGAAGTGCAAAGCAGATTATAAAATTATACTAAGCCATCAAGACTACTAGTATTTAAGAAGCCACTAAGAGTAGGGATTGATAAAATTCCGTAGGGTTTGATAAAATTCCATTTTCTCTTCTAAACGATCTGATTTCTGTTTGGTATTTGATCATAAGTCATGCACATAGCCAGAACTTAAGTAGAATAAAAAATAGCTACAAAGAATATGGAAAAAAAGTAAACAACCGTGACATTTGTGACCAATTCAAAGGAAAGTAATCAATCATCAGGATTTTAAGTTCATGTTCACAAAACCACAACTAAATACAATAGACATGTAAGGAAAACATTCACATTACAGAACAAAATTGGCGTCAAACAAGAAATAATTAAATTGTAAAGTGGCACACATGATTAACTGAGTGGCTTGTTTGCCCAATAAATGTAAACTGAATTGAGGATCCAGATTCAGGAAGTTAGAAAGCTAACAGGCCTATATTGTGTCTATTTGAGAGGTTCTCTGGTACACATGTCTTCGGTGGTGTGCATTATTCAGCAACAAAACTTCCTATTATCACTGCGGAAAGGTTATTGAGTAGGCCTATATTGTGTCTATTTGAGAGGTTCTCTGGTCCATTTGCGCATGCATGATGTTTCCTAAGGGAAATAGGCAGAATGCATCATGTTCAGAAATGTCTATCCCCTCTAAATGAGGGTATTCTGAAAGCATAGCAAATGGCAGTAGCAAAATGATGGCAATCCAAAACCATGAAGAGCTGAAATAACAAATCTAGTCTTGCAAACAATCGTGTCCAACACAAGTTATATATAGGGTTGCATGCGGCAAGATATGCGGGACGGATTCAGATTCCGATTAGTACGATTTCTCTAGACTTTGGGATGGAGCGATGTAGTATAAGTTATACTCCCTTCGTCCAAAAGTAAGTGGCGTGATACATATAAAGGATTTGGCCACTGAGACCATGACCGTTGGGGGCGATCATGTCCCAGGCTCGCCGGAGAAGACTTCAACGGGGCGGTTCTGGCTGCTGGAATCTAGCGACGAGGATTCGGAGGTTGGCGACGCCGGACTGACCTCTTCTCCGCCGGAGGAGAGGTCTCTGAGGTATCTCTGCCGTTCACCTGTGCCGGTGGAGGGAAGAGATATCAGCGAGTCGCTGAGTGGCCTGGCGCGAAGGGCGGCACGACGCATCGAACGGCAAAGACGGCAAAGGGAGGCAGCGATGGCCCTGGCCTTATCGGAGACGGAGGTACGTTCCGGCGACTCGGTGGTAGGTTCTCGGTTTGTTTCACGACCTAAACTGCGAGCGGAAACTGTTCTTGAACCATCTGTCTTTACGTTGGACAAAGATGATGGTGAGGAGGGGTGGACGTTGGTCTGCCGGCGGCGCCGTGCGCTGGAGTTGGCCAAGGCGAAACTGCCTGATCCAAAATTAACGCATGTTTCAAATTTTTGGGGCATGGGCCCGAGGATTTGGCGATCGCATGTTCCTTTTGTTGGACCAGGCCGTATTGGACCAAAGACCAGTGGGTCGATGGTAAGGCCAAGGTTACTGACAAGGAAAATTACATCAAACATTGACTTAGCGAGCGTACCATCCAACGCTAACCTCGTCGCAGGAAAAGCCTGGCGGCGATTGTTAGGGTTAACTTGGGATCGACATACGAGTCCAGGTTGTAGCGGCGGCACTTTTGATCGATCCCAAAAGATGAATCCTCATGGTGGGTGTGGCGATGCTGTCTTCGCTCGGGGTGGGTGGGGACCGGCCCTGGTCGTGGTCGGCTTCCAGTCGGTGCTGCTCCTGGTCGCGGTTTCAATCGTGGATACCAGGGGGGCCAGGTCAGTCCAGGTTTGTCAATGGCGAGTCAAGTGGATCGGCTGGAGTAGGCCAGGAGGGTGGTGGTCGTGATGGAAGTGGCGATTTCCATCAAGGCAGTAGCTTCAACAATACGAGGGGATTCAACAATGGCAATCCGGGCAATCAGTTCAACAATAGCAACTATGGTAATCTGTACAACAATTCTGGTACAAATTTCAATAGGGGCAATAATAATGATTTTCGGAATGGTCGTGGGTATCAGCCGAATTTCAGAGGTGGCTCTTCTAATAATTTTGTACGTGCTCAAGGAGGTGCTACATACAATAATAGGAACATGCATTGGCAATGGAGGTTCAGCTGTGAATAGTGAAGGGGCTCAAATTGACAAGGCTCTACTCCAAGAGATGATAAATGTGGCACTTGCAACTGTGACTAATAATGCTCAGACTCATGGTGGGGGTGTGGCTTCTATGGCAACGAAGGAGGTTTCTTCGTCGGGGGTAGGGCAGCAACCTCCACCGGTACCAACACCGGTAGCTCAGGTCCAGCCTACACCATCAAGGGCAGAGCAGACACATGTGGCGGTGGACACTGGTGGCAGTCGTACAACTGCAAAGAAGTTCAAGAAAATGGACAAGGTTAGTTGTTTTAGATGCAAGCAACATGGGCATGTGATCGAGGACTGTCCGGCACCCATCTGTGACATTTGTGAGTCTATCAACCATGTAACAGAAGCATGTCATTTGCTAAAGGCTCCAAAACCATCTGTCATGTTATATGGGCTAGCCAACGAGGGTCTCATGTTCTATGAGATGCCAATGACAGGGACTTTCCGCCCAAAGGTGAAAAATATTAAGTTGGTAAAGTTGACGATCGAGGGTGATGCAATGTCGATTCCAGAGATTATTGAGCACCTGAAGCGCATTGTTCCAATTGCGAACTTCCAGTGGGAGGTTTTCCAGGTCAGAGAAAATGTTTTTAGGGTCAAGTTTCCAAATAAAAATGAAGTGGATAGGGTTATTGCCTTTGGAATATACCAAGTGCGTACTCGTGCAACTGATTTTAATTTCGAGACTTGGTCGGCTGTGGAGGAGCCCATGTATATGTTACCCGAGGTTTGGGTGCAAGTTTCGCGTATACCTTCGGATGTCAGAGGTGATTTCTTAGCGCTCTGGGGACTCGGCACTCTCTTTGGAAAGACAATGGAGGTAGATATGCCATTCACAAGCAACAATACGATTTTGCGTTTTCGGATTGGTTGCACAAACTCCTCCCTTATACCTAAAACAATGGAGGTATACATTAAGAGAGGCTTTTATATGCTTGACATTGAAGTTGAGAAGGTGGTGGTGATGCAAGATGAGGAGATGTTTGATGATCAGCAGGGAAATGAACGAAGAGATGGTGCGGATGATGCAAATAAAGAAAAGGAAAATGAAATGGAATTGGACAATATGGCAGATCAAACCAAGCAACTCAACCTTGGTAAACAGTCCTCTTCTACAATAGCTGAACATGGTGGTGGTAGTAAAACTGATGTAAATCAGCTTGCTGAATAACCGTCAATCAAGTTCGGATCATTTGATTTTCCACATGCGAGTGAAGGTATGGAGAATACTACGTGGTCTGAATCAATTGATTTTTTACATATGCCAAAGTATGCTTTACATGAGTGCAGTTCTGGTGCTAAAAAAATATTTAATGTTGAACTTTCTGAGGATAAGCAACAACCTTTTGACGACTTTTCTTATACCACAGGAACTGTTGAGATTCTAGCCTCCGGAAATTTCCCGGGCGCTGCCCAGGTGACCTTGGGACTGACCCCAGGCGCTGGCGCCGCGTTCTCAGGATCTAGCCATACTCCTGTTGATGTCGCAGTCATGGATGTTGCTCCGGACACGGCGGTCAAGGAAAATGGCGTGGCCACTAAGGACGATCTACCACTGGATGCTCGGAATGGAGTGGAGCCTGATACTTCACATTTTCATGCGCATGCACAAGTCGGTGGTGATACCGGTTTTCAGCTTACTCCCATGCTGAAACGAACTGAGGCTATAAAGGCATCGTCTTTGACTCAAGGATCACCAAACGTGGAAAAAGAAGGTACTGTTGAAACTAAAAAGAATGATTTCTTTTCATTTGCTACCCCGTTGGTGACTACAGATGACTTTTCAGGTGTAAAAAGTACATCTCGTATTATGACAGCAAATGAGACTGGATCTTTGGAGTTTTATTCTGATATTTCAACTGAGGAACGCAAAATAGCTGAACCAAATGGTATGGTTTTTACCAAGTCAATACTTTCGGATTGTGCTGGTTTAAAGGTAGATAGTCCTACCGATTCTAACTTTTTGAAATATAATGTGGTTCGCACCACAAAAACAGTGAAACCCCAGATGAGTACACCGACTATGGAGGAGGTCGTTGCTTTTGGTGGTATACCCTTGACAGCAGCAACTCAGATACGGTACAGCTCACGCATTCAAGGACAGCCCAATGCTGATGCTACGCAGATGGAGAGGGCTATGACTAATGCATCGTTTTGCCATAATTCAGTTGGCTCAGGTATAACATCACAACCAACACACTCTGTTCTGGAAATTGATGACTCTGAAATTGTTACTAGAGCAAATAGAATTGGGGTTTCTTTGGGAGATTCAATGCACGAGTCTCTTAAATCCGTTAAAAATATTAACGAATTGGAGGAGGAGCGAACTTTAATTATGTTACACAAAAATATTTCTAATTCCATCGACGGGGATATTGACCCATCAAACCTTGTGGTCTCAAAAGTATCAAGCTTATGTGAAGACCTGGTTGATGACGAGGACGGTGAGGCTGTCTTAGATGATAGATTGGATCATCTAAAGACGAACGCCAACCCTACAAAAACTCGCCATAGGAAGGTTTATGATGTATCTAACGTACGAAGGAGTACTAGGAAAAGAACAAAAAAAATACGTTCCTAATGTAGAACTTAAAAGGTATGACATGGAACAGTGAGGGATTTAAAGATCCAACAAAACACCTGTTTGTAAAGGAATCAATAAGAGAACATCGACTTGATTTTATTGCCTTGCTGGAGACAGGAAGGTCTAATTTCACAGTTTCTTTTCTAAGACAACTTGCAGCGGGTTTGAATTTTGTATGGTTTTGTTTACCGCCTCACGGGAGATCCGGTGGTATTTTGGTGGGTATTAATAATGATACTCTACAAGTGCTAAAGGTAAGCACAGGGGATCATTGTGTTAAATTGCAAATCAAATGTAAGAGAGATGGCTTTCAGTGGGTTTTTGTACCCGTTTATGGTGCTGCCCGGGAGTCGCATAAGGCGGACTTTCTTGCTGAAATGGTACATATGTGTGAGTCAGAATCTCTACCAATGCTGGTTGGTGCCGATTTTAATATCATACGTTCTAAAGAGGAAAAAAATAATGAGAATTTCAATGCACATTGGCCCTTTGTTTAATGCCATTATTGAGAGCCTGGATCTTAGAGAGATTGCTCTCTCGGATAGGCAATTCACTTGGGCGAATCGTAGAGAAACGCCAACTTTTGAAAAACTTGACCGTATTTTGGCCAGCATTGATTGGGAACAGAAATTCCCACTAGTTTTGGTGCGTGATCTTACACGTATTGGGTCAGATCATACTCCGCTCCTTATTGATTCAGGAGTGAAAGCCCATATCGGGAACATACCACATTTCTCTTTCAAGTTGTATTGGTTACGACACGAAGGGTTCTATGAGATGGTAGCCAAAAAATGGTCTGCTATTACTGATGGTCGTAATCCTATGGAATGTTGGCAAAATAAGATACGTCATTTGAGGAGGTTCCTAAAAGGCTGGGCAAAAAACATGAGTGGAAAATACAAAAAAGAGAAAGAGAGGTTACTTTCTATCATTGATAATCTTGATTTAAAAGCCGAGAAAGAACCGTTGAGTGCAAGTGAGCGTGAGGCTCTAAGAGATGCCAATGATCGCATTACCACCCTTCGGAGAGATGAGGAGAGTAAGTGGGCTCAACGAGCTAAAGTTAAACATGTTCAAGAAGGGGGGAATAACACAAAATACTTCCATTTGATTGCAAATGGAAAACACACGAAGAAAAAGATTTTTCAGCTTGAGCAAGACGAAGGAACCATTGTGGGTGAAGATAACCTAAAAGTGTACATTTCTAAGTATTATAAAAAACTTTTTGGAGAACCAATACGAATAAATATTTCGATGATGGAAGAGTATATAAATGGCATACCGCAGCTCACACCTGAGGAGAATAGTATTCTTACAGCTCCCTTCACTAAAGAGGAAGTGCATGAAGCTATCTCCCAAATGAAGCGCAATAAAGCTCCTGGTCTGGATGGGTTTCCGGCAGAGTTTTATCAAAACTTTTGGGAGGTGATTAAAAGTGATCTCATGGCACTTTTTATTCAACTTTACACAGGGAATTTGCCCTTGTTTAAGTTAAATTTTGGTGTCATCACTTTATTACCCAAAAAGGAAAACGCGGTACAAATACAACAATATCGACCCATATGCTTGTTGAATGTTAGCTTCAAAATATTTACTAAGGTAGGGACTAATCGTATCACAGGGATTGCTCCAAAGGTAATTAGACCTACTCAATCCGCTTTTATGCCTGGTCGACACATCCTTGAAGGGGTTGTTGTCCTTCATGAAACCATCCATGAGCTTCATCGGAAAAAAATGGATGGGGTCCTTTTTACAATTGATTTCGAGAAGGCCTATGACAAAGTCAAATGGTCTTTTCTCCAACAAACATTGCGCATGAAAGGATTTGCGCCTGAGTGGTGCAATTTGATTACGCAATTTGTTCAGGGAGGTAGTGTTGGAATAAGAGTCAATGACGATATTGGATATTTTTTCCATACTAGAAAAGGGCTTCGGCAAGGTGATCCACTTTCTCCGATGCTTTTTAATATTATTTTAGATATGTTGGCCATCCTTATTGCTAGAGCAAAGGAGGACGGTCAAATTGGTAGCCTCATTCCCCATCTTGTGGATGGGGGGTTTCAATTCTACAATATGCGGATGATACTATTTTGTTTATGGAACATAATCTACAGAAGGCCGTAAACATGAAACTAATATTATGCATCTTTGAACAAATGTCGGGGTTAAAAATTAACTTCCATAAAAGCGAGATTTTCTGTTTTGGTAAAGCAAAAGATGAGGAGCAGCAATACAAACAAATATTTGGTTGTGAGGCTGGTTCTTTGCCTTTTAGATATCTAGGGGTACCCATCCACTACAGAAAACTTAAAAATTTAGATTGGTATCCAGTAGAAACTCGACGTGAAGGAAAATTGGGTTGTTGGAAGGGCAAGCTATTATCGTACGGAGACCGCTTGTCCTAATCAATTATGTATTAACAAGTTTACCTATGTTTATATTGTCGTTTCTTGAAATACCTAAGGGGGTAAGGAAACGACTAGATTTCTATAGGTCTCGTTTTTTTGGCAAAGTGATGAGAATAAAAAGAAGTACAGATTAACAAAATGTAACATAATATGTAGACCAAAAGATCAAGGCGGGCTGGGTATTGAGGTGTTGGAAATCAAAAATAGATGTTTATTGAGCAAATGGCTATATAAATTAATGAATAAAGAAGGTGTGTGGCAAGAGCTGTTACGTAAAAAATATTTAAGTCAAAAAACATTGTCTGAAGTCCAAGCAAAACCGACCGATTCTCCATTTTGGAAAGGACTTATGCGGGTAAAGAATGATTTCTTTGCTAGAGGTCATTCTAAAATTGGAAACAGTGCTACCACTAGGTTTTGGGAGGATACATGGTTAGGAGATACACCACTAGTGCAACAGTATTCATCATTATACAATATTGTGCAATGAAATAATGTTACCATCGCATAGGTACTAGCTCAAGTACCACTGAACATTGGCTTCAGGCGGGTATTTAACGGGAATAAGTGGACTGCTTGGTTACACTTATGCCAAAGACTTATGATGGTACAGTTATCTGATGAACAGGATAAGTTTGTATGGAACTTAACCTCATCTGGAGTGTTCTCAGTAAAATCCATGTACGAAGATCTGATGAATGATTATACGGTCTTCCTTCGGAAATATCTTTGGAAATTAAAGATTCCTCTTAAGATAAAAAAATTTATGTGGTTCCTTCAAAATAAAGTGCTTCTTACTAGGGATAACCTAGTTAAAAGGAATTGGGTAGGATGTACCAAATATTGTTTCTGTGGGTCGCCGAAAACCATAGAACACTTGTTTATCTCATGCCCTTTTGCTCGTCTTTTGTGGCGTATTGTCAATTTTGCTTTCGATATACCCACTCCAACTAATATAACAAACATGTTCGGAAATTGGTTGAATGGAATGGACAAACCATCTAAGGATAGAATTCGTATAGGTGTTTCTGCCTTATGTTGGTCTGTTTGGAGATGCAGAAATGACTTTATCTTTAACAAAACAAATTCTTTCAATTTTTTGCAGGTTATCCACAACATGGCACATTGGATACAGCTCTGGGCACTCCTATCTACACCCGACCAGCGGGATACTATGGATACTGGGTGCGGCTATTTGCTGATGGTCGACCACCATATATTCGGCCAGTCGTACTGGCAGCCGCTTAGTCGACTACGGGATGACTAGATTTTTTATTCCAATTTTTTGCTGGCTGATTCATTTATCAACGTTAAGCGACCCATGATTTGTATTCCTATTGGATGATGGATGGTGGTTGACTCTTTTTAATAAAAGGTTGTGTGCATCAACCGATGCAGAGACCGGGGTTATATCCCTTTTTGAAAAAAAAGTAAGTGGCGTGAATTTGTATAGATTCGTATATATCTAGACATGTTTTATTGTATAGATAATTAGACACAATATATGTCTTTATTCAAGTGTTCAAACCCAGGGAAGAGCACCTCATGGTCAATTCATGGCAGACATCTAATTTCTTGTCTTCGAAAACAAATGGTAAATACTATACAACAGAGGCCGGTGGGAGACGAAAGACTGTTGCATATTTGTTGTGAGATTTAGTGCCTGGCCATCCACAGCAATCAAAGATTTGACTCAAAAAATAGATTAGCCAGTAGAATAAACGGGGAATAACATGAGCATATAAGATGGAGGCTCAGATGCTATCACGGAACCAGAATGTTAAAAGCATAGCACAGAGATGAAACACAAATATCCAAAAAATAAATTCTTCCTAACTTTATAGGACATGTAAGACAGAGGGAGTCATAATTCTGTCCAAAAAGTAGAAGAAGCTCTCTCCCTTTTACCAAATAATAACAACATACCTCCGATGCCATTAAGTTTGCGTATATCTCTGCAGCATAGGAAACACACATTTTTGGATTGCCATTATCTTTGTCAATTATCTATAATGATTAAACTAACATAGTTCCCTGGAACAATAAAATAAGATTGTTTAGCAGCAGCCGAACTAAGGACGCGTAAAGAATATACAAGTTCCTCGAAAATGAGCTGTGCACAGAAAAAATTACATCATATCCAGAATATGACCAAATCTAGCCAATAGTAAGGAATAACATTACAATCAGAGAGAAGCTCTGAATGGAGTAGACTACATAAAGCCAAATCTGGTATATTCTTAACAGTTGCACACAAAGGTAAATAGATAAAACTTCGATACGCTAGCCTATATAAATTAAACAAAGCACCAGAGGCTAGATAATTCTTAACTTTTCCTACCTTGAGTTAGTACTGAACCTTTCTCCAACTGTCATGTGCATACCTTCACCAAAGAAAGTGATGCAGCCATATTACTGTTCTCAAATGCAGAGACAGAGTTATGCATTATTACTGTTAGAACAAAGAACTTGAATAAATTAGGATAAGTGCGAATATACATCCTCTCACAAGAGATATCCAAAGGCACATAATCTAGTATAATTCTTTGGAACAAGCCACTTCAACCAAATAGTGTACATTATATTCAGTCAAGCCTGTAAGCAAGGTCATCATACACAAATAAATAAATTCGGTTCTAGGCTATCAAGAATAAGAGCTTAATTGATCCCCGTTCAGAAATATGTACAGCTGTTCAGTAAATAAATCATGAGCATGCATTGCATACCTGAGGCAAACTCATCCCAAAGGCAAACTTGGCAAGGGCTTCTAGGCGAGGCAGGGAGAGCTCCAGCCCCATGTCAAAGAACTGGAGGGGTACAATGCCTTGCATCCCCCATGCCTTTCAGCTTGCGGCGACCACCATGGCTCCGGCCAATGAGCCTCTGCCAAAAAAAATCTATATCACTCTGAATTTCAGATTAATATCCCGTGTGGATGTGAACTGACCTTGACAAAGTAGGGGGCTCTGAGGCTGTAAGAGCATCTCCACTCGGGGGCCTCAAAGGCCCCCCATAGCGTTTTGAGGGGCGCCTGCGCGAAATTTCGAGTCTAGCCGCGCGTCTCTTTTTTTTTGGCGCCGGCGCAGTCCAGTTATTTACCCAGCGGCCCCAGGCCAAACCCAATGTACAGGAAGGCGAGCGGGGCGCCAGATGGACGCGTGGCAGGGCAGGTGGCGGGAAGATTAGGAGGGAGCGCGCGTCAAACCGCCCTGGTCAAAGCTGGCCCACGTGGCAGCCGCGTAGAGCCGTTCTTCCTCGCCATCAGCGCCGAGTAATGGCGCTGCTCGCCGCAGCCTTCCCAGCAAACGGCAGCGGGCGGTGCAGCCGACGCGTCCCGTCAAAGGGGCAGGGCGGCGTTAATGCCCACCGCTCGCCTCCCCCTCCTCCCAGTATAAAAAACCGCAGCGGTTTCCATTGCCGCCGCACGCGCATTACCTCGACGACAAGCTCCACCATCTCCTCCCCCAAATGTCGCCCTCTTCTCCCTCTCCCTGCGATGGCGTGCTACGACGGCGCGGCGGCCAACGGGTTTGGCCGCCTCTGGCTCCACGTTGACGAGGCGCAGGCGCTGTGGAGCGCCGGCTACCCCGTCCCGCCGGCTTTCTGGCTCCCGACGGGGTGGGCGGTGAGCCGCGGCGGCCTCGCTGTGCCGCCCATCCCCACCGGCGCGGCCCGCAGGGCCGCCATCTACGAGCACTACTGGGGGTGCTCACCGACGAGGAGCGCAACGACCCCCAGTGGGATCCCGACAACCTCCAGGCGTGGGCGGCGTTCTTCGCGCGGCAGCGCGAGGAACGCATCGAGGCCTACGACGGCGTTGGCCCGCCGCCAGCCAACTACAACAGCGAAGGCCGGAAGCGATGGTGGAGCGCTACAGGACGGACCCTCTCCTGGGTGATGCCGTCGTGCATCCCGCGCGATCGCCAGCAGGCCGCCAGCAACCGTTGGGCGCCCCGCCACGCGCCGTCGACGTCCTCCTCCTCCTCGCGGTCGTCGACATCCCCGGCGCGGTACTCGCCGTACCCCTCGCCGTCGCCGCGCTACCTCGCGCTCCCGCCGGTGAAGGACGAGCCAGCGAGCCCACCATGCAAAGCGCGCGCCTCGCCCTCGCCGCCGCCTACTCCGCTGGGCAAGCCACCCGCGAGTAAGCGGCAACGCTCCAGCTGGCGGACGACGAGGACCCGGAAGAATTTCCGGGTCAGAGGATGCTGGAGCGGGCATCCTTCAACGACGTCCTGCCGGCCACCGACGAGTTCGCCGCCAGTTGGTCCGCGCAGGACTGGCGGCGGGAGCAGGCCGAGCGCGCCAGGCGCCACGTCGTCGTCGTCGACAGCGACGACGACGAGGGGGCGGCTGGTCCTTCCACGCGGCCGGCGCGCAGGACCAGCGGCGAGGGGTGCAGCCGCCTGCCGCCGCCGAAGGACGAGCCGCCCAGCAACGACGACGACGAGGACGCCATGTTCGACTACGCCGCGGCGATGTACCCCCGGCTCGGGATCGGCCGTGGCCGCCATTAGATGGCTTTTTTTGTTTTTTGTAAATTTTTGTTAAGTTTAAATTGTTCGTTGAACTTTGAACTATTTCTCTAAATTTCTTCTAAATTGAAAAAATTTAAATTTTATTAATGGGGGCACCCCTTTGGCAACATCGCACCGACGCATCCCATACAGGCAGAAAACGGGTCGCGCCGGAGCCTGTACGGGGCTTACGAGTGGAGATGCCCTAAGCCCAGACAGTGTCGACCTGCTGCACGTGTATGCCGTGCTTCATGGCGAGCTGCACGTGTATGCCGTGCTTCATGGCGAGGTAAGTCAACATTTGTTGCAGCATCTCCGGGGGAGCAGACCACATGACCAACGTGACTGCACCATGAACTTATGACTGTCATTGACCAGTTCTTTCTCAATTTGCCGCAAAGGCGCAAATTAAAATTCCAATACAATATCTATTAGAAAATGTTTATGCATTAGAGCTAAGAACCCTAAGATCGTTTATACACAATAGAATATTCCTCTCCGCGTCTAGAAACTGTAACTTCATCGGGCTCTACACCAACACCAACGCTTAGAGGCATAAATAAGGAACGGAAAAAGTAAAAGAATATACGGAACTGCATTAGTCTTTTGTAATCAACTAGGAAACATGTCCGTGCGTTGCGACGGGGGAGAAAACTTTTGCACTACCGCTACCTCCTCTGCATGCCGCTTAAGCCAGGCCACCCGGTACATGTGCACCAGAGACAACAGGGCCATGCGTTTCCATCGCCACCTCACCCTACTTCAGATATCAGCTCCAAAAAAAACATTATTGGAAATAATGGAGAGGGCAACAAGAGAGACAATGACAAATGATAGGAGAAAAACTTGTCTTTCCATTCATGATGAGTAGTGCTATATATAGCACCCGAACAGGCGCTTACAACAGGCATGTTTGTTCAGAAGGACACATACAAACTGACATATAAGTCACAGAAATAGCAACCGCCGTGGTTAATTACAAGCAGGGATTTATACATTTAATTAAAATAATTGATTAAATCCTGACACACATCATAGTTAAGAAATGATCAGATACATTACATACACAGTTTCAGAAAAATTGTAGTGCATTAATCAAAATTTAACATAAAAAAATGAAATAAACATAAACAATAGTGTCATAATCAATCAGGCACTCCTATAATATTAATACCTTACAACATTTGGCAATTTTCGTGTTGCATTGTACTATTCAAATTATTATTCTCCAAGAAGCTATTTTTTGCAAGCCAATAACAAAAAAATCATATACTGATTATTTATGCCCCAAAAATAGATGTTTAAATCTCATTGTACACAAACAGTTCTTAGTTTTTTTGGGCACACACACTTGGAAAAGTAGATGATTTGATCAATCAATTATAAGATGAGTCTGAACGTTTCCATAGCAAAGAAGCCAGGTCAATTAAGAGCAGCAGACTATATTGTGCTCTAAGGGCTGGAGAAATCGATGTCTTGCCTAAGATGTGTCTGAACTTTCCACTCGTTCATGAATATCCCATGCAATTAGCTCACGAGCAGGATGCTGCTGCTTGAAATCCTACAAACCACAGTATACCATCTGTTATTGGCAACAGCAAAACCAAAACCCATGGTGCAAAAGAAAGAGAACATTGCCGAAAACTACGCACTCATCACAACAGATGACGGAAGAGACTTGCACACACTATGGGTTTTCTATGCCTTGCCATGAGCATCTTGCATTAGTAGTTAGTCAGCTACTAATGCATCATTCTGCTCTTGGTGCATCACATATCGACACAGCCAAAAACATCAAAACTACATAAAAATGCATCTCCCAACCACTCCAAGCTCAATTCTTCGAATCATGAATTCCCTGTTGCCCTACAGGGTCATCAGCGTGCAAGAAATCATCACCCCAACTTAGCGTCGAGGAAATCGAAGTAGTCAAGGGGAATAACAGTAGAAAAGTAGCTATTGCCTAAGTGCCCGGTAGCCAAAAGGTGATCTCCGCAGTACATACTGTCTTCACGTAATGATTCTCTATTTTGCTTCTCTTTTAGGAGCTCCTTTTAATATATTATCCGCATACAAGGTTCAAGTCACCATGCTCTAGTGCCCATTACAATTCAGAGAAGGAGCAGCCATCATGGTAAAGAAGACAGCATGTCATTTCTAGTGCATGATTCAGTCGGTTAAATTGGCAGAAACGAGTAACTCGACGTGCAAGTCCCCTGGCTGCCCGCCGCTGCAGTTCATCAGCTTCCCCTGCGCTGCACACAACAATTTACCATTATAACCAAAAGTAGCGGTGGAAAATTAATATGAAGAGAAATGAGCCAGATAAGAGGAGGTTCACTCACTTATGGAGCCTAGAACTCGATCTTGTTCTCAAGCATGATGTCCAGAGGTCGTCACTGACTGCCACCGCCATGGCCACCAAATACGACTTGTCGGCGCCCAACTTCGGCTACACATCATGGAACTCCGCGAGTCAGACACTCATACAACACAACCAAACCTACTTTCTATCAGATTCAAACAACTATGATGAACAACAAACCTACATCTTTCGCTGGGAAGGTGATTCAACTGCCAACCCCAATTTCAAGATTTATGTTTAAGCTATTGTACAGCTAAGGGAAGACATTATCTTTGGTTCTTCATATGTGTGTGTGATCACCTATGTATTACTTTAGGGAATAAAATAACTGCACAATTATAAAAAGCTGATGTGGATAGGCCCCATTTACTGAGTAGAATTAACACGTTGGCTAGTGCTAGTAAACATAAATAGCCTAGAGACTAAAAAAATATGACAAGAACAAGCTATATTTTTTTGGGTCGGGCATCAGGGAACTTGTGATTTGTTTTTTATCCAAATTCTATTTATCTTTTCGTGAAATTTCAAGTCAATTTGTTGTGTGTCTCTTACAAACTCGACCAATAGGACATAGAATACAAAAGGGCCTGTTAACAAGAAGAGGGACTTTTCTGACATGCGCCACGCTGGGACGAGAAGCCCCCGCTGCTGCCCTCTTGCTCTCATAGGACATCCCCTCCTCTATTAGTACAGACCCAAACTCACTTGTAGTAGTATCATGATTAGATGACCATGATAGCAAGTCAACAGCCATGTGATCCACAAAGTCAATAATATTTAGCATTACGACAATAACACCAACATAAATGTGCAGGGAGGCTAGTACAACATTTGGAAAGCAAAAGAACGAACCCACGTCAGTGTAAACCATCTATATATTTGTGCATCTACCACATAGTTTACTGAACACACTTTGCATGTTTTTTTATATGTTTTGAGTATGTAATGGCCATATGATGTTATGCAGATACTACTAATACGTAGGGGAAGAGGATCCAAAGACGAGGGATTACCATAAAATACACAATTGCATGTCATAAGTAGAGTTTCAATTCCAATTTAACCACACCGTGCAACAACAGAACCTATGTCATAAGCATTTTAGCTGTGATTTGCTCCAACTATTTCAGAAAAGGCTCCTTTGCAACCTTTGGCTTCAAGAAATACTGCAGTATAACATGGCTATGAAATTAATATCTTTCTCATGAGATGGTAGATAAGACAGCAATTGACCAAGAAAAATTCAATTAATTCCAATACAATGTCCACAATATACTGAAGTCAGAGTGTCATGTTGATGCTTCTAGAGAGAATGAAGAAGATAATGAGTTTGTTCTGAAAAGATTCTAGAAGCATAGAATGAACATGTAATGGGTTCATCAATCCATGAGATGTACCTGGAAGGGCCGAACCACGTTCTAAAGGAACCATGAAGCCATTGATGGTTTTCTACTGAGGGTGGGGGACCAGGCTAATCACCTCGCTGCTCTGAATCACCATCGTCAATTGAGGAATGCAAAAAACAAAAACATTACGATATATTTACCTGCCAGAAAACCTACTGTCTATCAAAAATTGCCCCGATGTCACACTGATACCTCATCTAGCTGTTAAAATTCTTATCAAGCTACCATATTGTTGGAATATATAGATCTGTTGTAAAATGGCTGCCATACTGAATCTAGAAGTTAGAACACATAGGATCTTTTTGAATAATTAGAACGGGTGGAGTAGCAGAATTAGATAGAGCAACCAACGATTTTTGTTCTAGATGACATGACCATCTTAGATTCCCCATACGGACACACCAAAATTCCAAAGTTGGTTAAAGACAAATGAAGAACTGCAACAACAGTTCAGTGGGAGCAATATGGGTCATCGGGTAGACATAAGGTCACGAGTATCCTTACCTCGTCTGGCCGCCGTATTCGTGCCGCCGCCACCGGCCGCCGCTCTGTAGGCCAGTACGCTCCGAGCCGCACAATCTCTTCTTCTACCGCCCCGCCCTGCGGTCCCACTCGACCGCATAGAGTCCCGGGAGGGGCCTGGCGGAGGGGAGGAAGACGGGATGGTGCTCGGCTGCTCGCAGTTGTCGACAATGGCGAGTTCGGGGAGTTTGTGGGTAGGCCGACGGAGGTGGGGTGGTGGCAAGGGTAGCGTATGGATTCATAAGAGAGAGGCGACGCGAGGGAGAATAGAGGATGGCTGCGGGGGAGTGGATGGGGTCTCCGGGCGGCAGGTGGAGCGGCGCCGGTGGAGCGGCGGCGGTGGACGACGTGCGAGGGAGGAGCAGTAATAGCGCAAGGGTTTCCGACGGGAAGGGAGCTGCAGGCCTGGACGAACGGAGAAATGTGCCTGTGATTCATTGGGCTTTGGCCCATCGCGTGCGCGATTAGCGGCGAGAAGTAGGACGGAGGAAACGACGTAGTAGAAAACTGGCAGAAAACGGAACACTGTCGTGCTTTTTAGATAGTAGAGATAAGTAGACAAATTGTGTTTCACACCTCAATACCTCTTCTTTCCAAAGGATTCTAGGCATTAGATAATTGTATTTAGGTACTTCACCATTAGGCTGAAATCGGGTCATGGGAGGAGCTCACCCAAACTTTAGGCCAGTCCGTCTAGCCGTGTGGACGCTGAATGTAGAGATAGAGCATGTACTCTTTTTCTTGGCCCTTCCTGCTTGCTCCCTTCCATGCTGGACTCCGCCTGGTCCTCCTCCCACACCAGGGACGCCCCTCCTCCCATGTACGAGGTGCATCCATCCACTGGTGGAAAAAAGTCTAGCAAGAAAGCATAACAGGGGAATGAATTTGGGCCAGTGGGAGAGACAAGAGGAGGAGGCGACGAACCGCAGCAGCAGCAGCCGTCCGCCAGCTGTTGCCACCATCACTGACCTCAATACCACGCCAGGGGTTTCTGTCGCCGTTGAGATGGGCATGGTGTGGTGGCCTCATCCAACCGCCGGTGTTCAAGATCGAGGCGAAGGTCGAGGCAAGGGCATTGCGAGGCATGGTGAAGGCTGGTGGCGGCGTCCTTTGGAGGCAGGCTACCACGCGGTTGGTAGCTCGGAGGAGAAGGAAGGGCGCGATGTGGAGAAAGCTGCACGGGGCTCAAGGACGGACGGGGATTGGGTGCACTGCAGGGCGGCGGCGGCGGCGAATGCGACCGGACTTACCTCCATGGCGTTGGAGGCATACGTGGGGGCGCTGACAGCGGGGAGGACCGGACATGGCACTGGGGGCGGAGGTCGGCCATGGCGTGGCGGAGAAGCGGCGGCTCGCACGGGAAGGAGAGGAGAGGATTGGAGCGGCGGCTCGCACGGGAAGGAGAGGAAAGGATTGGGGAGCAGCTTCTACCTAGGGTTTTCACCTCACCAATCGCGCGTGGGAGACAAAAGCGACGAGGCGCTAGCGCTGTCCACGAGAAAACAGCGAAAACAGGCGACACCGACGAGGAGGTTTGCTGTCTGAATCAGCCGGCCCATGTGCACTTGGGCCCAACCGTCATTGACCTATCATAACAAACAAGAAGTGAAAACAAAATGACCGCATCCAACGGTGGCGAAGAACAGGTGCGTTGAAAGTTTCCTGTGCGGGCCAAATCGGAAGGCCGAGAAACGTGCGCGCACTGGGAGCTGCTGAGGAGGCGGGTACGGCAGGAGCAGTTATAGGAAGTAATAGGAGTTGGATAAATAGACTATGCTTAATCCAGTAGACTAGGAGCGTGATCAAATAGGTGTGACAGCAGGACTTGACATATAAGGGCCTGTTTGGTTGCCGGCCATAATTTGCCAAGCCAAAGTTTGGCAAGTGTGGCAAAACTTGGCAAATGTCTCACTCTATGACGAATGGGTCCTATAAATAATAAAGTGTGGCAAACTAAAGTGTGGTAAAAACCAAACAGACACCAAATTGCCAAACTTTGGCTTGACAAATTGTGGCCATGAACCAAACATACCTTAAGTCAGGATGGCCGAGTGGTCTAAGGCGCCAGACTCAAGTTCTGGTCCTCTTACGAGGGCGTTGGTTCAAACCCCACTTCTGACATATCTTTTTTTTACAATTTACAATTTATTTTTATTTCTCATTAGCTCTGTGCCTCTGTTAACATTTAGAGTAATGCGGAAATTTTTCTACGGACTGTTGTTACTCATCCCTGAAATCACGGAAGGCCAGCAATAAGCACCAACCATCTGTTTCCACGTCCTCCCGTAAGCACGTCCGTGGAAAAGAATTCCGTAGGTGTAGGATTCCTGTAACATTTACGTACGGTGGGTTGAACTGCGAAACAACACCTTAATTCGTTTATTTGCACGACAACTAAGCAGCCGGCACGACCGTGTGCCCGTGTGCGTGCGCACACAGTCACACACGCACGTTACGGTTCATCCCCTTGCCCATGCCTTGGCACTGGCCACGAACCTCTGCTTCCTCGGCGCCATCTCCGCGAGCAGCGCCTCCCTGTCCGGCAGGCACAGCCTCACGGCATCGTCCGCGGCGTACTCGCTCGCCCACCGGCGCAGCGCCGGGTGCTCGTCCTCGGCGAGCAGCGTCACCCCGGCCATCTCCTCGTACACTCCCAGCCAGTACGCCAACCCGCTGGCGGCCAGGTCCAGGAAGCCCACGCGGTCGCCACCGAAGAACCTCCTCCCGGCGAGCTGCGCCTCCAGCAGCGTCAGGTTCGCCTTCGCCTCCGTCTTCGCCGCCTCCCGCGCGTCCCCGTCCTCCGTCCACAGCGCTATCCACACAGGTTTCCAGCACTGCCATATATTAATGTAACCCGATCACGATCTAGCAAGCAACGCTTGCACTACGATAGATCACGTACAGTTGGTTCCTGTCTCTCACTCACCTTGCTGTCGATGAAGCGAGCCCAGAAGCGGGCGGCGGCCCTGTGGTGCGGGTCGGCCGGCAGCAGCGCCGGGCCGCCCCGGAAGGCCTCGTCCAGGTACTCGACGATGACGAGCGACTCGCAGAGGGCCGGCCGCCGGTCGCCGTGGAGGAGCACCGGCACCACCTTGTGGATGGGGTTGTGCTCCAGCAGTAGCGAGCTCTTGTTGCCGAGATCCTCCTGGATGAACTCGTAGGGCACGCCCTTCAGCCGCAGGGCCACCTCCGCGCGGTGCACCATCGGGCAGGTGAAGCAGCCGATGAGCTTCACCGCTTCCGACATCTTCCCCATCGGTTTCTCCAAGTTATTACAGTACTAGCTTGTTAGCTCCGGCCTGAGCTGGGCTCAATATATAGTTCGCGCCACGAAATTCGAGTGTAGCTCCGAGTCAGAGTCTTGGCGACGTTTCTGTGGCGTGCTCTCTGTTTTTAGTATACTTCAGTAGGAGAACACACCCACAATCCTAAATAATTTAACCGGGATTTTACGGAGAGTACAATGGATCGTCTTCGAAAAGTGAGAGGGGAGAGTCGGGTGCCCTCCGCCAAGTTTATTTACTAAACAATGTGTGAATGAGATTAGGGGATTAAACCATCAATTACCGAGGCGGATCGTCGGACAGGGGCAGCTGACAGTTGGATACTGGCTCAATTTGAAGTACCCAAAGCTTGCCATCTTTGCTCGGTTGGACTGACTTGTCAGCTAATCTAGCTGCAGTCTTCAGGTTCAGTCAGATAGTGTCAATAAAGTCAGTTAGAGGTGTTATCCGTCAGGTTTCGACAGTTAGGAGACAGCTACGTAGGGTCATTTTACTTAGTCTTTGATCCGATTGTTGTGCTGAAAACTCGGCTGCCCGGACGTGGGATGGCACGTTCGTTTGTGGGCATCGTGTGATTGGACATGATCGACACCTTGTGAAATAAAAGGAGAAGAAGAACAAGAAAATGCGGCAAGTTTGCACGCAGCGCCAAATACTCTGTCTCCACTGCTTTCGTTTCTGAACTTCTGTTCTTGAGTAAGATTGAGTGTGAGATCGAGAGTAGCTAGGCCACATGACTGAAAATTTCTACGGAGTAGCAATAACTAGTGACCAAACAAAACAGGCCCCGAGGACTCGAACATTTCAAGGCACCAAACACAATAGACAGATACCAATCCACTAGTGTCAGGTGGATCCAACCAAAATCTCACTTATAGTTCATTTGCCAAATCCAGTTCAAAATTTTGCTATAAGTGGGATTCCACTTGACACCTTACAATCCACTGCGCTTAGTGCAACGGCAGGCAGTCACACTCACACACAAACCAATCACGTTGATTTTCAGAACGAAATCACGAGCAAAGCATAGGAGCAACGGCAGAAAAGAAGCCCGCAACGATGGCCGTCAATTTCTCAATTCCACATATCCTGTCCTAAATGCAGCACATCACTTACATTTTTTTTCCATACGACCCCAAAAACAAGATTGGGTTCCACTATCATGGTGATAACAGAACAACAAGATAAGCGTTCTAAGTCTCATACTTCTAGAGCTTGAAATTTAACCTCATCACCGCAAAAGCTGGTGTTAGAGTATCTCTAACCCAACCCCAATAATTTAGAGGTCTAAAAGACTCCCTATACCTTAGAGGAGCAAATATAGTACTCTATATTTTGCACCGCAGAATCGATCCCCAATAATTTAGAGGAGCAAAACTATTTTTCAACAAAATTTGTAAATTTGAGCACATGAATACATGAGAACATATCACATAAAGATTCCTAATTCATATAGATTCCTAATTCATATAATTTGTCAAAATCACACATACGGACCGAGCTTAATAGCATTATTACCATGTTCCACCTATTCATAATTTGTCAAAATCACACATATGGACTGAGCTTAATAGCGTCAGTCATAATCGATATTAACGACCTAGCTTCTCCACTAGGTTTTTTAATTGAAGTTGTCATGGATTTCTTTCCAAAATTGTTGGAAACGGTTGGCCGGCTCCCACAATTGTTTGATGATGCCAAGCGAAATACAAATTATTGTCCTCATCATTCGACAATGTAGCTCTTCTTCACTTTGCTACAAAGAATCATCGTTTTCATTCTCGAAAAATGTTGAGCTTTAAAACAAAATGAGGATCTACAAGAACTAAACTCACCTTGTTCCGTCGGCGGGTGTCGGTGCGGTCGCAGGTGCTGGCGCCAGGGCGGGTGCTGCTGCTGGTGCGAGAGCTGCTTGTGCTGCTGCTGCTCCTGGTGCTGGAGCCGGAGCTAGGGCGGTGCGGGTGCTGGCACCGGCGCTCCTTCGAGCTATGGGATCTCCAAAGTCAGAGAGTTGCGATGGCGCAGAGAGGACGAAGACATGCCGGAGGTGCTCGGCCACGCGGATCCGGCTATAGCTCGACGAATCCTGGCCGCGGTCCGTTGAATCTGGCGAAGTCGACGGCGGATTTGCGGCGGGGAAAAGTAGCTTGCGCCGGCCGATTCCATCGACGACGACTAGACGGAGAAGTTCAAGAGGGTCGGGGAAGCCTTCGAGGCGTTAGCGGAGGCTAGAGCCATCCGTCGGGCTGGTCGACGAGCTGTCGGCGGCGGATTTGTGGGGCTACCAGGGTGAGTGGCAGCGCAGGTGGAGGAGAAAATTTCAAGTCCGGACGGTCGCGGCCAAGCAAATATAGGAGCCGTGGAGGCCGATTCCTAAAATTTATTCTCCTCTAAAGTCGTTGCAGGTTCGGTTAGAGGTTGTTTCGGCTGTTAGGGGATAAAAGAAATTCCTCTAACCGATTATAGGAGCTGGGTTAGAGATGCTCTTAGAATGAGAGATCTAGGAATGACAAATGACAGGGCAAAAGAAAGACACAGCACATCCCCAAAACAGAGGGGAGATTACAGGTCCGTCATAACAAAAAAACATCATCGACACTTTCTTCCAAGATTTTCTTGCTTTCTACCACTTCACTCCATAGAAGCATCATCATCGTCTGATTCCTTCCTGTCTGGCATAGCTTGATCTAGAGCTCTTAGAGATAGAATGAGATTGTTCAAGTTAGAGAATCTCTAGCAGACTCTTTATCCGTCCTGAAACCATATAATAACTGCTAGTTTATGGTTTCGATCGAAAAAAGTGGACGGATCAGACCCCGAAAACAGTCCAGCCTGTAATGTTTTTAAGGGGGGCGAGAAAAACACCCCTTGGGCCTGTAGATAGCCAGGTTTCGCCTCCGAACCGATGCTGGCCCTTATCACTAGAAACCCTTGGCAGGAGGGCAATTTCAGCTCTTTCATTCCTTCCTCTCTGAACGACCACCGCCGCCACCCGCCGTCGTTGATTGAGGCCGCGCCATGTTGATTCATCCTGCGCAGAAGGACGCCTCCACCCGCCGACCCTGTTCCCGACCACGGTCGCGGCGTGGACAGTGGCCATGTATAAAATAAAAAAGTTTCTCCACTCCATTGATTTCATGAACAAGGTACATAATAGAACGGTGAATTAAACCCTAATCTACTATTTTGCTTCTACTGTATTCGCCGGCCGCCTCCTCTTTGTCAGAATTTATCTCGATGATCCCGACATTGTTCACCTCTCTCGGGAACTCTTCGTGCCACGCATCATCAATGATGTTGTAGATCATGCACCCAGGCACGACCTAGAATCGGGCCATCCCATCAGGGTTGTAGAGATCAGGGTGGACCTCCTGTCCGTGAACAACGCAGAGGGCAAGCGCCGCCCTACGCTCGTTCTTGAAATGCTTCTGCCAGTAGGATCTCGTTAGCCAGTATCGGGCCATAGCCCTCTTCCACTCTGGCATTTTGCGACGGCACGCCTCGATTTCACTAGCCAACTTGGCACCCCTCGAAAGCGTACCCACCGGCACCCCGACGTAGCTGAGTTCCCCGCTGGCTGGCAGCATGGCGGGCGGCGGCGCTAGGATGTCGTAGTGAGCGAACATTGCCACCTCGTAGAAGTTCAGAGTAGGTCTTGCCATGGCGGCGGGAGGAGATAATGTAGAGGGTAGGGATGAACCGGTCGTCAAAGGGTATATATAGATGGAGACGATGAAGCGACGGCAGAATCAAAACCGAATATTCAATTTTAAAGTTCGCGAATACGTGGTCTGTTCCGCCCCAGCCCACGCTGATCGAAAAAATGTGTTATTCTTAGCCCTTATACGCGTTTTACGAGCTGGCCTTTTTAGGGGTCTGCTAGAGATGCTCTTACTCGCTACTGCAACGTCTTCCATGGCATTATTCTAGAAAGTAGGATCATGTGCTCTCAGGACAGCCTGCTCCACCTTCGGGTGAAGATATGCCCAATAGTTAATAAACACACAATCAAAACAGATCAAATTTGGGGCTAATTTTTGTGGATTATCGAATTTATGGGGAAAAGATAAAATCGAATAGAAATTTGTCGCAACCTAACACTGCTGATACCACATGGTAGTATTATCAAAAGAAAGAACATGAATTTGTGGCTATTTTTGTGGAATTTCGAATTTTCTCAAGGAAACATTTCGGGGTGGATGGGGAAAGAAACCACAAGAGAATCCATGAGAAAAGGTGGCTCTGATACCATATGATAGTGGTTAACCTATAGGCATGGCCCGATCTTCATAGATCTCGGGATAGAATCATGGGAATAACATGGGAAAGAGGGAGGAGATTGCGGAATTGAACACACATCACGCGAAGAACACGGTGAACTTTACACAAAGCACAACAGGATACTTAATCAATTGCTCTCACCGGCGGCCACCGACCCAATAGAATCCTCACAATAAAAGATGGGGCAAGATGCTCCCTCGGATCCCAATCGGAGAGGGAAGAATATCTTGGAGAGGTCATTGACAACTTCAACTCACAATCATGCAAGAGAAGGCCTTGTACATCTCAAATATACAAATCTATTGTAACACCCTCGAATCGGCCCTATGCAAGTTTTAGCGATTCCCGCCAAACCCGCATAGAAACGATTCAAGGACGCCCACCAGGCACTTTCGTGCGGGTGGAAAACGAAGTAATAACATTACACAACAATCCTCGATGGGACCCACAGAACAGATATATATACAACAGCGACTCAATGAGTCAAGAATACAGATATAATATACAAAGATCCAAATCACCTTGAAAACGATATAGCGCCCGACTACGGACAAGATGCAAATGGGGCTAAGAGCCCTGAAGAATAACCAATGGCGTCCATAACCCTGCCTAGGCCAAGCCGGAAGGTAACCCTGCTAACGACGGCGATCTCAGACCTGCTAAAACAAAAGGGGTGCCGGCAAAGGGCAAAGGAAAAAGAGGAGCGTCAGTACTGAGGCCAGTACATGGCGAGACTAGAATTCGGCGGTCCTCGCCTACATAGGTATGGTGGATCAAGCGGCACAAGATGCACTAAACAACCTATAGAGACTCGATATAACTGTCGGCTATCAGAGAGGGATAAGAAAGACCTATTCGGATCCAACCTGATCCTAACACCAAACAAACCCATCCTGGTATTCCCCCTCGATACCAACCGAGAAAGTCAACCGAGGAACTCACCGCTTGGCGTTTTATTTATTCCGTTATAGTTGCGGCAATTACTAGTCAAATGTAGATAGTCATCCTGATAAAATAAGCAGTGGGCAGTTTTATTTAACCATTCCGTTGTAGTTGCGACACTTACTAGTCAAATACAATTAGAATGAGATATCCCAAACCCAGCAGTTGTTGGTACTTTTATTTAGCCATTCCATTGCAGTTGAGCTGATTACTAGTCACATCGGATACAAGTCAAATTATAAGAAACTTTAGTTATAGTTGTCTATGATCGAGAACTGTGCTCCAAGTCGTCCATAATCATGACGCCGAAAAGATTTAACCTGCAGGTGCACCAAAGTATCCACACGCAATTAGCATGAGATATCCACACGCACTTCGACCCTTTTTGCCAGATCAATTAACATACACCCATCGGTATGTCGGCGGGGCCTAAGTCATGACGTTTCCCAGACCCAAAGCAAGTACATGGGGGCCACCCCACTAAGTCTACCCGCAACAAAGTCGGCCGGTCTCCGTGACGGACTCAGGGTTTGCGCCAATGGCGGTAAACGACTGGGAACCCGAAAGTGTGACTGGGCTTGTCGATACTACAAAACACTCAATCCTAACAATTATGCGATTACTCGCACAATTTAAATAAAGCGGTAAAGCATGGCATAAGTACAGGATAGTAAATAAAACCTCAAACTAGTTGTGGCCCCCAGTACAATACTTTGAAATCAGGTACTAATCGATGGGGTGCCCACACATCCCACATGTGGTTAGCGCGCTCGATCTCGGAACAGGTGTCAAGAACTCGGGGTCCTACGGGACACCAGTGAGCGGTCGGAAACCAAATATTGTCTATCACCCACCGGTGCCTCTGCATTTACCTACTTCAATTTTAGTTATTAAACAGTAATTAAAGCCATGATCAACTCCAACATTAAACACACGGCCATACTCCAACAACTGTGGTTCTGAACGAGACGCAACGGCACTGGAGCAAGCGACTACGACGCGCAAGTCCAACTATCTACCAAACAACAGGTAATAGGATGTGTCCAAGGCAATATAAGGCTGCAAGGGATATCACGGGCACGAAAACTAGAGCATCGCAACACAGATAGCAATAGATCAACAGGAGGGAATAAATACTATAAAAGTAAGATAGGTAGAAAGGGGGAGATGCTCGCCTGAAAACATTGCCGAAGGTTCATCCGAAGATCGGGTCGACACTCGCATCAACTCATCGGCCTAATCCGTGAAGAAGCAAAACACTAGAAGAAACACCGGATGCACTATTTAATACATCGGCAGAAGATCGGGCATGATGCATGTATGAGGTATGACATGGCAAAGGTGCGATGCAATTGAGCAATATTAAGCGGAACCGGGGTCCCGACATTTAATTAGGTGGTTCCTGTTGTTTAACTACCCCGCAATTTAAATGTTGAATTAACATGGTAAAAGATAGCACCGGTTCGCTACACAAATTTAAATAAGGCCAATATAAGACTAGATTTTCCCGCATATGGGCCCCATATTTAATTATGCAGTGAATCGGCATAAGGCCCCCAAACCACACAATATGCATGCGAGTATGACAATTTAATATGCAACAAGTTGATATTACATTTATAAAATAGGGCTGGTGAATAGGGTTCACACACTAGGGTTCGGCGATCTTGGGGTTCCGGGGTTCGGGGTTCGGTCTAGGCGTTCAGGGTTCGACGGGATCGGTCTTCGAAGGTCGGATACAGGATGAAGAGCTTGGTGTTCCGGGAAGAAGGGCTTGGTTCGGTGTCGGGGCGCATCGGATTCGCCCGGGTCGGTGTCGATCTTGTCGTTGCGAAGATCTTGTCGGATCCGCGCCATCGAGTCGGTCTTTGCGTTCGAGATGAAGAACTTGGCGTCCTCGAGGCAGTACTTGGCAGATCTGTGTCGACGATCTTGGCGTCCGGGTTCTCGGCATCGCATCCGGGAAGGAGGACTTGTCGCATCCGGGGAGATCTTGATGTACCGTGGTTCCGTTGTCGATGACGGTCTTGTTGCGAGTGCCCTGGTGGTACTTCGGGTTTCATGTTGTGCGTCCTTCGGAGGCATAAATATCGAGTCGCTAGTGGCCACTGGACGCATCTTCCGTCTGTAGGCACCGTAGTTGTACATCAAGCGCCCCACGGGGTCGACGAGTAGCTGCAGCACATGTTCTTCACATCAACGTTGAGGACACCACATCACAAACACCTTATCGGCACTTCACCACACGACCTCAACACCAGCACTTCAAGGCGGAGGAGAACTGGCCAGGCGGCAATGATGGCAACGGGAAACGGGCAGAGCCTCGCGGGGCCCAGGGCTCGGTCGGCGGGGGCTTGCTGGCCAGAGCAGAGGAGGGCCCGGCCTCGAGGTCGGCTCTGCAGGGGAGGAGGAGCGCTGGCGAGGGCACCTGGCGGCGGAGGGGGGGTTGCAGGCGGGGCCGGCCAGAGACAGGGGCGGCGCGGGACCGGCGAGGCAGAGGGTGCGGGACCGGCGGAGCTCCGGGCGGAGAGGAGAGGGAGGCCAAGGCGGCAGCGCGCGGAGGCCGGCGAGGTCGAGGCGGAGGAGGTGGCCGCGGGAGGCGCAGGTGGTCGGCGGGGTTCCACGGCGTGGCCGAGCTTGAGGAGAGGAGGGAGCTCTTGGCGGGGAGGCGGCGGGCTCCTGGCGCGGAGGTCATGTGGCCCAAGGAGGACGCGTGAGGCTCCGGCCGGGCTCGGAGGAAGGTGCGAGGGCGGCGAGGGAACGGGCCACGACGGCGGCAGGGGAGAACGGGGCCCGGGGCGGCGACGGCGGCGTCCGTCGGAGGGGAAGGAGGAGGGCGCGGCCGGAGCGAGGGAGAAGCGGCGCTGGGGCTCGGGGTAGGCGAGGGCGGCGGGACAGGAGGTGGGGAGCGGTGAGCGGAGGAGAGAGAGAGGGAGGGGACGCGGGGTGGTGGGGCCGGAGGCGGGTGGAGCACGAGGTGGTCAGGGGCGGAAGGCAGGTGGGCGGGTGACGTGGGCAGGGGGGGCCGGGCGGACCCAGTGGTGTAGGCGCGGGTGGAACCGGGAGGTGGGGCATCGGCCAGGCTGTGAGGGGAGGCTGTGTGTGGTGTCGGTGTGGGTGTGATGGGAGTGGGGCTGCGGGTCCAGGCGCGGTGGGACCAGGTTGGAAGGGAGAGGGGGGTAGGTGGGGGCTAGGTGAGAGAGAACGAGGGGTGTAGGTGGGCTGTGGATTGGTGAGGTGGCTGGGCCGAGGGTGAGGTGGAGGGGACGGTGAGGTGGCGAGCTGGGGTTGGTGGGTAGACTAGGATTGGGTAAATTTAGGACTAGAAATTTTAGACTAGGGTTTTCTTTTAAAAATAAATTTTGTAAATAGTTTTTAGACAAATAAAAGATCTGAACAGACCGATGTTTTAATTTGAAATAAGACGGGGCTATTTTAGAAAACAAAACTAGGCGTTTCGAAAATAGTTTTAGACAAACAATGCATGATGACGATGATGCAATGCACAAAACAGCGCGATTTTCTAGCAGTGGTTTTTTCGGGATGCCACATCTATTGAGGTCTTGTAGATAAAGGCTCCCTTAAAAGAGAGATGAGACACAACCAGAGGATACAATCTAGGGTTCTAGTCTTATCATCTATGCCTACAGAATAAGGGTGAGCAATATGGGATATTTATTGTACAAAGGCAAAGGGTAGGTAGGACTGGATAAGGTAGGTGGGAAAGGGGGTACATCGGGTTGTGTCCCCTTTGTTGTACGCGCTTGCACTGGTGGGTCTGGTAGTACCTAGCCCTTAGCCGGGTACTAGTGGATGAGCGGTACGGCAGCAGTGTTGACAGAGTGGTGATGTCGGGCTATAGGTTAAATTGCAAGCTTCATATCTAGTAGTACTTCCCCTAGAGCGGTAGTGCTAGCATCATGGTAGTACCGAGCGGTAGTACCAGGATTTTGGTATCAAGGTGTCCAGGATACTTGGCAAGGTGCATCTCCAGCCCAAGGTAGTTGGGCCCGGTAGCACCGGGTTGATGTACGATACTACCGGTGATGGTAGTAGTACAACTGTTGGTAGTAGTAGTACCGCTCCTAGAGGTTTATTTCTCCTTCTTTTCCAATCTATCGTCTTGTCGGGCTTGAGTCCTCGGGCTTCCTCCCTTGTCTCTGTACTTGCCAATGCGAACCTATCATGGTTAGAAAATGGATATGAAGTAGTATACCATTGAATAGGGTAGGAAGTTGACTCATATAGAGGATAGGATTCACCTTGAAGTCCATGACGACTTGGCATAAGTTGAAGTGCTTGATATGGCATCGACCGTAGGTTGGTCTATATCAAAAAGTCTTGGCCTTCTTAGGTGGAGCTCGGGTTGAGATTGGTTTTAGCGAAGGGCATTCCTATGGCCTAGGTAGGGCAATGTTATTCCCATTAGTAGGCTTGAAATGTAAGTTTAAGCCTCCGGTTTCTTTTGCATTTTCTTCGTTTAGAAGAGCTGAGGGTGTCTCAGAGACATGATTTGTCCCAGAAGGTTTTGCACAGCCACAACACCCTTACATTCTTTCGTTTCCAATGCAGACCGTTCATTCTGTGATCCTCTGTTTCATTTCCACCTTCCTATTCATGGTCATCTTTATCATTGGGGGAGGTGGGGGAGGGGCACCACACTAGTGTGCTCTTATTCCCAAGGTTTGCCACAACGTAGATATCATAGATGTCACCATTAACTGCTATACATATTGTAGTACTTAGCACGGCTGGCGCGGGGGATTGAAATGTCATCGGTCTCCTCTTTGTAAAGGGAGAGCTCATCCACCCATCTTCAAGAATAACCACGGTTGCAAACCTTGCTTCAAGAATAACCACACTATCTAACTGATTCGCAACATTAATCCCGATGTGTTCTTATAAATCCACGGTCTATTGTAGGTGGGAAATACCACCACATAGTCTGTGTCCCCCACCTTTCGCACTTGAAAGTTCTAGGATTTATCCACAAGATTTCAGAGGCCTTCTACAATGATCTATTCCGATGCTTTAGCATCATCAACAATCACAAATGTTGAATTATCACCCTTCGGTTTTTCTTTTGAGGTAGAACCTTCAAAAGAAAATAAGTTCCTTCCTTCCACCCTGATCCCAAACCATTTGAGCTCAACAGGTTTAGACACCACTAGGAGCATGCCCATAGTAGTGTTCCCATCAACATCATAGAGCGCACAGTTGGGGGTTGGGGTGCATCCGTACTAATAATGAACTTTGCGAGAGCTATTGTAGCAAGTGATCTTAACCATTGATCCCATGGAATCTTGCTCCATGACCTCTACCTGAGAAGATCCTCCCAGTAGATGGGAGCCGACCAAGGTGGCCATAGTAGGGGTCATGGCCTTGACTTTCTTGATGGAAAATTCTTGCACAGAGGATGGGCTTCACCACGGTCACACATGTGAGCATTGGAGGGTCTAGGTAAGAAGTACTATGCTCCATCATAGTGTGCGTTCTCGCTCCCACTTGCAGTGGCAGGTGTAGTCCATCTCACGATCATCCCTAGGTCGGTCCCATTATGGAAGGTGTCATAGGATTTCTTTCTGGTCGGCCGGCCTGACGGCCTTGATCAATGGAGGGGGAAGAGAGGGTTTGAGGGCACCTATAGTGGCGCAAATTTGAGATAGAGGTGGGGTGGGAGCGAGAGCAATCTAGGTTTCTCACTAAAAGCCATGTCCACTTATGTAGTGGTGGACGGATAGATGTGAGTGCGTGGGGGAGTGGGAGATGTGCCTATAGGTCGGCTAGGCCAAGGCCCAGGTTGACAAAGTGTAGGATCGAGGGGTGTGGCACGTGTCATCCATCCGAGGAAGGTGGCAAGCCCGACACGGGGTTGGGCCACACCTGAGGGACCATGTGTTGGGTCCACAGCATAGAAAACAAAAATTTCCTACGGTGTGAACTACACGCCAAGATCTATCTACTAGGTACAAAGCAACGGGTGGACTTACATCCAAAGAGAACTTACCCTCGTAGACAACGAGCTTTGTTAACGAGTAGGAACTCGTGGTTGATGTAGTCGTACACTTGCCGATCTCAAGATCGTGATGAAGTCCAGCAGGTCCGGCTCCAGCACGTCCATCAGATCCAGCTCCAGCACCAAGTCCAGCACCAAAGCAGCAGCGTGCATCCGTGATCGCACACACGTCCGTACCTCGACAACCTCCGTCCCTCGCTCCCAAAGCAAGCGAAGCAACTCCTTTCGAGATAAAGCCACGGGAACATGTATCTCACTAATCCGAGACCATGGGGAATAATACTAGAGGGAGAGAGATCCTTCACAAGGAGGTGTGAGAGAAGTGAGGAGAGGGGACTTTATAGGAGGAGGGAGGGTACCTCCCATGGCGGGCGCCCATGGAGGTGACCCTTCACCTCCCCATTCATGTGGTGGTAACCCCTCCACATAAATTTGCCTCTTCACATTCTCCATTAAAGTCTCCATTTTAAATGCATTAAATTTCTCCAAATTTAATGCTCTCTCATTTAATAAAACTCTTTATTAGTTTTATTCAGAATTTTGTTAATTACTTTAATTAACAAACATTCACATAAAACCCCGCAACATTTCAATATTACATGTAGAACCAATTTCAGCAATTTCACCAAACAGTTTGGTGTCTATTGAAATAATTCGGTGCTTTCTTAAATCTTTATCTGAAACATATTTGCTCCAAATGGTGTCGGTATCCCTTAAGTGTGTCACCCTACGGTTCGCGAATAATGCGTACATGATCGAGACCCTCTCGATCAATAATCGAAGCGAGACCGGAGATCCATCTCGACTCCTACACATTCGACGGTGACTTCGTGATTGTGAGAACCTTTAACGCTAGTAACTAAATCCCTTTGTCCATGATATATTACATGTCCGAGATTCGATCATCGGTATCTCCATACCTAGTTTGATCTCTATCGACATGCACTCTTTTCTCGTCCGTGATATAACATTCTAGTGATCACATCACTTGCTTGCAAGCTATTTCAATGTGATATCACCGAGAGGGCCAGAGTATATCTATCCGTCATCGGGATGGACAAATCCCATTCTTGATCCATGAGCCTCAACATAACACCTTTGTAGCACTGAACCCACCTTTATAGTCACCCTGTTACGGTGTGACGTTTGATGTTATCAAGATACTCTTCCGGTGTTAGCAATTAACATGATCTCATGGTCTAAGGATAAAGATTACTTCGTATGATATTATAGCAATATAAACATAATGACTTTGATCGTAATGCTATACTTCGGATGAATGTTCATCACATCATTCCACCAATGGTGTGACCTTGTTATTAACAACATCCAATGTCCATGATCAGGAAACCTTGATCATCTTGTTAATCAACAAGCTAGTCTATAAGAGAGGCATAACTAGGAACCCTTTTTGTTTATTAAACACACATGTATTGATGTTTCCGATCAATACAATTCTAGCATGTAAAATAAACATTTATCATAAACATGGAATAAGATAATAACCACTTTATTATTGCCTCTCGGGCATATTCCCTTCAGTCTCCCACTTGCACTAGAGTCAATAATCTAGTTTTGAAAAACTTTGCGTATTGAACACCTATGGCTTTCTGGTCTTGCATATACGCAATTGCTAGTGGTTAACATAATCTCCGGATCTGACAGTTTTAGGTACGTGTGTATTTGCATGTCTTTGCGTCTCTACGCATCACTCATTCTCAAATGAGATGGCATTGTATAAATTTGGTCCTCTGGTGAGACCTTTAGTTCGTTCGGGTTTAAATATGTTGATATTATTATCACACAATATATCTTCATAGTATTAGCCCACTTTGAACTACACCTAGTTTGATAACAAACTACTTAACACAAATGCCCTCCTATGCTGCTACTATAGCAGTCATATACTTAGCCTTTTGTTGTAGTATCCGTCACAATATCTCAACTTTGGAACTCATCCAAATTCATCATGGAACATCCTTTCCATTATATTGTGCCACCCATAGTCTAAATTTAGATAAATTTAATTTGTATCTTGTGACAAAACTAGTATCAATGTAACACTTTACAATGAACTACCTTTAACTATTTGTCACTTATACATGATATATTCTTAGTTCTTCCAAAGCTCATAAGAATATCTTTACTATTGTCCAATGATCATCTTATGAATCATTCTGGTATATGCTCATAACATTTAGAGCATAGGACATTCTAGATATATACATATCATGGTATAATCGATCAAAATCTTCATGTGATTTTACTCACCAAGTGTTGAAACACTTGAATTTTGATACAATCATTTCCATGCAGCAAGAACCTTTCTTGTTGTTTCCATATTGAACCCTTTCAATATCTCATATATGTATGTCTGGCACAACCATATTAGCGCCTTAATCTATCCATATAGATATTGATGCCTAATATTCCGGGTTTGCCCAAGTCTTTCATCGAAATCTTATTTTAATGAAATTCTTAACTTGTGTCAATACAAGATATATCATTTCCAATCAACAATATGTCCTCTACATAATGTATTAGAAATATGTCTCAACACTCCCACTTAATTTCTTGCAAATGCAAGCATCTTCATCATCTCCGATGAATTTAAACTCTTTTAACAGTTTCATCATGGTGAAGATTTCAACTCCGCTATGCTTACTTCAACTATTGAAGTTTACATGCCCTTTTAGCACCCTTTGAATTAACAAAACCCTTCGGACCATGTCATGTACATGTCCTAGGTTACCGTTCTATTAGAAGAACCTTGTTTTGTTTATTCAACTACCATATACCAAATTATATGTAGTGGTTGCTACATTAATCCGTAAAGACTATATATCGCTATGAAAGATCAAATCTTGTCATAGTCAACTCCTTGAACATTGTCGTAAACTTCTTTCCGACATGTCGACTATTTCATAGATGTTAAACATCCGTGTCTTATTTTTTTATAGATCCAAACACGACCGATAGGCTTCACGCCTTTCCGGAGGGTCTTCCAAGTTCAGAAACTTGTTTTTCTCGTGTATGGATACTATCACGGATTCTATGACTTCTAGTCATTTTATGGAGTCAGGGCCCATCATCGCTTCTTTGCATGTAGTCGGTTCATCATTATCAAAACAATAACGACTTGCTTATCAAATCTTACTATTTGATTCTTACCGACCCACACGGTTCTATAGGAACTTTAATCTCCGAGATCACACCTTTTTGTAATCACGAGAGCCATGAGCATTGTACGCCATCGACATTCTTTCCGCGCCAAGCTACTACTTAGCACATATAGCTAAGGTTCAACAACCTTATCAAAGTTCTATTGTCCTCCCACTTAACTTTTCACGAACAATTCCTTCTCAAGAATTTTGACGTTCCAAGTAACAAACTCTTTTGTCCTTGGTGTTATGGAGAAATTCCCAACAAATTCTTTGGGATAACCTACAAAGACGTGCTTATCCGACTTTGGTTGTAAACATTTTACTTATGCATAGCATACCAAAATTTAAGAAAAGACAATTCGGGTTTTATTCCAAATCATAACTCATATGGTGTCATTTCAACGGATTACGATGGTGCTCTTTTCAGTGTAAAAGTGGTAGTCTCTAAAGCTTCAATCCTTAAAACATAATGGCAGTTTTATAAATGACACCTTTGATTTTACCATGTCAAACATGGTTTGATTTTATCTCTCGAATATGCCATACTCCTATGGTTTATCGGGAAACACAAATCATGGAACAATTCCTCAAGACTTAGGTGTTTTTGCTAAACATGTAACTCAAATATCTTCCTTTATGATCGAATCATAAACTATTTATTTTCTTGTTACAATGATTTTCCACTTCATCTTGAAAGACTTTGAACAATTTTCAAATGTTTCATACTTCTTCCTTGTTAAGTAAATATACAGATATATTTACTCAAATTCTTGAAGAAAGCATATGAAGCAAAAAGATCCATCGCATATGGCTACACATAATGGACTTATGCACATCAGCATGCACAATTTCCAATAAGCTAGTCATCCGTTCCTCTTTGGCCTATGAACGGAGTTTCAATTATCTCGAGGAAAGTCTCACATGCGTCAATTGATCAAAATCAAGGACTCCAAAATTCCATCAACATGGATTTTCTTCATGTTTTCTTTCAAATATAATTCAAACAGCGATGTCACTTCATAAGTGATCTTTCAATCATTTGTCTTGCGACATTTTAGCAATAGTGTTTATGGATGTGATTTCTCCAACTAGACTTGTAAAAGTTCATCCATCCTTTATGGAATACGGTAATTATTTGAACAGCCATTGTTCTCATAATACCGGAACAAAATAACAATTATTTAAACAAATCTTGAAGGCTTGGTTTGATGACAACGAAAAACACAATAACACTTTATTTGTTTTCGATGAACATCATCACTCATTCTCTTGCTGGTTACTTAGGCCATTGTAGTTCATGAATTGCGTTGTCCTGTATGACACTTCATACCAACCAATTCGTATCCAATACCGGTATCCAATACCTAAGAACCACATTGTTTAACAAGCAAGGAATATAGCCATAACATGTATATCTTCTATATACCTAAGTTGGACATCTCCAACCTTTTATTTTCTGCCAAATATTTTATAGATTCTCTTTCAGCAATTCCTTTTCTTTTAAAAGAATCTATCAACATCAATAGTGGTGTCATTCACATGACACATAGTACAAAGCGTATATAGTCAAATACTAATACCTTTGGACTTGCACTTTGAAGTGGATCACCATCATCAAATGTTTGGCATTCTTTCAAAAATCCATTCTTTAGTAATCTATTAGTGTAGTAAACATTTTACTTACATCTTCTATTCATCCTTATCATGACAACTTTCATGATCAAGCTACTATAGCCTATAAGGAAGAATCGCGAGTATAATATCAGTTCCCAAAACTCTTTTGGTAGATTCGGATGCCTAGCATCTCCATCCTTCACAAATTCTCATACAATATGAGAACATGTATTTTGCTAAATTATACTCTATCATAATGCAACCAAAAACATTGTTTCAGATATCACAATATCTTTCACACATGATGGTTTCTGAAACAATTTCCAGTTCCAATATAATCTTGATATTAAAACAACTTTTGAATATCAATAATCATGGAGGCAAACATGATACTTTAGATACTAACATTGGAATTCTTACTCTTGATTTAATACTACTTATTAAACTTCATGGAGTAAATAGAGTTTGTTGAAAGTTTGCAATAGGACTTATCAACTTTAAATTGACATTCAAAACAATACGATACCAGTTCGTAAAGTAAATATCCAGAATTCTATAGTTCTATTATCTCAAATAAAAACTAAGCATAAGGTAGAAAACGAATGCCAATGACTATAACAAATTATGCAAATTCACTTTGATTTAGTTTATGACAAATTGAGTTTGACTAATCCAAATTAGAAATGAACTCCCACTCAAAAACGACATCCCTCGTGCCTTTTTGGTGATTACATGAACCAAATCCACTACACCAAGTCCGATCATCACGTGAGTCGGTGTAGCTTCAAAGGCGAGCATCAGTATGGTCATCACATCAACTATGTGACTCATGCTTAACCTTTCGGTCCGTGTTCCGAGGCCATGTCTGTACATGCTAGACTCGTCAAGTAAGAACCTTAGTATTCGCGTGTGTAAAACTGTCTTACACCCGTTGCATGGAAGCGTAGAGTTGAGAACACCCGATCATCACGTGATGTCTCGAAACACGATCCATAGAACGATGCATACTTAAGAAAGAACACATTTTATCTTGATATTTAAATGAGGGATCATCTTACAATGCTACAGAAAACGCCAAACTAGTAGTATAAGATGCTAACATCTAATGTGTAAAGTGAGATGATATGGTCCATGCATTTGATCTCTATCACTTGCATCGTGGTATGATCTCTATCATTCCTTTGTGTGTAAGGCCAAGGTCTATGGAAATTGCACGTTGAGTGTGTTTTAAGAGTATCTATCATACATCTACTTACAACAATACCATATCAATACACTAGCCCAGCAACGATCTAAACTAGACACCTCTAATTTATCAATTGCAAGTTTTACGTGGCTTAGGGCTTTCAGAGATAGAACCGTTCTTACCTACGAACATGAACCACAACAAGGATAACCAAGTCATTAGCAACTCGTTGTAAATCAGATATTGACTATAGTAGGAGAGACAGACACCCGCCAGCCACTTATGCAAAACTAGTTGCATGTCAGTCGTGGAACCGGTCTCATGTACGATGACATGTAAGGTTGGTCCAGGCCGCTTCATCCCACTATGCCACCAATATCCAAAATACATATAAGATGCAATAACATGATCATCATCGCCCACATATCATCATATGTCTACTACCCGTGCTAAGCACCTACGCATAGATCAGGCTCTGATACCACTGTTGGGTCCGTAGCATAGAAAACAAAAATTTCCTACGGTGTGAACTACACGCCAAGATCTATCTACTAGGTACAAAGCAACGGGTGGACATACATCCAAATAGAACTTACCCTCGTAGACAACGAGCTTTGTTAACGAGTAGGAACTCGTGATTGATGTAGTCGTACACTTGCCGATCTCAAGATCGTGATGAAGTCCAGCAGGTCCGTCTCCAGCACGTCCATCAGATCCAGCTCCAGCAGCACCAAATCTAGCACCGCAAAGCAGCGGTGCATCCGTGATCGCACACACGTCCGGTACCCCGACAACCTCCGTCCCTCGCTCCAGCAAAGCAGCGGAAGCAGCAACTCCTTTCCAGATAAAGCCACCGAGAACATGTATCTCGCTAATCCGAGACCATGGGGGAATAATACTAGAGGGGGAGAGAGATCCTTCACAAGGAGGTGTGTGAGAGAAGTGAGGAGAGGGGGGGCCTTTTATAGGAGGAGGGGAGGGTACCCCTCCCATGGCCGGCGCCCCATGGAGGTGACCCTTCACCTCCCCCATTCATGTGGTGGTAACCCCCTCCACATAAATTTGCCACGTCACATTCTCCATTAAAGTCTCCACTTTAAATGCATTAAATTTCTCCAAATTTAATGCTCTCTCATTTAATAAAACTCTTTTATTAGTTTTATTCAGAATTTTGTTAATTACTTTAATTAACAAACATTCACATAAAACCCCCTGCAACATTTCAATATTACATGTAGAACCAATTTCAGCAATTTCACCCGAAACAGTTTCGGTGTCTATTGAAATAATTCCAGTGCTTTCTTAAATCTTTATCTGAAACATATTTGCTCCAAATGGTGTCGGTATCCCTTAAGTGTGTCACCCTACGGTTCGCGAATAATGCAGACATGATCGAGACCCCTCTCAGATCAATAATCAGAAGCGGGACCTGAAGATCCATACTGACTCCTACACATTCAACGATGACTTCTGTGATCGTGAGAACCTTTAACGCTAGTAACTAAATCCCTTTGTCCCGCGATATATTACATGTCCGAGATTCGATCATCGGTATCTCCATACCTAGTTTGATCTCACATCGACATGCACTCTTTTCTCGTTCCCGTGATATAACATTCTAGTGATCACATCACTTGCTTGCAAGCTATTTCAATGTGATATCACCTTGAGGGCCCAGAGTATATATATCCGTCATCGGGATGGACAAATCCCACTCTTGATCCATGAGCCTCAACATAACACCTTCGTAGCACTGAACCCACATTTATAGTCACCCTGTTACGATGTGACGTTTGATGTTATCAAGATACTCTTCCGGTGTTAGCAATTAACTTGATCTCATGGTCTAAGGATAAAGATTACTTCGTATGATATTATAGCAATATAAACATAATGACTTTGATCGTAATGCTATACTTCGGATGAATGTTCATCACATCATTCCACCAATGGTATGACCTTGTTATTAACAACATCCAATGTCCATGATCAGGAAACCTTGATCATCCTGTTAATCAACAAGCTAGTCTATAAGAGAGGCATAACTAGGAACCCTTTTTGTTTATTAAACACACATGTATTGATGTTTCTGATCAATACAATTCTAGCATGTAAAATAAACATTTATCATAAACATGGAATAAGATAATAACCACTTTATTATTGCCTCTCGGGCATATTCCCTTCACCATGACATGTTGTTGTGCTGCCTTCGGGATCACAATCATGGAGCGAGACCAACAAGGACTGACACAAGAGATGACACTTCCACCGAGCGCTGCGGAGGGAGGGATGGGAGCCCAATGGAGGACTCCTCGAATATCAGATATAGGATTTATAGGTGTAATGATTTTGCCGCCGGTGCCGACTGGTCGAACAACGATGGCCTACCCCCACCCCGGGGGGGGCAAACACCGAGTGTCAGGTCACTAGAGGAGTACCACCACCGTTTATCAGATATTGAACAATAAAACTTGGTGGATCATTCACCCAAATATTAGATTTGGTTGATCAGCAGATTCCTTTAGCTAGACTGCTAGAGTATGATCTACCACATTTTAATCTCCGGGACAGAAGAAATAATTATTTTTTTCAAAGGAACAAGCTCGAAACAGCCTTTCGGCTTGCTATATTATTATAGCAACACACCATACAGCCAAGAACAATTCCAAAATGAAGACAATGCTAGGGCAACAACAAAGACATGCCCAAAAGAAAGAAAAAGGAAAAATGGAGCCTAGCTGGATCGACTAAGCGACGGGGACCCCCAACCACTGCGCCCTCCAAAGACGTACCACCATGCTCCTAGCATCGAGGCGCCAAGTACCAAGTAGCACCTTCAAGAAGGGAGGCGACATTGATGCCGCTGCTGCCTGGACCAGCGCACTAGTCCTAGGGTTTCTCCCGGTACACCGAAGGAGGTGGAACAGGATTAGCCACGGCACCCTCCAAGAAGGAATGGTGCCAACCGCAGGCGGCACCACGTCGGTGTCGGACGAACCGACTAGGATTTCTCCCGAAACACCCCGTCCACCACCCTCGTACAAAACGTTGCTCAGGATCCCAAGGAGGACGAAGCCTCAACACCACTGAACTCACCGCCTACTAGCATGCGCCACCACAGTCAGGAAGTCCCCATTGTCGTCTCCCCGAAGCAACCGCCACGAGGCATGCGAGACGGGGCAAAAAGCACGACTTGACTCAGGGGCAGCAACACCATGGCCGTGCGAGAGGGAATAACCTCCACCGCCGCGGGCAGTAGTCTACCGAACACGGCAGGGGCGCACCAGTCCCGGGAGGGTCCGGCCGGGCCCCAGATGGGCACGTAACCGCCGTCGCATTGCAACAGGCCGACCGCCGGTGTCGCCATCCCCAACCTCAAACTTCACCTGCACCACCTTCTCCAGAGAGCCCCACAGGCAAACAGGTCGGCCTGCCGCCCCCAAATGGGTCCCGTAGGGCCAAGATCTGTGGCGAGTGGGCACTGCCCTGCCAACCCTGCGTCACCCCGCCATCACCGTAGCTCCGGCACTGGCGTGGCATCGTTAAAACTCGGCCGCATGCCGAACCTGTGCCTCTCGACCAGCACCGCCGCAGGCCTCCACACCGCGCGCGGGTCGACTCAGATCTGCATGGGAGAGGAGGAGCACCTGCCTCCACCGGCTGCAGCAGCCTCCACCGGCTGCAGCAGCCTCCAATCTCACCCAGTACCGCCGCCTCCATCTGTGGTAGGCCTCTCCAGCGCCGGCCGCCGCCACGCCGGACCACGCCAGCCACCGCCGAAGAAGGCCACGCGCCGATGAGCCCCCTCCCGCGCAGATCCCTTGAAGAAGCTGGCCGCCACACGCGTCGCCCACGCAAGGTAGGCGCGAGTGCCGCCGCTCTCCGCTGCCTCCACCACGAGGGACCACCACCGCCACGGCACGCTGGCCAACCGCGCAGGAAAAAGGCGGCCCGTCGCTGCAGTCCTGCCGTCAGATTGGGGTTGCCCGCGCCATCCTCCCTAGCGAGCAGGCACCTGGGAGATCCGTCGCCGCCGGCAACGCACGGGCTTTGGGAGGGGGGCCGGAGGCGGGGATGCTAGGGTTTGCCCCTGGCCGACCGCGGGGCGACCAAAGGAACAAGCTTGTATAGCAAATTAGCAATGTCCCGATTGCTCGTAGCTATGAACTCCCCGAGGCAATTTCGAATGACTACGCCAGTGGCTCCACTTCTGCTCATAGTTAAAGGCAGCATCAATGTTTACTGAAACAAATTTTTCCGGCGCTTTTTTGCCAAGAACTAGTCTAGGTTGGCAGCTGATTTATTTGATTCAACAGCGAAATTACAGTACATTTATTTCACCCGGGCGGCCTCCGAAGCACAAAGGAATGGGTCAGCAGCACCATGGCGCACACAGTTCATCTCCGCGCCAATGCCTTGGCAATGGACACGTACCGCTCCTTCCTCGTCGCCATATCTGCGCGCAGCGCCTCCCTGTCCGGCAGGCACAGCCTCACGGTCTCGTCCGCCGTGTACTCCCTGGCCCACCGGCACAGCGCCGGGTGCTCGTCTTCGGCGAGCAGGCACACCCCAGCGATCTCCTCGAACACCCCCAGCCAGTGCGCGATCCCGCTGGCGGCCACGTCGAGGAAGCCGACGCGGTCGCCTCCGAAGAACCTCCTCCCGGCGAGCTGTGCCTCCACGAGCGCCAGGTTCGCCTTCGCCTCCCTCGCCGCCGCCTCCCGCGCCTCGCCGTCGGCCCACAGCGCCACCCACATAGACCTCCAGCACTGCGCACGGTCAAGCCCGTCCATCACTGGATTATTAATCAATCAAGCGGGCGGTGCGTAATAATCCGATAACTTACCTTTTCGGTGATGAAGCGGGCCCAGAAGCGGGCGGTGGCCCTGTCGAGCGGGTCGGCCGGCAGGAGCGCGTGCCCCAGGACGAACACCTCGTCGATGTACTCGACGATGACGAGCGACTCGCAGAGGGCCGGCCGCCGGTCGCCGTGGAAGAGCACGGGCACCTTCTTGTGGACGGGGTTATGCTCCAGCAGCAGGTCGCTCTTGTTACCGCCGAGGTCCTCCTGGATGAACTCGTAGGGGACGCCCTTCAGCCGCAGGGCCACCTCCGCGCGGTGGACCATCGGGCTGCTGAAGGAGCCGATGAGCTTCACCGCCTCAGACATCGTATCGTAGGTTCCTTCGAGAGCTAAGCTCCGGCCTGAGCTGGACTGAATATATGACACTAGTGTTCTTCCGTTTGTAGTGAATCGCTGACGGGACTCGTACAATGACAGAAACGTTAAACAATCGTCGGGTCGCCACGTCGAGATCGTATAGCCATCGGTAGCATCTCCAAGTTGAGGTTTTTGACGAAGAGGACACTCAGCTTCGGATAGCAACCACGTGAGTCGGACAAGGTTGCCTAAGAAAGCACTGACGGCATCCTCCGGCCGGCGTAGCCATTTTTCTTCAAGCCGGCAGTTGGCCCCGGCGACATTCTTTAGCCAAACTTGCCATCTCAACTTTGGTGCCACCGATTTATCTGGCGTTGACAAGAATTACTCCCTTCAATCTATATTATTATTCGCAATTTTGTCTAGATTCGGATATATCTAGACTAGATACATCCGAATCTAGATAAAGTTAAGAACAATAATATAGACAGGAGAGAGTACTATTTTTTCTAAATATAAAAAGTTTTATGGTAGGCTAAAATAACCTACGGAGTATCAAACAGACAGCGCATAAGTACATAGCAATCCACTGCACATAGTGCACCAGGAAGACCTGATACACGATAACAGTTCAGCCAACCAAATTGCCTTCCTAGTGGCGCACCCAAAACAAGCCCTCTTCATCAGCAGTCAAGACACAAAACCAAGATATTCTTGCTATACCAATACGAAATCATATTACCCGAAAAAAAAATGCGAAATCATATAACAGGAAAATTGCTCCAATCTAAACCCACTTTATAACATACACACCCGACACTTACTCAACACCATTGATACCATAAAAACATGCGCGGCAACAAACGCACGCACGTGCACAATCCCTGGATCCGAAGGGACTGTCTCTATGGTGAGCCATCTTCATATTTTTTTGATGCCTTGTAGCGAATGAAAGTAAAATTAACTAGTCTTTTCGGTCCATATTATTATTATCAATTTTATCTAGATATGAATGCATCTGGTCTAAATTTTTAACTAGGTATGTCCGAATCTAAATAAAGTTGAGAACAATAATATGGGTCGGAGGGAGTAGGATAGCTACCTATCATCCTTTCTGCTGGAGATCCTTTGGCGTGATGTCATCTGAGATAATTGAGACTGGTCATAGTGGTTGTATCATACTACTAGTATCATTCATACGATACTAGTGCATGATATTATCTTTATAGTGCACGATACTATATGGTAGTATCATAGTAATACTATATTTAACGATTTATAGAATCTAAATGTAAAATTATGTACAAGATTTATTTGCATTAGGATTTCTAGTTTACATGTTATGATACGGTATCTACCTATGATACTCTAACCATCTCTTTTTTCAATAATTATTGTGGTACGTCAGATATTTGCCAACATGGCATGCATGATACTAGTTATGATACTTCCACTAGGACTAGCCTGAGTGATGGAAGGTGCATAACCACTTTGGGAGCTTGCTCATCTTAACAAAACCCTTGAGTATTAGGTGAGACTAGACCCAATGGGAGTATCATAGGTGGTATCATCATGCATGGAAAATACTTAAGTGTCATTGCAATTAATAATGAAAAGATTGTGTTGATATCATAGGTAGATACAGTATCATAGCACGTAGAACTAGAAAAACTAATACCAAATAAATCTTGTACACAATTTTATATTGAGATTCGATAAAACAATAAATACAGTAGGATTATGGTACTACTACATGATACTATGCATTGTGGAGATGGTATCATATACTAGTACCATTGTAACATCCCAGGTTTCTCTTATGCCTGGCGATGCTACCACACTATCTAAACAACACCAAGTATAGGAAAAAATATAAATTTGGGTAGCACCTTCTTTGTTTATAAGGACATCCACGACATGCAATTTAAAGATATTAATCATATGTCATCAATATGGTTCACAATTCAGCTAGAAGATATAGAATATATAGAGACAACGATCCGAGCGACCAAAAGCTCACACTGAGATAATACTAGAATACAAAAACAAGACTAGGACTAGATGATTGTTCTCTAAGCATTGTCTATAGTATGTGATCAAGTGATGTGGTAGGTGTACTACGCCCATCTCTCATGCATATGCCGCTTACTTAGTACCTGAAAACCAAATGAAACGCAAGAGTGAGTACGGAAATACTCAGCAAATACAATTAGAACCATAAGAACAATGCGAACAGTTAACCATGAAAGCATACTGATGACCTCATTGTAAACATAAAAACCGAAACCAAATATCTAGATATGTCGCCCAGACTAGCCCACCAGCCAACAGTACTCACCGAACTTGATTCGGAACTGGCCGCTCAGAACAGTCTCTCACCGGACTAACATGAAAAGAATAGCCATCGGACTAGCCCGCAAGCAAACAGTTCTCACCGAACTTTATCGGAGTAGCCGCTTGGAACGGTTTCTCACCGAAATTAGCTCGGAAAATAAGAAACACAATATGGCTGAATATAAAGAGATGAATCGAAGCGAAAGAACCAAAACAAGTCTGAATTAAACCAAATAGGATACACGAATCTAAATCAGATGATAGCAAACAATCACACAATCACGTCATGAACAAACATATAGAACAGGGGTTCGTCATGCACTTACCTTAATCATGACGTTCAACGGAAGAATTTATATCGACACCCGAAATCCTCACACCTGTGGATGAAACCACGTTGAGAAATTCTACACCACGATAAGTAACAGCAATACTTCTAAATTGTACCTAGCAACTTGTTCAACTGAAACGTACTCTTAGTTAGATAAAGTAATTTTAACGTACATAGTCCTCGGAGAAAAGCACTACTGCTAAGTGGAGGCAAATGCTACCGAATATGCCTGTCAACAGCCTAAGTAGATTAAAGATGAGACAACCATCGGAAGGCATCATGTGCAAATATACCATGATCAAATAGAGATAAAATTATTAGAACTAGCTAGCAGCACTAGGTATTCAGATTCGTACAAGACATACCAACACGATTTAGTAGACCTATTCTCCTCTTACACGGAACAAATTTCTTTGATTAGAATATTATAACTCTCATCCAATTGTAGATCGATCTGCCCATACACAAAACCAGAGAGCTGAATCAAGACCACGTACATGTCCGGACTACTTAATCTCTAGCTGGAAAGAAAAACTGTAGGAACGAATCTACTGGCAAGGAAAAAAACAAATCAATTGAAGTAGGAACAGCACCTCTGCGGTGGACTTCAGGATGGTGATGCGGGGACTCGGGCGAGGCTTCGTTCAGCAGTCTGATATTCCTACTTGAATGGAGATTGGCGACTTGATGCGGCAGCGGCAGTGGATGGTGTGGAGGCGGCCTTGGCGGCGGCTGACCTATGGCAGGGACTAGGTCAGGGGCGTTTGGTGAGAATAGGAGCCGGCTGGGTTGGGCTTTATAATTATTTGTCTTTTTTTATATTCCAGTCCAAATAGGTTTTTAGTTTACACGCTAAGGAGAAACTTAAACAGGGTATTTGTACATGGTCTAATATCTACTCATGGCTCAGGGTTTAGAAAAAGTTTAACCGGGTCAACTGCCTTTTTTTGTCAAAAATACACTTTAGAAAATCCAAGGTATTACAATAATATACATGATACTACTGTATGATATTCCCCATAGAGAGCTTTGGCATGGTCCCAATCTCAATTATCCAATCCTCGGTGTGAGAGAAACTAAAAAGCTCTAGGTTCTGTAGACGAGGAAAACCCCGCGCAGAGCATGTCATGGTCCGGCCGTTGTGCCCTTCCAGCTTAAGCACCACAAGACACCGAAGCTTCTCCAACACCGGCATTGGTTCGTCTTTAAATGAATCAGCATACAGACTGAAACTTCGTATACTTTGTGGGAAGTGATGGCTCTCAGGCAATTTATCAAATGCACTCAATTAATAGTGCTCCGTGTTGGCAATCCTACAAGGTTGTCGAAGCTGCTATGAGTAGTGCTCCGTGTTGCTTATGAGTAGTGCTCCGTGTTGCTACCAGCGAGGTCGGTGATGCTACGCGCCAGTGGTGATCCTACATGTTTTTCACCCATCGCACAAATATAGTATATTGCAACGATGCTACAATAACAGAAAAAATTACTATGAGGTTTTCGCCAAGATCCACGGATCTTTTTGTTTGTTTGTAGTCAAACCTTTTTCTATAATGGAATAAAGCAAGAAGATTTTTTAGTACAATTGAACAGAATCGGGATTGAAAGCCAAAGCCAGTATGCTCATATGCTGGTCCAAGGAGGAGGTGAGAGCATCTCCACTCGTCCCCCCAATACAGCGTCCAGTGCGGCTCGATTTGGGTTGTATGGAGGGGGGGGGGGGGGGGGCGCTGGCTCCCAGTTGTACGCCCGTAAAATCATGAAATTTATTATTTTGTGATTTTTTTTACTTGCTCGAAAAATGAAACTAGTTGTAATCCTGCCTAGTTTTATAGTACACGGCTTTGGGGTCGTCGTCATCATCGTTGCTTGGCACGTGCGACAGGAACCTGCGTCCTTCCGCGGTTTGATGTGGGTAGTGAAGACCGTCGATCAGTGCAGGCTGAGGGAACCGGCGGCCACAGCTGCTGCAGCAGCCCTCCGTCTCATCCTCCGCGTGGTACAAGGAGGCGCGCATAGCCGCATGCTGCCCCGAGAACTCCTCCATATCGCCCGATGCGTCAAAGCTGGCGCGTGGCCATACCAGATTCGAGGCACATCACACGGCCTCGGAGGCGACCGCCCAAGATGGGTGTCGGTTAACGCCGCCACCCATTTCCACTGCACACTTTTACTTGACTTCAAGGGTGGCTTAAAGTGTGGGTACCACAGGCGAGGATGGTCTCCATCGGCGATGAGGCACATCACACCGGCGAGATTCCGGTTCGCCGATCACAGCCGCCGGCCGGCTTCGTTGTAGTTCACCAGAGGTGGGCCGTCACCCTCGTACCTGGCGAGCTCTCTTTTCCGCTGATTAGCGAAGAAGGCGGTCCAGGTCGCGGTGTTGTCGGGGCACCAATTAGGATCCATCCACTGCTCCGGCATGAGCTCGAGGTAGTAGTGGCTCGTGATGGCCAGCCGGCGAGCGGAACCGCGAGGCAAGGGAGGGACATGCACCCCTCCACCGTTTAGCATCCAGTCAGGTGGCAGCCGGTAGCCCGACGGACATGGGTAGCTGGAGGCGCACATCACCTCCGTCTCCTCGAGGGTGATATAGGACCAGTGTGGGGTGTCAATGGCGAGAGCGGTGTGGATCTATGGATGGCAATGGCGGCTACCCTACATATAGCGAGAAAGGACGGAAAACCTAGACAGGAAGAGTTGAAAAGGGCGGGAACGAAAGGGCACGCCGCCGCGTGGCCAGACGACGGGACCCGTCTGCTCTGGAAACGAAGAACCTATCTCAGTGCCAGGGCTGGCCCGCGTCATTTTTAGATCCATCTGGCGCCCCCGCTAGACCTCGTGTGGGTTGGGTTCGGTCTAGGGGCGCCAGATAACAAAACGGGTTGCGCTGGCACCAAAAAAGAATTGGGGGTGGGATGGGCATGATTTTCTGTGCGAGCACCCTGATACCCCTTTAGGGGGGCTTTAGGGACCCCGAGTGTAGATGTTCTGAGGGATGAGGAAATATCCCAGGGGACGCGGAGTCGCTACCACTCTGTGCACCCCTCCCGCGTGTAGTGGACCGGCCCAATAAGGGTCTAACCGGTGTTTCTTTCATGCTTATTTCTGTTTCTTTTTCCTACGTTTCTTCTTCTTTTTCTATTTCTTTTTTTAAAATAAAACATTTTGTGAATTTCAAAAAAAATCCCAATATTTTTAAAATTTGAACATTTTTCAAATTCAAACTTTTTTAATCCGAACATTTCTTGAATCCGAAATTTTCCAAATTCCATTGAATTTGGAATTAGGACATTTTTGTATTCGGTTATTTCCAAATTCGAATGCGTTTCAAATTCAAATAAAATTCAAGTTTAAACATTCCTCAACTTCGAAAGTTTTAAAATCATGACATTTTTATTGATGTAAAAACAGAAAAGGGAAAATATAAAAGACAAAGACACAAGTAGGAGTACTTTTATTGGAAATAAATCCTATTAGACCGGGTCTACTGATAGACCTCTCCTATGCCCGACACATATCTGTCTTTTCAGTTTTCTAGTTTTTTTTAATTAGCCATTTTTCTAGGCACTATTTATGGAATTGGGTCTATCCTTTAGGAACCTTTTTGTTGGGTCGCATTCGTAGCGGTCATGAGGGAATCTCTTCAGGCGGGAGCGACCGGAGTGTTGTATTACTTGTATAGCATCTCCCGTGATGGGCTGGAACCAAATGGGCTGGGAAGATAAGACACAAAGTGGTAGATGTGTCATTTCGCGCGGAGCAATAAAGGGATAATAAGTGATTTAATTTTGAAAACTTGGGATTGTGAAATCGGGGAAGGTGGGAACCGAGACCGCTGGTGATTCGGCTGCCTCATAGTGTAATTCCTTCCTAATTTCTATCTATTTATTTCGAGATCGAGTTGGGGTTGTAGATCCATCACAAACGCATCCCAATTCCAACTCCAATCTATTCGATTCGGTTCGATTTTTATCGCCGGCGTGGATCGGCGGCGGAGCACCGGATGGCGGTGGAGCACTACCGCAACCGCGTCCTTTTCGTGGTGGATTACGAGAGAGACGGTTACCTGCTGTTCAAGGTTAACCTGAAGGATCTCTTCTCGGAAGACCACACTACAGTGCCGCCGCCGCCGACGGAGATGGAGGTGTTGCCTCTCCCGGGTGCTCCCGTCGCTTCGTTCCAGGATCCCGAAGCGCCCCGCGGGAACATCGCTTTCGCCGTGTCCGGCACCACCATCGTCGGCCTCGGCATGAAGCGCACCTTCACCTACGACACCAGTTCGAAGGCTGCCAAGTCTGGTCCCACGACCGGCGGCGTCAAGTACGGCGCTTTACTCATCCCCGTCGGCGCCGACATCTACGCGCTGAGCATGTACCCGCACCTTTGCCCGGAAACACGAGCGCGGCCCCACTTGGAGGCCATGAGCCCCCGGGAGCCTGTCGTGGCGTGGCGCGCCCTCCCGGAGCCGCCGTCGGAAGTGCAGCGAGTGAACCCGGACCTGATCGGCATCAAGCGTGTCTGCCAGGTGACGGCCTGCTTCACCATGTGCCGGCGGCTGTGGCTGTCTCTGCGGGGGCTCGGCACCTACTCCCTGGACACGGCGGGGCCGCGGCGCACCTGGCGGAAAGAGGGGGAGTGGGAGCTGCCGGTGGAAGGGTGCGCGGCGGTGTACGTCCCGGAGCTGGGGTTCTGCCCCGACCGGCGGTGCCTGTGCGCCTGCGACATGGACGCCCGGCCGCCGGTGGTGACGGAGGCGTGGGAGGAGACGTGGCCGTGGGAGTGCTTCGAGATGGGCTACGGGATCTCTGCCACAGGCAGCCTCGTCTACCTGGGCAATGGCAGGCTCTGCATCACCAGGCTCGTCGACATCAAAGCTGGCCGTGTCACCACCACAAGTGCGCTCTGCGTGTGCAGGCAGTCCAGCTCCAGCTCCACAGCGAGCTCCAGGGAGTCCAAATGGTGAAGCGAAGGATTCGCTGTTACACTTTGCCCAAGTATGCTAGAAGGGGCTACGCGCTACAGCCCACACCTTGATCCATCCAATACATTAGTTGACTGTCAGTCATGCAAGGCAGGCTATTGCAGAAGTCAGAGAGAGACGGGTGTACGACAATCGGAAAGCGCGATTGTTCTTCACAATGATGCGAAAGCGCGAAGAGTGGAGAGAAAAACAAGGGACAGTTCTTTACATTTGTGCTGGTCTCGCTTCAATGTACTAGGAGACGGTAGCCGCCGGAAACATATGACTAGCTAGCGAAAAGACTCCGGGCCGGCAGCTAGCTTTCGGCGGTATAATAACATGGACTCACAAATCACATCGCCAAGCTTCGATGCGAGCGAAGCGAAGCTACCAAGAAAATTCTGGCACGAGTACTGTAGTAGTAGTATATATCAGTGGAGGCCGGCGGGGCGGTTGGAGAAATCAATCAGGAAGAACCCCCAAATTAAGATGACTGAAGCGGCGGTCAAGCTCATCGGCACTTCCAGCAGCCCGGCGGTGCACCGCGCGGAGGTGGCCCTGCGGCTGAAGGGCGTCCCCTACGAGCTCATCCAGGAAGACCTGGGCAACAAGAGCCCGCTCCTGCTGGAGCACAACCCCGTCCACCACAAGGTGCCCGCGCTCCTCCACGGCGACCAGTGTTGAATAAATTCAGTAGCCGTTAGACCGTAGTTTCAGAGTTTCAGACTGAGGGGTTGAGTTGTTTTTTCAGTTAGCTATTTTGTAGCTCGGCGCTGACACGGTATGTGCGCAGGCCCTGGTTGTTAGGATCGTCGTGGGCTCGATCCGAGATGTGGGATGGCACGTCTCTTGTAAGAATCGTGGCGAGAGTCACGGCACGTTTACCTTTTCCTCTGAATAAAAGGAGAAAGAAGAAAAGCAGCAAGTATCTCTCGCTCTCTTTTCTGTCGATCGATCGTGTGTGGTTGTAGGTTGAGAGCTGACAAGTGGTATCAGAGCCACATCAGGGGATGCCGAAGGATGGAGGAGATCCGTCCAAGAAGCCTGGCGAGCAGCAGGATGAGGACGCGAACAAGCTCGGACTCGGATCGCCATCGGCATCGTCACGCGCGCTCACCGCCCCACGGGCTGGGCGCGATGCGGCAGGGATCGCGGGCACAATGTGGCCGACCCTGACGCGCACCAACTACAACACCTGGTCGCTGCTGATGAAGGTGATCCTGCAGGCCCGGCGCCTGTGGGATGTCATCGAGACTGGAGGAGAGGAGTACGAGGATGACCGTGCGGCCATGGAGGGAATCCTCCGCTCAGTACCAGCGGAGATGATCCCCACGCTCGCCGTCAAGAAGACGGCGAAGGAGGCCTGGGACGCAATCAAGACGATTCGCGTCGGGGCCGAACGTGTGCGCGAGTCGAAGGCGCAGATCCTGCGCGGGCAGTACGAGGAGATTCGCTTCAAAGCGGGTGAGTCTGTCGATGATTTTGGGTTGCGGCTGCAGGAACTAGTCCACCAGATGGAGGTTCTCGGCGATCCAGTCGACGACAAGAAGGTGATCCTCAAGTTCCTCCGTGTCGTCCCCAAGAAGTACAAACAAATGGCACGGTCGATTGAGAGTCTCCATGATCTCAAGACCATGTCCATTGAGGAACTCACTGGCCGGCTCAAGGTCTGTGAGGAAGACGACGACGAGGACGAGCCCGCAGGAGCACGTGGTGGCGGGCAGCTGCTGCTCACTGAGGAGCAGTGGCGTGCACGCATGAAGGGCCAGGAGAGCGGCGGCTCCTCTGGCGGAGGCGGTGGCAAGAACCGTCGCAACAAGGGTCGCGACACGCGCGATAAGAGACAGACTGGCAACAATGTCGGTGGAGCCGCCCGCGACGACGAGTGCCGCTACTGCGGCAAGCTCGGGCACTGGGCGCGTGATTGCCGCAAGAAGAAGAGGGAGGAGGCCCACCTGGTGCAGGAGGGCGAGGAGGAAGGGCAGCAGGCGCTACTGATGGCGCAACTGTGCCCTGCCATCAGTGAGCCTGAGCACATCGGTGGGCGCATTTTCCTCAACGAGGAGCGGGCAAAGGTTCGGCTCGGTGACGAGCGCGAGCCGGTGGACGTCTCCTGGTACCTCGACAGCGGCGCGTCAAATCACATGACGGGCAGCCGCTCTGTCTTCTCCGACCTGGACACCAAGATCACAGGCTCCGTGCGTTTTGGCGACAACTCCATCGTCGACATCTGCGGCGGGGGCACCATGGTGATCCTAGTGCGCGGTGATGAGCACCGTGCGCTGACGGATGTGTATTACATCCCCAAGCTGAAGACCAGCATCGTGAGCTTGGGCCAGCTCAACGAGAACGGGTGCCCGTCGGCGATCCGCAACGGCTTCATGACGGTCTGGGACCGTAGCAACCGGCTCCTCGCTAAGGTACCTCGCTCGCCAAACCGATTGTATAAAGTTGCCCTCCACATCGCACACCGCAGCGGTTCTCTCGCCGCAGCACCGACACGGCGTGGGTGTGGCATGAGCGGCTCGCACATCAGAACTTCGGTGCCCTCCGCACGATGTCACGGCAGGGGCTCGTCCGCGGCATGCCTCAGATTGATCATGCCGATCAAATCTGTGACGCATGTCTGGCGGGAAAGCAGCGTCGGGCACCGTTTCCGCAGGTCGCCAAGTTCAGGGCTACAGAGCGCCTAGAGCTGGTCCATACGGATTTGTGCGGGCCCATAACGCCACCGACGCCCGGCGGCAAGAGGTATTTCTTGCTGATGGTCGATGACTTCAGCCGTTTCATGTGGCTGGTCTTGCTCACCACCAAGGACGAAGCAGAGGTCGCCATTCATCGCGTCAAGGCCGGCGCCGAGGTGCAGAGCGGTTGCACGCTGTGGACGCTGCGTACCGATCGTGGCGGGGAATTCACGTCGCGCTCCTTGGAGGATTTCTGTGCCGACAATGGAGTGCAGCGGCACTTGACCGCGCCGTACTCGCCGCAGCAAAAACGGCATGGTCGAGCGGCGAAATCAAACCGTGGTGGCGGCGGCGCACAGCATGCTCAAGGGTCGTGGTGTCCCAAGCGCGTTCTGGGGGGAGGTGGTGACGACGGCGGTGTACCTGCTGAATCGTTCCTCCACGCGTGCTGTCGAGAACGCCACCCCGTACGAGCGTTGGCACGGCACGGCACCAGATCTTCATCACCTGTGTGTCTTCGGATGTATAGTACACGTCAAGACATCAAGACCACACCTCAAGAAACTTAAGGACCGAAGCACCAAGATGGTGATGCTAGGCTACGAGCCTGGCACCAAACCTACAAGGTGTTCGATCCACTCACACAGCGCGTCCATGTGACACGAGACGCTGTGTTCGATGAGGCGGCAAGATGGATCTGGGAGATGGATGGAGTGGCCACGCTGCGAGGGGACTTCGAGATCGAGTACACTCCGCCCGTGCAGAGCCACATGGGTGGAACTCGCTGCCGTGACGCCGCCCCTGTCACGCCAGAGCGCGGCGAGAGCGTGCACGACACGCCACCAACCTCGCCAGAGCACGCCCGCCAGACGCGACGGCGCTGGATGATCTGAACGTCGGCATTATTAGCGCGCGGCCGAGGTCGAGTTCGTGATGCCCCCGTCCTCGCCCACGCCGTCAGCAGAAGAGCGAGACCCAAATGTGCGCCGATACAGGACTGTGCAGAACATCGACGAGACACTCGAGCAAGAGTTGCATCTCACCGAGGGGGAGGAGCCGGCCACTCTCTCGGAAGCGCAGGCCGACGCTGCCTGGCGCGCTGCCATGGAGGAAGAGATGGCCGCCATCATGGAAAATGACACTTGGGAGCTCTGTAGCTTGCCAAGTGGTCATCGTCCTATTGGCCTGAAGTGGGTCTACAAACTGAAAAAGAACCCAGCTGGCGCCGTGGTGCGGCACAAGGCGAGGCTTGTCGCAAAGGGCTATGCTCAGCGCGCCGGCATTGACTTCGATGAGGTTTTTGCACCGATAGCTCGTCTCGATTCAGTGCGTCTCCTTCTCGCCGTCGCGGCACACCAGAAGTGGGAAGTCCATCATCTCGACGTCAAGTCGGCTTTTCTGAACGGTGAACTGACAGAGGAGGTGTTTGTGTCCCAGCCACCTGGTTTCATTGCCAGAGGCCAAGAGGGGAAGGTGCTTCGTCTGAAGAAAGCACTCTATGGACTTCGTCAGGCTCCGCGCGCATGGAACGCTAAGTTGGACAGTTCACTACTGTCACTTGGTTTCAGTAGGAGCAGCTCGGAGCACGCAGTGTACACTCGCGGAAAGGGCAAGTCAAGGTTGTTGCTGGGGGTATATGTGGACGATCTTGTCGTCACGGGAGAGGATCAGCAGGAGATTGCAAGATTCAAGGAACAGATGAAGAATCTGTTCAAAATGAGCGATCTCGGGATGCTCACTTACTATCTTGGAATTGAGGTAACCCAGAGCACCGGAAAAATCACGCTGTGTCAATCAGCATATGCAGGCAAGCTCCTCGAGAAAGCAGGGCTGATCGACTGCACTCCTTCTCATGTTCCAATGGAAGCAAGGCTGAAGCTGCGCAAGAACAGCAGCGGTGAACCGGTGGACGCCACAATGTACAGATCTTTGGTTGGAGGCCTGCGCTATCTTGTGCACTCCAGGCCGGACATCGCTTTTGCAGTGGGATTCGTCAGCAGGTTCATGGAGAAGCCAACCACTGAGCATCTTGTCGCTGTCAAGCAGCTGCTCCGCTACATTGCTGGCACTCGTTCGTTTGGCTGTGTTTTCACAAGTAGCAGCGAATTTGAGCTGGTTGGATACAGTGATGCAGACTTGGCAGGCGATCCGGATGACAGGAAGAGCACAACTGGGAGCCTTTTCATGATCGGAGGCAGCCCTGTGACATGGCAATCACAGAAACAGAAAGCTGTGGCTCTTTCATCATGCGAAGCAGAATATATGGCGGCAACTGCAGCTGCTTGTCAGGCGGTGTGGCTGCAGCGCCTTCTCAGAGATCTGCTCGAGCGGGAGGTCCAGGCAGTTACAATCCTCATGGATAATCAGAGTGCGATCCAGCTGACGAGGAATCCTGTATTCCACGATCGTACTAAGCATATTGACACTCGTTTTCATTACATCAGAGAATGTGTGGAACACGGGAAGGTCGTCGTCAACCACATTGGCACCACTGATCAACTCGCCGATATCTTGACGAAGTCACTAGGGCGTTCTCGCTTCCAAGAGCTTCGTGCACGGATCGGCGTCGTCAACATTACCGGCTTCTGAACTTAGGGGGAGATTTGTTGAATAAATTCAGTAGTCATTAGACTGTAGTTTCAGAGTTTCAGACTGAGGTGTCGAGTTGTTTTTTCAGTTAGCTATTTTGTAGCTGGGCGCTGACGCGGTATGTGCGTAGACCCTGGTTGTTAGGATCGTCGTGGGCTCGATCCGAGATGTGGGATGGCACGTCTCTGTAAGCATCGTGGCGAGACTCACGGCACGTTTACCTTTTCCTCTGAATAAAAGGAGAAAGAAGAAAAGCAGCAAGCTGTACGCTGCACCAAAACATCTGAGTGTTCATCGTCTATCTCTCGCTCTCTTTTCTGTTCGATCGATCGTGTGTGGTCGTAGGTTGAGAGCTGACAACCAGCGACCGGCGCTCTGCGAGTCGCTCGTCATCGTGGAGTACATCGACGAGGCGTTCCCGCAGGCGCCGGCCCTCCTGCCGCAGCACCCGCTCGACCGGGCGGCCGCACGCTTCTGGGCGCGCTTCATCGACGACAGGTGCGGGCAGTGCACGTGGGTGGCGCTGTGGGCGGAGGACGGCGAGGCGCGGGAGGCGGCGGCGAGGGAGGCCAGGGAGAACCTGACGCTCCTGGAGGCGCAGCTCGGCGGGAAGAGGTTCTTCGGCGGCGACCGCGTGGGGTTCCTGGACATCGCCGCCTGCGCGTTCGCGCACTGGCTGGGCGTGTTCGAGGAGATCGCGGGGGTGTGCCTGCTGGCCGCGGACGAGCACCCGGCGCTGTGCGCGTGGGCGAGGGAGTACGTCGCGGACGAGGCCGTGGGGCGGTGCCTGCCCGACAGGGAGGCGCTCCTGGCGGCGCTAACGCGGAGGAAGCCGACGTACGTGGCCACCGCCAGGGCTATGGCGCAGAAATAAGTTGCCAGAACACGCGCGTGGTTCCGCGCATGGATTCCACGCGATCGTCCTCTGCTCCCGCGATCCGTCTCGCTCTGTTTGGTTTGAACTGCGCGCTCAAATAGATGAATTGGGGGTGACATTTTCATTCAAAGAATCGAGTAGACAACGGTCTACAAGATTGACTACAGCTGATGCGTAATGTGTTGACGCGCTTGGAGACAACCCTTTGGTACTTCCTGAATCCTGATTGATGTCTCCAAGCTAGCTCCGACCTGTCTTTGCAGAGGATTATTTGGCTCCCCTGAATTCCATTCGCCGCTAGTACAGTCACGCAGGACTAATATAATGGCTGCCCTTTTTTTAAGACAAGTAGCATATATTAATATCTCGAAGATACCGTTTACACACAACCTCCACGACACCGTATTATCCTAACGGCATTACGGATGCGCAAAAAAAAAGATTAGTCGGCTCCTGCTATAATGATCTATTCCTTTAAACTTAAACAACAGTACTAACACCACCAGGACAGCACTAAAAGTTCAACTTCTCCAAAAACGACGCCTCCAAAAAGATAATAGTGCACAAGCGTTGTCGTCATCCGATCGTAGATCTTAGGTTTTCACCCTGAAAAAAGTTCTCATCTCAAAACAATGCCTTCAACAAAGACATTATCAGACACAACCAATTAAAGTCAGATCTTGAATTTTTACTCTGAAAGTTAAGACTTTGAACTTTTCCTGTGCAGTCACCCTACTCGCAACTCCAAGTCACAAGTCACTAATCCAATTCCTCGTAGCCATCCGGACTCAAGTCACCATCAACAGACCTTAGAGAATCTCCACTCGGGGTCCTCAAAGCCCCCTCCAAAGGCTTATGAGGGCCGCCCATGCGCGCACCATGCCCTCATTTCAGAATTTCATGCTGCCCAATTATTTAGCCGGCAGTCCCAGGCGAAACCCAATGTACAGGGAGGCGAGCGGGGCGCCGGCGCGTCGAGAAAACGGTGCGGGGGCCAGCCTTGTCGGTGAAAAACGACCAGAAAACTTGTCCTTTACCCTTTCGAACCCCCCGACCCTCCCGGCAGCCGCCGCCACCACCCCTACTCTGTCGTCGGGAACCCGCCTCCGGTAGCACTCCCCACCGCCAAAAAAAACCATGCCGCCTCTTACTCCGCCGTCCTTGCGTCCAACCGCCGGCCGGCGAACCTATGCTCCCACCTAACTTCCTCCCCGCACACAAGGTGTTCGATCATTTGCCAAGGCGATGGACTCGGACGACGAGGAGGTCATGACCGCTCTGATGGATGAGGAGGTCGCTGCGATGAATGCAGCGGCGGCCGGTGTCGTCGGATTGATGACAAGTACGCCATGAGGGGGACCTCGAGGCGTGCGGAAGAGAGGGGTGTGAGATGTACGGTATTCCGGGACGGTAAGCACACAAGTTTACCCAGGTTCGAATCCGCCGACTTTGGACGGATCCTACTCCTGCTAGCAATCTAGTAATATGGCAGAGCCGGAATATGGGTTACAAGGATTTCGCCTGTGCTAGTCTTCTAGGCCTTCCCGTAGCCGACTACGACTAAGAGTTGGTTACAGAGTACATCTTGAACTACAAGTAATATTATTCCTAAGTCGGTAAGTCTTCTGGGCCTTCCCGTAGCCGGATTGAACTCTGTCTTTCTCCCTGACTAGGCTGCCCGTGAAGCAATGCTCTAACCCGAAGTGGGCCACCCTGGTCAGTGAGGAACTGTGAGGATACCCGGAAAGTATATCCCCAACAGCAGCCCCCGGAGGCCTCCAAGATCCAAAGTCAGATTTATCATCGTCTAGCTTGATCTTCGGCTTGCAGAATCTTGAAGGGTTCCTGAAACTTCACAACAAAAAATACGATCCGGGTCTTAAAAATAAGTCGAACCTATCAGTAGGTTACTCGGATTTTCTAGCTCGATTTTAAACTAAGCCGGAACTTGGTCTCTAACGCCACCTGACACAAGCATGGTCAAGTCACGTCATCTGACAGGCGTTCCGTCAGCACGACCGTTTGGTGGATCCGCGGTTCGCGGAACCGAGGCGCCGTTTCAATGCATGCGTGGAGATCGAGGCGACGCAATCATCGCGTGGGTCCTTCCCAGTTCTTTCCACGACGTGTGGCGGTTGCACTGTAGCATTTGCACGAATCTTGGCGCAAGTAGGTGGATATAAGGGGTTTGGATTTCTCCTTCTCCTTTCCACCAGTCCCTTGCCATTTCCTTCCTTCCCAATCCTCCTGCGCGCACAGAGCCTCCTTGTCCTTCCCCATAAACTCCCGGACCGCCTTTTGGTCATTTTCTCACCGAGAAATGGCTTCATCTTCTTCCTCTGGTTTGGCGGCCAGGTGGCTGAAGCGAAGCAAAGAAGCAGAGAAGCAGAGCTTCCGGGGAATCTGGATCCCCTCATCCTCAACAAGGAGGGCCTTAGGAACATGGAGAAGAAGGGCTTCTCGCCGCCAGCGACTGGCGGAGCGGCTTCGGGGAAACCGTCCCCAACCCGCGCGATGGCGAGCGGGTCCATTTCGGCACCCATCTTGACCGAGGTCTGTCTTTTCCTCCCTCGGAGTTCTTCTCCGAGGTGATAGATCATTTCGGAGTTCAACTCCACAATCTTCCTCCCAACTCTCTCTTAGAGATGAGTGCGTATGCTTCGCTTTGCGAGGGCTTTCTCGGCATTAGGCCGAGTTTGACTCTCTTCCGGTACTTTTTTCATGTCCGGAGGAATTCCATTACTGCCGGTGTTCCTTACATCACCGGCACTATCAGCTTTTCACTTAGACGCGACCGGGCTTATCCCAAGATTCTAGCTAGTGATTCGGTCAAACAATGGCCGACCACTTTTTTCTATCATAGGGATATTCTGGCTCCCGACAAAGCTACTGCTTTGCCAGTTTTTGTTGATGGAGCTGCCACGGCCCAGCCTTCCTGGGACGAGGCTGCTCCGGCTCTTTCTGACGATCTGATCCTTGCTAAGAGGCGGATCGTATATTTGATTAAGCACAATGGTCTGAAGGGATCCGACTTGGTCCAGTGCTGGGTCTCACGTCGGATCTAGCCACTTCAGTACCACGGAACCCGACTGATGCACTCCATCACGTCGTCCCCAACTGACTCCCTCCGCATCAGCTCCAAAGCCTACACCACTCAAGGCTACATAAGCCAAATCAAGTGGCTGATCAAGGAGCGGATCGAGAGGAGAATTCCAGAGGTTTCTCTGGACATGCACACGGCGGAAAACCCCGTGGTGCCGGTAAGCTTCCATCATCACACCTTTTATGTGTTTCAATTTTCGAGTTATACTGCAATACTGATATGTTTTCTTCTTTTCAGCTTGCCGACATCCCCGAGTTGGAACTTGCTCCGCTCGAAGGATACCCTCCTGAGTTTTCTCAGGAGACAGAAGTAGTCCCACTGCCGGACCTTGCGCTCAAGAAACGCAAAGCTCCGACAGTGGTGGTTGGCACAAAGGAGGTGCCTATCGTGAAGAGGTAACTTCCAGTCACAACTTTTCCGCCTTTGTACTTTACTCAAATTTCTTTCCGAGATGTAACGTTTCCGACTTTGCTACCTTCTCAGAGCAAAATCAATCATCAAGGGCAAGGGGAAAGGGATTTCTTCGAAGCCCTTACGTCAGACAAAGCTTACCATAGCTTCCCCTGCCGTGGATCCTCTGACTCCGGTCCCTCAACCTTTTGCAACTCCGGCGATCACTTCTTCTCCGGTGGTTGCAGAAGATCCGGCTCCTCAAACGGAGCCTACGATCCTTGGGTCGCAAACTGACGTCACCGTGGGTGTGTCAGCTCAAAATAAGGGTGAACCCTCTTCGGGTAATGATCCCTTGGCTGAAGTCTTCGCCGAAAACCTACTCAGCAATCCGGGACTTGTCAAGTTTGGCCTGTCTCAGAAATCTGCAGAGGAGATCCAGCGGCTAGCCAGGCAAGTCCTGGATAAAAGCCATTTATCCCCCAAGGAGGAAGCGCAAGAAGCAGAGGACGTCAAGTTCTCTGACCTTCTCGCTCAAGTCCGCCTTTGCAACGAGAGGATTAGGACTGGCGAGCTTCCAACAGCCCCAGTGATCCCTCTTACTCTTGCTGAGAAGGTGGCCGCTGAAGTGAACGCGGGTTTAGATAAACTCACCCACGAGCAATATGTAAGTCGGAATTCCAACTCTTGTTTTTCCATTATGTTATATCATATCCTCTAGCCCCCAAGCATGAAGTAGGATATAGAATCCGAGTTTATGCTTCATTAGGATGCCAAAGAACGAACTAGTGTAGCCCCCAAGGCTCGTGCTGATATTTAGCAAAAATATTAGCCCGAGTCTTAAGTAGCTTTCTGACTTAGGGTATTCTGACTTACAGAAAGTATGTTCCTATAACTAGGAATTATTGACAAATGTCTGCGATAAGCGGAGAGAGATCAAAGCTCTCCGACTTAAAAATGCTGAGCTTAAAGTCGCCAAGGATGAAGCCGAAGGTAAACATTCCGAGACTCAAACCTTGTCTTTGTTATTTTCAATGTCGAATTTTTCTGAACCTTTGTTCTTTTTGACTTATAGCGCTGGTGAAACAATCCGTCGCCATGGTTGAAGAGGTCGAGAACCTCAAGACCCTGGTGGCGGAGAACAAGGGACTTCGCCAAGAGCTAGATAATCTTAAGGCGGATCATGAAAGGAGCATAGCTCAAGTCCTTGAATCCTCCTCCATGGACACTGATGAGCGTGATCGCAAGATCGCTGCTCAAGATAAAATAATCTCGGATCTCAAAAATGAGCTTGGCAGAGAGAAGGATATGTCCCAGGCACTCCGGGCTGAACTCCAGAGTCTCCTGGAGGAGAAAACCAAAATTGACGACGTCATTTTTGGTACGTTCCATCTATCTGACTTGTCTCTTTCTTCGACCTTTACCAATGTCGGATTTCTCTTAACTTGTTTTGTGTATAGGTCCTCTGAACTTGACGGACTCTTCCTCGTCCGAGCCCCGCACCCATCGGCTTACCCAAGTCGGTGATCTTCTTCATGACTACCGCCAATCCCTTAAGGATATTGGCGAGTCTCTCAGGATTCCGGACATGCCAAGCATGTCGGATTTTGAGGTGCAGGACAAGGCCAAGGAGATGCCGCAACTTGTTCGGGACTGGAACATGTCCTACGCGCGGACTGCTGCGCAGAACGCTCTCACCATGGTCATGAGCCACCATGGAAACATGGATATATGGCAAGTGACTAGAGGGTACTGCAAGGTAGACGAAGACGGCCAGGAGTAGGACCTTCAAGCCATCATGCACTCCTGCGCCAGATACGGGTGCCACGTAGCTGATCTGACCAGCTACGGGGTCCCCTTCTTCACCCACGTGGATACGCCGCCTCCTCCTGCAGAGGAAAACGAAGAAGTTTCCGACGATGAACGCACCAACTCGGATGCGGACATCTTGGAAACATACCAAGGCGGAGTAACCAGCGAGCTGGTAGCTCCTTCATCTCCTCCTGCACCATAGACCAGAAATTTATGTATTATTCCGGAAAAACCTGATGTGATTGTAAATATTTAGTACTATTTATCTTGCTAGTGCTAAGCTTTTGATCTATTCAGCACTTTTGACTTTTGAAATTTTTGCGTGCCTGAAATGTTTTACATAAGCACTTGTATTTTTTCGTCTCTACTTATCGTTTATCTGGCTTTCCGCCTCGTCTCTTTCGTGAGCCGGCTAAACCTTCCGTCGGAAACTTTGCCGAGCAACGGAGCTCAATTGCTAAACCAGTTTAAACTCGAAAACAAAGCCGGCTTCCAGTACCAACAATTCACTACTCGGAAAATGCCCGCATCCAGCAATCAGACAGATAACCAAAGTAAAGACTAGAAACTTTAGAGTTATACCCGAGGGTAGCAGTTTTAGAATCGGAAATCTAAACCAGAACGAACATGAGCATAAAGTACTTTCAAGCATTCTAGGATTTTCAACTATGACATGATCATTCGGAAATAAGATGGTTTAAGAACTTCTCAGAAAAAACTTGAGGTAACCAAAACTTTTATTTCTCACAGAACATGTACATATGTATAATTATAAAGAAGGATAAACTAAGAATAAAAGGGACGTAGCTGAGCAATATTCCACGATCTGTCTAACTCATCCGGATTTGTACTGCCTCCAGCTCTCTTTCTCTTCTTAGTAGCAGGTCTTTCTTTGACTGGCATTATGTCAGTTAAGTAGTACGATCCATTGTGCAATACTCGACTAACTAAAAAGGGCCCTTCCCATACTGGGGAAAGTTTGTGCTTTCTTTGTTGCACAAGCCGGAGAACCAAATCACCTTTATTGAAAGATCTATTTCGGACTCTCTGGCTATGATACTTGCGTAACTTCTGCTGATAGGCTATAGATCTCATTTCAGCAACGACGCGAACTTCTTTGACTAAGTTGAGATCATTTTGTCGAGAAATCTCGGCATCTTCTTCAATATACGCGGCCACTCTAGGAGAAGTATGAATCAAATCACTAGGAAGAACTGCTTCTGCGCCATAGATCAAGAAGAAAGGTGTGTATCCTGTTGACCTGTTCGGAGTTGTTCATAAAATCCAAATTACAGAGGGTAGTTCTCGCCCAAGCCGCAAAGACGCGTCGTAGTGGTGCTTCGAGTCTCGGTTTTAGCCCTTGTAGGATTAAACCATTTGCTCTTTCGACTTGTCCGTTAGCCTGTGGATGTGCGACTGACGGAATGTCAAGCCGGATATTTTTCTCGTCGCAGAATTCAGCCAATTCTCCCATAGAAAAGTTACTCCCGTTGTCCGTGATAATGTTATGCGGATAACCGTACCGGATTATAACATCCTCGACAAATCTTTTGGCTGTTGCCCCATCACAACTTCTGACAGGTTTTAGCATCAATCCATTTGGTGAATTTATCCACCATCACTAAGAGGTGAGTAAATCCACTTGGAGCTCGTTTAAAAGGTCCTACCATATCAAGCCCCCAGACCGCAAAGGGCCATGTTATAGGTATTGTTCGCAACTGATCAGCCGGAACATGAGCTTGCTTGGCGTACTTGTCGACCTTTGCGTCTTGCGTTTTGACTAATCGCTCGGCATCTGAGCTGTAAGCCAAAAAATCCGTGTCGAAAAGCTTTTGCCACTAAAGATTTGGCTGCAGCGTGGTGACCACACTCGCCTTCGTGGATTTCCCTTAAGATTTCCACTCCCTCTTCCGGAGATACACAGCGCTGAAAACCCCCAGAAACACTCTGTTTATGGAGCTCACCTTCAACAATAGCATAGGCTTTTGCTCGTCGGATAATCTGCCGGCTCAGCACCTCATCTTCGGGTAATTTGCCATCTACCAAATAATCGAGGTAGGGTTGAGTCCAGCTGGGAATTACAGCCAGAACTGCTATTAAAGGTGAGTCGGATTTGGTCGGATATTCCTCATCTACTCCCTTTATTGAGGGGACTTTGAGGTGCTCTAAAAAAGCGCCATCAGGGACCTCTTTGCGCGCAGAACCTATCCGAGATAGTGCATCTGCTTCCTCATTTTCTGCTCGAGGGATGTGTTGAACTTCAAATCCTTCGAACGATTTAGATAGATCATCCACGACAGCTTTATATGCTGACATGTGCTTATTTGCAGTACAAATATCCGACACTTGTTGAGCAACAAGATCCGAATCTCCGTAACACATCAAACATCGGATGCCAATATCCTTAGCAATCCGGATTCCATGTAGCAGTGCTTCATACTCGGCAATATTGTTTATCGCTGTGAAGTGGATTTGCAACACGTATAAAAGTTTATCTCCTTGGGGTGATTTGAGCACCACGCCAGCCCCCGAGCCCCCTCGAGCCTTAGACCCGTCGAAAAAGAGGGTCCAATATTCCGACTCAGGGAGTATCATATTCTCCTTCGTCTCTGTCCAATCAGCGACAAAGTCAGCAAGGATCTAGGATTTTATTGTTGTCCGAGGTTTGTACTCAATATCGAAAGCTGAGAGCTCTATGCCCCATTTGGCGATGCGTCCTATGGCGTCACTGTTGTTGATTATATCTCTCATGGGAGCTTTGCTCACCACGGTAATTGGATGCTCCTGAAAATAGTGTCGTAACTTATGAGATGCTAGAAAAACACCGTAAGCCAACTTTTGATAGTGCGGATATCGCTGTTTTGATTCTGTCGGGACCTCGCTGACAAAGTAAGTCGGACGCTATACCAGGTGTTCCTGATTTTCCTCTAGTCTCTCCACAACCATGACGATACTAACGACCTTATTTGTCACAGCAATATAAAGCAACATCGGTTCCTGAGGTTCCGGCGCTGCAAGGATAGGAGCAGATGAGAGTACTTTCTTCAGGTCTTGTAGTGCAGCTCAGCTTCGTCAGTCCAAACAAAATCCTTGGTCTTTTTTAGGAGTTTGTATAATGGTGCGGCTCTTTCACCAAGCCGGCTAACAAATCGACTGACCGTAGCGATGTAACCAGTTAATCTGTGTACGTCCTTCAGGCGAGTTGGCCTGGAAATATTGAGTATAGACTTAATTTTCTCTCGGTTCACCTCTATGCCTTTTTGAGACACGATAAAACCTAACAATTTTCCGGCTGGTATTCCAAAGAAGCATTTCTTCGGGTTAAGCATGATGTTGTATTTTCGTAGATTGGCGAACGTTTCCTCCAAGTCGGAAATTAGTGTTTCCTTCTTTTTGGACATCACCGCGATATCATCCACGTATGCATATACATTGCGTCCGAGTTGGTCATCGAGGCAATGTTGCATCGTGCGCTGGTACGTAGCTCCTGCGTTTTTCAGCCCAAAGGGCATCGTAACAAAACAGAAGGTTCCGAAAGGGGTTATGAATGAACTTTTGACTTTGTCCGATTCCTTCATCTGGATTTGGTGATAACCGGAATATGCGTCGAGAAAATAGAGGAGTTCCGAGCCTGCCGTAGAATCCATAACTTGATCAATTCTAGGCAGAGCGAACGGATCTTTTGGACAAGCCTTGTTCAAGGCAGTACAATCAACACACATCCTTAAATCAGTGGTGTTCTTTTTAGGGACCATTACAGGATTGGCCGACCACTCGGTGTGGATTACCTCTTCTATGAATCCGGCTAACTCGAGCCGTGCTAGTTCCTTAGCTATTGCCTTACGCTTTTCGTCACCAAACCGTCGTAAGGACTGTTTGACGGGTTTAGCGTTCGGGTTTACATTTAGAGAGTGCTCGACAAGTTCCCTAGGTACTCCGGTCATGTCAGATGGCTACCATGCGAAGATATCTTGATTTGCTTGGAGGAACTTGACGAGCGCGCTTTCCTATGCGCTATCTAGGCCTACGCCTATCTGGGTCACCTTGGAGGGGTCATCATCCTTCAACGGTGCTTTTTCGTCTCTTCTGATGCCTTGAACTCCGGATTTGGCTTAGTCACCTCCTTCTTCATTGCGGGCATCTCGGACGGATCTATGCTCTTCTTGATCTCCTGGTACTCTGGCGGCAAAGACAGCTTTGGCAAAGGCGGCATTTCCATCCTCGCACTCTCGCGCTTTCTTCGGGTCTCCCCTGATGGTGATCACGCTGTTGGGACCTGGAATTTTCATCATATTGTAAATGTAACACGGACGAGCCATAAAAGCCCAGTAAGCCGGACGTCCGAATATAGCGTGGTATGCGCTCTTGAACGGGACCACTTCGAAGGAAAGTGCCTCCGTCCGATAATTCTTTGTAGTTCCAAAGGTAACATCCAAAGTGATCTCTCCCAGGAAATTAGCTTGTCTTCCTGGGACAACTCCGTGAAAAATCACAGAGCTATGGTTCAGCTGGGTCTCCGAGATCTTCATCCGGCGTAGCGTTTCGACATAGAGAATATTGATGCTGCTACCACCATCCATGAGGGTCTTGGAAAAACCATAACCGTCAATAAGTGGGTTGACGATTAAGGCGTATTTTCCTCGTCTGTGTAACTTAGGCGGATGATCATCGCGGTCAAATGTGATTGCCACTTCTGACCAATCCAGATACTGTGGGACAGCCGGAACTGTTGCATTGAGCTCGAGTAGAACTGCTTTGTTGATCTTTGTCGGTTGAGATCCGAGGAAAGTGACATAAGTGTCCTTTTTGGTGGGAAAAGTCTTCTTCCCTTCCGACTTAGGATTTGAAGCATCAGCTTCCTCCATGTCGTAATCTTCCTTGGTCTCTTTGTCTTTTTCGGGAATTTTTTTCCCTTCTTCCGCTTAGCTTTGTAGCCCGCGGTGTCATCTCTTTTGATGTCGTCATTGAAACAACATTCAGCGTTGGTGTGGGACGAGCCCCCGATGGCGTCTAGGTGATGCACACATGGGTTATTGGCAATGTCGGCCCAAGAGTAGGTTTTGCCTGGTTGCTATTCTCCTCTACCTTGGACCCTTGAAGTCCCACGGCCACGCCCGCGGCCTTCGCCACGTCCTCCTCGTCCTCTAGACCCGGAAACAGTAGTAACCACCGCTATTTCCACGTTGGGCTTTTCCTCCGAGGTGTTCTTACGTTTATGAGCCTGTTGCTTTGTTTTTGCCGACCGAGGTACAACTAGGACGTTGAGTAATCCCTCTACATCGTCGTTAGCATTTGCATATTTGCTCGCTGTTTCTATCATCTCTCCCAAATCAGTGACCTTGTCACACTTCAAACGATGACGTAGTAGACCAATTGGGAGACCTGCAATGAAAGCTTCAATCGCAGTTTGATCATTTACTCCTTCTCAGGAGTTCTTGGTGTCGATCCATCATCCGAGGTAGTCCAGACAAGTTTCTCCGGCTTTCTGGGTGCAACGCTGTAGGTCTCCGACAGAACAGGGCCTCCGATATGTGCCTTCGAAATTACGAAAGAACGCACTTTGCATGTTATGGATGGTGTTCTCCGGAAGTTCATTGAGCCATGATCGCGTCGTCTTCCGCAACATAAGTGGGAGATATCGGGTTGCGACCAGGCTGTTTTCGCCTTTGGCGATGCAGCAAGCTTGGAAGAAGTCCTGTAGCCAGGTATCTGGCCGAGCAATGCCATCATAGGCTTGGATATGTCTTGAGATAGCAAATCCTTCTAGGAATTTTGTATCTCTGATGCATGGTTCGAAGCACTTTGGGCCCACGTAGAAATCATCGTTGTCATAGCGCCGAGCCTCTATGTTGGAATTAATCATGTGCCTTGCGTCGTTCGGGGATAGAGATCGTCCCGAATGCCGGCTGTGGCTGCGGTGTAGTGGAGCCGAACTTCGGCTTCTGCCACCACCTCCTCCGCCATGTCGTCCTCCTTGCCCTCCATGGGAGCCGTTGTGATGACTGTGTGGTGGAGAGGGTGGAGCAGCTTGACTACGACGAGCCCCCTGCTGGCTTGTACCAGCATGGTTTCCGTCATTTCTGCGTCCGTCGTTCCCACCATGGTGAGGCTCAGCCGGACAGCTTGGCGATCCTCCTCCTCCCGCTTTTTTCTTTTATCTTCTCCCTTCGCCGTTAGATTCTCGTCGGGAGGGTTCTGCCAGATTCAGGGCGGCAATGGCGTCTTTTCTCGGACATGACGTTGCTCCAGTTACGCGAAGTTTTGTGATGCTGTCCTGAAGATCCGGTTCTTGAATAGTTGTCTTCCTGGCGTTCGGGGTGATGATACTGCGCCGGACGTAATGGGATCTTATGCTAGCCCATGCCAGATCTGTGCGACATTGGTGTGGCGCCCCGCAAAAACCACTACTAGAAAATCGCGTTGTTTTTGTGCATTGCATCATCATGACCCCATGCTCATGTCATCATGCCACATTGCATTTGAGCATCGTCATCATCATGCATTTGTTTGTCTGAAACTATTTTCGAAAAAACATATTTTGTTTTCTAAATACCCCGCTTTATTTCAAATCCAAAACCCAGGTCCCCGGATTATTTTGTTTCGTCTACCAATGGATTTCAAAAGCCCCGCTTTAAATAATAAAATATTTATTTTATTTTTCAGGGGGCAGCCGTACCGGGACGATCCGACCCAGTCGGCCACCCCCAGTACAAAAATCAGAGCCTACCCAAACCTTTTCCTACCTACACCTAATCTACCCAACCTTCCTCCACCTCATCCCACCCAATCGGTGCTCGCCACCTCAGCTATCATCCCTCCTTCAGCCAACCACCACCTTCCACATCACATGACCCAATCCCCCACCCACTCACACCGCGACACCTCACCCCACTCCCCATCTCCACACGTCGCCCACCATCCTGGCCCCACTCCCCCGGTCCCACCACCCACCAACCTCCCGAAATCCTTTCCCACCTGGCCACTTTATCTCCTCGCCTCACACAGCCGCCTCTGCCTCCCAGGCAGCCCGTCCTCTCCACCCCAAGATCCACTTGTTTTTTGCATGCTTCCGCCCTCTCTCATTCGCACTTCTCTCCAGCCCCCTCGGTAGGCGGTCACGGGCCTAGCCCTCCCTTTCGCCCTAGCCACCTCCCTCGCTCCCCGACCCCATCCGCCTCTCTGCATCGCGCCCCGGCGCCCGGCCTCCTCCTCCCGCGTCTGCCTCCCGCCATCCTCGCGGCCTCGCTTGAGCTGCAAGCCGCCCCCCTCGCCGCTTGCCCAGCACCGTGGCCCTCGCCTCTCACGCATCCCATGACCGCCACCTCGCCTCGCCAAGCGCCTCCCTGGTGCTTAGGCCCGTAGCCGCCGAGCCCCGCCTCTTCTCTGTCCGCTGCAGGGAACTGCCGCTGTGGCCCCTTTGCCTTCATCGCCCACCATCCCTCCGTGTCGGCCTCTGTAAGCCTCGACCCGGCCTCCTCCCGCCGAGCTTCCCCTGCCTGACCTCGGACTCCTCCGCCCCGATGTTCTACAACCGCGAGCACGCCTCTGTATCCCTGCCGCCGCGTTTCGTGCGAGCGTCCGCGCCGCCTTTGAGTCGTGCGGGCACCCGTGTGCTGGTGCCGGTTCGTGTTGTGTAGCAGGTGTTTGTACCCATGTGGCCTTCTTCCTCCTGCGATGATCGGGTGATGTGAAGAGATGGTGTTTTGGCATGTTGATTCCCAAGTTTTTGCCCTTGACATGGATGAGAGGACCCCATGAGGATGGTGCGAGACCGATCCGATAACGACGCATCGAGGTGATCCGCAACCCCCACAAGATCTCGATTGCACCTAGAGCGACCATGTCGAGAACTCCTGCCCGGACCCGAAGACCGAACCCGGGCATGCCAAATTCTTCGACCCGAAGGCCACAAATGCGACAAGTACTTCTTCCCGGATCTGATGCCCGAGAACCCGGACGCCCAGGTCGTCGACACGGATACGCCAAGTACTTCCTCGAGGACGCCAAGTTCTTCACCCCGAATGCCAAGACCGACTCGATGGCGCGGACCCGACAAGATCTTCGCAACGACAAGATCGACACCAACCAGGACGAATCCGATGTGCCCCGACGCCAACCAAGTTCTTCTTCTCGGATGCGACAAGATCGACTTCCGTTGTCCGAGACCGTTCTCGTCGAGCCGTTCTCCCGTCGAATCCTGAGACCGGACCCCGAACCACATCGAACGCCAAGATCGTCGATAACCCTATGTGTGAACCTTTTCCCGAGCCCCTATTTTATAAATGCTATATATAAAACTTGTTGCATATTAATGGTTCTTTCCGCATGCATATCATGTGGGTTGGGGGCATTATGCCGAGTCACCTCATAATTAAATATGGGGCCCATATGCGGACAAATCTAGTCTTATATTGGTCCCATTTAAATTTGTATAGCGAACCGAAGCCATGTTTTGTCTTGCTAATCCAACATTTAATTTGCGGGGTAGATAAATAAGTTGAACCGTTTAATTAAATGTCGGGACCCCGGTTCCGCTTAATATTGCCTAGTTGCATCACATCTGTGCCATGCCATGCATCATATCATAACCATGCCGGATCTTCTGCCGTAGTATTAAATATTGCATCCGGTGTTTCTTCTAGTGCTTTGCTTCTTCACGGATTAGGCCGATGAGTTGATGCGAGTGTCGACCCGATCTTCGGATGAACCTTCGACAATGTTTTCAGGCGAGCACCTTCCCCTTTCTACCTATCTTACTTTTATAGTATTTATTCCCCCTGTTGATCTATTGCTATCTGTGTTGCGATGCTCTAGCTTTCGTACCCGTGATATCCCTTGCAGCCTTATATTGCCTTGGACACATCCTATTACCTGTTGATTGGTAGATAGTTGGACTTGCGTCAGAGTCGCTTGCTCAAGTGTCGATGCGGTCGTCAAGTACCACAGTTGTTGGAGTGTTGCCGCATGTTTAAGGTTGAAGATGATCATGGCTATAATTACCGTTTAATAACTAAAAATTGAAGTAGGTAAATGCAGAGGCACAGGTGGGCAATAGATGTTATTTGGTTGTTAACCGTCCACTTGTGTCCCGTAGGACCCCGAGTTCTTGACACCTGTTCCGAGATCGAGCGCGCTAACCACGTGGGGTGTGGGCACCCCATCGATTAGTACCTGATTTCAAAGTATTGTACCGGGGGCCACAATTAGTTTGGGGATTTATTACTATCCTGTACTTATGCCATGCTTTACTGCTTAATTTAAATTGTGCGAGGAATGCACCTGTACTGTTTAGGACCGTGACACGTTTTCAGACGACAAGCCAGTCACACTTTCGGGTTCCCTCGTTACATGTCGTCTACACAAACCCCGAGTCCGTCTCGAGACCGGCCGACCGTTGCGGGTAGCTTAGTGGGGTGGCCCCATGTACTTGCTTTGGGTCTAGGAAACGTCATGACTTAGGCCCGCCGACATACCGATGGGTGTATGTTAACGATCGGCAAAAGGGTCGAAGTGTGGATACTTTGGTGCACCGAGGTTAAATCTTTTAAAAGCCGTGTCCGCGGTTATGGACGACTTGGAGCACAGTTCTCGATCATAGACAACTATAACTAAAGTTTATTGTTATAATTTGACTTGTATCCGATATGACTAGTAATCAGCTCCACTACAACGGAATGGCTAAATAAAAGTACCAACAACTGCTGGGTTTGGGGATATCTCATGCTAATCGTATCTGACTAGTAAGTGGTGCCACTACAACGGAATGGTTAACTAAAACTGCCCACTGCTTATTATATCAGGATGACTCATGCTACCTATATCTGACTAGTAATTGCCGCAACTATAACGGAATGAATAAAACTACCAACTGTGTGAGTTCCTCGGTTGGCTTCCTCGTGTGGTCGCGAGGGGGAAACACCAGGATGGGTATGTTTGGTGGTAGTATCAGGTTGGTTCCGAATAGGTCTTTCTTATCCCTCTCTGATAGCCGACAGTTATATCGAGTCTCTATAGGTTGTTTAGTGCATACTGCGCTGCCGCAGATCCACCATACCTATGTGGCGAGGACCGCGAATTCTAGTCTCGCTGTGTCTTGGCCTCAGATTGACCGCTTCTTTTTTCCTTTGCCCTTTGTCGGCACCCCTTTTGTTTAAGCAGGTTTTGAGATCGACGTCGTTAGCAGGGTTACCCTTCCGGTTTGGCCTGGGCAGGGTTATGGACGCCATTGGTTATTCTTCAGGGCTCTTAGCTCAATTTGCATCTTGTCCGTACTCGGATGCTGTATCGTTATCAAGGTGATTTGGATCTTTGTACTGTATATCTGTATTCTTGACTCATGGAGTCGTTGTGGTATATATATCTGTTCTGTGGGTTCCATCGTGGACTATTGTGTAATGGTATTACTTAGTTTTCCACCCGCACGAAAGTGCCTGGTGGGCACCTTTGAATCGTTTCTATGCGGGTTTGGCGGAATCGCTGAAACTTGCATAGGGCCGATTCTGAGGGTGTTAGAATTGTCAAAATTTGAGACCAGTTTTTGACTTCCGGACAGGGCGACCTTTTGCTACTCTAGTCCCTTGTTGAGTAGTTTGATACCCAAGCGGATCTCCTCCAGTCCTGGATTAGCCGATAGAATTTCTCGGGTTGCCACGGTATTCTGTACTGGTGCTGGGTATACCCAATCTATTTTGCTATCTTTCCGTGGCTTCCCCATCTCATCTCCAAAAAGAACGGCACGGACACGTGGGAATTGGTTGTCATCTATGTGACGCTTCCGTGTCTTCTGATGCAAACGATACATGTATTCCTTGTTTGACATGCGTTTCTTTTCCACCTCGATGTTTTTGGCTTCATCGAGGAGTTGTTGACGGCGCGCTTCTAGGGCATGCGCCCTTTTGTCCAGCTCATCCGCAGTAAGTTCTGCGGCTATAGGGATAGGTGTAGTTAATGCGGCATCGATGAGCTTACGTGCACCCTCGGTGATCACGTGTCCATCCACCGATGCTTCTTTTTTCAGCTCGTCTGGGATAAGTGCTCCATCCGAGTCTTCTTCGTATTCCTCGGCAATCACCTCCTCTGTCAGAGGGTCTTTTGCCGGGGTCTTGTTTTTCTTGTTCTTCTTCTTTGCCTTCTTGGCTGCGCCGGTAGCAAAGACGGCTTTGGGTCCGTTTCCCGGAGTCAAGCTCTGATCGGTACTTTCGGACATCTGGACTTCGGGATTATCTCCGACGTCCTTGTCATCCTGCGCTTTGGAAGAGTGTTCCCCGGATCCTTCATCCATGGCTTCTCCTTCTTCTGCAGCTTTGGAGTTATACTCCTCTTCATATTCCGCGGAGAACTTTCGGAAATCTGCTGATGTCATCGATTCATCCGAGGATGCGGGTACGTCGGCGTTTGTTCCAATTGCCTCCAGCACTGAGTCGGTGTTTTCTCCAGCATCGGCAGAGCCGGATCCGGATCCCACGTAGCCGACTAAGTGCGACGCGTGCTTCCTGAGGTACCTGCGGCTTTCACGATTAGCCATGTCGAAACTTTTGATGGTCTCGAGAATTGCATCTGCGCTTTTGCCTTGCAGTATCATACGTCGTAGTGTGTACCTTAGGAAGGGCCTGTCTGTCCTGGCATCATCAGAGCCGGAATCAGTGTCGTTGATATGCTCCTCCTGGATTTCGACTTCCGCGGATGGGTCGATCTGGGATCCGGCTTCTCCGGGGAGATCCACTCTAGATTCGACTTGGTTCGCTAGGTCTTCTTCAGGCTCAGGTTTCTCCACTATCTCCGCAACTGGTGTGGGCTGGGTGGGATTAGGGTTTTCTGAGATCCGGAACTCTGCCGCCTCCGTGGACAAAGGGGACCCAGAAAATTCTTCTGCCTCTATCATCACCGCTGGGGTGGGGTGGGGAGATTCAGCGAAACCGATGTAAACATCGATCTCACAAAAAGACATGATTGTGTAGGCAGTCACGGCCTCCCTAGCCGGAATCCAAGTCTCGTCGAGAATGATGAGAGGATGTCATGGCGAGGATGCGACGGTGATAGTCTCGCCGATTCCGATTCTTCCAGATTCCGCTCGGAACGCAGATCCGAAGCTCACATGCCCCACGGTGGGCGCCAACTGTCGTCGGATTGATGACAAGTACGCCATGAGGGGGTCCTCGAGGCGTGCGGAAGAGAGGGGTGTGAGACGTACGGTATTATGGGACGGTGAGCACACAAGTTTACCCAGGTTCGAATCCGCCGGCTTTAGACGGATCCTACTCCTGCTAGCAATCCAGTAATATGGCAGAGCCAGAATATGGGTTACAAGGGTTTTGCCTGTGCGAGTTGAGATTGTAGACTATTGAGGTGTGCCCTAAAGGCTCTCCCTAGGACGGCTTATATAGATATCCGGACTAAGAGTTGGTTATAGAGTACATCTTGAACTACAAGTAACATTATAGGCCTAAGTCGGTAAGTCTTCTGGGCCTTCCCGTAGCCGGATTGGACTCCGTCTTTCTCCCTGACTGGGCCGCCCGTGAAGCAATGCTCTAACCCGAAGTGGGCCACCCTGGTCAGTAAGGAACTGTGAGGATACCCGGAAAGTATATCCCCAATAGCCGGGGATGACGAGCATCTGTCTATCCTCCTCGCCCTCATGTCCATGATCATCGAGGAGGACAAGCCGGTCCGCGGCGGCTCGGTGCCTGGACGCCGCAAGAGCAAGCCAGGGCATAGGATGGAAGGGTACTGCATGTTGTATGCAAACTACTTCGCCGATGATCCAGTGCACGGCGATGTCACATTCCGCCGTTGTTTTAGGATGAGCAGGTAGCTCTTCCTCAAGATCGTCGAGAAGCTGAGGGAGTTCGATGACTTCTTCAAGCTGAAGAGGGACGCCGTCGGTACGCTTGGCTTCTCCACTATCCGTAAATGCACGCTGTTCTTCGGATGCTAGCATATGGAATGCCTGGAGACACACAAGACGACTACATGCGCATGGCCGAGTCCACGGCCATTGATTGCATGTATAGGTTTTGCAGGGCAATTGTGGCGGTGTTTGGCGACACATATCTGCGCACACCCAATGAAGGCGACATTGCTCGTCTGCTGGCACAGAATGCAGACAGAGGGTTCTCTGGGATGCTTGGAAGCATCGATTGTATGCACTAGGCATGGAAGAACTGTATGTTTGCAAACCAGGGCATGTACAAGGGCCACAAAGGATCATGCAGCATTCTTGAGGCAGTGGCTGATAAGGATCTCTGGATTTGGCATGCTTTCTTCAGGATGGCAGGATCTCACAATGACATCAACGTGCTCCAGTGCTCGGATGTGTTTGCCAAGTTTGTTCCAGGCAATTCTCCTCCTGTGGCTCATGAGATCAATGGCCACCAATATGACAAGGGCTACTATCTGGCTGATGGCATCTATCCAAAGTGGTCAACATTTGTCAAGACCATTTCAAATGCAGTGTCTGGAGGGAAGAAAGCTTGGTTTGCTCAGTGCCAGGAGGCTTGCAGGAAAGATGTGGTGAGGGCATTTGGTGTGCTGCAAGCTCGATTTGCCATTGTTCGGTACCCTGCGTTTACATGGTCCAAGGATCAGATGTGGGAGGTCATGACTGCTTGTATCATCTTGCACAACATGATCATCGAGAGCGAGTGGGAGAACCCAGTGTTCGACACTCAACCATACTATCGTCAGGGTCCTTTTGCACATGTTGATCATCAGGTGCCTACTGCCTTTGTCTCTTTCCTGGCCAAGCGTCAAGAACTTCGAGACTCCAACACTCATCAACAGTTGCAAAATGATTTGATCGAGCATTTGTGGAACATAAAAGCAGCTCTCTAGTTTGTTGGTCATTGTGATTCAGACTTGTTTAATTTGTGTGGTGTGTTAAACATAATTTATTTGTGTACTATGTTGAACTGGTTGAATAATTGTGTTAAATTTGTGTTTCAATTTAATTGATTGCTTGTGTTGAATAGTTCAGAAAATAAAAAAATGACCGATTTGGGGTGCACGGCTGGGCGCCGGCTTGCCCCCATTTCTGATTTCGCGCCGGCACCTTCTATACGGTCCAAACAATGACTGCGCCGGATTCCGTATGGGGATCCGGAGTGGAGATGCTCTTAGATCCTCAAACTGCATGTTCGAACTTCCTTCTTCCATCAGCTCAACTGGCACACAGTGTATGTTCGGGCAGCTGATCTACTTGATTCAACAGCTAAACCACACCTCGATTCATCTATCTGCGTGACAAGCTAAATGAACTCATAGGAGCCGCCACCGGGTAAAAAAAAGTGCCAATGAGCTTATAACCGCTTCACGTATCTATGGCACTCTCAAATTAAATTTTATTTATTTTATATGCCGAGTATCTGCACACACGTTATACATATTTTTTACAACAAATTTAAATAAATTCATACAGTCCTGGCCGTGAGAGAGTCGCATCTCCTCATCTCCCGCGTCTGTTTAATAGTGTGTGTCGTCGGTCAGCCTTCCAGGCGAGATGACGACATGTCAAATCAGCGAGAAACAAGGCATCGTTTCATTGTGTGCCACCACTCACCTTCCTGCTCAGATTCCCGCCTCTTCTACACCCTCCCCCACCCCCACCCCCCATTTCCCCCTACATTATCACTCCTCTCTCGCCGCAGTTTAGCACCCACCATCCTCGCCGTTCTCCCAGAAACCTGAGCACATATGTACCACCATGATCCAGCGTTTTCCTGGTGACTCTGCCGCGGCCAACGGCTTCAGGCGCCGCTGGCTCCACAAACTAGAGAGCACGTCTGCTCTATGAGTTGAACTACCCAGCGCCGTATGACTTCTGGTGCTCCGACGAGTGGAATCTGACCGCTGGTGGCACGCCTCTGTCGTCGGTGCCCGTTGGCGTGGAGAGGATTGCCGCGGTCCAGCATATCTATCGATGAGTGCATTTTTATAGCATGTTTATCTTATGATTTTATATTAGTATAGTGGTAGGATTTTGCTATTTTACCGCGATCGTGCGCATCTTTTATGCTTGTTTTACCATAATCCTGAAATTAAAGGCACTGATAGACAAATCAATTAAAGCACTCATTTTTTGGCATAGATATGACATTTAGAAGCAATAAAAAACTTCAAAACATCGACCCACGCACCTAGGATGAAGAGCCAAGTCGCAAGGACCAGCCAGAGGCTTAACGAGCATCGGTTCGGGTAGAGTCTACCCGTACCACGCACACGTTGAAGACGCATGGTCAAATAGTTTCACCCAGTGTAGACACACCTAAGACGCGGCATTCAGAGACACCACAATTCGCAGAAATCTCACCTCCGAAAGGAATCTGGAGGGGAATTGGCATAAGGACTTCGATCCAAGATCCTTGGAGGTTTAGGCACCGTCTTCATCATCAACTACTGCCACTACATTATCATCACCGGTCCGTCAACTCCATTACATTTTTCTTATTGTATTCCCTAAACTACTGTTGTGGATTTACACGAGTATTTATGCATCTATTTGTACTCCGTACACATTTATATGATGATATTGATTGCCTTCATGTGTGAATAGTTTATCTTGTTCTTGGGTAGATGGAGAAATACTACCAGTATTATGAATTAAAATAAATATGGTTTATAACTTTGATCATGTATATCTATTAGTTTGCTTTCTAGATGTTATTATGTGAATATCGACCACATAATATTTGGCTACGGGACAAGGGAGGAAACTACTCTTGGCTATGTGATGGCGTGAAGGTGCTAAGTGAAATATTGCATCAAATCATTATTCGTGTGCTCAAGGGGTATAAGAGAGGACTCACATATCCTAGTCCATGACCATGGGGTTAAATCTTAATTGTTGGGGATCGGGGTGGTTGGCCTACGATCACAACTATGGCTATGAGATGGAAAATAAAATGGCTTGTATTTAATCATCTAACTTAGAGTTTCTCCCATACATATGCATAACTGAAGGATATATATTTATCATAATCATGATTAATTCAATTGCTAGTGGTCGATTCAACACTCTCTAGGAAACCTTTACCCCTATTGCAATTATAATTAATTTACATCGCGAACTCCTCTCTCTGTTTACTTGCATTACTTCAGTACTACTTTGTTCACACAAACACAAACACTCTTATACACCCCCGCTTGAAACCAAAGATAACTCCCAAACACTCTTTACTGAATAGTGGCAAGGGGCATTAAGACCTTTACCAATACCTCCTCGTGGTTCGATACACTTATTTCGAAACTAGCTACAAACGATATGTGCACTTGCAATCATCATCTAACAACAAGTTTACCAACGAGGAGTGCTCCAACCTGCGTTGGGCCCTCGACAACCACACTGCCAAGACCGACTACTCCTAGGAGCATTGTGATCGTGAGCTCGTGATGTTCGAAGGTGATAGCCTGCCCCCACCGGGGAGGAACTCAGCTTGCTGCAGGCTCTGGTGGGGCGCACCCTCATCACCACCCTCGAGAACATCGAGGGTGGAAACTAGCTGCGTCTGATATACCTGCTGCTTCAGTCTGTCTCCCACCGCCGAGGGTGCTCCTGGCTGCCACCCAGGATGGTGCATGCATCATTGTCCTCCTCCATGTCGCGCTCGTCTGGGTCGGCTCTAGCAATGCCTCTCTTCTCCGCCCAGCTCGCCACTATCAAGGACAAGACGTAGGAAGGGTCGCGCACATGCTCGTGTGGCCGAGGCGGCGGTGTCATCCACAAGTGCCCCACATCGTCGTCATCGCGCGAGCATCGTCGCCTCGTCAAGCCGAAGAAGGAGACCGGCACAAGAGGTCCTTCAGTGAAGAAGAAGTCATGTTCGCTGTCGCGGGAGTACGTGCGGAGCACGCTGAAGGTGGAGGCATCGGACAACCCCGAGGGCTTCCCCGGCCTCAAGTTGGCCGAGCATGTGTCCTTCGATGATGTGCCTCTGGCGTCGCTGGATTACACTCTCTCGTGGTCCAAGGCCGAGGCGGAGCGCCAGCACCGGTCGTGGGAATGCGCTGCACGCCGCTAGGCGCGCCTCAACCGCGGCGGAATCATCGTCCTCTATGACTCCGACGACGATGAGACGGGACCCAGCACGCCTCGAAAGCATGTCGGTGATGACGGTCGGGCTGCGTGACGTCTGATATGTTGCTAACGTATCCATAATTTTTGATGTTCCATGCTTGGTTTTATCCACTTTCTTATGTTTTGTCCACACTTTGGAGTACTTTTCATATGATTTCTTGGACTAACCTATTAACAAGAGCCATAGTGCCAGCTGCCTGTTTTCTGCTGTTTTTGGTTCCAGGAAAGTCAGAAAATGAATATTATCGGAATTGGACGGGACAAAAGCCAAAGTCACTTTTTCACCGAGGCACCCGGAGCCAGAATACGAGACGGAGAAGGGCCAGAGGGTGTCCACACCACCTGGCCGCGCTGCCAGGCCTGACCCGCGCCAGGGGGTGGTGTGGCCAGCCCAGGCACCCCCTCGGCCTCTCCTTCCGCCTATAAGATGCCTCCGATGCACAAACCCTAAGTACCCGACCAAAATTCCACGAAAGAGTCTGTAGCCGCCGTCATCTCCTTCCCTAGATCGGGAGGGAACTGAAACTCTTCCCGGCACCCTGCCGGAGAGGAGAATTCACCCTGGAGGCCTTCTTCATCATCATGCAAGCCTCTAGTGTGATGCGTGAGTAGTTCATCTCTAGACTACGGTTCCATGTAGTAGCTAGATGGCTGGTTCTCCTCCTTTGTGCTATCATGTCTAGATCTTGTGAGCTCCGTTCATGATCAAGATCATCTATTTGTAATTCTACATGTTGTGTTTGCGGGATCCGATGGATATTGAGATGTTATTTCAGATTGATTATTGATTCTATCATGTCTTTGTTATTTGTGATCTTGCATCCTTTCTGTTGTTAGTAGCTATCTTGGCCAAGTAGATGCTAGCAACTCCAAGAGTTAGTATTTATACTCGATAGTGGGTTAATGCCTCTGGTAATCTGGAGAAGTGACAGAAATCTCTAAGGTACTAGATGTGTTGTTGCTACTAGGGAGAAAACAACAATCCTTTGTTCATAGAACAATCGTATTATTTACTTTACACGCAATTCATAATGCAATTATCCGTTGCTTGCAACTTAATACTGGAGGGGGTTCGGATGATAACCTGAAGGTGGATTATTAGTCATAGATGCAGCTGGATGGCAGTCTATGTATAATGTTGTAATGCCCAATCGAATCTCAAAGGAGTAAAGATGAGTAGCATATGCATGTATTGTTTTCTCGATGTTTGTCAATTGCCCCGTTGTAATTTGTTCACCCAACATGTCATCTATCTTAAGGAGAGCCACCTCTAGTGAACTATGGACCCCGGTCCTTTCTTTTACTATCAATCTACAATCAATTGTTTACTGTTTTGTGTTTACTTTCTCCAAACTATTACTTTCTTCCACTCGATACGTTTAATCCTTTGTTTTTAGCAAAACTGGTGAGATTGACAACCTCATCGCAAGTTGGGGACAAAGTTTTGTGGTTGTGTTGTGCAGGTCTCCATGTTGCTGCTAGCACCGGTAGTGTGCCCTGCCAAAGTTCAGCTAGCTACACCTTTGGGTGTTTCCTTGCTCCTACTGGTTCGATTAAACCTTGGTTTCATAATTGAGGGAAAAACTTGCTGCTGTGCTCATCATACCTTCCTCTTGGGGTTCCCCAACGAGCTCGATACATTTTGGGCCATCAAGCTATTTTTCTGGCGCCGTTGCCGGGGAGTCAAGGACATCTTCACAAGGGGAGTCCCTCATAACCAATCTCTTTACTTTGTTATTTTTGTTTTTCTTTGTTTGCTTGTTTCTTTATCAAAAACACACAAAAAATGACTACTCTTGAAAATACTAAGTTGTGTGACTTCACTAGCACCAACAACAATGATTTTATGAGCACACCTATTGCTCCACCTGTACCTGAAGCTACTTTCTTTGAAATAAAACCTGCATTACTCAATCTTGTTATGAGAGAACAATTTTCTGGTATTGGTAATGAAGATGTTGCTGCTCATCTAAATAACTTTGTTGAACTATGTGAGATGCAAAAGCATAGGGTTATAGATGGAGATATTATTAAGCTTAAATTGTTTCCTTTCTCTTTGAGAGGAAAAGCTAAAGAATGGTTGAATTCCTTAACTAGGAATAGTATTGATTCTTGGACTAAATGCAAAGATGCTTTCATTAGAAAATACTATCTTCCTGCTAAGATTATATCTATGAGAAGTGAAATAATGAAATTTAAACAATCTGATAATAAACATGTTGCTCAAGCTTGGGAAAGAATGAAATCTTTGGTAAAGAATTGTCTCACTCATGGACTTACTGCTTGGATGATTATCCAAACCTTTTATGCAGGATTGAACTATTCTTTAAGAAATCTATTGGATTCTGCTGCTGGAGGTACCTTTATGACCATTACTTTGGGTGTTGCAACAAAGCTTCTGGATAATATGATGGTTAACTACTCTGAATGGCATACTAAAAGAGCTCCACAAGGTAAGAAGGTAAATTCTGGTGAGGAAACCTCCTCCTTGAGTGATAAGATTAATGTTATTATGTCTATGCTTGTTAATGGGAAAGCTCATATTGATCCAAATCATGTTCCCTTAGCCTCTTTGGTTGCTCAAGAAGAGCAAGTTGATGTGAACTTTATAAGAAATAATAATTTTGGCAACAATGCTTATAGTAATAACAATTATAGGCCCTACCCTCCTAATAATACTTATGGTTATAATGGCAAACCCGGAATACCTAGTGAAGGAAGAATTTTAGAAGTTGAAAGAGCCACTAAAAACTTCATGCAAATGCAATATGAACAAAATAAATTATTTACTAAAACTATGGAGGAACAATCTACCCTTTTGAAGAATATTAGTCATCAACTTGAGAGTTTGAATAGGGAAATTCCTATTTTGCAATTGAAGCTTTCTAATGCTGAAAGAAATCTATCATCTTTGTCTGAAGCACAATCCTCTTTGATTAATAAAATGGCTGCTAAACCTAAAACTATTGATAATCCCTTTGGAGCTACTAATGCCATACAAGTAAGAATTGATGAAAATGTTAGACTATTAGCTGAATTGCATGCTAAGTGGGAAAGAGAAGATGAAATTGCTAGAAACATTAGTGTTTCTACTATCACTACCACTAGTGTTGAGGCTAGTAATAGCTCTACTACTTTAGATGATAATTATGATTTTGATCTTGATGGTTGCAATATCTCTGAAATTATTAAGTTCCTACAAAAGCTTGCTAAAAGTCCTAATGCTAGTGCTATGAATATGGCATTTACAAAACACATTACTGATGCTCTCATAAAAATTAAAGAAGAAAAGATGAAACATAAAGCTTCTATTCCTATAAAACAAGAAGATGGTTGGGAACCCATCATTAATATGAAAGTGAATGATTTTGATTTCAAAGCTTTATGTGATCTTGATAGTAGTGTTTCTATTATGCCTAGAAGGATTTATGATATGCTTGATTTGCCACCACTTAAAGATTGTTATTTGAATGTCCCACTTGATGATAATGCTAAAAAGAAACTCATGGGGAGTATTAATAATGTCCTTATTATGGTTAACAATGCTATGTCCCCATTGATTTCTATGTTTTGGATGTTGAATGCAATGCTTCTTGTCATATTACTTTGAGAAGACCTTTTCTTAGAACTGTTGGTGCCATTATTGATATGAAAGAAGACACCATTAAATATCAACTTCCACTCAAGAAAGGAATAGAACACTTCCCTAAGAAGAGAGAGAAGATTTCTTTTGCCTCTCCTATGAAAACAAAATTTTCTCTTAATGCTTCTTCATTTGAGAACACTTGATCCTTTTTCTTGCTTCTTATGCCTAACTTAAAGGCGTTAAAGAAAAGTACTTATTGGGAGATAACCCAAAAGTTTTAGATGGGTCTTGGAAGTTATTACTTCAGTAATAACCGCTCCTTATCCTTTTTATTTGTTTTTTTGTGCCAAGAGTAACCTCTAATGAGAGATAAGTAATGATTGGGAAAGTTGTTGTCCCGAAATAGATTTCTGTGATTCACCGTAAAAATTCGTGTAAAATCTTTGTACGTCCTTTTGAGGCGTGAATTTTTGTGCTTCTGCCCCAGGTTGTTATCTAACTTTATTTAGTTCAACACTTTTTGATTTTAGCAACAGAAGGTCTTCGAAAAAATTCGTCTTTACCTGCTGGTCTGTTTTGACAGATTTCTGCCATTTTTGCATTTGCTTCTTGTTGGTTCCTTTTTGAGTTCTTTTGGGGAATTGAGATTTTTGAGGAAAGTGCTATAGTAGCGAGTGTTTTAATGGAAGTTTTATTGGTGTTGGAACTGAACCTAAAGACCTATTATCTTGAGTGTACTAATGTTGCTAATACAGATTGTGTGAAGTTTTGTATGAAGGAAAAATTTCAGGTGTATGGAAAGAATGAGTAATGAGATGAAGGATAGACTAAAGCTCAAGCTTGGGGATACCACGCATGTCACCCCAAGAAATATCCAAGAAGTACAAGCGTCAAAGCTTGGGGAACCCCAAAAGGAAGGTATAATGAGCACAGCAGTAAGTTTTCCCTCAGTTATGAAACCAAGGTTATCAATCCAGTAGGAGCAAGGAAACACCTCAAAGGTGTAGCTAGCTGAACTTTGGCAGGGCACACTACCGGTGCCAGCAGCAACGTGGAGACCTGCACAACACAACCACAGAACTCTGTCCCCAACTTGCGATGAGGTTGTCAATCTAACCGGTTTTGCTGAAAACAAAGGATTAAACGTATCGAGTGGAAGAAAGTAATAGTTTGTAGAAAGTAAACACAAAGCAGTAAATAGTTGATTGTATATTGAAAGTAAAAGAAAGGACCGGGGTCCATAGTTCACTAGAGGTGGCTCTCCTTAAGATAGATAACATGCTGAGTGAACAAATTACAGCAGGGCAATTGACAAACATCGACAAAGCATACAAGCATATACTAATCATCTTGACTCCTTTGAGATTTGACTGGGCATTACAACATTATACATAGACCGCCATCCAACTACATCTATGACTAATAATCCACCTTCAGGTTATCATCCGAACCCCCTCCAGTATTAAGTTGCAAGCAACGTATAATTGTATTACGAATTGCCTGTAAAGTAAACAATACGATTATTCTATGAAGAAAGGATTGTTGTTTTCTCTCTAGTAGCAACAGTACATCTAGTACCTTAGAGATTTCTGTCACTTCCCCAGATTACCAGAGGCATGAACCCACTATCGAGCATAAATACTAACTCTTGGAGTTGCTAGCATCTACTTGGCCAAAATAGCTACTAACAACGGAAAGCATGCAAGATCAAAAATAACAAAGACATGATAGAATCAATAATCAATCTAAAATAGCATCTCAATATCTATCGGATCCCCGCAAACACAACATGCAGAATTACAAATAGATGATCTTGATCATGAACAGAGCTCACAAGATCTAAACATGAAAGTACAAAGGAGGAGAACCAGCCATCTAGCTACTACATGGACCCGTAGTCCAGAGATGAACTACTCACGCATCACACCAGAGGCTTGCATGGTGATGAAGAAGGCCTCCAGGGTGAATTCCCTCTCCGCAGGTGCTTGGGAAGAGCTTGATCCCTCCCGATCTAGGGACGGAGATGACGGACTCTGAGACTCTTCGTGGATTTTTGATCGGTGCTTAGGGTTTCGTATCGAGGCAATATATAGGCGGAAGGAGGCAGGGGGTGCACAGGCGACAGACCACCCCCTGGCGCGGGCCAGGCCTGGCCGTGCGGCCAGGTGGTGTGGTCAGGCCCCAGTCCCTCTCCGTCTCGTATTCTGGCTCCAGGTGTCCCTCGGTGAAAAACTGACTTTGGCTTTTGTCCCGTCCAATTCAGAGAATATTCATTTTCTGACTTTCTTGGAACTAAAAACAGCAGAAAACAGGCAGCTGGCACTGTCGCTCTTGTTAATAGGTTAGTCCAAGAAATAATATGAAAAGTACTCCAAAGTATGGACAAAACACAAGAAAGTAGATAAAACCAAGCATGGAACATCAAAAATTATGGATATGTTTGCAATGTATCACCCCTTTCTCCTCAGATGGTATAGATCCAATCGATGTATAGAGTCAGACACATGCCCGGTGCTGGAAGGTCGGAAGGAGAAGTGTGATAATCTTTGAATGGAAGCCCCGGTAAACGGCGTTAGTAACTCTAACTGTCCTAAGGTAGCAAAAATCCTTGTTGCATAAGTAGCGACCTGCATGAATGGTGTAATGACTGCCCTGCTGTCTCCAACATGGACTCGGTGAAATTGAATTCCTCTCACGCAGAAAGGGCCCTTCACCCAAGTAAACTAAACGAGTTGTAGCACTATCTTAAGTTGTGTGTTTTTTCGATGTTGCACCCTCCAAAGATTCTCTTATGGGAATCCTAACCCAACGGATGCTATAGATCCCACACAATACTTCGGATCACATTCCTCATTAAAAAGTATCCCTCGTCTGCTTGAATGACAGTAACATAACCATCTGCATCAAGGAATAACTCTGACTTGTTACGGTTAACCTCCAGACCTTTTTCCCTTGGGTAGCATTCCTTGAATTCGATTGACGTGGTTCTAGCGTGTTTTAAGGAGCTTATAGCTAGTTTTGCTTTGTCCCTCTTGACGTCGTGGGTCATCCCAACTCATATTAGCTATCGAAAATCACATTCCCATGAAAATGATCAAGAACTTACTTCTTTTGAGATGGTTGTTCCCGAGATCCCACTTTGTGGCTTTTTCCTTCAATACATCATTTTGAAGTTGTCGTGTATCTTGTCCTCAGAGACACCTAAGCCCGCCCTTGTGTCACAGCATGTCTTAAAAAGAATGGTGCTAAAGCAAAGTTATGGGTCTAACTACCGGTTATCGACGGAGTCTTCCTAATTATAAATAAAAAGATATGTGAATCAACCAGAACAAAGTGTTAGAGAAAGGGTAGAATAATAGGACCTATTATGTGACATACAATGCATTACAGACGTATGATCATTACCCTTCAAACGGGTTATTCTATTCCACTTCTAGATAGAGAAAAAACCATTCTTAATCCTTTGTATACTTTAGTGTTCCTAACCCTTTGGTTGATAATCCAGTGGGGGCTTCAATCCCGTAATTAGAGTTCGTTCGTTAGGATGCCTCAGCTGCATACATCACTGTACTTCCACTTGACACTCGTAATAACATCACTTGATCCACTTGACACCCGTAATAACATCTCTTGATACCAGTATTCTAGCTTATGGTTCCTTTGTCGCAAGTTGTCTCTAGAAATCTGGAATCTTTGGCGAGAGGAAAATGCACTCTATTTAGTTCAGTGTGAGCGCAGGCACAGAGCTATCCTCCTATTCCTCGACTCATAGAAATAAACAATCCACTGCCTAGATCCACTTGGCTACATCCGCCCCTTATCTAGCTAAATGATTTTTCTCTTTTTTCCATTCATCATTAGTCTATTTATTCTGACCTCTATACTTCGATCGAGATTTAATGCAAAAAGAAGTGCTTTAAAAAGCACATGTGTTCCTTCATTTCCAAATTATTACAGATATCAATTAATAGAGCGTATATTTTCGGCGATCACAAAAAAGGAGGCGAGTTCTCTATCCCTCTTTGTCTTTCCACTTCCCTCGCAAAGAAAGAAATCATTCGATAGCGAGAACATTCAGAGTTAGTAGTTAGCTGGTATGGAGGGACTTGCTTTGCTTGTTTCCTAGTCAAATATGCCCAAGGCACACATCCAGCTTTTCCTGAAGACAACGGGTTGGGCTCAATGGCATTTCCATCTCTCGGTCCAATCAATCAAGTAAATCAAACCACCTAAGTTGTGTTTGTTCTTGAGAGTTCAGCTAGTCTAGTTGCTATGTACTCTCTCTGTCCCACAATAAGTGACTTCGATTTGTCTAGTTTCACACGCACCTAAATCGTTTTAGTGTATAGATGCATACGAATCTACACAAATCCAAGTAACTTCTTTTGGGACGGAGGGAGTAGCTAATGATGTGTCAGGCACTCCCGGCTACCGTATCCGATCCCAAGCGGCCGGCTGAAAGCCAACGATGTAAACAATTGTTGGTTCAAGATCCTATGGCATCTACAACCGAGAGGTTTTACGATGAGGACACCAAACTTGAAAAACGAGAGAGGGAAGGTATAATACCCTCTGCCACGTTCACACCAAGCACTGACGTGCATCGTCCGGCCGGCGCACCAATATCTTTAAGCGAAATAGTAACCAAACAGGCGAAAATTTTAGCAAAAGATTAGTCATCCCTACTTTGTTGGCACTACCTTTGCACATAAATAGTAACCAAACAGAACAAGCCCTAAAGTTCAGACCATAGATAGACACCAATCCACTGTGCTTGTGCACTGACCAGGGAAGTCGGGCACAATAACACTCAAAACCAAGCACATCGCTTTGGAAGCAAAGCACAACAGCAACGCCACAAAAGATGCCACACTATGCTTTCGCCCAGTCAGCTTCGCACCAGGCATCTCTAGTGGAGCACCCAAAAGAGACCACTACACATCAGCAGTCAGCAGCAGGCAAAATATGGAAGCAAGAGATTCTATTATAATATGAAACCACAAGACAGAAAACCTCTCCAATCTAAAACCCACTTTCAGATCCACTCACCCAACACACACGCACACACAGAGTACTTACTCGACACCACTGATAACCGAAAACAAACACGACGACAAACACATCCACACCACCAGGCACGGTGGCTCGGCCTTTTCCTTTTTCTGGAATTCTGACGATACTACTATATAGAGGAGTCTTCGGGGCTAAGAAACCGGAAACAGGAGTACATGAACAAAAAGAAGAAGAGGAGCTAGGAAACCTAACTAGCCAACCGGTTCTCCAGTAGCCGCCTTTGATGATCAGATCCTAGGGACCGCAAGTCTTGCCTGGCTCACCAGGACCATCCAGTTCTTCTTCATGGCTAGCTGGGAGCATTGGTATGCGATCAAGCTACAGCGGTTTTGACGGCACCATTGGCGATGCCAGGTTTCTCTGTCGTTGGTGCTTTCTGGGCCACCTTCGCCGCGTAGGTAACAGCTGGAACAGCGGCAACTTTCTCTGCTGGAACCTTCAGGTCCCCATTGACACCGTTTGGCACAGATGACTTGGGCTTCCCATTAGCGATATCCTGCGGTTTCTCGCCGTTTGGTGAGGATAAGTTTGGCTTCCCATTGATGGTATCCTGCGGTTTCTCTCCGACGACAGGATTCAGAGCTCTACTGTCCCAGACCTAAATTATACAAGCCAGAGTTACTATAAAAAGGCCAAAACAGGAGAGATGGTGGTGAATGTTTGATGATTTACTACAGGTTCACTTGTACCTGCTTTTGGATCTGCTGTTGTTTTACTCTCTTCTCCTGCATCAACTTCTGGCGGTTCTCATAGAACGTGAAGTCTTCCAGGATAGAGGTCTTACTCACATGTTCCTTGAATATCTTCAGCATCTGAAGACCTTGCTCGAGGTTTATCTGAATTGTTGACAAAAAGGATTGAAGAAAACAGTAAGATACAGCATTCTGGAAGTCGGTGAACTTAACAAGATAAACATCTAAAGACACTTACATCTTGCGTGTCACGGCTGTTTGTGACTGGCTTGCCTTCATTGTTCTCTAGGATGATGTGCTTCAGAATATTGTTGGGCACATCTTTGACGATGTGCCACTTGAGAGAGAGTGAACCATTCCACTTGTCTTGTTGCCAGTACTCAAGGGTTTTTTCAAAATCAACGGGACCAGTCATTTCAGCAACACCAACAAACTGTCCACTTGTATTAACCTAAAAATTTGTAACAAAGGAGGTTCAGTTAACCCGATGAATCATGTACTGAACATGCCTACAGCAGTAGCAAGTGTGGAGAACGTCCTTACCGAGAAAAACAAGAATATAGGGCAGCTAGAGCTCTTTGCCTGCGCTTCTTTGTAAGCAGCATCAAGCTTCTTGTTTCCATTGGTGGTACTTGCCCACACACCGTACTTTATACTCTTGTGGATATCATCCTCGCTGTATGATTTAATGACAAAAAACTTTGCATCATCATACTGGACAGGGAAATCATCTAGGTTGAACTGTGCCTTATCAGGTACATCACTAGCGTCCTTGGTTTCACTTGAAGGAAGGGTCTGCCCTTTCACAGCGATGGTAACTGTATGGCCAAATGTTTTCTGGTTCTTGAAACGACCTGACCTAGGACCTCTGTTCAGCTCAATTGTTCCATCTTGAGTCTCGTTGCCAAAACCATAATATCCGTTGCCACGGCCTCTGGGCCTGTTGTATCTGTTATCCATAGTAACACCCCACCGACCATATAACCTGGAATCATAGCCATTGCTTCCGTAGCCACCACCATAGCCGCTGCTTGCGTATCCATTGCTTCCGTAGCCACTGCTTCCGTAGCCATTGCTTCCATACAGAAGACCGGTTTTGACAGAATTCCCATACTGGCTGTAAGACCGGGTGCTCGGGTACATCCTATTCTGATATGTAGGAGTAGCTGGCGCTGTTGTAGTTGCTGGTCTCCGGTTATACACGCCCTACATACAGACAAATACAGAGAACACATATTTCAGTGTGCAACAACAATATACAGCACAATCATGGCAAGACCTCCTAAACGTGTGAAAATGACCAAATATGCTTTCTATGTAAGCAAACCCAGCATGTTCCAGCAGAAGAAAATAGGATGGAAATCGCATCCTAACATACATCACAACTTCAATACAAGAGAAATTATATCCATGCCCATGCTATTGTGAATATGAAGCAGTGTAGCGACGGTGTGTCAGGGAACATGCATGAGTAGAAAAATGGTGAATCCTCCAGTCCAAATCCACATTAATATAAGCATCAACAAAGATTGTCTGTACTCACCGTCTGCTGCGGTGTGGGGCTCTTGTTCTGATACCTTGCTGAAGAGCCATTGCTATACGCTGAAGACGGGGTGTGACTAGCTGTAGTTGTTCTTTGCTGTGCATTAGTATAAGCAGAACCATCATACCATGCATAGTGTGCTCCTGTGGTGTCATACCCATAGGTTGAGTCCACATAACCAGTAGAGGGAACTCCACCTAGCACAGGTGCCCTATAAGTTCCATCAGGGGTCAGTGATGAATTTTGGTAGCTTGACCCAAGAGGCGCAGTTCCACTGTTACTGTGAACAGTACCATTAGAAACACCATTTGTCGTTGTTTTCGCAGTATCTGCCTTAGCTGCTGGCTTATCAGCATTGGCAGAAGTCTGCTGGTCACCTTGAGTGGTAGAAGGGACCGGTGTAGCAGGCTGATAATACGCAGCTGGATATTGGTAATGCTGCGCTGCAAACATCTGACCATCAACTGTTGGGACTGGGGAACTAGCTGGAGAGTAAGCGCCATAAGGAGCATACCCATATCCATAAATATCTCCATATACTGCCTGTGAAATTCAAAAGATCGATTAATATAGTTAATTATGATGTCTATGGGAGTGACACAGCTATATAAGCACAACAAAATGAGATCCAAGATGTTGACATTATCATCATGGCAAGATATTAGTGGCAAACAGATAACACAAATACCCTTCAAAAGAATTGACAAGAAAGCTGTTCACAGAGCACTAGCAGCAAAAAATCCCATCAAAGGTACAAACCATACCCAAAAAAATGGGTGAATTGCCATTCTAGTTAATACATATCGATGACAGGACAGTACACAGCAGACAATAATAGCAAAAATCTCCACCATTTATATACTAGGACTACGACACATGGTGCAAATAATGATGAGCGACAGCACATAATAAAGCTAAAAGATCATATCCTCTAGTATAACTTACTGGGGCAACCTCCACTCCATCTTGATTTACATATCTAGGATATTCATCCCACTCGCTCACGGTTCCATCGTAACCTGGAAGACAAGCTGTGTTAGCATAAAACAGAATCCACAAAAAAGAAGGCCCCGTAACAGAGAAGATAGGATAAAATTAGCTGAGCTTTTAATAGCATGATCTCGACAATAATTTCTGGACGGTCCCTGACCTCCATAGTAATACGCTGGAAGATAGAACATGTTGGGATCCGTAAAATCTTGAACCACCGGAGTCAGGGACCGCTCCTGCGGGATGGACACACTCAGCGGCTGGCTGGCCACAGGCCCCTGCTGGAACAACAGCGACAGCACACGTATCATCAGAATCACATATAACCTGGAGCGAGGCATGAGCAATCACAAGACATATACAGGGAAACAGAGGACTTGTACTGTTCTATCAATACCTTGGTGGCACCAGCAGGCTCGGTGGTGGCACCCGCCGCCGCGGTCTTGGGCTGCGATTCCAGCGACATCTTCTGCAGCAGATCCGTGGCTTCTTCGCAGATCGAAATCGTCGAATTAAGGAGTCGCACGGTGAATTGAGATCCTAAACCTCGCAAACTAAATCTTACTGCCAAACAAGCAACAGAAACGATACTTCTCTACGAATTAAAGAATTAGTACTACTTTGTGTGGACTCGTGCAGTCCACGGCCAGCGTGCTACAGTAAAAACGCATCTGGAAAAGTCAAGCATAGCAAGCAAGCGCGACCGCGAGGACGGACATGCGCACAGGGCGTATGGGGCCGGCCGGCCGGCGGCTGGCCGGCGCCGCAGCACAGTCCCGCGAAGCGTACCGGACCGAATCGGCAGGCCAAAGCCCCTAAACCGCAAAACCTTGTCAGAAAGCGAAGGGAGCACCGAAAGGATACGATCCGCGGCAGGGGCGGCGGCAGGAGGAGCAGCGACGGCGGGCGCCGGAGCGGCGGCCGGGGCGGGAGTCGGCGCGACGACGGCCATGCTGTGGCGAGATCCCAACGGACGGGGGCAACGTGGAGGTGGGCGAGATCCGACGGAACCAACCGGAGCGCCCGGCCCTTCTCCCCTCTCCTCTCTCGGATAGCTTGGCGCGAGCTTGGGGTAGAGCGAGAGGGAGGCGGGAGGGGGTGGGGGGAGGGAGGCGAGCCGCCACCAGGGGAGGAGGACTAGCAGCAGCAGCAGCAGCAGCTGTAGTGGTAGAGTACTGGTACAGTGGCGTGCTGCGAGGGGAAAAGAGGGGGGTTTAGGGTTAGGGGCCGCGGCTGATATAGCAGCCAGCGGCGGGTGGGTACGGGGGAGGGAGGAAGCGCGGACGACCACGGCTCCACCCACGGGACTGCTGGAGGCGTGGTGCTCCTTGGGATTCTCCTCCTCCGCTCCATTTTCTCCTGCCTTTTCGTTTGTTTTTTCGGGGGTGGTGACTCACTGGTTGTGGCCCTTTTTTAGTCTTTTTTCTTATTCTTCTTTTCTGTTTGGTTTATGTGACGTGAGGGGGTGATTTAATAAAATTAGCTGTTTTTTTTTTCTTGTTGATCCTTTTCTTAGCTCGGTAGGTTTAGAGCCGATTAGTAGGTTTTAGTCACCATCCATTTACCTTCCTTTCGTCAAAAATGACAAATACTACAATATAATTAATAGAAAATAGGAGATGCTGACAATATATTATTACTCCTTATGTTCAGCTTCCTAAAATGACTTATAATATGGAACAGGGGAATTCTATCCACCTTGCGAAAAAATGGGTCAATGACAACACATAATGCATACCATGAGACAAACCCTCTCATGACGTTTCTCTTTTTTGCGGGTTATACTGTCATAACGTTACCAACTCACTGCACAGCTGTTAATGAGTAACACCAACACTCCGCTAATAAAGCAGTATGTAAAACTATGGTGGTGAGTATTCTGCAAGTGTTATACCTCACGATACAAGGGCGTTGGTTGGCTATACACTGCACGGTAAAAAAGTGGTCACACGCTGTGACAGATCACAATGTAGTTGTCAACAAGCAACGACAAACCTTACCTACTAAATGCAGAAATGTCATAATACGGAGGTAAACCAATGTTATATCGTGGATCCAGCTCATGGTATATCTTTTAACAAGTAAACGACATCGCACAGCTAATGAATGCAAAAAGGGCAGAATGAAGGTAGTAAGTACTCTCTCGGTGGATCCAGGTCATAGTACAACCTTTTCTCGAGTCGCGGCATCACTCGCTTACACAACACGGAAACAATAACATAAATTGGCGCATACACATGATAGAAATCAAATAAATGTCATTTGCGTGAACCAACTAATGATACATATTTTAATGAGTACTAACACCATAAAATGGTTAACCCCATAACAAGTGACAACATGAAAGAGAGGTCAAGAGCCTAATATTCTAACATTCTTGAGGTATATATATATTCTGGATAAAATTCAGCTAGTACAAGATTTAATTAACAAAGCTAAAGGTTTAACATAGTCATTGCATGTTGTGGCGTACATGTTGGGGAAGGATTCAGTGATCACAAACCATAGAACTTAAATAGTGAAGGGAATGTGCCCGAGAGACAATAATAAAGTGGTTATTATCTTATTTCATGTTTATGATAAATGTTTATTTTTCATGCTATAATTGTATTAATTGAAAACGTTAATACATGTGTGTTTAATAAATAAATAAAGAGTTTTTAGTTATGTCTCTCATATAAACTAGCTCGTTGATTAACAAGATGATCAAGGTTTCCTGATAATGGATATTGAATATTGTTAATAACGAGGTCACAACGTTGGTGGAATGACGTGATGAACATTTATCTGAAGTATAGTAATACAATCAAAGTCATTATGCTTACATTGCTATAGCATCATGCGAAGTAACTTTAATCCTTAGACCATGAGATTATATTAATTGCTAACACCGGAAAAGTACTTGATAATATCAAACATCACACCGTAACATGGTGACTATAAAGGGGGGTTTGGGTACTCTAAAAGTGTTATGTTGAGGCTCATGGCTCAAGAGTGGGATTTGTCGATCCCGATGACGGAGAGATATACTTTGGACCCTCTCCGTGATATCACGTTGACATAGCTTGTAAGCAAGTGATAAGATCACTAGAATGTTATATTACGAGAACGAGAAAAGAGTACTTGTCGGTAACGAGATCAAACTAGGTATGGGGATACCAATGATCAAATCCCGTACATATAATATATCGCGAGACAAAGAGATTTAGTTATGACACTAAAGGTTCACATGATCACTAGAGTCATTGTTGAATGTGTGGGAGTCAGTATGGATCTCCAGGTCTCGCTACTGATTATTGATCGGAGAGAGGTCTAGATCATGTTTGCATTATTCACGAATCGTAGGGTGATACACTTAAAAGATACCGACACCATTTGAAACAAATATGTTGCAGAGAAAGATTATAAAAGCGCTGTAATTATTTCGATGGACACCAGAATTGTTTCAGATAAAATTGTTGAAACTGGTTTTGCATGTGATATTGAAATATTGCAGGGGGTTTATGTGAATGTTTGTTAATTAAAGTAATTAATAAATTTTTGATAAAATAAATAAAATAGTTTTATTAAATGAGAGTTGCATTAAATTTGGTGGAAAATTAATGCATTGAGTGGAGGGGTGTTTATGTGAGTGGAAGCTCCACACACATGAATGATGGAAGAGGTGGGGGCACCACCTTGGTCGCCGGCCATGGGAGGGGCTGCCCCCTCTCCCCTATAAAAGGCTCCCTCCTCCTCCTCTCACTTCACACCTCCTCGTGAAGGATCTCTCTCCCCTCTAGTTTATTCCCCATGGCCTCGGATTAGCAAGGTACATGTTCCCAGTGGCTTTGTCTGAAAGGACTTGTTGCTTCTGCTGCATCGCTAGAGCGAGGATGCGGAGGTTGTCGGAGGAACGAACGTGTGTGTGATCACGGATGCGCCGTTGAGTTGTGGTGCTGAACTTCCTCACGATCTTGAGATCGACAAGTGAAGGACCATCATCCATGAGTCCAACCTCATAACACTTTGTCGCTCTTTAAGGGTATGTTTTATATGGATGTATATCTACCCGCTTATTGTATCTAGGTAGATGGATCTTGGTGCTTAGTTGTTCACTTTGCAGGATTTTTTTGTTTTCTATGTTGTAAACCCAATAGTGGTATCACAACCTGATCTATGTGTAGATGATTTGCACGGGTAGAACACACGTATAATTATGTGGGTGTTGATGATCCCGTTATTACATCTTCTATGTATTTTGGATATTGGTAGCATGGTGGGATGAAGCGGCCCGGACTAACTTTACATGTCCTCGCACATGAGACAGCCACGCTTGACATGGAACTAGTTTTGCATAAGTGGCTAGCGGGTGTCTGTCTCTTTTACTGTAGTCAATATCTGATTTATAACGAGTCGCTAATAATTTGATTATCATCGTTGTGGTTCCATGTTCGTAGATAAGAACGGTTCTATCTCCGAAAGCTCTAAGCCACGTCAAAACATGCAAAAGGTAAATTAGGAGCGTCTAGTTTTTGGTTTTGTTGGGCAAGTGCTATGATATGGTAATGTTATAATTTGTAGTATGGCTTGATACTTTTGGAAATTATAACATGCCAAAGTTTAAGTTCCATATACCTTGGTCTTACACATATAGGAATGATGAAGATCATGCCACGATGCACAAGATAGTGATCAAGTGCAAGAGCCATATCATATCATTTTTTGCATATGATGTTTGTTTGCATCTTATATTGTTTCTATGGCACTTTAGTAGCATTATAAGATTATCCCTCATTTAAATATCAGGATAAAAATGTGTTCTTCCCTAGTATGCATCGTTAAGAAAGTTTGTCGTTTTGAGACACCACGTGATGATCGGGTGTGATAGACTCTACTTTCGCATACAACAGGTGTAAGACAGTTTTACACACGTGGGTACTAAGGTTCTTACTTGGCGAGCCTAGCATGTACATACATGGCCTCGGAACACGAACTGAAAGGTAAAGCATGAGTCATATAGTTGATATGATGACCATATAGATGCTCGCTTTTTAAGCTACACCAACTCACGCGATGATCGGTCTTGGTGTAGTGGATATGTTCATGTAATCACCAAAAATACACGAGGGGTGTTGTTTTTGAGTGGGAGTTCATGTAGTAATATGATTAAAGTTGAACTCAATTTTATCATAAACTAAATCAAAGTGAATTTGCATAGTTTTTTATAGTCATTGGCATATGTTTACTACTTTATGCTTAGTTATAATTGAGATAATAGAAATATAGAATTCTGGTTATTTACTTTACGAACTGGTATCATATTGTTTTAAGTGTCAATTTAAAGTTTAGAAGTTCTATTGCAAACTTTTAGCAAACTCCATTTACTCCATGAAGTTTAATAAGTAGTATTAAATCAAGAGTAAGAATTCCAGTGTTAGTATCTAAGTATCATGCTTGCCTTCATGATTCTTGATATTCAAAAGTTGTTTTAATATCGAGGTTATCTAGGAGCTAAAAGAATTTTTCAGAAACCGTCATGTGTGAAAGATATTGTGATATCTGAAATAATGTTTTGGTTGCAATATGTATAATTTAGTAAAATACATGTTCTCATATTGTATGAGAATTTGCAAAGGTTAGAGACGCTAGGCGTCCTAATCTACCAAAAGGTTTTGGGAACTAACATTATATTCACGATTCACCCTTATAAGCTATAGTAGCTTGATCATGAAAGTTTTTATGATAAGAATGAATAGAATATGTAGGTAGAATGTTTACTACACTAAAAGATTACTAAAGAATGGATTTCGAAAGAACGCCAAACATTTGATGATGGTGATCCACTTCAAAGTGCAAGTCCAAAGGTATTAGTATTTGATTATACACGCTTTGGACTATGTGTCATGTGTATGGCGTGACGGTTGATGTTGATAGATTCTTTTAAAAGAAAAATAAAATATTAAAAGAGAATCTAGAAAATATTTGGTAAAAAATAAAAAGACTAGAAATGTCCAGCTTAAGTATATAGATGATACACATGTTATGGTTGTATTCTTTGCTTGTTAAAGAATGTGGTTCTTTGGTATTAGATAACGAATTTGTTGGTGTGAAATGTCATACAAAACAACACAATTTATGAACTATAATAGCCTAAGTAACTAGCAAAATAATATGTGATGATGTTCATCGAAAACAAATAAAGTGTTATTGTGTTTCTTGTTGATATCAAAGCTTGCATTCAAGATCTGTTTTAATAATTGTTATTTTATTCCGGTATTATGAGAACAATGGTTATTCCAATAATTATTGTATTTCATAGATGACAAATGAACTTTTACAAGTCTAGTTGGAGAAACCACGTCCATAAAAACTGATGCTAAAATATCGCAAGATAAATGATTGAAAGATCACTTACAAAGTGACATCGCTGTTTAAATTATATTGGAAAGAAAACATGAAGAAACTCCAAGTTGATGGATTTTGGAGTCTTTGATTTTGATCAATTGATGCTTGTGAGACTTTCCTTGAGATAATTGAAACTCCGTTCATAGGCCAAAGAGGAATGGATGAATAACTTATTGGAAATTGTGCATGTTGATGTATATAGTCCATTATGTGTAGCCATGTGCGGTGGATCTTTCAGCTTCATAGGCTTTCTCCAGAAATTTGAGTGAATATATGTCTATATTTACTTAATAAGTAAGAAGTATGAAACATTTAAAAATTGTTCAAAGACTTTCAAGATGAAGTAGAAAATCATTGTAACGAGAAAATAAAGAATTTATGATTCAATTGTAAAGGAAGATATTTGAGTTACATGTTTAGCAAAACACCTAAGATTTGAGAAATTGTTCCATGTAATTGTATTTCCCGATAAACCATAGGAGTATGGAATGTTTGAGAGGTGAAATCAAACCTTGTTTAACATGGTAAGATCAAATGTGTCATTTATAAAAATGCCATTATGTTTTAAGGATTAAAGCTTTAAAGACTACCGCTTTTACACTAAAAGAGCACCATCGTGATCCGTTGAAATTGACACCATATGGGTTATGGTTGGGATAAAATCCGAGTTGTATTTTCTTAAATTTTGGTATGCTATGGATAATTAAAATGTTTACAACCAAAGTCGGAAGTGTGAGTGGAGGGGTATTTGTGTGAGTGGAAACTCCACCCACATGAGTGATGGAAGAGGTGGGGGTACCACCTTGGCCACCGGCCATGGGAGGGGCTGCCCCTCTCCCCTATAAAAAGCCCCCTCCTCCTCCTCTCACTTCACACCTCCTCATGAAGGATCTCTTTGCCCCTCTAGTTTATTCCTTATGGCCTCGGATTAGTGAGGTACATGTTCCTGGTGGCTTTGTTTGAAACGAGTTGTTGCTTCTGCTCCATCGCTGGAGAAAGGACGTGAAGGTTATCGGAGGACTGAACATGTGTGCGATCACGGATATGCCGCTGAGTTGCGGTGCTGAACTTCCTCATGATCTTGAGATCGGCAAGCGAACGACTACATCATCCATGAGTCCAACCTCGTAACGCTTTGTCACTCTTCAAGAGTATGTTCTCTATGGATGTATATCCACCCATTGGTTGTATCTAGGTAGATAGATCTTGGTGCTTAGTTGTTCACTTTGTAGGGTTTTTTTGTTTACTATACTACAAACCCAACAAATAGGTCCAGCCTTCCCAAACAGGCCGAAACAGTCCAACAAGGAATAATGAACATGGAGTTGCTTTAGCTCTTTTGCGATTCACTAGAAGTCTACCCTATCATGAACCTTGGAGTTAATCACCCACATCTGTAAGAAGATTAGGGTTTTGTAGATTATGTCATCAAGGTATTGGTCATATAACTTTTGGTTCAATTGTCAACTTATTCTAGACATCTCATAATGCCTAACAACACACAATGAATAAAACCAAAAGAATTCTACGAGGTTGCTCCAAAAATTGAGAAAATTACTCACAATTAGACGGGCGTCAACTACACTCTAGCAATTGGTGAAAACTGCTTAACTCGAAGTTAGTGATCTAGCATGTTAAGAAGATGGGAGAAGCTACCTCATTGATTGTTCTTTTTTTGAACAGGTGAAAGAGCATGTGGGCCCCCATGTGTGGTTTTGATAATTAATGACAATCTCTATGGACTAATGTTTGCATTAAATTGCACTTGTAGGAATTGTCCATTGGCATTGCTTGGAGCATGTGTTGGATTTAAGGTAGAATAAATGAAGAATAAGCATTGTCCAATGGCTTTTGACCTATTGGAATCTTGTAGAATAAAAATAATAAATAAAAGAAGATCAAGTGTGTCTTGAATAAGTAGATGGAGTTCCTCATGTGTATCTTCAAGACATCATCCGATTGGAGTTAGAAGAAATGTTGTGCAAGCTCAAGAGGCACCATCTCTAGAAGATCTCATGCTTGGAGCTTGTCATCCTTGGTGATCATGTATTGATGAATACAAGGTCAAAGAAGAGGTTTCCCCATGGTGTATGGGGGAGCATGTTTCAAGTCTTCATCATTCGTGCTCAAGGAAGAGCAATCAAGAAAGGTGTCCATCTTTAGAAGGACAAGATCGTCTACATCGAGCTCAAGTGGATTGGTCAAGGCAAAGGTATTATCTTGATAGGTTTTCCCTTTTGCCGGTCTCATGTTGTTATTGGGAGACCGGGGTTAGGATAGATACCGTACTATCAAGAGGGGCTCTAGAGTGGGTAACTTGATCATATCCATCAAAGAGAGCTCAAACATTTGCATACTTGGTCTCATCTTCCTTGTTTCTTATCCATGAGAGGATTTAGATCTTTTGTTAATATCCATTACAATCTCAAGTTCATCGAAAACGGATTTCATATGCATTCTCTATTGTATTTTCGATGTTGGAGGTTATACCAGTTTGCCTTTTATAGATAGGTTAAACCTTTCATCATTAGGTTCTATACTACCTTGCTGGACTATGATGGTTCCCTGCATAATCTTGTAGATCTTGTTTTTCTCTTCGAAATGAGCCCAAGATCATCAAAATCGGAGTTTGGATGCAAAAGTTATGACTGTTTCCGTATCGCTGTTTTTGCTAGTTTTGTGAGGACCGGAGATTCCGGGATTCGCACCCCGGAGACACTAGGGGGCGGAGACTCCGGCCCAAATTCTGGCCCAGACTCCGGGGGGTGTACTAGGAGCATCTAGAGCTCGTTCGGAGTTCTAGCCGGAGTCTGGACCCCGGAGACTCCGGTCCTGAAGGCCGGAAACTCCGGGTTAAGTGGTCTACAACGCCTAGTTGATGTTGGGGACCTATAAAAGGCCCCTCTTCTTCCCCAAGGGGCTGGTTGCTTGCTCTCTCTCTCCTCCATTGTTTCTACCTTCAAGAGCTTGCAAATACTCTTAATCCCTCCCATATTTCTTGAATCTTGTTGGGGGATTTGGAAGAGGAGATCTAGATCTACAACTCCACTAATCCATCTCTTCGCTATGTGAGGGGAACATCTTGGGATCTTGATCTTGGGGTTTCTTTTGTGGATTTCCTCTTATGTTCTTCCTCTCTTATTCCTGATAGATGTGAGATTCGACACATTTTTTATGGCTTTAATTGATGGTTTTCTCCCGGATTTGATCGTTTTCTGTCTTTACCTAACGCTAATACTTCGGTAACGAAGAAAACTTGGTTTTTAATGTGTGTTTCAGGTTCTGAGCATCAACAGAAGGATTTAACTAGAGAAATACAATATTCTGGAGAAAACAAGCAAGTCTCACTTTGGAAGCACGCGAGGGGAGCTCACAGAAGGTTTAACGAGCAACTATACGGTGGGAATATTTTCCCGACCATATAGTTCCCACCGTATAGTTGTCGCCGCCTGATACGTCCAAAACGTATCTACTTTCCCGAACGCTTTTGTTGTTGTTTCTCCTCTATACTTGTGTGATTTGGATGCAACTAATGCGAACTAACGCTGTTTTCAGCAAAATTGCTTTGGTGTCTACTTTTTGTGCAGAAAATCAACTATCAGGAAAAATCCTGGAAAATATACCAAAAATCCTATTTCACCAGAAGACTCCAGGAGCCAGAATACGAGACGAAGAGGAGCCCTGGGGTGGCCACACCACCTGGTGGCGCGGGCCAGGTCAGGCCGCGCCAGGGGGTGGTGTGGGCCCCCCAGGCACCCCCTCGGCCTCTCTCTTCACCTATAAGGAGCCTTCTGACCTAAAAACTAAGGGGGGTTCGACGTTTTTCTAAAAGGAGTTCCGCTCTGCCGCCACCACCAGATTCCACGAAACAGCACCAGAAACTCCGTTCTGGCACCCTGCCGGGACGGGGAATTGGAGGAGATCATCGCCATCATCATCACCATCGCTTCTCCATCGACCATCCATGTTTCCCCCATATATGAGTGAGTAATCCCCCGCTGTAGGCTATGGGAATGGTAGGGATTGGATGAGATCGTTCATGTAATGGCATCAGATTGTTAGGGCATAGTGCCTAGTATCTTTTATTAGTGCTTTATGAATTTGTTGCGACTTGTTGTGTTGAATGCTTGTCACTAGGGCCCGAGTGCCATGATTTTAGATCTGAACTTATTATTGATTCATCATGATAGTATTGTTTTGGGTCTTATCTACAAGTTGTATACACACGTCGTTGTCCGGAACCTATGGTCCCGAAGTGACAGAAATCGGGGTAGCCAGGAGGGAAAGGCTTTGATGTGAGGATCACATGTGTTCACAGAGTGTTAAATGCTTTGCTCCGGTGCTCTATTAAAAGGAGCACCTTAATTGCCAGTAGTTTCCTAGAGGCCCCGCTGCAAACGGGCTGGCAGGACAAAAGATGTTGTGCAAGTTCTCATTGCGAGCACGTATGACTATATATGGAACACATGCCTAGGATTGTCTAGTACTTGGGTGCTTTATCTTCTTTATCTGCAATTGCCCTATGTTCTGATTGCTATGTGAATTGTCTTGTTCATGCAACGCCCGTCCATCCATCCCTATGCCTACCACACTCGAATCCCACTGTTTACTGCTTTTGTTACTACTGTCTTTGTTTTGCTGCTACTGTTACTTTACTATTCCTACTACAAAACTGTTGTTACTGATAAACTGCTGTGAGCAAGATTGTTTCAAGGTGCAGCTGAATTGACAACTCAATTGTTAAGGCTGATAAGTATTCTTTGGCTCCCCTTGTGTCGAATCAATAAATTGGGTTTCACTTCCCTCGAAAATACTGCGATACACCCCCTATACTTGTGGGTCATCAAGACTATTTTCTCGCGCTGTTGCCGGGGACCATAGCTTTATTTATCAAGTTCACTTGGATTCTCTATTGTTCGCTGCTTTCCATCCATCATGGGTAAGTCTCGTGATGGCAAGGTTCCTATTTTACCATCCACTACAAGAATAGTGCAGTTACGAACACCTCTACCGCTCTTGATTCACCGTTCATCGAGTAAGTTCCTTACACCACCACATACACATCCTACACATCGCTACTCTTGCTGAATCTAAAACTTGATGCTTATGATGTCGCTTCTCATGCTTGATAAGAGTGATTCATTAGGTCCTTTCCTAGATGCTACGATTGCTAGAACTATAGTTGGAAATGAAACTCCTAATGAACACATTGCTACACTGTTAGCTCACACGAGTCTAGTGAGAGTTATGATCTTTGAAGAAGATTATGTTGAGATGACTGATGAGTTTATTGAAGAATGTAGGAACACCCATGATAGGAGCGCTGCTAAGAATCTCCTTGAGAGGCGTACTATTAGACCCAAATTATATCCTGCTGCTAAGTTTGCTGCTTCTCCTGTAAACATTATAGATGAAGATTATGATTTCTCTCTCGATCTATCCTACATAGCTATTGTCGAGAAAGAACCTTTTGGCGGGACTAAGAATGAAAGTGCGGTAGCACATATGAATGAACTTTCTACCATGAGTGGCTTGTTTTCTGATGATATTAAAATGCGTACTTACTTTGTTGCTAAGATTTTCCCTTTTTCACTAAAAGGAGAAGCTAAAACTTGGTTTGGTAATTTACCTCCTGGATCTATTGATAGCCCTGAGTGCTTGTTTAATACGTTCCTGCAGAAATATTTTCCTCCTAGTGCTAGACATGCTGTTTTGCAGGAACTTTTTGATTTTAAACAGGGAGAAAAAGAGGTATTGCCCGAATCTTGGGCAAGGTTTTGTGCTTTGATTCATGCACAGGCTGGAAGTCCATTACCTAAGAATGAGCTACTTGATATATTTTATAATGGACTAACCGAAAAATCCAGGACATACCTAGATAGTTGTGCTGATTGTGTTTTCAAGAATAGGACTCCTAAGGAAGCTGAGGAATTAATGGCTAAAATAAGCAAGAATTATGAAGATTGGACTCCTCCTAAACAAGCTATACCTGAAGTAATTGTACCTGAACCATCTATTCCGGTGCCTATTCCAACATCAAAGAAGAGGGCAGTTATTGAATTAAATGATGAAGTGATGAAGGAAGCTAAGAAATGTCTTAAGGAGAAGGGAATTAAAGCTGCAGATGTCAAGAATTTACCTCCTATAGAAGAATTGTGTAAGCATATTCCCTATTCACCCACTATTGAGGTACACTCTCTCCAACACTTTGATGAAGGTGATATCCCTTACTTGAAACCTCCTGATCAATGCTTAGAAGAATTTGATATCTTTATTGTTAAGCAAGATAACTTTAATAAAAGGGTGCAAAATCATCTAATGGAAAACACTAGAGCTATTGTTGAGTTGAAAGATTTTGTGGAGAGAACCTCTAATGATGTTAAAATGATTGTTAAACACTTTCAAATGGTTCAAATTCAAATAGATCATCCCGTTAAAGTGCAAAATGACTTGCTAGTTAATGTTGCTAAAGAAAAACATGCTTATGAAATTAGAACTAGAAGTGGTGCTGCTACCCAGGATCCTCTATATCCTGAGGGGCATCCCAAAAGAATTGAGCGGGATTCTCAACGAGCTGAAAATAGTGGTTCTACTCGTAAGAAAAGGAAAAAGAAACATAAAACTGTTGTAGAACCCTCTGAACCTGCTATAGATCCTAATAGTATATCTATCTCTGATGCTGACACTGAAAGTGGTAATGAAGAAAATGAAGTTCCTAATGAAGAAAAAGTTGAAGAAGAACCTGAAAACCACACTAAGACTACTAAATACACCAAAGAAGATTTTATTGCTAAGAAACATGGTAGTGAAAGAGAACCTTGGGTCCAAAAACCTATGCCTTTCCCTGATAAGAAACACAAGTCAAAGGAAGATGAACACTATAATAAGTTTTGTGAGTGGATGAAACCTTTATTCTTGCAAATTCCTTTGACTGATGCTATTAAATTGCCTCCTTATTCAAAGTATATGAAGGACATTGTCTCGAATAAAAGGAAGATCCCTAATGAAGAAATCACTACTTTGCTGGCTAATTATTCCTTCAATGGTAAGGTTCCTAAGAAACTTGGAGACCCAGGGATTCCAACTATCCCTTGCTCTATTAAGAACAGTTATGTTAGAACTGCTTTGTGTGATTTGGGAGCTGGAGTTAGTGTTATGCCTTTCTCTCTCTATAAGAGGCTTCAGCTTGAAAAATTGATACCAACTGATATATCTTTGCAAATGGCTAATAAGTCTACCACTATTCCTGTGGGTATATGTGAGGATGTACCTGTCCAGGTGGCTCATAATTGCTTGATATTAACTGATTTCGTTGTGCTTGAAATGCCTGAAGATGATAATATGTCTATTATTCTTAGGAGACCTTTTCTTAATACTGCAGGAGCTATTATTAATTGTAATCAAGGAAAGGTGACCTTCAATTTTAATGACAAGGAACATACTGTCTATTTCCCCAAGAAGATTGAAAGGACTTATGGTTTAAATTCAATTGAACATGTTGAAGGCATTCAAGTTGGAGAAATATATTGTCCCATACCAAAAGAAAAATTTGAAACTATTATGATTGGGACCATTGCTATCAAGGTTGAGATAACATAATCATTAGTGGAATACAAAGTTTTGTCTCATATGCAATTGTTTTGGTAGCAAGACTTGATCAACCTTGCTAACAAAAGGATTCCATTGAACAAAACAATGTTTTCATTATGATTATCCCCGTTTATTTCTATCCTTTGCATTTTAGTTTTTGCTTTCGTTTAGTTTTCTTTGTGTTGTTAGTTGCTTGCATGCTAGAACTTCTGTAGTTCTAACCTTGTTTTTGTCCTTGCATCATGTTTCCAAAAAGAAAAAATCATCATCGGAAAATCATTCTTCTATTTCTGAAAAATGCCCAAAAATAAAGTGTCTCGAAAAATTTCAGAAAATTCATATTAAATTTTTACGTGAAAAAAGGGGCAGAGGAGTACCTGGTAGGTACCAGGGGGGCCCACCAGGCAGGCACACCACATGGTGGCACGACCAGACCTGGGTGGCGCCATGCCCTGGTGTGGGCCACTCCTGGCCCCCCACTACCTCTCTCTCCTGCCGCTTTCTTCTCTCTCCCGAGTAAGCTCCAGTTCATAGCTCGGAATCGCATTCTCTCTGTGCTTGCCCTCAATTTCTTCGATCTCTTTGCTCAGCCCATCTTTCTTGCTGAGATTTGGAGCAATTGTTCCTTGGTATGCGACTCCTCCCCTTGTCCAAGTAGATTTGTGTTTAGTGGATTGTATGTTGAGTATTTTGCTGCTGTAGGTGACTGGTTTTGAGGGCTTGTAAGCTTGTTTGATGCTTAGAGATATAGTTTTGATGCATGTTTAGGCCTCTTGCTAGTCCCTGTGAGTAGAATCCTTCATTATATTTGCTTTGCAATCACTTGTTTAATAGGTGTTTAAATTTCAGAATAGAAGATGAGTGAACACCACCTAAACCAACATGAGCTTTGGGTGCCTGATGTCATGAAGGTCCACTGGGAGGAGGAAGTTTTTCCCTCCATTTATCCATGTTCTGAGTTCATGAGAGCTGCAAGAATTCTACAAGATTTCCACACTTTGGTTTCTAATGCGGGGTTAGAGCACTTTTTTGGAAGACGAACCTTGTCAATTTGTGAAGCTAACCATGTCTGTGGTGCAGGATTTCAAACTTAGTCACTCTTTGCCTAACCCCATGGTCCATTACAAAATTTACAATATAGCTGTCAACCTTTCTCTTGATGATTTTTGTGCAGCTATTAAGGTACCTCAATGGGGATCATGTAAGAAGATTAAAGAGAGACCGGAACCACTCATGGATTTATACGCAGAAATTTGTCAAGGGAGTAGCTTCTCGAAGGAGAATGGAAAAATCCGTAACATTCATCTTCCCTCCATTCGCTACTTTGCCTACTTTATTGCCAAGTGTGTTCTTGCTAGGAAAACTGCCAATAAGTTATCTTCGTTTGATTTAGCATTTATATCTGCTGCTCTTAGACGAGATAGGTCCTACAACTTGGGCGCTTTGATAGCTTTACGTCTTGCTGCTAATCGTGAGAAGGGTGGAATTTGTGGAGGCCTCATTGCTTCTTGTTTGATAGCATTGCATGGTTTAGTGCCTCATCCTCTAGACCTATAGTTTCCCATAGAGAGGCTTGATTTTAATTCCATGGTACAACATAAATTTATTTCCTCGTGGGCTAGCTTGAGTGAGTTGTCTTATGAAATAACCTTTCTCAAAGATGGCTGGAGAAAGAGCAAGTCCGAGCGTGTTGTTCTTTTGCCTGCACCTGTTTTGTTTAACCTTGATAACAGGGAAGGATGGTCCCTCACTATGGAGGAGCTTGATACATACTTGGGAGAGCTCTGCCAACAGGAGCAGGGCACTAGAAGGGAGGTCACAGATGATTCGGTCCAGCCCTCGAATGAGGGAGAGTCTTCATATCAGCAGCCCGCTTATGATTGGGGAGCTTCTTCTTCCTCTCATGGGCCCGGTTACGATCATTCTTACCAAGATCCGCCCGCTTGGAACCCCTATTCTTACATGGATTGATACCTACTTAGGCCAAAAGCCTAAGCTTGGGGGGAGGTACGCCGACACCGCACTCATCTCCATATCATGTTGCGTCGGTTCTTTGTATATTCATGTTTTTGTTCTTTTTCTTAGTTTTCGTTCTTCTTTGCTTTTGCTTTCTAAAAACAAAAAAAGACCAAAAATATTTTTGTTGTTTCTCTTTGGTTTGCTTCTTTTTTTCCCTTGGTTTGTTTTTCCCTTTTTGCTTTGTTTGAACTATTTGAAAAACCCAAAAAGATTTTGCTTTGCTTGTTTTTCTCTTTTGGTTCTTGTTTAAAAATCGAAAACACCAAAAATATTTGTCATTCTTCTTTGGTTTTTGCGAGTTGGCTACAGGGTTCGGCAGTTCTCAGTGGATTATTGGTTTCATATTATTATTCAAGCCACACAAGTGAAGAGCAATAATGAGGATCAATGACAACTTGAGGCGTGGTAAGAGGCTGGTAACGGACTCTATTTGTTTTCATTTTTGTACATATACTCATCATTGTGAGCTTGCTTAGTCCGTTCATGTAGAGTGTATGTTTTCTTTGGATGCTTAGTAGTTCTTGCTTTCTTGTGATTAGCTCCAGCTCGCTAATAGTTTGTAGCATGTCTCATGAATGTTTGCTTGCATTACTCTATTCATAAATTGGTATGACACTGTGGTATCCTCCTCTGAATGTTTCATTTGATCGACTTGGCACATGCTCACGCATGCACATGACTGTAATAATCAGTTAAGCCTTGACGAATTATTTTGCCTTGAGGATCTTGAATCATTTTCATGCCGTGAGTAGTCTTGTTTTGTTGTAAGCATGATAATGACAGCTATTGCTCTCTCGTTTGTCGCTCCCTTACTATTGCTAGCCTTCATTTCCACTGAGTGTTTTACTCATGTTTCCAACTCCCTAAACCAAATATTTCCAAAGTGTCCACCATACCTACCCATTAGCATCACTTGCTTCTTCCGTGCATATTCAATATGCCTTGTTTTCTTCCGAATAAAATGTTTGCTTGTTATGAGAAAGTTAGTTAGTAAAGCTCTCACGAACTTGATGGCACACTTTATTTTCTGCACTTAATAAATCTGAACCATTGCGTCCTTCTTTGTTGTGCATATGCTTGCGCTTTATGAGTTGAAGTTAGCAGAACCATGTATCATGGGGACCGCTTTCAGCGCTTCATAGGTACTTTGTACTTAGTTGATATCATGTTCTTTTGCTTATGGATCCCGGCGGTGTCAAATAAAAGTGGAACTTGTAAGATCATGGAGTTTGTATGTATGTTAGAGAAACGCTTGGGCCGCTAGCCTAAGCCATGCCTAATCATGGTGGAAACTTGCAGCATAACCATAATGAGCATTCTATGAAGCATCCTCAATAAAAATCTATGCACATAGTAAATAAAAAAGATCGCTGAGATGCTCATTGTCTGCTTGCCTTGTATTTTGATTATGGGATAGCTCCCGTGTCATGTGCAAGGGGTACCTCGTTGGCGGTTCTCTATGATACGTATATACTTACAATGACAAGAGCTTACTTGTGACTAAAGTTGAGTAGCATGAGGATCGGTCTTCGTAAGTAAGGGGCATGAGACTTCAATTTATAACTTGTCAAGCATATCCTCTTAGTTGTGTCACTTTCACCTTAACCACATTAAAGATGCTTATGATAGGGGCAATGAGAGCTCAAAGCTAACAAGTACCATACTTTCAGCATTTGGAAGCCTTTCAAAATTATTCAAAACCTTTTTCATCTACTTGTTGAGTCTCCACATATTCTTTGAGCACCTTCTTGAGAGCATTAGTTGTCATTTTTTGTGTTTGTTTCATTACTTGATTATTTGTGTTATGACTTTGATGTTGGTATCTTTGATATCTTTACTTCCAGTCATCACTTGAACTTCAGAGGTGCCTTGACATTCATAATCCAAGGCAAGTGAGATACCACTCTATCATACCTCTCTATGAGCATTGTAATGTTGCTTATGTTTGTGCTTCGTGCTACTTATTATTCTTGAGTTGGAATCTCTTCATAGCTTGCAATGACTATTAAGTAGACTCAGTTGCATACTCTTTATTATGAATTGTCTAAGTAGTTGATCACATTGCTGAGATTATTTACATTATATGAAGCAAATGTGTTCGTGAAAGTTCTTTTATCGCATTCAGTTTTCAACTGAATTGCTTGAGGACAAGCAATAAGCTAAGCTTGGGGGGAGTTGATACGTCCAAAACGTATCTACTTTCCCGAACACTTTTGCTGTTGTTTCTCCTCTATACTTGTGTGATTTGGATGCAACTAATGCGAACTAACACTGTTTTCAGCAGAATTGCCTTGGTGTCTACTTCTTGTGCAGAAAATCAACTATCAGGAAAAATCCCGGAAAATATGCCAAAAATCCTATTTCACTCGAAGACTCCAGGAGCCAGAATACGAGACAAAGAGGAGCCCTGGGGTGGCCACACCACCTGGTGGCGTGGGCCAGGCCAGGCCGCGCCAGGGGGTGGTGTGGGCCCCCCAGGCACCCCCTCGGCCTCTCTCTTTGCCTATAAGGAGCCTTGACCTAAAAACTAAGGGGGTTCGGCGTTTTCCGTAGGAGTTCCGCTCACGCCACCACCAGATTCCACGAAAACACCGAAACTCCGTTCGCACCTGCCGGACGGGAATTGGAGGAGATCATCGCCATCATCATCACCATCGCTTCTCCATCGACCAGCCATGTTTCCCCCATCTATGAGTGAGTAATCCCCCGCTGTAGGCTATGGGGATGGTAGGGATTGGATGAGATCGTTCATGTAATGGCATCAGATTGTTAGGGCATAGTGCCTAGTATCTTTTATTAGTGCTTTATGACTTTGTTGCGACTTGTTGTGCTTAATGCTTGTCACTAGGGCCCGAGTGCCATGATTTCAGATCTGAACTTATTATTGATTCATCATGATAGTATTGTTTTGGGTCTTATCTACAATTTGTATACACACGTCGTTGTCCGAACCTATGGTCCCGGCGATGTAAATCGGGTAGCGGAAGGAAAGGCTTTGATGTGAGGATCACATGTGTTCATGGAGTGTTAATGCTTTGCTTCGGTGCTCTATTAAAAGGAGCACCTTAATTGCCGTAGTTCCCTAAAGGCCCCGCCGCAAACGGCGGCAGGACAAAAGATGTTGTGCAAGTTCTCATTGCAAGCACGTATGACTATATATGGAACACATGCCTAGGATTGTCTAGTACTTGGGTGATTTATCTTCTTTATCTGCATTTGCCCTATGTTCTGATTGCTATGTGAATTGTCTTGTTCATGCAACGCCCGTCCATCCATCCCTATGCCTACCGCACTCGAATCCCACTGTTTACTGCTTTTGTTACTACTGTCTTTGTTTTGCTGCCATCACATTTTACTATTCCTACTATAAAACTGCTACATCGATAAACCGCTGTGAGCAAGATTGTTTCAGTGCAGCTTGAATTGACAACTCAGTTGTTAAGGCTGATAAGTATTCTTTGGCTCCCCTTGTGTCGAATCAATAAATTGGGTTTCACTTCCCTCGAAAATATTGCGATACACCCCCTATACTTGTGGGTCATCACCGCCTCTGTCTTGTCAAAAGGGACAACTACCATGAAGGGAAGAGAGACGAAAACACAACACAGCAGCCGCCATACCATCCAGAAAGGAGAAAGAAGAGATCCGGAGAAGAAGGAGAAGACGTTCTTCATCTCGCTCCACGATCTTCGACCTCCTAGCCAATACACCCCCATAGTCACTACTTGTACTTAAGTGAGAGAGAGGGATCTCCACCTTGCAAGTCTAGGGTTTGAGATTGTTTCTTCCCATCTTGCATTGTGTTGGATATTTTTCTATTCTTATTGTGGATCTCCACGGTAATACAAAGACGAATTTCCTTTATTTGATTTATTGATGATCCGTTCTTCTCTCATGTGTGAGTAATCCCCTTGGGCGTGGGAGATGTAGGGGATTGGTGAGATGTGATGTGCCTTCTTATATTTTCCATTAGTTCATGATTGATTCTAATTACTATATTATGTGTGCTTGACTATCTGTGGGATGCCTAATGCTCGTTGTCCAATTAAGGGCCTATACAACATGATACTTTGTTCTACATAGATAAGATCTTGTTCGCTAGTGGACCGGCGACCCCCGGGTGACACGGGGATATCAATGGAAAGCTAGTTGACTCGAGGATAACGAGTAACCAGTGTGCTTATTGCATTAGTCCGATCCAAGGAGCTTAATCGCTAAGCGACCTGAAGGGTCTTAATCATCTAGTGTCTGACCATGGTTTTGGTAACAGGCTAGTAGGATTATTGAAGTTGGGATGAAATCTACCTAGAGGAGTTTCGGCTAATTATGGGTTGCTCGCTGATGTCTACGCATGCTTCTATTCTTGTAGATAGTGTTGGGCCTCCAAGTGCAGAGGTTTGTAGAACAGCAACAAGTTTCCCTTAAGTGGATCACCCAAGTTTTATCGAACTCAAGGAGAAAGTGGTTAAAGGTATCCCTCTCAAGCAACCGTGCAATCAAGATACAAGAAGTCCCTTGTGTCCCCAACACACCCAATACACTTGTCAGGTGTATAGGTGCAGTAGTTCAGCGAAGAGATAGTGAAATACAAGTAATATGGATGATTATAAGTGGTAATTGTAATCTGAAATAAGAGTGGAATCAAGCAAACATGTAACAGAACTGATTGTAACGGTGTTCCAATGCTTAGAAACAAGGCCTAGGGATCATACTTTCACTAGTGGACACTCTCATATAAATATCTTCTCTTCATGATGCTACCCTGAACTACTCTCTGGTTGGATGATGTAGGGCTATAACATCACACCTTAAAGTTTGCATTCCCCATCTAGATAACCCCTCACTATCACCTTGAGCACTAGATGGTTCCAACAAACAGCACAATCTCATAGAGACATCCAACTCAAATTATACTCATGACAAGTATTTATGTAATCTTAGCCAAAGTGCCACATGGTGTGCACACTGTCAACTTCACACACGTGGGGATAAACAGAGATTCATTAAAACACTTGAATAGCAGAATAGATCTATATATTACAAAGCTCATGATCTCAATAAGATCATGCTTAGAGAGAGATAAACACATATCTACCGGTAGAGCCCTTAGCCTCGAGAGAGAACTACTCCCTCCTCATCATGGGAGTTAGCAATAGCGATGGAGATGGCGGTGGAGTCGATGGAGATGGATCCGGGGGCACTTCCCCGTCCCGGCAGGGTGCCGGAATAGAGACTTCTGTCCCCCGAATCTCCTCTTTGGTGGCGGCGGCGCTGCGGAACTTTTCGTGGAAATCTGATCTTGTACTTAGGGTTTTTGTCCCGAGAGGCTTATATAGGCAAAAGGGCAAGGTCGGTGGAGGCCTGAGGGGCCCCCACCACCTGGTGGCGTGGCCAGGGGGACCCGCGCCACCCTATGATGTGGCCAGCCCCTGGCCCCTCTCCGTCTCGTCTTCTGGCTCCGTGAGTCTTCTGGTAAAATATCGACTTTGGCTTTTGTCCGGTCCAATTCCGAGAATAAGTCTTTTCCATCTTTTCCAAAACCAAAAACAGCAGAAAACAGGCAACTAGCACTGTGGCATCTTGTTAATAGGTTAGTTCCAGAAAATGTGTAAAAATACTCCAAAGTGTGGAGAAAACATAAGAAAGTAGATATACAGCAAGCATGGAACATCAAAAATTATAGATACGTTTACAACGTATCAACATCCCCAAGCTTAACTCCTGCTCGTCCTCGAGTAGGTAAGTGATAAAAAAGAATATTTTTTTAGGTGACATGCACCATCATAATCTTGATCAAAGTATTTGTAAAACATTGATAGCTGGGATCATAGTACTTTAACATAGCATGAAAGATATAGTTCTAACAATAAGACATAGCTACTATGTTGTAACATAAAAAAGGTACAAACAAAATATTCATGAATAACAATGTTTTGAAAGAAGTTTGTTTGTTTCACATATAGAAAACATAATGAGAATGGTATTCAGCTTGTCCCTCATAGTGTAGCAAAACATAAATGGATATGACACCTTCAAATTTCATAAGGGTGACTAGGTACAAATAGTTTAAGAACAAGCAATATTAAAGTTATGAATCAATCAACAAGTCTTGGGACAATGCACATTAAACTAAGAATGGCCACTATGCTCTCTCAATAGGTGCATAAAGATAGAAGATGGAAACTCAACATAAAAGTAAAAGAAAGGCCTTCATAGAAGGAAGGAGGGATTCAAGTCTCATAAAGAGCTTCCAAAAATTATGGTACTTATTAGCTTTCAGCTCTCATTACCCCTATCACAAGCATCTTTAGGTGATTAAGGTTAAAGTGAACAAATATGAGGATATACTTGACAAGTAATAAACTGAAAATCTCATGCCCCTTACTTACGAGTACCGTTCCTCATGCTACTCAAGTTTAGTCACAAGTAAGTTCTTGTCATTGTAAGTACATGTGTATCATAGAGAACCGCCAACGGGGTACCCCTTGCCCGATGATACGTAAGATTCCCCATATCAAAATGACACGGCAAGCAGACAATGAGTATCTCAGCAATCCTTTTATTTCCTATTTGCGTAGGCTTTTTTTTCTTTCCTATTTGCATAGGTTTTTTTTATAGAGGATGCTTCATAGATTGCTCACTATGGTTATGCTACAGGTTTCCACCATGATTAGGCATGGCTTAGACCAGTCGCCCAGGCGTTTCTCTAACACATATACGAACTCCATGAGCCTTACAAGCTCCCCTTTCATTTCACACCACCGGGATCCATAAGCAAAAGAACATGATATCAACTAAATAAAGTGCAATGTTGAAAGCGTTCCCCATGGTAACATGGTTCTGCTAATTCACAACTTACAAAACGCAAGCATATACGCAACATAGATAGGCACAATGGTTCAAGTTTATTAAGTGCAAGAAAAGTAAAGTGTTCCATCAAGTTCGTGAGAGCTTTAATCACTAATTTTCACATAACAAGTTTAATTCGGAAGGTACATAAAACATGAATATACTTGGAATAGCAAATGCTAATAGGTAGGTATGGTGGACTCTTTGGAATAACTTGGTTTTATTTGGAGTTGGATGCATGAGTGGAACTCATACTTGGTACATGTGGAGGCTAGTAAAAGATTGGAAGCGACCAACTAAGAGAGCAATAATGGCTATAATCATGCAAAGCGAGAAAACATTATTAATTAAAGCATAAAGTGATATTACAAGTCAAAAACTAAATGATCATAGAGGCTATGGTGACTTGGTATAGTCTTAACATGGTGTGAGCATGCGCCAAGTCAACCCAAATAAAGCATCAAAGGAGAATACCACAATATTATGCTTTTATATGCTAAAACAACGCATGATTCTTTCAAGGCACATTAAGCAATCTCAATTGTTTATAACAAGTCATGCTACAGCAATAATTACTAAGAATAAAGTCAAAGAAATATCAAGCATGACATGATAAAGTCTAAGCCACAGCCAAAAACAAGCTCCTTTTATACCACTTATAAGCATGAACTTTCCTACTCTTTTCTAATCCAAATCAACTTATTTGAAACTATGTATGAATGCGGGGTCCAACCAATTTATTTAAGCAAACCAAGCAAATGAAAACTAAGAAAAATGAAGACGTTCCAAGAACAACACAATTGTGCACGAAACAATAAAAATGAAGTGTTTGGAAGAAACCTGAGATTTTTATTGATGAAGAAGGGGATGCCTTGGACATACCCAAGCGTTGATGCTTGTACTTCTTGAATATTTCTTGGGGTGACATGGGTGGCATCCCCAAGCTTGTGCTTTTGTCCATACTTCATCTTATCACGTTGTTCTTCCCTACACTTTAAAATTTTCTTCATACAAAACTTCACACAATCTTCATTAACAACATTAGTGTACTCAAAATAAAAAGTCTTTAGGTTTAGTTTAAACACAAGTAAAACTTCCATTAAAACACAAGCTACTGTAGCAATTCATTTTAAAAGTTCAAGTGATCAAAGAGAACTCAAAGAGAAAGAGATTAACAGGCAAATGCAAATAATGACAGAAATCTGTCAAAACAGACCAGCAGGTAAAAACCAATTTTTTCGAAGACCTTCTATTGCTCAAATTGAAAAGTTCTGAACTAACAAAAGTTATATAACAACCTGGGGCAGAAGCACAAAAAATTACAGTTCAATCCGACGAACATGGATTTTTCACGAATTTTTATAGTGAAGCACAAAAATCTGTTTCGGGACAACAACTTTCCCAAGTCTTACTTCTCTCTCATTAGAGGTTATTCTTGTCACAAAAACCACACAAAAAGGATAAGGAGAGGTTATTACAGAGGCAATAACTTCCAAGGTTCAACAAAAGAAAAACCTACTGAATAGAAATTTGGGTTATCGCCCAATAAGTGCTTTTCTTTAACGCCTTTGAGCTAGGCATAAGAATTTCGATGATGCTCACATAAGAAATATGAGTTGAAGTAAAAGAGAGCATCAAGAAGCAAATATGGAACAAATTTAAGTCTAACCCACTTCCTATGAAAAATAATCTTGTAAAGAAACAATTCATGAAAGCACAAAGCAACAAGCATAGGAAAGCAAAACAAGTGTAACTTCAAAATTTTCAACATAAAGAGGGGAAACTTAATATTGTTGAGATACATAAAACCATGTTTCCCTCTCTCATAATAACTTTCAGTAGCATCATGAATAAAATTAACAGTATAACTATCACATAAAACATTCTTATCATGAGCCACATGCATAAAATAATTATTACTCTCCCTATAAGCATAGTCATTCTTATTAATCGTAGTGGGAGCAAATTCAACAAAATAGCTATCATTATTATTCTCATCACCATAATCATCAAATATAGGAGGCATATTTTAATCATAATTAATTTTCTCCTCAATAGTAGGTGGACTGAAAATATCATATTCATCATTGTAATCATCATATATTGGAGGTATGGTATCATCAAAGTAAATTTTCTCCTCCGTGCTTGGGGGACTAAAAATATCATGCTCATCAAAACCAGCTTCCCTAAGCTTAGACTTTTCCATAGCATTAGCAATAATGGTGTTCAAAGAATTCATACTAATAACATTATTATTTGTATGCAAATAAAGTTCCATATGTTTTTTAATTTTCTCTTCAAACACCTCATGTCCTAACTCAAGATAACTACTATAAAGCTCTTTAATTTTGTTGTTGTTTTCCATTAAGCCTAACTAGTGAAAATAAAAACAAGAAACAAAAATATATAATCGCAGAATCTAAAGGAAATAACTTCAAGCACTCACACACCAGCTACAGTACTAGAAGATAGCTTAGTAGCCAGAGGATGTGAGTACCTTTTACCTTACCTCATCGACAACGGTGCCAGAAAAATAGCTTGATGTATACACACGCTTCTATTCTTGTAGACAGTATTGGGCCTCCAAGTGCAGACGTTTGTAGAACAACAGAAAGTTTCCCTTAAGTGGATCACCCAAGGTTTATCGAACTCAGGGAGGAAGTGGTCAAAGGTATCCCTCTCAAGCAACCCTGCAATCAAGATACAAGAAGTCTCTTGTGTCCCCAACACACCCAATACACTTGTTAGGTGTATAGGTGCACTAGTTCGACGAAGAGATAGTGAAATACAAGTAATATGGATGATTATAAGTGGTAATTGCAATCTGAAATAAGAGTGGCAGCAAGCAAACATGTAACATAACTGATTGTAACGGTGTTCCAATGCTTAGAAACAAGGCATAGGGATCATACTTTCACTAGTGGACACTCTCATATAAATATCTTCTCTTCATGATGCTACCCTGAACTACTTTCCGGTTGGACGATGTAGGGCTATAACAAGACACCTTAAAGTTCGCATTCCCATCTAGATAACCCCTCACTATCACCTTGAGCGCTAGATGGTTCCAACAAACACCATAATCTCATAGAGACATCCAACTCAAATTATACTCATGACAAGTATTTATGTAATCTTAGCCAAAGTGCCACACGGTGTGCACATTGTCAACTTCACACACGTGGGGATAAGTAGAGATTCATTAAAGCACTTGAGTAGCAGAATAGATCTATAGATTACAAAGCTCATGATCTCAATAAGATCATGCATAGAGAGAGAGATGAACACATAGCTACTGGTAGAGCCCCTAGCCTCGAGAAAGAGAACTACTTCCTCCTCATCATGGGAGTTAGCAACAGCGATGGATATGGCGGTGGAGTCGATGGAGATGGATCCGGGGGCACTTCCCCGTCCCGGCAGGGTGTTAGAACAGAGACTTTTGTCCCCCAAATCTCCTCTTCGGTGGTGGCGGTGATGCGGAACTTTTTGTGGAAATCTGATCTTATACTTAGGGTTTTTGTCCCGGGAGGTTTATATAGGCGAAAGGGCAAGGTCGGTGGAGGCCTGAGGGGCCTACACCACCTGGTGGCACGGCTAGGGGGACCCGCGCCACCCTATGATGTGGCCAGCCCCTAGCCCCTCTCCGTCTCGTCTTCTGGCTCCGTGAGTCTTCCGGTAAAATATCGACTTTGGCTTTTGTTCGGTCCAATTCCGAGAATAATTCTTTTACAGCTTTTCTGAAACCAAAAACAGCAGAAAATAGGCAACTGACACTATGGCATCTTGTTAATAGGTTAGTTCTGGAAAATGTGGAAAAATACTCCAAAGTGTGGACAAAACATAAGAAAGTAGATATAAAACAAGTATGGAACATCAAAAATTATAGATACGTTTACAACGTATCACTCGCCTACACATATATCTATAAGATTATAATTGTTACATTTACCACTCGTCCACCTGGCACAGTCACTATCACCATGAATTGAATCTCCCCGCGCCTTCTTTCGCCATTTGCAGGAAACAACAAACAAGCAAAGTCGTTCTTTACTTTTATGCTTTATATTTCCGAAGTTTACATTTTAGTTATATTTAAATCTACCACATTTAATCAAAACCCCATTCTTATTTCAACACTTGCAGTCAATTCACTCGAAGACCTGTGACAACTTCGGGTGTGATAGAGACTTCATCAATAAACACTTACCTTTGGGCTCCCCGTGGGATCAATATCTAAACTTCGAAACTATCTACAAACAATCTGTGCTCTTGCAGACATCAATTCCCACAATAGCTTTAGTAGCTTTGTTGGAATTTGAGAGTGAAGGATTGGAGCATCTTTGTGATGTTCTTGCCATTTGCATTAGGTCCATCTATTTGAGTTCTCCTCGGAGGATTTGGTTGGTGAAATCAAGAAGCTTGTTACTCTTGGGTTCTTGGAACCCTAGACAGTTGTGGGCCTTTGCGGTGAGTTCTTGGGGCCTTCACTTAAGTTCTGAAGCTCTCCCCAAGATTGTGGCCTTGGTGGTGATTATTGGGAGCCTCCAATTAAGTTGTGGAGATTGCCCCAATCTTGTACGGGTTTGGTGACCACCCTCAAGTGTCCCATAGTGTTACGGGTGCTTGCCGCGTGGTGGGTGCTCGGGAGAATAGGGTGCGGCCTCTTGTGGTGTTGGTGGTCTTAATACCGCCCACCCCTCCAACGAGACGTACTCCCTTGTTGGGAGGAACTCGGTAAAATATCGTTGTCCCTGCGTGCCTCGGTTATCTCTATATCCGAGCTCTTTACTTATGCACTTTACATTGTGATAGCCTTCGTGCTTGAAGTAATCTATCTTGCTATCACTTTGTTTCTTGTCTTGCTTAGCATAAGTTGTTGGTGCACATAGGTGAACCTTAGTATATCTAGGCTTTGTGCTTGACAAAAGAAAACGCTAGTTTTATTCCACCATTGTAAATACCATCTCGTAAAAGTTTTAAACCGCCTATTCACCCCCCTCTAGGCGACATCCGTGCTCTTTTAACAGGGATAGGTCCCGAAGGACCAAGAGATTGCATTAATTTTCAACGGTGTCAGCACAAGTTTCAAAGAGGACATCAAAAACATTGAAAATAACAGCTAGGCATCTACGACCCTAGATCTCGTGCTAGAAACGCGATCAGGTCTGGCTCCACTTCCACCATATTGATGGAGCTCGCCTTGCTCAACACGGCGACACCGGGGACAAGACCTCTTGGGTCGCCATAGCGGGAGTCAAGCAAATAGAAGCTGGAAGGCCTCCAAAGCAAGAGGTCGATTTTGTGCTTGAGTCGTCCATTAGAAGCCTACACACAAGGAGGGAGTGGTTGTCCTTTGGCTGGAGAAGTCGACAACATGGTTACCACTGATAGAGCACTTCCAAGGGATACACCGCTCCAAAGGCAGCTGCTAAAAGCTATACCGGATCCCCATGTTGAACAACTTGACCTAGTTAGAGCAAACTCCATGCTAGCTCAAGTTCAAGGCAGATTGCGGTGACCCAACACACCACTACTGATTGTAGTGTGCAAGTTGTTGATATAATATTCACAAAGTACCGTTTCACAGATATCACATCCCTCAAAGTGGTACAACTTAAATATTATGGGTCCACAACTTTTACATGTTCATAATATTTAAACAATATTGTACAAAGGTTTCGAAATCCTCATCGGTCTATTGAGTGAAGGAAATATGCCCTGAGAGGCAATAATAAAGTTGTTATTATGTATTCCTTGTATATGATAGATGTTTATTTTACATGCTATAATTGTATTGATAGGAAACATTAATACATGTGTGTTTAATAAACAAAAAGGGTTCCTAGTCATGCCTCTCTTATAGACTAGCTTGTTGATTAACAAGATGATCAAGGTTTCCTGATCATGGACATTAGATGTTGTTAATAACAAGGTCACGCCATTGGTGGAATGATGTGATGAACATTCATCTGAAGTATAGCATTACGATCAAGTCATTGTGTTTATATTGCTATAACATCATACGAAGTAATCTTTATCCTTAGACCATGAGACCATGTTAATTGCTAACACCGGAAGAGTATCTTGATAACATCAAACGTCACACCGTAACAGGGTGACTATGAAGATGGGTTCAGTGCTACGAAGGTGTTATGTTGAGGCTCATGGATCAAGAGTGGAATTTGTCAATCCAGATGACGGATAGATATACTCTGGGCCCTCTCGGTGATATCACATTAGGATAGCTTGCAAGCAAGTGATGTGATCACTAGAATGTTATATCATGGGAACGAGAAAAGAGTGCATGTCGGTAACGGGATCAAACTAGGTATGGAGATACCGATGATCGAATCTCGGACATGTAATATATCGAGAGACAAAGGGATTTAGTTACAAGCGTTAAAGGTTCTCACGATCACAGGAGTCATCGTTGAATGTGTAGGAGTCAGTACGGATCTCCAGGTCCCGCTGCTGATTATTGATCGGAGAAGGGTCTCGATCATGTCTGCATTATTCGCGAACCGTAGGGTGGCACACTTAAGAGTTACCGGACACTATTTTGGAGCACATATGTTTCAGACGAAAGAATTGCAAAGCGTAGGGTTTCAATAGAAACCGGAAATTGTTTCGGGTGAAATTGCAGAAGGTGGTTCTGCATGTGATATTGAAATATTGCAAGGGGCTATATGTGAATGTTTGTTAATTAAAGTAATTAACAAAATTCTGAATAAATTTAATAAAAGAGTAGAGTAGCAAACATAAATGCATAGGATACCTTCAAAGTTCATAAGAGTGACTAGATACAAATAGTTTAAGAACAAGAAATATCAACATTATACATCAATCAACAAGTCTTGGGACAATGCACATAGAACTAAGAATGGCCACTATGCTCTCAAAATAGGTGCATAAAGATAGAAGGTGGAGACTCAACATAAAAGTAAAAGAAAGGCCTTCATGGAAGGAAGTAGGGATTCAAGTTTCATAAAGAGCTTCCAAAAATTATGGTACTTATTAGCTTTTAGCTCTCATTGCCCCTATCATAAGTATCTTTAGGTGATTAAGGTTAAAGTGACACAACTAAGAGGATATGATTGATAAGTTATAAGTTGAAATCTCATGCCCCTTACTTACGAAGACCGAACCTCATGCTACTCAACTTCAGTCACAAGTAAGCTCTTGTCATTGTAAGTACATATGTATCATAGAGAACCGCCAACGAGGTACCCCTTGCACATGATACAGGAGGTATCCCATAATCAAAATGACAAGTCAAGTAGACAATGAGCATCTCAGCGATCTTTTTATTTGCTATTTGCATAGGTTTTTATTGAGGATGCTTCATAGAGTGCTCATTATGGTTATGCTGCAAGTTTCCACCATGATTAGGCATGGCCTAGGCTAGCGGCCCAGGCATTTCTCTAACACACATTCAAACTCCATGATCTTACAAGTTCCCCTTTTATTTCACACCACCGGGATCCATAAGCAAAAGAACATGATATCAACGGGGTACAATGTACAAGTGCAATGTTGAAAGCGTTCCCCATGATACATGGTTCTGCTAACTTCAACTTATAAAGCGCAAGCATATACGCAACAAAGATGGACACAATGGTTCAAGTTTATTAAATGCAAGAAAGTAAAGTGTGCCATCAAGTTCGTGAGAGCTTTAATCACTAATTTTCACATAACAAGTTTAATTCGGAAGGTAGATAAAAACATGAATATACTTGGAATAGCAAATGCTAATAGGTAGGTATGGTGGACTCTTTGGCATAACTTGGTTTTAGGAGTTGGATGCATCACTGGAACTCACACTTGGTTATGGAGGCTAGCAAAAGACTGGGAGCGACCAACTAAGAGAACAATAATGGCCATAATCATGCAAAGCGACAAAACATCATTAACCAAAGCATAAAGTTTTATTACAATTCGAAAAATAAAGGATCATAAAGGATTATGGTGACTTGGGATAGTCATAACATGGTGTGAGCATGCGCCAAGTCAACCCAAATAAAGCATCAAAGGAGAATACCACAATACTATGCTTTAATATAATAAAACAATGCATGGTTCTTCCAAGGCACATTAAGCAATCTCAATTATTTATAACATGTCATGCTACATCAAAGATCACTAAGCATAAAGCCAAAACAATATCAAGCATCGCATGACAAAGCATAGGCCACAGTCAAAAACAAGCTCTCTTTACCACTTAAGCATGAACTTTCCTACTCTTTTCCAATCCAAACCAAACTATTTGAAAACCAATGCATGAAAGAGGGGGTCCAACCAATTTATTTAGCAAACTAAGCAAGCAAAACCAAAAACAAAAAAAAAGACGCTCCAAGAACAACACAACGGTGCATGAAACAATAAAAATGAAGTGTTTGGAAGAAACCTGGGATTTTTATTGATGAAGAAGGGGATGCCTTGGGCATCCCCAAGCTATGACACTTGTACTTCTTGGATATTTCTTGGGGTTACACGGGGTGGCATCCCCAAGCTTGAGCTTTAGTCCATTCTTCATCTCTTTACATCATTCTCTCCATACACCTAAATTTTTTCCTTCACACAATCTTTATTAGCAACATTAGTGCACTCAAGATAATAAGTCTTTAGGTTCAGTTTCAACACCAATAAAGCTTCCATTAAAACACAAGATACTGTAGCACTTCCCTCAAAAAGCTCAATTCCCCAAAGAGAACCCAAAAAGGAACCAACAAGAAGCAAATGCAAATAATGGCAGAAATCTGTCAAAACAGACCAGCAGGTAAAAACCATTTTTTTCGACGACCTTCTGTTGCTCAAATCAAAAAGTGTTGAACTAACGAAAGTTAGATAACAACCTGGGGCAGAATCATAAAAATTCACGCCTCAAAATGACATACAGAGATTTTACACGAATTTTTACGGTGAAGCACAAAAATCTGTTTCGGGACAACAACTTTCCCAAGCATTACTTTTCTCTCATTAGAGGTTACCCTTGGCACAAAAAGCAAATAAACAGGATATGGATCGGTTATTACAGAGGTTTTAACTTCCAAGACTCATCTAAAACTTTTGGGTTATCTCTCAATAAGTACTTTTCTATAACGCCTTTAAGTTAGGCATAAGAAGCAAGAAAAAGAATCAAGTGTTCTCAAATGAAGAAGCATTAAGAGCAAATTTTGTTTTCATAGGAGAGGCAAAAGAAATATTGTCTCTATTCTTAGGGAAGTGTTCTATACCTTTCTTAAGTGGGAGTTGATATTTAATGGTGCCTTCTTTCATATCAATAATGGCACCAACAGTTCTAAGAAAAGGTCTTCCCAAAGTAATATGACAAGAAGCATTGCATTCAACATCCAAAACATAGAAATCAACAGGGACATAAGCATTGTTAACCATAATAAGAACATCATTAATACTCCCCATGAGTTTCTTTTTAGCATTATCATCAAGTGGGACATTCGAATAACAATCTTCCAAAGGTGGCAAATCAAGCATATCATAAATCTTTCTAGGCATAATAGAAACACTACTATCAAGATCACATAAAGCTTTAAAATCAAAATGATTCAATTTCATATTGATTATGGGTTCCCAACCATCTTATTATTTTATAGGAATAGAAGCTTTATGTTTCATCTTTTCTTCTTTAATTTTTATGAGAGCATCAGTAATGTGTTTTGTAAAGGCCATATTCATAGCACTAGCATTAGGATTTTTAGCAAGCTTTTGTAGGAACTTAATTACTTCAGAGATATTGCAACCATCAAGATCAAAATCATAATTATCATCTAAAGTAGTAGAGCTATTACTAGCTTCAACACTAGTGGTAGTGATAGTAGAAACACTAATGTTTCTAGCAATTTCATCTTCTCTTTCCCACTTAGCATGCAATTCAGCTAATAGTCTAACATTTTCATCAATTCTAACTTGTATGGAATTAGTAGCAGCAAAGGGATTATCAATAGTTTTAGGTTTAGCAGCCATTTTATTCAAAGAAGATTGTGCTTCAGCCAATGATGCTATATTTCTTTCAGCATTAGAGAGTTTTTCCTCAATATTTTTATTGAAAGCAGTTTGTTTACTAATAAAATCTTTAAGCATAACTTCGAGTTTAGAGGGAGCACTCCTATTATTGTTGTAGGAATTTCCATAAGCATTACCATTATTGGAGGATATGGTCTATAGTTATTATTACCAAAATTATTCCTGTAGGTATTGTTTCTAAAATTATTATTTCTTATAAAGTTCACATCAACTTGCTCTTCTTGAGCAACCAAAGAGGCTAAGGGAACATGATTTGGATCAATATGAGCTTTCCCATTAACAAGAATAGACATAATAACATCAATTTTATCACTCAAGGAGGAGGTTTCTTCAACAGAATTTACCTTCTTACCTTGTGGAGCTCTTTCAGTGTGCCATTAGTTAACCATCATATTATCCAGGAGCTTTGTTGCAGCACCCAAAGTAATGGTCATAAAGGTACCTCCAGCAGCAGAATCCAATAGATTTCTTGAATAATAGTTCAATCCTACATAAAAGATTTGGATAATCATCCAAGCAGTCAGTCCATGAGTGGTACAATTCTTTACCATAGATTTCATTCTTTCCCAAGCTTGAGCAACATGTTCAGATTGTTTAAACTTCATTATTTCACTTCTCATAGATATAATCTTAGCAGGAGGATAGTATTTTCCAATGAAAGCATCTTTGCATTTAGTCCAAGAATCAATACTATTTCTAGTTAAGGATTGCAACCATTCTTTAGCTTTTCCTCTCAAAGAGAAAGGAAACAATTTAAGCTTAATAATATCCCCATCTATATCCCTATGCTTTTGCATCTCACAAAGTTAAATAAAGTTATTTAGATGATCAGCAACATCTTCATTACCAATACCAGAAAATTGTTCTCTCATAACAAGATTGAGTAGAGCAGGTTTAATTTCAAAGAAAGTAGCTCCAGGAATAGGTGGAGCAATAGGTGTGCACATGAAATCATTGTTGTTGGTGCTAGTGAAGTCACACAACTTAGTATTTTCAAGAGTAGTCATTTTTTATGTGTTTTTAATAAAGAAAGCAAACTAGTAAAACTAATTTTTTGTGTGTTTTTGATAAAGAAACAAGCAAACAAAGCAAAAATAAACTAAGCAAAACAAAAATAACAAAGTAAAGAGATTGGTTATGAGAGACTCCCCTTGTGAAGATGTCCTTGACTCCCCGGCAACGGTGCCAGAAAAAGAGCTTGATGGCCCAAAATATATCGAGCTCGTTGGGGAACCCCAAGAGGAAGGTATGATGAGCACAGCAGCAAGTTTTCCCTCAGTTATGAAATCAAGGTTATTGAACCAGTAGGAGCAAGGAAACACCTCCAAGGTGTTGTTGCCAACTTGGAATCCTGCACAACACAACCACAAAACTTTGCCCCCAACTTACAGTGAGGTTGTCAATCTCTCCGGTTTTGCTGAAAATAAAGGATTAAACGTATTATGTGGAAGAACGTAAAAGCTTGCAGAAAGTAAACAGAAAGCAGTAAACAGTTGTAGATTGATGGTAAAAGAAAGGACCGAGGTCCATAGTTCACTAGTGGTGGTTCTCCTTAAGATAGATGACATGTTGGGTGAACAAATTATAGCGGGGCAATTGACAAACATCGAGAAAGCATACATGCATGTTGGATGAACTACTCACGCATCACACCGGAGGCTTGCATGGTGATGAAGAAGGCCTCTAGGGTGAATTCTCCCCTCCAGCAGGATATCGGGAAGAGCTTCAGATCCCTCCTGATCTAGGGATGGAGATGACAGCGACTACAGACTCTTTCGTGGAATTTTGATCGGGTACTTAGGGTTTCTGTATCGGAGGCATGTTATAGGCGAAAGGGGAGTCCGAGGGGGTGCCCTAGGCGGCCACCCCACCCCCTGGCACGGGCCAGGCCTGGCCACGCGGCCAGGTGGTGTGGCGGCCGTCTGGCCCCTCTCCGTCTCATATTCTGGCTCCGTGTCCCCCTCGATGAAAAACTGACTTTGGCTTTTGTCCTGTCCAATTCCGAGAATATTCATTTTCTGACTTTCCTGGAACCAAAAACAGTAGAAAACAGGCAGCTAGCACTGTGGCATCTTGTTAATAGGTTAGTCCAAGAAAGTGTATAAAAATACTCCAAAGTGTGGGCAAAACATAAGAAAGTAGATAAAAACCAAACATGAAACATCGAAAATTATAAATACGTTTGCAACGTATCAAGTATCATGGCACATTTTATACACTCTTCGATAGGTGCACTACTTTTCCCACAAACGTCCCTGGTCATTTGCCATAACATACTTCCTAAGGTGTGTGGCATGTTACCAAGTTTCTCAAAGTCATGTCGAGCCCTATTCTATTTTGTATTCATTCCTTGGCAATGAACTCGGTCGACGACTGCCACTCAAATGCTATCCTTTTGGAGATACTGAAGTTGTCATCTTCCAGCACAAGATGGGGACGTTACAGGCTCACATCCACTGCAATTCCTCTCCAGGAATACAATACAACTTAGTTATCTGAAGTTTTATGGAACAAAACAAAACTTCTAAATTGCTCATCCCATTCCAAGATTTGTGGTTAACATGGTTTGGACGACATCTTGGAATAACCGACTACCGTTGTTACTTACTCCTAAGTTTTATTTTAGTACAATGGAATCTGTTCCCACAATATCACGAATTGTGGTTTCCATTTATCTTATAGTCATTCATTTCATTCATAAAACAATATTTGCTTTTGTATGAACATTTGTGATAATTTGAATTTTTTGCTAAATATAACTTGCAGGAGTTGTGTAAGTTTTTATTTTTCCAATTCTATGCAAGGTTGCTCTTGTCTAGTAACTGCGAGATTATACAGTTCGAACGTTCGAGTTGACCCTTGACTTTAGTTTCTGTAAAAAGCAACCATTGTCCGATAAAGACGATGCTTTAAAAGCCAATATGATTTTCATGCAACTACATGTTATGCAATGATTTCATTTTATTATTTCTAGATCCTTTTTATTTAATTTAGTGTGATTTTTGATGAATTTCCCTATTTTTAGGGTTTTATTTGAATTTCACTTTAGAATTTTCATATATCTACATTAGATAAATTCTATTAAAATTCACTTTTATGAAATCTTGGATTTAAGATAATATTTCCCTATTTTTAAGGAATATTATTTATGCTTATAGAGATTTTTGAGTATTTTTACTCATTTTATAAGTATTTTATTTGGAATTTTCATGCTATTAAAATTATTTTTAATAATTCTAGAAAAATAGGATTTGCAATCCTCACATTTTCCCTTTATGGAACTATTTTTATTTTATTTTTAGAAAATGGCTAGGGTTGTTTTTGTTAATTGACCTTTTAAATAAAATGTGAAAAGACCAAAATACCGCTAGGCCCACTAGTCAAACCCAATTGGTCAAAACTAGTTGACACGTTTTGGTGGGACCGAACTAGCCCACACACACACTCTCCTTTCTCCTCACGTGTGCTCACTCGCTCTCATTCTCTCGTGATTCCCCTAGTGACTACGCCCCCACCACGCTAGATTCCGACCGCTCCCAGCCTCCACCGCTATCGCCATGGCCATAAATTAAACCAGAGTTTGACGCTCTACCTTTCCACCGCTCAAATTCATCTAACTCCCCCTCTCACGACCTCGTGCTACACTAACCCTATGGTTTCGATGACATGGTGCCACTATGCTCTGGTGCTCCCGCAACACTCTCTCGCTGTCGAGATGGTACCAACGCACTCTCTGGAATCTCCCATATACTCTACTAGCCTGCGCAGGTCGAGTTCCCTTCCCTGGATTTTCTCTGTGATGCCCGTTGTGCTCGTCGTTCTCCTCTCTAGCCCGGTGAGTGATGTATGCAAGTGCACATATCGTTTGTAGCTAGTTTCGAAGTATAGATATCGATCCCACATGGAGCCCAAAGGTAAGTGTTTATGAATGAAGTCTCTGTCACACTCAAAGTTGTCATAGGTCTTCGAGTGAATTAACTGCAAGTGTGGAAATAAGAATGAAATTTGGATTAAACTGGGTGTATTTAAATAAAACTAAAATGTAAACTTCATAAATAAAAAGCATAAAAGTAAAGAACGCTTTGATTGTTTGTGGTTTTCTGCAGATGACAAAGAAGGTCGGGAGATCTGATTCATGGTGATAGTGGTGTCGGTGGATTTAATGATAAGTGTAACAATTATAATCTTATAAATATATGTGTAGGCGAGCAACCCATAATTAGTCGGAACTCCTCTTGGTAGATTTCATCCCAACTTCAATAATCCTACTAGTCTGTTACCAAAACCATGGTCAGTCACTAGACGATTAAGATCCTTCAAGTTGCTTAGAAATCAAGCTCCTTGGATCGGACTAATGCAAAAGGAATAGTGGTTCCTTGTGTTCCTCGAGTCAAACTAGTTTCCCATTGATATCCCCATGTCACTCGGGGGTCACCGGTCTACTAGCGAACAAGATCCTATCTATGTAGAACAAAGCATCATGTTGTCTGGGACCTTAATTGGACAACAAGCATTATGCATCCCATAGATAGTCAAGCACACATAATATAATAATTAAAATCAATCACAAACTAATGGAAAATATATGGAGGCACATCACATCTCACCAATACCTTACATCTCCCACGCCCAAGGAACTTACTCACTGATGACCCACAAGTATAGGGGGTGTATCGCAGTATTTTCGAGGGAAGTGAAACCCAATTTATTTATTCGACACAAGGGGAGCCAAAGAATATTTATAAGCCTTAACAACTGAGTTGTCAATTCAGCTGTACCTGGAAACAATCTTGCTCACAGCAGTTTATCAGTAGCAACAGTTTTGTAGTAGGAATAGCAAAGTAACAACAGTAGTAAAGCAAAGACAATAGTGACAAAAGCAGTAACAGTGGGATTTGAGTGCGGTAGGCATAGGGATGGATGGACGGGCGTTGCATGGACAAGACAATTCACATAGCAATCAAAACATAGGGCAATTGCAGATAAATAAGATAAAGCATCAAAGTACTAGACAATCCTAGGCATGTGTTCCATATATAGTCATACGTGCTCGCAATGAGAACTTGCACAACATCTTTTGTCCTGCCAGCCCGTTTGCAGCGGGGCCTCTAGGGAACTATTGGCAATTAAGGTGCTCCTTTTAATAGAGCACCGGAGCAAAGCATTAACACTCCGCGAACACATGTGATCCTCACATCAAAGCCATTCCCTGCCGGTTATCCCGATTTCTATCACTTCGGGGCCATAGGTTCCGGACAACAACGTGTGTATACAACTTGTAGATAAGACCAGAACCAATACTATCATAATGAATCAATAACATGTTGAGATCTGAAATCATGGCACTCGGGCCCTAGTGACAAGCATTAAGCACAACAAGTCGCAACAAAGTCATAAAGCACTAATAAAAGATACTAGGCACCATGCCCTAACAATCTGATGCCATTACATGAACGATCTCATCCAATCCCTACCATCCCCATAGCCTACAGTGGGGGATTACTCACTCATAGATGGGGGAAACATGGATGGTCGATGGAGATGATGGTGGAGATTCATGGAGATGGCTCCGGGGGCACTTCCCCATCCTGGCAGGGTGCTGGAACAGAGACTTTCTGTCCCCCGAATCTCCCCTTCGGTGGTGGTGGCGCTGCGGAACTTCTTCTGGAAAAACATCGAACCCCTCGGAGTTTTTAGGTCAGAAGGCTTCTTATAGGCGAAGAGGGAGACCGAGGGGTGCCTGGTGGGCCCACACCACCCCCTGGCGCGGCCTGGCCTGGCCCGTGCCACCAGGTGGTGTGGCCACCCCTGGCTCTTCTCCGTCTCGTATTCGGGCTCCTGGAGTCTTCTGGAAAAATAGGCACTTTGGCTTTTGTCCCGTCCAATTCCGAGAATATTCATTTTCTAACTTTCCTGGAACCAAAAACAGCAGAAAACAGGCAGCTGACACTGTGGCTCTTGTTAATAGGTTAGTCCAAGAAATCATATGAAAAGTACTCCAAGGTGTGGACAGAACACAAGAAAGTGGATACAGCCAAGTATGGAGCATCAAAAATTATAGATACATTTGCAATGTATCAACATCCCCAAGCTTAACTCCTGCTCGTCCTCGAGTAGGTAAGTGATAAAAAGAAAGAATAATTTTTGAGGTGACATGCACCATCAAAGACTTGATCAAAGTATTTGTAAAACACTCAAAGCTAGGATCATAGTACTTCAATCATAACATGAAAGACAAAGTTCTAGCAATAAGACAAAGAAACTATGATGCAACATGAAAAGGCACAAACAAAAGAATCATGAATAACAATGCTTTGCAAGACGTTTATTTGTTTCACATAAAGAAAACATAGCATAGTGGCACTCAACTTGTCCCTCATAGAGTAGCGAACATAAATGCAAAGGACACCTTCAAAGTTTACAAGAGTGACCAGATACAAATAGTTTAAAACAAGCAATATCAAGGTATGCATCAATCAACAAGTCTTGGGACAATGCACATAGAACTAAGAATGGCCACTATGCTCTCAAGAAAGTGCTCATAGAATGTGTGGAGACTCAACAAGGAAATGAACAGGTTTTGAAAAGTTTGAAAGGCTTCCAAATGCTGAAAGTATGGTACTCATTAGCTTTGAGCTCTCATTGCCCCTATCATAAGCATCTTTAATGTGGTTAAGGTGAAAGTGAGGTCCAATCTGAGTTATATGCTTGACAGACTATAAACTGAAAATCCCAAGTCCCTTGAGTACGAGGGCCGCTCCTCATGCTACTCAACTTTTTAGTTACCGGTAAGTTCTTGTCATCGTAAGTATGTGCGTATCATTGAGAACCGCCAACGGGGTACCCCTTGCCCGATGATACGGAAGAATCCCCAGATCAAAATGACAAGGCAAGCAGACAATGAGTATCTCAGCAATATTCTTATTTACCATGGGAAAATGGTGCTTTTTTCTCTCTTTCCTCTTTTCATAAAACTCTTTTTTTCTTTTTCTCAATAGCTCTTTTTTTATAAGAAGAATGCCTCATAGATATCATTATGGTTACGCTGTAGGTTTCCACCATGTCAGCATGGATTAGACCAGCGGCCCAGGTGTTTCTCTAACACACATACATAACTCCATGGACTTACAAGCTCCCCTTTTATTTCACACCGACGACATCCGCAAACAAAAGAGCAAGGTATCAACTGGGTATATATTTACAAGTGTTGAAAGCGTTCCCCGTGAAATCACGGTTCTGCTAATCCCCAGCCTATAATTAGCAAGCATATAACTTTCATGGAGAGTTCATAATGGTTCAGGTTTATTAAGTGCAGGAAATAAAGTGTGCCATCAAGTTCGTGAGAGCTTTACTAACTAACTTTCTCAAAACAAGCAAACATTTTATTCGGAAGAAAACAAGGCATATTGAATATGCACGGAAGTAGCAAATGTTGCTAATAGGTAGGTATGGTGGACACTTTGGCAATATTTGGTTTAAGGGAGTTGGAAGCATGAGTAAAACACTCAGTGTAAGTGAAGGCTAGCAATAGTAAGGGAGCGACAAACGAGAGAGCAATAATGGCCATAATCATACAGCACGACAAAACATCATTAATCAAAGCATAAAATGATACTACAAGTTGAAAACTAAAGGATCATAAAGTCTTATGGTGACTTGGGATAGTCATAACATGGTGTGAACATGTGCCAAGTCAACCCAAATAAAGCATCAAAGGAGAATACCACTATACTGTGCTTTAATATGCTAAAACAACGCATGATTCATCCAAGGCACATTAAGAAATATCAATTGTTTATAACAAGTCATGCTACAGCAAAGAATACTAAGCATAAAGCCAAAACAATATCAAGCATGGCATGACAAAGCATAGGCCACAGTCAAAAACAAGCTCTCTTTACCACTTAAGCATGAGCTTTCCTACTCTTTTCCAAACCAAACCAAACCAAACTATTTGAACACCAATGCATGAAAGAGGAGGTCCAATCAATTTATTCACCAAACTAAGCAAACCACGCAACCTAAAAAAACAAAAAAAATGAAAAAGAAGACGCTCCAAGAACAACACAACTGTGCATGAAACAATAAAAATGAAGTGTTTGGAAGAAACCTAGGATTTTTATTGATGAAGAAGGATCCCCAAGCTTTGACGCTTGTACTTCTTGGATATTTCTTGGGGTGACACGCGTGGCATCCCTAAGCTTGAGCTTTAGTCCATCCTTCATCTCATTACTCATTCCTTCCATACACCTGAAATTTTTCCTTCATACAAAACTTCACACAATCTTTATTAGCAACATTAGTGCACTCAAGATAATAAGTCTTTAGGTTCAGTTCTAACACCAATAAACTTCCATTAAAACACTAGCTACTATAGCACTTCCCTCAAAAAGCTCAATTCCCCAAAAGAACTCAAAAAGGAACCAACAAGAAGCAAATGCAGAAAATGGCAGAAATCTGTCAAAACAGACCAGCAGGTAAAGACGATTTTTTTGAAGACCTTCTGTTGCTCAAATCAAAAAGTGTTGAACTAACGAAAGTTAGATAACAACCTGGGACAGATGCACAAAAATTCACGCCTCAAAAAGACGTTCAGAGATTTTACACGAATTTTTATAGTGAAGCACAGAAATCTGTTTCGGGACAGCAACTTTCCCAATCATTACTTCTCTCTCATTTGAGGTTATTCTTGGCACAAAAAGCAAATAAAAAGGATAAGGAGCGGTTATTACCGAAGTAATAACTTCCAAGACTCATCTAAAACTTTTGGGTTATCTCCCAATAAGTACTTTTATTTAACGCCTTTAAGTTAGGCATAAGCAAAAACAAAAATGGATAGAATAGAAGTAAGCAGAGATAATCATGGTGAAAACATTGTTTTGTTCAATGAAATCCTTTTGTTAACAAGGTTGATCAGGTCTTGCTACCAAAACAATTCCATATGAGACAAAACTTTGTATTCCACTAATGATTATGTTACCTCAACCTTGATAGCAATGGTCCCAATCATAATAGTTTCAAAATTTTCTCTTGGTATGGGACAACATATTTCTCCAACTTGAATGCCTTCAACATGTTGAATTGAATTCAAACCATAAGTCCTTTCAATCTTCTTGGGTAAATAGACAGTATGTTCCTTGTCATTAACATTGAAGGTCACCTTTCCTTCATTACAATTAATAACAGCTCCTGCGGTATTTAAGAAAAGGTCTCCCAAGAATAATAGACATAATATCATCTTCATGCATAATAGTTTGAGAGGATGCTCTCATAAGAAATAAAAATTGAAGTAAAAGAGAGCATCAAGAAGCAAATTCAAAACACATTTAAGTCTAACCCACGTCCTATGCATAGGAATCGTGTAAGCAAATAACAAAGTGACAGGCATAGGAAGATAAAACAAGAGTAACTTCAAAACTTTCAGCACATAGAGAGGTGTTTCAATACCATGAAAACTTCTACAACCATATTTTCCTCTCTCATAATAATTTTCAGTAGCCTCATGAATAAACTCAACAATATAACTATCACATAAAGCATGCTTTTCATGATCTACAAGCACTAGAGCTTTATTATAAACACTTTCAAAAGAATCCTCAGGAACATAACATTCATCCTTCTTTAGTAAGCATGGGGGACAATCAAACAATGTAAGGGATAAAGAGTTACTCTCATTAGAAGGTAGGCATGGGTAGCTAATCCATTCTTCCTCCTTTTGTTCATCACTCTCCTTCTCTTTTTCATCTAATGAGATTTCAGGTTCATCAATTTCTTCTTCCATAGGATCCTGCAAGGCATTAGTCTCTTCCATTTGTGGAAAACATCTATTAAAATATTCAAGAATGTAGCCATTTTCATCCTTGTAATTATCAAAGCAAAATTTAAATACCATAAACCTCATACTTATAAGGTGAATCATCAATATTTTCAAGCAAACTAGCAAGTTCAAATGCACCCTTCCAAGCAATAAATTCCTCAATTTGTTCCACATCATAAAGGTCATAATTTCCCTTAACATAGGAAGATATGGTAACATTATCATTATACTCACATTGAAAAGGGAGGTGTTTGTACCTCCTACATCAACAAGATTTATCAAGGCAATAAGTAACATTATAAGTAGAGCACACATTTCTAGCAATGGTATACAATCTATCAATTTGTCCCCATAAGTGTTTCCCTTTTTGTGACAAGCGGTGTTCCTTATAATAATATTTTTCATCTTCCATGAACCCACCTTGCCAATAAGATTCAGTTTCAAAGAAACCAACCATTGACAACAAGCATGATAAAGCAAGAAAATAACAGACCAACGAAAATAACAACTAGAGTAGGAACCATTTTTTTTGTATTTTTGATAAAGAAACAAGCAAACAAGGAGAAAATAAACTTAGCTTGAACAATAGTGATTCCAAGTAGACTTGATAAATAAAGCTATGCTCCCCGGCAACGGCGCCAGAAAATAGTCTTGATGACCCACAAGTATAGGGGGTGTATCGCAGTATTTTTGAGGGAAGTGAAACCCAATTTATTGATTCGACACAAGGGGAGCCAAAGAATATTTATAAGCCTTAACAACTGAGTTGTCAATTCAGCTGTACCTGGAAACAATCTTGCTCACAGCAGTTTATCAGTAGCAACAGTTTTGTAGTAGGAATAGCGAAGTAACCGCAGTAGTAAAGCAAAGACAATAGTGACAAAAGCAGTAACAGTGGGATTCGAGTGCGGTTGGCATAGGGATGGATGGACGGGCGTTGCATGGACAAGAAAATTCACATAGCAATCAGAACATAGGGCAATTGCAGATAAATAAGATAAAGCATCCAAGTACTAGACAATCCTAGGCATGTGTTCCATATATAGTCATACGTGCTCGCAATGAGAACTTGCACAACATCTTTTGTCCTGCTAGCCCGTTTGCAAGGGCCTCTAGGGAACTCTTGGCAATTAAGGTGCTCCTTTTAATAGAGCATCGAGCAAAGCATTAACACTGCGTGAACACATGTGATCCTCACATCAAAGCCATTCCTTCCGATTATCCCGATTTACATCGCCGGGGCCATAGGTTCGACAACAACAACGTGTATACAACTTGTAGATAAGACCAGAAACAATACTATCATAATGAATCAATAACATGTTGAGATCTGAAATCATGGCACTCGGGCCCTAGTGACAAGCATTAAGCACAACAAGTCGCAACAAAGTCATAAAGCACTAATAAAAGATACTAGGCACCATGCCCTAACAATCTGATGCCATTACATGAATGATCTTATCCAATACCTACCATCCCCATAGCCTAAAACGGGGGATTACTCACTCATAGATGGGGGAAACATGGATGGTCGATGGAGATGATGGTGGAGATTGATGGAGATGGCTCCGGGGGCACTTCTCCGTCCCGGCAGGGTGCCGGAACAGAGACTTTCTGTCCCCCGAATCTCCCCTTCGGTGGTGGCAGTGCTGCGGAACTTCTTCTGGAAAAACGTCGAACCCCCCGGAGTTTTTAGGTCAGAAGGCTTCTTATAGGCGAAGAGGGAGACCGAGGGTGCCTGGGGCCCACACCACCTGCCGACTGGCCTGCTCGCCACTGTGGTGTGGCCACCCGGCTCTTCTCCGTCTCAGACTGCTCCTGAGTCTTCGAAAAAATAGGCACTTTGGCTTTTGTCCCGTCCAATTCGAGAATATTCATTTTCGACTTTCTGGAACCAAAACAGCAATGAAAAGCAGGCAATCTGTGGCTCTTGTTAATAGGTTAGTCCAAGAAATCATATGAAAAGTACTCCAAAGTGTGGACAAAACACAAGAAAGTGGATAAAACCAAGCATGGAACATCAAAAATTATAGATACATTTGCAATGTATCACTCACACCTGAGAGAAGAAAGCATCATCGATATAATTAAATAAAGGGAGTTCTTCTCCATATTACCATGGAGATGCACAATAAGAATAGAAAAGTAATCCAATTAGAATTCAAGATAGGAAGAAACAATCTCAAACCCTAATCTTGCAAAGTGAAGATCTCTCTCTCTCTCTCAAGTACAAGTAATGCTTATGAGGGTGTGATGGCTAGGAGGTCGAAGGTCGTGGAGCAAGATGAAGAACGTCTTCCCCTTCTTCTTAGGATCTCTTCTTTCTCCTTTCTGGATAGGATGGCGGCTACTGTGTTATGATTTCGCATCTGGCCTCTTCACAAAAGTTGTCCCTTTTGACAAGATGGAGGCGACGACAACTATACGGCTGGGAAAATATTCCCGCCATATAGTTGCTCGTCAAAGCTTCTGTACACCTCCCTTGATTGCTTCTAAAAAGAGACTTGCTTGTTTTTGCCTGAATATTGTGTTTCTCTTGTTAAAACCTTCTGTTGATGTTCAGAACCCAAAACACACATTAAAAACCAAGTTTTCTTCACTACTGAAGTATTCGCGTTAGGTAAAGCTAGAAAACGATCAAATCCATAAGAAAACCATTAATAAAACCATCAAAAATATGTCGAATCTCACAGCTATTAACTCCCCCAAGATTAGATGTTGCTCGCCCTCGAGTGACAAGAAAATAAGGAAGAATAGCAGAGATTCGAGACTGAAATAAAAGAACTTACAAGTTCAAATTGGTGTCAAATTATTTTCTTCACAATTCCTGCAATCTTAAACATGATCATAAAAGTATTCACAAGATTGCACTAAGTCCACTTCCTAACCACGTATATCTTGCTAGCAAATAAATCATATGCCCAAGCAAGTGTTAAGAGTTTAGCTAAGAAAGTGAAACAAATTCTTTTGGTGTCTCTCTTTGTTGAGAGATGAAAACTTTTGCTCTTGTTTCTTTAATCAATTAAGAGTACTCAAATTGGCACCAAAAACGTTCAATTTAAGAACAAATCATTTATTCCCACGTCAAGACTCTCAAAGCACCTTTTTTCCTTTCCTTGTTTTTCAAAAACTTCAGCCCTTTCATAGAGAAAGCATGCCACTATTTTTAACATGTTAATTGGGACTGTGTTGCGCACTCGTGACCATGCCAATAGATAACTATTGAGCAATAGTGGGTCAGAGGAGTACTACAACTTCACTTGGAACGTGAAACCATGAGGATACTAAAATTTTACCTATCATGGCATTGCAGCTGCAAACGCTTACATAACTCAATAGCCGAAATCAAGTAGTTTCCCACATTTAGATCGTTCGTTGGCCATCGGAGTTAATAGTTCCCCATGGAGCACGACAGTGTTGTAATGACACGCGTAAAGCAATGTCTTATGGTAATTATTAGAAAAATCAGTGGCATAATATCTACTACTTCTAAGCATCCATTTTATCAGACAATTCAAGAGTGCTATCGAGTCTATTTACGTTAAGCTCAAATGGGGTTGAGTAGTTCTAAAATCAAATCCTTTGGGGTAAACATGGACTCAAGTTATCTTTTGGATGCTTTTTCTTGTTGTAAAAATGTTGGAAATATTTTTAACCAATTTCATTACTCATTATTTCAAAGCTAAAAAGGAGACACTGACAAAGGAATAGAATTTATAGGATAACAAGCTAAGTGGGGAGTGGCTCGAGTGCAAGCGAGTAAATAATTGTAGGGTCAATTTAAGGTTGCAGAAAAAGGTGATATCTCCTCTTGCTTGCTTAGTTCTCGTACTTGAGTCGAACCCCCTCTATATTTCCCTATTTCCAAGTCACCTGAAATTGAGCAATCTCTCATAGAAACAAAGAAACAAATTTGCAATAAAAGTTACAACTATTTTTTTGTGTTTTTGGTTTAGGAATGCGAATTAAAAGTAAACATGCAATTTTGAAGAAGTAAAATAAATCAAAAGAAGAAATAAAAATATGAATGCAAGGTTTGGAGGTTTTCAAACCTCCCCCAAGCTTAGGCTGTTGCCAGGCTTAGTTATTACCGTCGTTCGGCGGCTGGTGCGGATACTGCTGGTAGTAGTTGGGGAAGTGGGTCATAAAGTGACTGAAACTGTGAGTTAAGGAAGTCACATCCTCATTCACTCCTTGTAGAGTGTTGTCAATCTCCCCCAACACGCTGGTTGAGCTGCAGAAACTCTTGATAGGGGACGTTTTTGAACCCCTGCTGCTGCTGATTGGGCCATGGGTCCCAGGATCCCCCTGTTGCTGCTGCTGCTGTCCCTCCCAAGAAGGGTTGTATTCCTTCTCCTGCTCCCGCTCATCCTCATCATGCTGCTCTCCTTCTTCTTCATCTTCTTCTTGATCAGGATGGAATTCAGCCATGTTCTCCACCACTTGATCCTTGGTGAGGATCCAGTTGTCCTTCTCCACAATCATGAGGCTTGTGGATAGGGCAACGGAACCTGCTCAACCTGTGCATCACCAAGATAACCAAACTGATATGCTCGGAGCCTCTTGTTAGCTCGGTAAACACCGAGGAAACCACAAGCAGTTAAATATTTGACATCCATAAGTTTGGAGACGTCAATAGGTTGCATCACATGTAATGTAATGTTCAATGCTAGGGCAAGGTGGGTTACCAATCCACAAATGGGAATGCCACCTTTATTTTTGTTGCTCTGGTGGCGAAGGTGTTGGAGGAGTAGAGCCGCAAGATTGGGGCTTTGCGATAAATTGGGGGAAGAGTGCCTTGGTGATCATGGCCATGTACGCATTGGCAATGGAACCGGTATCTCCTCTTCCCAATAGTGTATTGGCGAGGAACAAGGCGAAGTAGCGAATTTTTGGGTTCTGAATGGTGGACATCTTCTTCTGGTAGAAGTCCCTGCCACCGTTAACACAAATAACCTCCCAGGTTTCTCCACTTGAGACGCTATATAAATTTGTAACAGTTGATTCCCCACCATGAGGGAGGCAAAAAGCATCACAAAATTGTTGGAAAGTTATTTCATATGGCTGCTGGTTTATGGTGAAGCTTACCATGCACGCATTATCTTTCTCCATGTGGTCATCATAGAAAGAGGCGAGGAACCCATAGGTGAGCTCGGTGTAGGTATTGTGGCTTGCGTAGGCGAGTAGTGATAACCCTGCATTTTCACACATGAGGTTGAAGTCCGCCCTCAACCCTGCCGCGGTGAGAAAGCTATCATCGGCCCAATGTGTGGGCATCACCCTCCTTGACGAAACCATGGCGAACTTGCTGTTGAGCTCGGCCCGAAGCCCCGAGCTCTCGCCATGTTGGTGCTTGCTCTTGCGGAAAATGCTACCAATTTTGTTCATCTTGATGCATGATCTGTTGATTCCCCAACTCAAACGAACGAAATCCGTGAAGAATCAAGAATTCTAGGTGGGCTTTGAGGGGTTTGGAGAGGTAATATGAGAGAAAAAGTAAGGAGGAGGAAGAACCCTACCCGCCCCGGTGCGATTAAGTGGTCGCGCCGAACTATACGGGCAGGATAAGTAGTTCCCACCGTATAGTTGCGGCGGCGTCGACAATTAGGGTTTATTTATGCCAGATCACAGCTATACGGGCACAACTATTCGGCTAGATCAAAATGGTCCCGCCATATAGTTGGTCATCAAATCTTCTGTGTCCTCGAGATAATTTTTTTTAGACAGGCATCAATAACTATACCACCGGAACTATATGACTGGAATTTTTATTCCTGCCGTATAGTTGGTCGTTAAACTTTCAGTATCCTAGAGAAGAAGTTTAACAAAGGCATCGATATCTATATGGCCGAAACTATACGGCTGGAATTTTTATTCCCACCGTATAGTTGGTCGTTAAACTTTCTATACCGAAGAAATAAAATTTGTCGATGGCAAAGTTATCTATATGGCCAAACTATATGGCTGGAATTTTTATTCCCGCCGTATAGTTGGTCATTAAACCTTCAGTAGACATTACAAAAATTCTTCGATAATTCTTTCTTATCCTGAAACTTAGCGAAACACCTTGTTTTTGACAGAAAAATGACAGTAAAAATTGTCGACCAACAACAGTGTGGATATAGCAGGATTTTTAGTATTACCAAAGTTCTTCTGCTCAACTAGAGATTAACTTTTTTAATCTGAACAAAATGATTAAGCTAGTTTTTGTAGATAAAGCTCAAACTTTTATTTTTATACTTACTCTACGCTTGTTCAATCGATATTTCTACTACTTTTTGTCAGCTGCATCTTCATGGGCGCTTCCGCAAGAATGTCTATGAAAAAGTTGTAGGAATGCGATGAACATTTTATTCTTTAGTTTATTTTATTAATGTGATGGGTTGACTCCCATTAAGCATTTTATTAAGAATGGTTGAATAACTCAACCCCTTCTCTGTTCTCGAATTCTTACCTTGGGTTGCGTCTTATCAAAGGCACTTACTGATATGTCCATAACGTATCTATAATTTTTGATGGTTTATGCTAATAATATGCTTTTGACACTTCTTTTTGTATAAAGTTTATGATTTATTTGGGCTAACCTACTAATAGTTGCAAAAGTGCACAATGTTCTTGTTTTACACTTTGATGTGTAGGAATTACCAAGAATACAAGTGGAAACCTTGTTGGAGTCAAATTGGAATTTTCCAGAAATCTGTCTCATAACTCTTCATGAAGATGGTCACATTTCGGTCCGAAGACGGCATCAAATGGAAAACTCTTGAACTACCAAGTTGTTGGAAATTTCACGACAAACATTCTGGACATAAAATTTAGCTGATTCCGAGTCCGGATGGGCCTTTTAGACCCGATTTACTGCACCTCAAGATGGGGTGATGGGAATCCGAGAAGCTATATAAAGGGAGGAAACCTAATTCGCCCAGGGCATCTCCACCCACGAATTTGCAGCCACCAAAGCCACGTTTTTGCCTCCCTCATGGATCCCATCTCCATGGGGGAGGGCTCCCAAGAAGCCATGAATGAAGGGGGCTACGGGGCGGTGCTCCCCCATGATACCGGCGGTGCGGAAGGAGTCCCCCGCGCATCCGCCGCCGCCCTCTTCACCATTTTTACCATATTCACCGCCATCTCCATCACCTAATCCTGCTAGTATGCAGTGGTTCATCCTCCCACACACCTCTGTACCGTCCTATGTAAACATGGTGTTTGATGCTATAAGTTATAATCCTATGATCTATGTCATGTTTGCGTAGTTTCTTTGTTCTTAGATTCAATGGTTGAACGTCTTTGGTTCATTAGAGTTGTATGTTGATATGGTATAGTCGTTTGGTGTCCATTATATTTGTGCGTGCATAGGTTAAACATCATAGGGTTTGTAGTATGTGTAAGAGGAAGGGGGGAAGTTCTGCCGGAGTGACAAAAACCTGAGGACGCGAACCGGAACGTTGCACGTATGGGAGTAAGAGGACCATTAAACTTAAGGCTATGGTTGGGAAACCTTAATGCATTTATTAGTACTTACGGATGTTTGCTAACAATCCAATCATATAGTACATGTAATTCCAAGTAGTGAAGCGCATGTATATTTAGCCTCTCCCACATAGAAAACTGCATCGAAGACAATGAACCCGATCTATTCACTATTTAAACTTGGACAAAGCCAACACAATTACCACCACTATTGCACACTCATGGTTCTGTTAGTTTAGTGTATTTTATTGCTGCAGCAACTAGCTTTACTTTCTTGTTATTTATTATCATGCAAAGTTATCTCTATTACTCATACTATTGCTCTAGTTTTATTTCCTAGATAATGCAAACGTTTATTGTGCGTAGAGTTGTATCAGTGGTTGATAGAACTTGAGAGAATATTTATCCTAACTTTAGATCCTCGTTGGGTTCGACACTCTTACTTATCGAAAAGGCTAAACAAGATCCCCTATACTTGTGGGTTATCAAGACCTTTTCTGGCGCTGTTGCCGGGGAGCAATAGTGTGTGCGTGAATATTCTTGTGTGCACTTGTTTGATTTATCTCTAAGTAGGTTTTACTTTCAATTTTAAGTTGTTCTTTATCTTAGTATGGATAGGGAATGCGAATTACAAAAAAAATTAGTTATACTTGTTACCTAAAAACGTTTTAAAAAAGGAAAGTGATTGGAAAGATGAGTAATGGTTAAGTGGGGGTCGACCTTGAACACTTGTGTTCATGCCTATAAAACCAAAACAAATCTTTTCAGGAAGCTTTTCAGTTAAAAACTTGTAGGAATACATGAAGCCTTGAAAAAGAAAGATATTTCTGGTATTGATCTTAATGCTTATTCATTCGAAAATACTTGAATCATGATCCTATGCCTAACTTAAAGGCGTTAAAGAAAAGTACTTATTGGGAGATAACCCAAAAGTTTTAGTTGAGTCTTGGAAGTTATTGCTTTAGTAATAACCTCTCCTTATCCTTTTTATTTGCTTTTTGTGCCAAGAGTAACCTCTAATGAGAGAGAAGTAATGCTTGGGAAAGTTGCTGTCCCAAAATAGATATTTGTGCTTCGATGTAAAAATTCGTGTAAAATCTCTATATGTCGGTTGAGCTGTAATTGTTTGTGCTTTTGCCCCAGGTTGTTATCCAACTTTCGTTAGTTCAATACTTTTCGATTTGAGTAACAGAAGGTCTTCGAAAAAATTGTTTCCTATCTGCTGGTCTATTTTGACAGATTTCTGCCATTATTTGCATTTGCTTCTTGTTGATTCCTTTTTGGGTTCTCTTTGGGGAATTGAGCTTTTTAAGGGAAGTGCTACAGTAGCTTGTGTTTTAATGGAAGTTTTATTGAAGTTGAAACTGAACCCAAAGACTTATTATCTTGAGTACACTAATGTTGCTAATGAAGATTATGTGAAGTTTTGTATGATGGAAAAATTTCAGGTGTTAAGGAAAGAATGATGTAATGAGATGAAGAATGGACTAAAGCTCAAGCTTGGGGATTCCACCCCGTGTCACACCAAGAAATATCCAAGAAGTAAAAGCGTCAAAGCTTGGGGATGCCCAAGGCATCCCCTTCTTCATCAATAAAAATCTCAGGTTCTTCCAAACACTGCATTTTTATTGTTTCATGCACAATTGTGTTGTTCTTGGAGCGTCTTTGTTTTTGTTTTTGGTTTTTGTTTGCTTGGTTTGCTTAGTTTTCTTTAATAAATTGGTTGGACCCCCTCTTTCATACATTAGTTTTCAAATAAGTGTGGTTTAGATTGGAAAAGAGTAGGAAAATTTCATGCTTAAGTGGTAAAAGGAGCTCGTTTTTTACGGTGGCCTATGCTTTGTCATGTCATGCTTGATATTGTTTTGGATTTATGCTTAGTGATTTTTGATGTATCATGACATGTTATAAACCATTGAGATTGCTTAATGTGCCTTGAAAGAATCATGCGTTGTTTTAGCATATTAAAGCATAGTATTATGGTAATCTCTTTTGATGCTTTATTTGGGTTGACTTGGCACATGCTCACACCATGTTATGACTATCCCAAGTCACCATAGCCTTATGATCCTTTAGTTTTCGACTTGTAATATCACTTTATGCTTTAATTAATGATGTTTTGTCGCTTTGCATGATTATGGCCATTATTTGCTGTTTTAGTTGGTCGCTCCTAGTCTTTTGCTAGCCTCCATAACCAAGTATGCGTTCCATTCATGCATACAACTCCAAATAAAACCAAGTTATCCCAAAGAGTCCACCATACCTACCTATTAGCATTTGCTATTCCAAGTATATTCATGCTTTTATCTACCTTCCGAATTAAACTTGTTATGAGAAACTAGTGATTAAAGCTCTCACGAACTTGATGGCACACTTTACTTTTCTTGCCCCTAATAAACTTGAACCATTGTGTCATCTATGTTGTATATGCTTGTACTTATATGTTGGGGATTAGCAGAACCATGATGTCATTGGGAACGCTTTCAACATTGCACTTGTACATTGTACCTAGTTGATATCATGCTCTTTTATCTATGGATGTCGTCGGTGTGAAATGAAAGGGGAGCTTGTAAGTCCATGGAGTTATGTATGTGTGTTAGAGAAATGCCTGGGACGCCGGTCCAATCCATGCCTAATCATGGTGGAAACCTGCAGCGTAACCATAATGAGCAATCTATGAAGCATTCTTCTTATATAAAAGAGATAGAGATTGAGGAAAAAGAAAAAAAAAGATGATAAAAGAGGAAAGAGAGAAAAAAAGCACCATTTTCCCATGGTAAATAAGAAGATTGCTGAGATGCTCGTTGTCTGCTTGCCTTGTCATTTTGATATGGGGATTCTTCCGTATCATCGGGCAAGGGGTACCCCGTTAATGTTCTCTATGATACACATGTACTTACTATGACAAGAACTTACCGGTAACTAAACTTGAGTAGCATGAGGAGCGACCCTCATATTCAAGGGACATGAGATTTCCAACTTATACTTTGTCAAGCATATACTCCATAGTTTGTTCACTTTAACCTTAATCACTTCAAGATGCTTATGGCAGGGGCAATTAGAGCTAAAAGCTAATAAGTACCATAATTTTTGGAAGCTCTTTATGAGACTTGAATCCCTCCTTCCTTCTATGAAGGCCTTTCTTCCACTTTTATATTGAGTCTCCACCTTTTATCTTTATGCACCAATTAAGAGAGCATAGTTGTCATTCTTAGTTCTATGTGCATTGTCCCAAGACTTGTTGATTGATGCATAACTTTGATATTGCTTGTTCTTAAACTATTTGTATCTAGTCACTCTTATGAACTTTGAAGGTATCCTATGCATAACATTGTTATTCATGAATCTTTTGTTTGTGCCTTTTCATGTTACAACATAGTTGCTATGTCTTGTTGTTAGAACTCTATCTTTCATGATTCATGTTTAGAGTACCTTAATCCCAGCTATCAATACTTTTACAATAATGATGATCAAGATTGTGTTGTCTGCATGTCAACTCAAAAATTATATTGTTTTGATCGTTTACCTACTCGAGGACGAGCAGGAACTAAGCTTGGGGATGTTGATACGTCCATAATGTATCTATAATTTTTGATGGTTTTATGCTAATAATATGCTTTTAACACTTCTTTTTGTATAAAGTTTATGATTTATTTGGACTAACCTACTAATAGTGCACAATGCTTTTGTTTTACACTTTGATGTGTAGGAATTACCAAGAATACAAATGGAAACCTTGTTGGAGTCAAATTGGGATTTTTCCAGAAATCTGTCTCAGAACTTTTTATGAAGATGGTCACGTTTCGGGTTGAATACAGCGTCAAACGGAAAACTCTTCAACTACAAAGTTGTTGGAAATTTTACGACAAACGTTTTGAACAAAAAATTTAGCTGATTCTGAATTCGGACGGGACTTTTAGGCCCGATTTACTGCGGCCCAAGATGGGGTGATGGGAATCCGAGAAGCTATATAAAGGGAGGAAACCTAATTCGCCCAGGGCATCTCCACCCACGAATTTGCAGCCACCAAAGCCACGTTTTTGCCTCGCCATGGATCCCATCTCCATGGGGGAGGGCTCCCAAGAAGCTATGAAGGAAGGGGCTAAGGGTCGATGCTCCCCCATGATACCGGCGACGTGGAAGGAGTCCCCCGCGCCTCCGCCGTCGCCGCCGCCGCCCTCTTCACCATCTTCACCGCTATCTCCATCACCTAATCCTCCTAGTATGCAGTGGTTCATCCTCCCACATACCTCTGTACCGTCCTATGTAAACATGGTGTTTGATGCTATAAGTTATAATCCTATGATCTATATCATGTTTGCGTAGTTTATTTGTTCTTAGATTGAATGGTTGAACGTCTGTGGTTCATTAGAGTTGTATGTTGATATGGTACAGTCCTTTGATGTCCATTATATTTGTGTGCGCATGGATTAAACATCATAGGGTTTATAGTATGTGTAAGAGGAAGGAGGGAAGTTCTGCCGGAATGACAGAAACCTGAGGACGCGAACCGGAACGTTGCACGTATGGGAGTAAGAGGACCATTAAACTTAAGGCTATGGTTGGCAAAACCTTAATGAATTGATTAGTACTTACGGATGCTTGCTAACAATCCAATCATATAGTACATGTAATTCCAAGTAGTGAAGCGCATGTATATTTAGCCTCTCCCACATAGAAAACTGCATCGAAGACAATGAACCCGATCTATTCGCTATTTAAACTTGGACAAAGCCACCACAATTACCACCACTATTCCACACTTATAGTTCTGTTAGTTTAGTGTATTTTATTGCTGCAGCAACTAGCTTTATTTTCTTGTTATTTATTATCATGCAAAGCTATCTCTATTACTCATATTATTGCTTTAGTTTTATTTCCTAGATAATGCAAACGTTTAGTGTGCGTAGAGTTGTATTAGTGGTTGATAGAACTTGAGAGAATATTTATCCTACCTTTAGCTCCTCGTTGGGTTCGACACTCTTACTTATCGAAAAGGCTACACACGATCCCCTATACTTGTGGGTTATCACTTACCACACGAATTCGTTTTGCTAGTGGAATATATATTTCTCCTGCTTCTAGCTTCTTCAGAAAATACCGGATGATTTCAGCATCATAAACATTGAAGATTATTTTTTCCTTCAGCACAATCAAATGACGCTCCTGCAGTACTAAGGAAAGGTCTTCCAAGTATTGTGGATAATTTTTCATCCTCTAGCATTTCAAGAATAATAAAATCAGTGGGAATAACATGCTCATCTATTCTAAGTAGAACATCCTCAATCATACCAATGGGTTGTTTAGTGGACTTGTCAGCCATCTGCAAAGGGATAGTAGTAGGGGAATACTCCCCTAATCCTAACCTTTTATAGAGGGAATATGGCATTATACTAACTCCTGCACCTAAATCACACAAGGCATTGTGAATATCTGTTTTGCCAATTGAGCATGAAATAGTTGGTATTCCGGGATCTCTTGATTTAGACAATAGCTTCCCATTAGCAGGATAACTAGTCACCATGGCAACAATTTCAGTTATTTTTTTCTTTGTACTAAGAATACCACGGAGGAATTTAGAATAGGTAGGAACTTTTATTGCATCCGCAAATGGAATTTCTAGACGAAGATCACCAAGTGCCTTTTTGAAAGAATCATAGATTACCTGATCCAATGCTTTCTTTTTTCGATCTGGATAAGGAAGTTTTTGCCCACCTTTCTTATTCTTGTCTTTTATCTTTTGTGGGAGACCAGGTTCTTTTGTTCCTTTCTTTTGTTGTTGCTTATCACTCTTCTTCTTTTCTACTACAACAACTTCATCTTCATTGCTTGTCTCTTTTTCTTCTCTTGGATCAATTGTCTCTGCATCAGAGTCATAACGACCATCTTGTGCATCATTTTGGTCCTCCATGGTTTGATCTTGTGTTCCTTGAGCAGTTTCATCTTGAGGATCCACTAGTGTATCATCTTCTTGGCTTGCTTTGAGCAAGGATTTTTGTAGCTTCATATTCTAGTGGTCCTAATGGTCCTGTAACAACTGCACCTCTCCTTGTAACAAAATTAGTAGAAACAGGAATATCTATACCATCTTGAAGAAAAATTTGATAACCATATGCTATTTGTTCAGATTGGGTTTCAATCATACTAAGATACTTGTGAAATAATTTGATTTCGTGGCTAATCTCGTCATAATTTTCCATGATTTCCGCCAAAATCTTTTTATGTCTTTGAAAATGCTTATGCAGGTTATTATGAGATTTTGATTGTCAATCTTTTAATTCTTGAAAAACTTTTCTAGTTTCATCTTCTTTAGTAAAAAGTTATAACAAATCTACTTTGTTTTCCAAAACAAGTTTAGAAGGTATACCTTTTTCTTTCATTGTTTTGCGTACTTCAGGCATAAGATCAGGAGTTATATGAAGTATCCCTTTTTCCAGCTTAGTGCCGAAATCAAGATTATATAAAGAATCATTCTTAGCCCTAGTAGACATCAATTCCAAACATGCTTTATTAGTTAAAGTATTTATCGATCCTCCCGCTGATAGGTCAAGCAACTCTCTGCATTGAGTATTAAGACTATGGTAAAATATATGGCAAATAGTTGATTCAGAATAGGCATGATTAGGAATACTATTGATCATTCCAAAGAATCTATCCTAGACTCGTGGGTAGTTTTCTCCCATGTTCTGACTAAAGTTCCCTATATTATTTCTAATTCCAGTTACCTTTTTAAAAGGATTAAACTTGTTTATGAATTTAACAATACAGTTGTCCCAACGTGTAATGTAATGATGAGGGAGTGAATATAACCAGTCTAGAGCCTTACCTTTACGAGACCAACAAAATAATTTTAGACGAGAGAAGTCTCTTGGCAAACCTTTTGGTCCAAGTGATGTTATCACATCATCGTACTCTCTAAGATGTCTTCCTGGGTCTTCATCTTCCCTTCCACTGAAATCTTTTTCCTGCAAAATTCTAATAATTTCACCATCAAATCGATATTCTCTAACTCCAAGATTAGGAAATTCTATTGGTTGTTTAAGAAAAGCAGAATTTGGAGCACTATATTCTCTGAGAGTTTTCTCAGGTTTCTTGGGATTTGTCCTATAAATGGACATGATTTCCATAAAATCACTCAGGTTTTCAAATTCAACCTTATTTGATCTTAAAAGTTTTTCAATAATTTCCTCGCACCTTTGAATAGGCACACGCTCAATATAATCTGGTAAATAGGTCCTAGGGAGACCATTTTGTAGTAGTAACACCTGAAATGTGAAGAGACAAACACTTAGCGCTTAGCTCCTCGGCAATGACGCTAGAAAATAACTTGATGTTTGCAAGTGCACAGATCATTTGTAGCTAGTTTCAAAGTATAGATATCGATCCCATAGGGAGCCCAAAGGTAAGTGTACATGAATGAAGTCTCTGTCACACTCAAAGTTGTCACAGGTCTTTGAGTGAATTGATTGCAAGTGTGGAAATAAGAATGAAATTTGGATTAAATTGAGTGTATTAAATAAAACTAAAATGTAACTTCAAGAATAAAAAGCATAAAAGTAAAGAACGCTTTGATTGTTTGTGGTTTTTTGCAGATGATAAAGAAGACGCGGGGAGATACAGTTCATGGTGATAGTGACCGTGCCAGGTGGACGAATGATAAGTGTAACAATTATAATCTTATAAATATATGTGTAGGCGAGCAACCCATAATTAGCCGGAACTCCTCTTGGTAGATTTCATCCCAACTTCAATAATTCTACTAGTCTGTTACCAAAACTATGGCCAGTCACTAGACGATTAAGATTCTTCAGGTTGCTTAGCAATTAAGCTCCTTGAATCGGACTAATGCAATAAGCACAGTGGTTCCTCGTGATCCTCGAGTCAAACTAGTTTCCCATTGATATCCCCGTGTCACTCGAGGGTCGCCGGTCTGCTAGCGAACAAGATCCTATCTATGTAGAACAAAACATCATGTTGTTTGGGCCCTTAATTGAACAACAAGCATTAGGCATCCCACAGATAGTCAAGCACACATAATATAATAATTAAAATCAATCACATACTAATGGAAAAATATATGGAGGCACATCATATCTCACCAATCCCTTACATCTCCCACGCCCAAGGAACTTACTCACACATAAGAGAAGAAAGCATCATCGATATAATTAAATAAAGGAAGTTCTTCTCGATATTACCGTGGAGATCCACAATAAGAATAGAAAAGTAATCCAATCACAATTCAAGATAGGAAGAAACAATCTCAAACCCTAATCTTGCAAAGTGAAGATCTCTCTCTCTCAAGTACAAGTAATGGCTATGAGGTTGTGATGTCTAGAAGGTCAAAGATCATGGAGCAAGATGAAGAACGTCCTCCCCTTCTTCTTTCTCCTTTTTGGATGGGATGGAGGTTGCTGTGTTATGATTTCACGTCTGGACTCTTCACGAAAGTTGTCACTTTTGACAAGACGGAGGCAACGACAACTATACGGCCAGAAAAATATTCCCGCCATATAGTTGCTCGTCAAAGCTTCTGTACGCCTCCCTTGATTGCTTCAAAAAAGAGACTTGCTTGTTTTCGCCTAAATATTGTGTTTCTCTTTTTAAAACCTTCTGTTGATGTTTAGAACCTGAAACACACATTAAAAACCAAGTTTTCTTTGCTACCAAAGTATTAGCGTTAGGTAAAGCTAGAAAATGATCAAATCCAGAAGAAAACCATCAATAATATGTCGAATCTCACAGCTATCAACTCCCCTAAGATTAGATGTTGCTCGCCCTCGAGTGACAAGAAAATAAGGAAGAATAGCGGAGATTCGGGACTAAAATAAAAGAACTTACAAGTTCAAATTGGTGTCAAATTCTTTTCTTCATAATTCCTGCAATCTTAAACATGATCATACAAGTATACACAAGATTGCACTAAGTCCACTTCCTAACCACGTATATCTTGCTAGCAAATAAATCATATGTCCGAGCAAGTGTCAAAAGTTTAGCTAAGAAAGTGAAACAAATTCTTTTGGTGTCTCTCTTTGTTAAGAGATGAAAACTTTTTGCTCTTGTTTCTTTAATCAATTAAGAGTACTCAAATTGGCACAAAAAACGTTTAATTTAAGAACAAATCATTTATTCCCACGTCAAAATTTCAAGACTCTCAAAGCACCTTTTTCCTTTCCTTGTTTTTCAAAAACTTTAGCCCTTTCATAGAGAAATCATGCCACTGTTTTTAACATGTTAATTGGTACTGTGTTGCGCACTCGTGACCATGACAATAGATAACTGTTGAGCAATATGGGGCCATAAGAGACTACAACTTCACTTGGAACGTAAAACCACGAGGAGACTAAAATGTTACCCATCATGGCATTGCAGCTACAAACGCTTACATAACTCAATAGCCGAAATCAAGTGGTTTCCCACATTTAGATCGTTCGTTGGCTAGCGGAGTTAATAGTTTCCCATAGAGCACAACAGTATTGTAATGACACGCGTAAAGCAATATCTTATGGTAATTATTAGAAAAAGAAGTGCCATAATCTCTATACTTTGATATATATGTTTAGTGAATTAAAAATTCAATATATGTTTATTCACTACTCCCTCTGTTTCAAATTACTCCGCATGCACGCTTACCTATGTGCGCTAGTACTCCCTCATTTTTATCCAAATGGGAGTACTAGCGCACATAGGTAAGCGTACGTACAGAGTAATTTGAAACAGAGGGAGTACTACACTAATACATGAGTTTACAAGGTGATCGATCACTTCTACGTCGATCCATAAGTTTCCACAAACACTTCCATGTTCCTTTTGTCTCAACACAATGTGTAATCAAGCATGCATCTTTGCTTTGTTACATTTACTATATGGACGTCATGCTGACATGAAGCAAATTAGGTGTGATTCTTGCCATGACAAAATCCATGTACCCTCTTCTCACTACAAGAAAAGTTTCCTTTCGCAACGAATTGGCCTGATGGTCATCGTAGAAGGCACGTCTTCTACGACGAAATTCTCGGCTCGGCCGTGGCCGATGGAAAACTTTTTTTTTCCAGTTTCGTGGCCCTCTACTATGACGGATCTGCTAAAAACATGGAGGAAGCTTGGTTGGTGCGTGGCAGAAGCAAGATTTCCATTTCCTCGCACGATGTTGACTCGCCGAAGTCTTTTGAGGCGTGTGGGTCCTGGACGTCAGTGTCTCTAGTGGACCATACTTTTCGGTCGCGCCTACCTGATTTGAACTCGATAACGTTGCTCAAGGCGTCTATCGTTTAGTCAGGCTGCTAGGTCCCACATGTCAGCCTCTCATTAGAAGGATTGTGTGTATGATGGAATTTTTTTCCTTCGCTCGCGCTACCCTGTTCCGAAGTTGATAGCGCTGCTCGATGCATCTACCGTCTAATCAACCTCCTGGGACCCACATGTCATCCTCTCATAAGAAGAAACTTCTGTATGATGGAATTTTTTCCTTCGCTGGCGCTACCCCGTTCCGAGTTGATAGCGTTGGTCGACGCATCTACCGTTTAACCAACCTGCTGAGCCCCACATGTCATCCTCTCATTAGAAGAAACATGTGTATGATGGATTTTTTTCCTTGGCTCGCGCTGCCCTGTTCCGAACTTAATAGCGTTGTTCGATGCATCTACCGTTTAATCACGATGCTAGACCCCACATGTCATCCTCTCATTAGAAGAAACGTGTGTATGATGGATTTTTTACCCTCTGTCACGCCTTCGTGTTCCGAACTTGATAGCGTTGCTCGCTGCATCAGCCGTTTAATCAAACTCCTAGACCCTACAAGTCATCCTCTCATTAGAAGAAACGTGTGTATGATAGAATTTTTTCCCTCGATCGCGCCTCTGTGTTCCGAACTTGATAGCGTTGCTCGCTGCATCAGCCGTGCTGGTGGGTTCCTTATGTTAGTCTCACATTAGAAGAATCATGGGTATAACGGACTTTTTTCTCCTCTAGCGCCACCCTGTTCCTAACTAGATAGTGTTGCTTGACGAATCTGCCGTTTGGTCACGCAGCTGGGTCCCACATGATAACCTCTCATTAGAAGGATTGGTTGTATGATTGACTTTTTTCTCTGCTCGCGCTCCGTCTTTCGAACTTGATAACGTTGCTCGCTGCATCAGCCGTTTTTTCAGGCTGCTGGGTCCCCCCATGCCAGCCTCTCATTAGAACAAACATGTGCATGATGGACTTTTTTCTCGCTCATGCCTCCCTGTTTCGAACTTGGCAACGTTGCTCAATACAACACCTGTATAAGGCCGCGCTAGTGGGACCCACATGTCGGTCTATCTTTAAATGAAATGTGTGTATGTATGATAGACCTTTTTTCGACCACGTCTGCTATTTTGGACTTCTAATAGATTTAAACTGTGTGTCGCCACTACGCCAAAGATATTTATAGAAAATATATTATTAAACATTCCTTAGTACCTTCAAGTTATGTTTTAATGTTTTTAAAAAGATGTCGTGTGTCCGTGTTTATATTTTTAAAAATAAAAGGGCAGCCTTCTGGTATTTCAATTTATAAAATGCCACATATATAATGGACTAGTTTCTTAAAAATATAGGGGAGTATTTTAAGAGGTGGAGGCGGAGTTTTTTTAAGAGGTGGGGGGCAATACTCAAAAGGCTGAATTAAAAATATTTTGGGCTATTCTATATGGTCCATCTACATGCGCTATACTCTATGGGCTCCTTTCTTAAATTTCACTAGACTATGCTAAGCAGTCCCTTGACCCTAACAAGGCCGAATTAAAATGTTCTTTCCTATGCTCCATGGGATCCTTTCTTAAATTTCACTGGCCTGTGCTCAGTAGTTCCCTGACCCTGCGCTAAAAAAAAACAATTCCCTGACCTCGAAAAGGCGTGTGTGTATGTTGGACTGTTTTTTCAGGACGAACTTGATAAAGTTGTTGGGTCCTCCATGTTAGCGTCTCACCACGCTGAACTTTTTTCTCGCTCGCGCCTCCCTATTTCGAACTTGGCAATGTTGCTCGATGCAGCATCTCTATAAGGCCGCGCTGTTGGGTTCCATGTGTCAGCCTCTCTATAAATGAAACGTGCGCATGATGGACTGTTTTTTCAGCCCCGTCCGCTGTTTTGACATCGCTCTGTTGCTAGGTCTAAATATACATGGTACAAAGTAAATGACCAAATATACACACATACTATATAGATGTTGAGCAAATTATATTATTTTTTTGAAAATTATCTATTATAATTTTATATAGTGATGATATGTCATATGACTATTATCTGGTTCTCACGTGTAGGGTACATAGAACTTACTAGTAATGCAGTAGTTTCAACAAAACAACATAGGTAGGTGGAGCTTTTTCTAGGGGGCTGGGGAAGGGGATGACCATAAAGGCCAAATTAAAAAGATTCTGAGATAACTGGGGATGGATGCCCTATTCTTCATGGGCTCACTTCGAAACTGAATATGCTATGGTCGGCAGCCACAAGACACTGAAAAGGCCGAATTGAAGGTTTTGGGCTATGATTGGGCCTAATATGCTAATTTCATGGGCTCAGTAATAAAAATTGCAGACCTCAACAAGGAAGAAAAAAATGAGGGAGAAAATTTTGACCGATATTTTCGCGTGAAAATTGTTGACAACCAGGACACATACCCCGCGCGCGCCAAAACTTTCCCACTCGCGCCTTCCAACTCAAGGCTTTCACTCCAAAGAAGCTACTATCTCTTTGCGCCATTCTTCTGGAGACGCGCAGGCGGTCAAAACCACAAGCCGCACACCAAAACATTCACACGCCGTCTATCAGCCGGGGTGGCCAGACACCATTGCTGGCGATGCCGTTCTTTTCGAGACGCACACAAGCCGGCAGTCAGCTGGTCGATCCCCACGATACGCTTATAATATCCTTAGTTGGCTCAATCATTCCCTAGAAGTATTTTCATACTCGATCTGCTCGTTTGACATTGTTCTGCACTTGATCTGTTTGTTCGAATTGGTTGTCATTTTGTGCTCGGTCGATCTGTTCTCTCAAATATGTAACATAGTTCTGCACTCAATTTCTGAAATAAGCTAAAATTACCTGGCATTTATAGTTCTATATTCAATCAGGTTTCTCAGATATCTTGGCTTAATTAGATCTGTAATCAACCTGTTCGGTGAAATATCTTGAAAGCTTCTGACCATCTCTATCCTCAACAGATGGACAAATATTGGATACTGAATGGAAAAAATCAACACCTTCATATTGGAAAGGTGTTAATGAATTCATGAAGTTTGTTAGATAGCATAATGGCGACTCAGATGTGTTTTGCGCATGCTGACAATGCCTTAATTATAAAAAGCTGAGTCAGAGTAGAGTCGTAGACCATACTTTCGTTAATGGGATGCAACACACATATATTAGATGGACTAAACATGGTGAACCATATAATCAGCCTGTTCTTGATCGTCTAGCTGATGCTGATCTGCCTGAAGCTCATGAGATCGAGGATGAGGACCTTTCTAGTTTGTTAAGGGACTTGTACCCTACTACAAGCAAAAAAGGCGCTCCTTCTCTTAAAAGATCACTTTTCTCTGACCTGATAGAAGATGCCAAGTGTTTAGTGGACCCTGATTCTGGTATCTCAAGATTCGAACTGTAATGAAATTACTAAAGGAGAAGTCATTCAACAAGATTACCAACAAAGCTTTCGATTTAGTGATTAAGGTGTATAGCGAGTCAATCCCTAGGCAAGGACTGCCAAAATCCTTTTATGAGATGAAATAGTACATCAAGGTACTTGGACTATCATATGAGAAGATCCATTTTTGTCCAAATAACTGTGTACTGTTCTGGCAGGATTATGAAAACCTCGATGAATGCCTAGTATGCAATGAATCAAGATGGAAAACTGGTGATAAAAAGAAGAAAGATCCTTGTAAGTTTCTGAGATATTTTTCAATTATAGATAGATTGAAGAGGTTGTTTCAGTTAGAACAAACATCTAAGGAAACAAGATGGCACAAAGAGATTCTCAAGCCAGACGATTACTTACTCAGACATCCAGCTGATGGCAATGAATGAAAGAACTTTGACAAGGCCCATCTAGGATTTGCAGCGGATCCAAGGAACCCGAGACTTGGCCTAGCTACATATGGATTTAACCCATTTGGCAACATGAGTGACTCATACAACATGTGGCCAGTACTTGTTACAATTTACAACCTGCCTCCCTGGGCATGCACTGATCAGTCGAACTGCTTGCTGGCTTTACTCATCCCAGGTCCCAAATCACCTGGGAAGGATTTTGATGTGTTCATGCAGCCTCTTATACGATACTTGCAGGAACTATGGAAGGGTGTCATGACTCCTGATATCCTTGCCAGCAACCATGAAGATGCCAAGTTCCCTATGCGTGCTGCTATGTTATTCTACACCCATGATTTTCTAGCTCTTGGCACTATGTCAGGCAGAGTGACAACAAGTTATAACACATGTGTTCGCTGTGAGACAAAATAGGTCATAGTGAGGCTACAAAATAAGACTAGTTTCCTTGGCCACCGGGTTTTTCTTCCTCAAGGCCACAACTTCCAAAAAAACTTGAAAAAATTGAAGTTCTATGGAAAGAGGACTGAATATGGCACTGCACCACAAAAGTTCACTACAGCTGAGTTGTAGGCGCATTTACAAAAGGTCAGAAATGTCAAACCAGGAAAACAACCAGCTGCCAGACGAGGTAAAAGAAAGAATACAGAAGATGCACCGACAGTAGGAGTAGCATCCAAAAGGAAGAGAGCAGAAGAAGTAGCAGCAGATTCCCAAGGGAAGGAAAAGGAACCAAGAATATTTTATAAGCGCAGATCCACTCTATGGGACTTGTCAGATAATGGTAAGACACTTCGACATAATATTGATGTCATGCACATGGAGAAAAATATATGTGACAACATTATAGGCACATTACTCAACATTCCATCTAAGACAAAAAATAGCTATAATGCTAGTCTTGACTGCGAAAAACTCAACGTTAACAACAACTTGAAGCTGCATCCTGAAGATACGGTTGATAAGGGCGGTGAAAAACATTACAAATTTCGAGGTGCAGAATTTACCTTGCCGATGAATAAAAGGGTACTATTTTGTGACTTCCTCCGAGGTGTGAAGTTCCCATCTGGATTTGCTTCCAACATTGCAAATTGTATCAATGCAGAGGGGAACAAGCTCCAAGGGTTGAAAACCCACGATTGCCACATCCTACTATAAAGGCTTTTAGCTCTTGGCATTAAAGGTTTAGTGAACAAGGATTTGTACAACGTGCTTGCAGAGTTGGGAAAGTTCTTTAGGGAAATCTGTAGCAAAACTCTAGACATAAGAGTTGTAGCGCGTCTTCAGACGGACATAGCAGAAATCCTGTGAAAGCTTGAGATGATATATCCACCAACCTTCTTTGATGTGATGGTGCATTTGGCTATTCATCTGACTGAAGATGCACTTTATAGAGGTCTCGTACAGTACGGATGGATGTAGCCTATAGAACATCAACTTTGCACTTTCAATAGTACTGTTAGGAACAAGGCTAGAGTAGAGGCTTGCATTACAGAGGCATACATTGCTGCTGAAGCATTTGCACTTTGCTCAAGATACATTCCTGATTGTAAAACGAGATCCACTATGGGTGGAAGAATTGAAGAAGTTGAAAAATCTATTTTTAACCATAGTGGTCGCCTAGTAGGAAAGAAGGAACATAGAACATTAATGCAGCACAAATATGACCAACTTACTTGGTATGTGTTGAATAACACTAATGAGGCTGAAAACTTTGTTGCGTAAGCACTATTCATACATATCCTCACATATATGAAATGAAACTTGTAGCAAGATATGTTCAGATGTCTTACTTGAGTATCGTTTTTGTAGGTTATTTAAAGTAACCAAAGGAAAAGATTATGCTGCACCAGTATGTGGGGGTGGGTTTCAGGAATGGTTTAGGAATCATGTAAGATGGTCAATTGAACTTTGAATTGCATATGAATTGTGCACATGAGATGACCTCTTGATTATTTTGTATAACCACAGATCACGAAGCTGTGCGAAGAGAATCCGGGCGATGTTAGTGATGGTCTCTATGCCCTATCACGTGGTCCGGCAAAGAGAGTGCAGACAGCTTCAGCTTGTAATGACGATGGTATCCACTACAACACTTATGAGCGTGAGAAACATCTGAAGACACAAAACAGTGGCATCACGACCAATGGAGAGCACTTGACAGCCAAAATGAAGAAGTCAGATGACTATGATCATTATGGTCGCATAAAAGAGGTTATTGAGTTGAATTATAACGATAAGACTGGTGGTCGATCTGTGGTTCTATTCAAGTGTTATTGGTATGACCAAGATCCGAACAAGAAATGAGGCCCTAGAAATGATCGGAATTGCATATCGATCAATATTATTGCTGAGTGGTACAAGGAGGAACCTTATATTTTGGTAATTCAAGCTTCCAAGGTAATTTTCCTGGATGACAGAGATAATAAGGACTGGCAATATGTGCAAAAGTTTGAGGCAAGGATCACCTATGATGTGAATGAGTATGACGAGCTAGTCACCACAGATGTTGCCCACCAAGATGATCGCAGTGGTTGTATGGTAACTGATCTGGCTAACATCGATGAAAATTTGATTGCCAGAGGCGGCTCTGCGCATGATGGACAAGTAGATTTCACTATCGAGGTTAGTGTAGTCGACAAAGACAGGAATAAACTGGTTCTACCTGATAAATCTCAGGACATGTATGATGAATGGCAAGGGGAAGAAGATCCAACCCACTGGGAATATGTGGATCTAGAATGCTACGGTGCCGAAAGCGATGATGGTGACGATGATTAGACTGTTGTTTCATATTATGCAGTGATATGATGAACAATGATTCGTATTGGTTTTCTCTTTGTAAAATGTATGAGACATGATGACAATTTCCTATTGGATTGTAATCCTAGACTAATTGTTTTCCTTGTCTAAATTGGATTAATCTTAATTCGACAAGTGCAAACATATATAGAACATGTTCACTTGGCGTGCAGCAGAATTATTGGTTCAGTAAATTAATTAATTATCAACCATAGGACCAGTTTCATACAGAAGGGGGCATATGCACCTCGTGTCAGTAGAGATGGGCGAGCACATTGTCTCGGAAGATAGGGCAGCTGGCGTTGGTCTCAAACCAAGTGAAGATGCACTTGCAGTGGTACAGATGGTTGCATCCCCGGAGACAAACCGTTGTGCGCTTCGATAGCGCCTGCATGCATATGCTGCAGTGGCCATCCTCCTGTTCAACCATGTATCAACTGTCTTGAAGCACCAGCAAGTTGACGATGAGTCGGAGATTCAGGCTGAGGGTTAGGTCGAAGTAGAACCCGTTGACCCACATACACGCCTCAAGCCAGAGCCAGTGCAGAATGTCGTACGACATGATGATGTCCCACTCCTCCACCGTGAGTTGCAGGTTCTTCAGCAGCCATACACAGCCAAGAACCTTGCGCATAGTTCCCACGAGCTTGCTCGCTCTTCACAGCTTGCTGTGAGGCAGGCTGAGATTCAACACTTCCTCTTTGCAGGGTGTGGTCGCGACATCGTCCTCCTCCAGAGGGGCTGGGATGGAGCCAAGCATCCTCCTGAGCTCGTACGTCCTCGAGAAAAAGATCTTTAGTGTCATTGTGTACGACATCACCGCGTTAACTAACTGTGGCTCGAAGACGGAGAATTTGGTTGTGGATGCGGAGATGCGGCAGGCACGGAAGGCATAGGGGCCAGACTCGATGATGCGCTCCTGTGAGGAGCGCTCCAGTTCTGGCGGCGCCGCCATTTGGGCATTTTTTTCGGGGGTGGGAGGAGGGGAGGGGGACGGGAGGGGGGCGGGGGCTAGTCCATCATGCTGGCCTAGATGAGGGGGAAGAGGCCAGGGGAAATGGGTGAGGGCTTGTTTGATTTGTAGGATAGGAAAATCGTAGGAATAGGAAAAATGTAGGATTGCATTGTCATGTTCACTCCAATCCTATAGGAATTCATATGCACCAAAGTGTGTTTGATTCCACCATAGTAGGAATCTATAAAAGAGGTATGGGTGAATGTTTGATTTCCTACGAAAACTAGTACTGTACAAAGGAATCCTTAGGAAAAAATCCTATGGAAATCAATCCTACAAATCAAACAATCATCATAGGAAAATTTCCTATAGGATTTAATCCTACAAAATTCCTAGGAAAATCCTTGGAATCAAATGGACCCTGATAGTGGACTACTCGAACAAAAGGCAGGGCCACACTACCTCATCACTCCCCAACGTCATCCTTGGCTCGTCCTCTCTTCATGGTTCTATTTAGGTTCGTCATAGTGCTAGTGGGAGTAATTTGGGTAGTACATAGTCCTACATGTATTGCCAACTAAGCATTTAGATGACATGGCATGCAATTAAATGATGAGAGAGAGCCTTGGGGTAACTAGCTATGTTACCATAAGGGCGTCTCCAATGTGAAAATAAGGTCGGATACAAGACACATGTGGTCGATCTTAGTGGAATTTAAATATTGTAGCACTCGGTCTTAAGCTAAGAAACCTTGCGGTCGACCATACCAGTATGACCTGGCCATAAGAACTAGAAAATCATTGTTTCTCTCTCCTCACTACACAAAGGCGCTTATGCAGAATTTCAAGACAAAATGAGTCTACATTGCAATAAATGACACTTTGCATGATACCACACCTATGTTACTTTCCACTATGGAAGTAGTAACTTATTTTATTTTATTTTGCAAAAATGGAGGTAGTAACTTAGACTAGTAACATATGCATGTTAAGTTATTTCCCACCATGACCAGCCTAAATATACTAGTAACTTGCATATGTTATTGTCTTCATAGTGGGTGATAACATGTGTGTGGTGTCATGCAAGACCTAATTAATTAGGTTCTAGACTCATATAAATGTGTGATGTTATGGTAATACCTCCCTCTTTTTATCATTAATTATCATGTCATGTCACCAGTACATGCAAGTTACTACTCCCACATGACGAGAGGGATGGCTGTTGTCTTTGCATTAAATAGAGGAAGGGTTGTTGAGTTGGACAGGGAAGACAAATATTTTAACATATCCTTGATTTTTTTGTGGCATCGTCTGTACAGCATAGGCACCGGTGCTGGATGGATGAGAAGTGGTTTGGGCACTGATATTTGCATACGCAATGGAGAACCACCCAAGTTCTACGGAGTTCCAAGCTTTTTAGCTAAAAGAGAGCAACTATGTAGAAGCACAGGCTGGTGGTACTTCCCCTTGCTATCGGTAAAAGAGATAAACTATGTGGATGCGATGATGATTCAATTTGTACATAACATAACTAGAATAGGTACAACACAACCACGACAGAAACTAAACCATACTCTAGAAAGAATCAGCACACACATACACCCGAATATCATACGGTTCTTTTTTGTCAAGAACCTATGTCGCCCTCTGCCCGTGCGGGCACGCCGCCTGGTGTTCGATGAACTCGAGGAAGTTTCCATCCATGTCACAACCTTTGTTGCTGCACTTGAGCTTCATTCCCAAGGACATCTGATCCATGGTAGTGGTAGGTCCGAAGATGCCTCCGTATTCACATCCCGGGCACTGGCCATCGGACAATTTTCCAACACATTGTGCGCATGCAATGTGTGCCGCGGCCTTGCCAAAGCACTGCTCATGCAAGCAAAAGAGATTTATCCCAAAAATAAGAGTTGTATCGAACCAGTGTGGTAAACATCATGAACAAAGAAGTAGTAATAACCATGTACGCGGGACGACGAACAATTTGAGAAGACAGCCTGCAACTGAAGACCTGCCTCATTGCACTCATGTCAATCATAGCTTCAAACCACTCGTCCTCCATAGAGCCGTCTTCTTCAACTACGAAGGATCTTAGAGGGATTTTGAGACCGAGCGAGAGAGCAGAGGGAGGAGCACAGATCTAAGAGGGTTGATGAGAGTGAGCGAGCGAGACTGGTACAATAGTTAAATACTAGGAGTACTAGACTCCTCATCTCACTCTAGGCAATATCGTCCGTCCATCCAAATTCAACGGCCATGAACCGATACCTTATCTATTTGGAAAAAGACCTGCGCGGAAAAAACTAGGGAAGCGCTGTGTTCCCCGATTAATTATCTCCCTCTAACCCGGTGTAGACGTCGCTTTGACGACCTAGGGCTACGTGGAAGACTAAATACTATACTCCAGTACTATTCAACATGGTGGTTCTAGAACATGGTGGAGTTTGCTCTAGGTACTATTTAACATGAATCCAGCTGTTCTAAACCATTGGATCTAACAGCCTAACGATAAGGATTGGTGCTATGGATCATTCATATTCAAAACTGCTCCATTATAGTGGTAGAGAGAATACAACCTACTATGCTATGAAATTTTGGGGGTGGTGACATGATGGTTCTAGAACATGCATGGTGGAGTTTGATCTAGGTACTATTCAATACGAATCTAGTTGCTCTGAACCATTGGATTTAATAGCCCAACGGTCAGGATTGGTGATATGGATCCAATTCAAAACTGCTCCATTATAGTAGTAGAGATAATATGACATACTATACGGTCAGGCATGTGCAACTTATTACTACTGTATACTGGAGTACATACTCCAAGAATTTACCAGACTCGTTGCTCGAGCTGCCAACTGCTCGCCACCTCTGTTTCGAGAGTGTATAGTACTACTCCTACTATCTGGTTAGACTGTGGCCATCTGAAAGTACAACCACTACAAGTACCGATATGACATTTCTCTTGTGAGTTAATGCCCCGGACAACCACCGACTGCGAAAAAACTCACGCGCCGCCAAGCGGTCGCTCTGCATACTCCTTGGAGCATCTAAAAAAGTACTCCGTGGAGAAATGTTGGGTCAAAACTGAGTAGCACCGCTAGTAGTACTACTAGTACTATACTTTCTCCTTCATTCTACTCTCTGGCAAAATTTCTTTCTTCCACCAAAGGCATGTTACCCTCACAAATACTTGAAGAAATGCCGCTGGATTGGCTGCGCCAACCTCGGAGGTCTGCTTCGGCTCGAGGCCAGGCCCCGAAACAGTTCATCCGGCGGGAACATGCCGCCGTTGGAGCCGCCTCTGTAGAGCGCCTGGTCGCCCGCGGTAAACATGCGATGGCCCTATCGGCCGACGACGTGATTTTGGGCCCCTTCGAGGCTACCGATCCCACGCTGGCCGCGTCACGGAGGCGTCAACACGTCAGGCGAACAAAAGTGGACCTCTACAACAAAGCTCCGGTCCCGGTGGGCCTCCCTTTCGACTGTGACAGAGCTGCGTCCGGGCAGGCGCTCTGGCTGGACATCAACCGTGGCCAAGTTAAGCCCGTGCAAGACAGCGGCCAATCCTTCCACCGGGAACCTGCAGCCAGCGATAATGCGACCGGGGGAGACAACTCGGGTGGGTGCCAGGTTGCCGTGGCCGTGGCCGACGCTGTCCTGGGTCCCCTCGAGCCTATCGATCCTATGCTGGCCCTTGCTTACGAATAGGACATGCTCGAGTTCGAGCTCGCGTGCGAGGAACCTGCGGCAAGCGAGCATGTGACCCGGGCAGACAACTCGGGTGGGCGCCAGGTCTCCGTGGCCGTGGCAGACGACACCATCCTGGGTCCCCTCGAGCCTATCGATCCTATGCTGGCCCTTGCTCATCATCAGGACATGCTCAAGTTCGAGCTCGAGCGTGAGGAACCTGCGGCCGACGAAGGTGCGGCTAGGGGAATCGACTCGGTAGGGGGCAGTGTGCTCCTCTATTTGTTCTGAGCAATCTCGTCCCTTCGACCATGATCAACACGCAGGTGCGCTCTGTGTTTCGTGTGTGAAGCAAACAGTAGTAGCAAGAGTATGGCTCAGCTGCTCGGTTGAAATTGAGCCGGACCCGACTGCCTTTCCAAACTAATTTTTAGGGGCCTTTGTGCCAATTGTATGGACTTGGATGTAATTTTATATTTTTTGATGTAACCTTTTAATTCCACCGAACGTGTTGATTGAAGCATGATGCACTTTCGGGTGAAATTAGCTACTCCCTCCGACCCAAATTAGTTGACTTAGATTTGTCTAGATTCATGTATCTAGACTTGTTTTAGTGTTAGATACATCCGAATCTAGATAAAACTAAGTCAACTAATTTGGATCACAGGGAGTATAAAATTAAGCTTGAAAAATATAACAAGTAATGTATCCATCAAAACCAGGTAGTGCTAGTAGTAAACTAGTAAGTTGCACGTGCCCTGCATGTGAGACTCAGATAATAGACGGCTGCCATATCATCACTATATAAAATTATAATAGGTAAAGCAGAAAAAATATAAATTTGATCAACATCTATAACATATGGGTGTATATTTGGTTCTCGTACTTTGTATATCATGTAGAGTGAAAGATTATTAGCTAATCAAACTTCAAAATTTGGTCACATGGTCTGGAGAAACGAGGGAGAAGATTCTAGAATGATGGAGAAGTGTTTTGAGATTCCCATGTTTCCGGACATAGCGAACCACCCATGTTTTACTTGTGATTCCTACGTTCTTTGAGTTTTCAAGGTTCGTAGATCAATTAACCCACTTAAATTACACTATTGTTTCTGATTCAAATTAATATTCTCAGATTTGTCTAGGTTCGGGTATATGCATCTAGCACAGAAACATGACTAGATACATTTGAATCTAGATGGATCTATGAACATTAATATGGATCGGAGGGAGTCTGTCGAAATTATGTCAAATTATTTCGAACCACATGTGAGCTACCAATTGCTCTTTAAATTCCACAAAAATCTTTTGAAGTTGCCCACCAGACAGCCAATATATGGAGAACACGACGGTCAGTTTTCAAAGATTCAACTTCTTTCTAGACATTGCATGCCGTAAAAGTTGACCCTGCTTTGAAAAAAGAGAGAGATATAGGCCAAAAAAACAGGGGGACCCATGCACGTCGTCCTTTTGCTTGTACTACCTGCCATGAAAAATAATAAACATGAGTTTTTCACAACTTTTGAAAAAAGACGCTTCACAAAAATGGCCTACCATGTATAAGTATGAACAAGTTTCAGGACGAGCAACCAAGCAAGGTCACAGACATATCCATGTTTATGGGAATTTTGTAGTAGTACTACAAGAAAGTAGATGTGCGCATCTTGGCGTTGGTAAACAGCTTTGCCAATGGGAGTTCCCAAATACTAAGATAAGTAACAACTCCAATTTTCTAAGCGATGGAAATATTTTTCTCTGTAAAGCGAAATACTCCACTTCCGTACTAGTACTACTCAAAAAGGGAGGCGGCTCCTTCTCCAAAAAAGGAGGCATCACGAGAGCAGTGGGAGGAGGAGTCGGAAGGCGGTGCGATGTCAGAGCAAAGCTATGATGGGCTACTGACACGAGGTACACTCCACTAGTAGTAAACATATGGACCTACTATTAGTAATATGCACGCGAAACAAGTTGTGTTTTCTCTCTCCTTCGTTGGCTCTCACCATCCATCCTCCATCGATCTCTTCTCTGCAGCCGCGGGTGCATAGTTCGGCTTGTCTCTTCCTCGTCCACGGCGTGGCGCTGCGCACGTGTGACTTGGTATGGCACACCGATCTACTTCTAGCAACCGTTTCCCCCGCGAAATTCAAGCCATCTACTGGATTAATAATCATCACACCAATACAAAAAGTCTCAAAAGTAATAATAATAATTTCAAAAAGGTTCTCAGACCTCATTGCGACAACTACAAACCCTACTGCGCTAATTGGAGTGTCTCGCTCCTTCAGGACCTATGGTACCCAGGTTCCAAAAAAGAAATAAAGAATGCCACTTCCCCAATTTTCAGACTAAGTGTACCATGCTTTCTTACAATTCCCAAGTTTTAGAATTTTTCAAGCGAGCATAGAAATATTTTTCATTTTATTATTGTTTAATCTTCTTACTTTTTGATGAGGTTGCTGCATGTAATGCTAGTTGTTCTATAGTTCAAATGTTAGGTATTGTACATGCTGGTATAAAGCTGGCAATAGATGACATGTCACTTTGTTATACCTAACACTCGGTTATACTATTGAACTAGCTCTCATGCACTTGTAGAATATTAATTTAGACCTAATTCGACAAATCGATAGAAAATCGTCTGAGTGGGTGAAATTAGCTAGAAAATTAAGCTTGAAAAATATAACATGTAATTTATCCAACCACTTTATGTACTATAGTAAATAAATGGCACATGCTATGAACTCTAAGTCATATTGATCGCACTTCCTTCCAAAAAATACTTTTACTTCTTTACCATGCATGCTAACATGCACCAACCTAGCTATACCAAAATATGGGCACACGGTCATTATCTTGATGAAGACAGGGTATGTCCATGACCTTGGTCATTTGGCTTGAAACCCAAGAAAGTTCATATATAGTAGTACATGATATAGTAGGCAATACCAGAAGTGTGAGTTTTCAAGTACTTTTACTGGTAGAAAAATAAGAAAGAATGGCCCCACAAAATTTTCGTACAAAGTGGACAATTTTTTCTTATAGTTCCCAAGTTTAAGTATTTTTCAAACTTCCAAGCTAAAGCTCCATGTGCACTTAAATGCATGACTCTAAGTCGATTAAACGAAATTAGGTCAAACTTGAATACATGTGAGCGTGATAGACTAATACTCTTGAAAATATCCAAAATTCTTTTGAAGGTACCCATGCAACCAATATATCATGGGCCAACAATAGTTTTGAAAAATACTATTACTGATTAGTATTTGCATGCCGACAAATTTGACCGTGTATGGAAAACATTCAAACAAAATAAAGCGTAAACAAAAACATGAGACTTCATTACAATTGGGGTACTTTTGCTAGTAGTATTATTAATTGCCAAGAAAAATGATAAACATGAGATTCGATAAACTTAGGGAAAACGGATTCATATTATAGCCCACCATGATGTAACATTATTAATTCTTGGTTTTCAGCACGAATGACCAATAAGGTCATGGCCTTCTGTATCGATGTATACCCTAACTACACTTTTACATAGGGTTCTGACATCGGGTAGATGGGTGCGTCTTGGCCTAGGAAACAATATTGCCCGTGAGAGTTTCGAACAATTAGGAAAAAATATTTTTCACTTTTCCAACTGATTATGGGGATGTTTTGTACTAGCAGTAAAGAAAATCAGAAGAATGTGGCACTGAATACGAGAAGCGTGCCATGTTTCCAGACATAGCGAACCATCCATGTTTTACTTGCGATTCCTAGGTTCTTTGAGTTTTCTAGGTTCGTAGATAAATTATCCCAATTAAATTACACTACTGTATCCGATTCAAATTAATATTCTCAGATTTATCTAGATTCAGATATATGTATCTAGCATAGAAACATGACTAGATACATTTGATCTAGATGAATCTATGAACATTAATATGGATCAGAGGGAGTCTGTCGAAATTAGGTCAAATTATATCGAACCACATTTGAGCTGCCAATTGCTCTTTAAATTTCACAAAAATCTTTTGAAGTTGCCCACTAGATAGCCAATATATCGAGAACACGACCGAGAGTTTTCAAAGATTCAACTTCTTTCTAGACTTTGCATGCTGGCAAAGTTGACCTTGCTTTGGAAAAACGAGAGAGAAATAGGCAACAAAAACAGGGGGACTCATGCATGGCGTCCCTTTTCTTGTATTGCCAGCCATGAAAAATAATAAACATGAGTTTTCACAACTTTTGAAGAAACCCGCTTCACAAAAATGGCCTACCATGTATAAGTATGAACAGGTTTCAGGGCGAGCGACCAAGCAAGGTGATGGACATATCCACATCATAGTTTATGGTAATTTGGTAGTACTACAAGAAAGTAGATGTGTGCATCTTGGCATTGGTAAACAACTTTGCCATGCGAGTTTCCAAATACTAGGAAAAGTAACACCTCTACGAAGAGATGGAAATATTTTTTCTATAAAGCAAAGTACTCCACCTCATTCTGTACTGCTACTCCAAAAGGTAGGCAGCGCGAGAGCAGCGAGAGGAGTGCCCTACACGTGAGACTCGGATAATAGACGTATGACATATCATCATTATATAAAATTATAATAGGTAAAGCACAAAAACTTATAAATTTGATCAACATACATAAAGTATGGGTGTATATTTGGTTCTTGTACTTTGTATCATCATGTAGAAGTCAAAGATTATTAGCTACCCAAAACACTTGATTTTTTTGGTAATATGGTCTCGATAGATGAGGGGGAAGATTCTAGTATGATGGAGAAGTGTGTTTTGAGGTATATACATAGCATTCATTATGATGAAGACTATCTATACAATCTTCTAGATGCTATAATGGAAAAGAAGATCAAACGGTTAGAAATATTGGGATTCACGAGTATTGAGATCCAACAGTCGGCATTCAAAGTTATTCGTACAATCTTATCTTACCAAGTACTATATAGTGTACGAATATAAATAACTTTGAATATTGACCGTTGGATCAAGACTCGCAAATCTGAATGACATTTCCAGCCGTTGGATCTTGTTTTCCATTCTAGCATCTAGAAGATTCTATTGATAGTCTTTAGCATAACTAATGCTATGCACAAACCTCAAAACACATTTATCCATCATACTAGAATCTTATCACTCGTTTCTCTAGACCAATGTTACTACCAAAAATTTCAAGTGTTAGGTAGCTAATAATCCTTGACTTCTACACATGATGATACAAAGTAGAAGAACCAAATATACACCCATACTTTATATATGTTGATCAAATTTATATTTTTCTGCTTTAACCTATTATAATTTTATATAGTGATGATATGTTAGACGTCTCTTATGTGATTTGTCTCCGATTCAAATTAATGTTCTCAGATTTGTCTAGATTCAGGTATATGCATCTAGCACAGAAACATGACTAGATACATTTCAATCTAGATGAATCTATGAACATTAATATGGATCGAAGGGAGTCTGTCGAAATTATGTCAAATTATTTCGAACCACATGTGAGCTGCCAATTGATCTTTAAATTCCACAAAAATCTTTTGAAGTTGCCCACCAGACAGCCAATATATGGAGAACACGACCGAGAGTTTTCAAAGATTCAACTTCTTTCTAGACTTTGCATGCCGGCAAAGTTGACCCTGCTTTGAAAAAAAAGAGAGATATAGGCGAAAAAAAACAGGGGGACTCATGCATTGCGTCCTTTTGCTTGTACTACCTGCCATGAAAAATAATAAACATGAGTTTTTCACAACTTTTGAAAAAAGCCGCTTCACAAAAATGGCCTACCATGTATAAGTATGAACAGGTTTTAGGACATGCGACCAAGCAAGGTCACGGACATATCCGTGTTTATGGGAATTTTGTAGTAGTACTACAAGAAAGTAGATGTGTGCATCTTGGCGTTGGTAAACAGCTTTGCTAATGGGAGTTCCCAAAGTACTAGAAAAAGTAACAACTTCAATTTTCTAAGCGATGGAAATATTTTTCTCTGTAAAGCAAAGTACTCCACTTCCGTACTAGTACTACTCGAAAAGGGAGGCTAATTCCTTCCAAACAAAAGGAGGCAGCAAGAGCAATGGAGGAGGAGTCAGAAGGTGGTGCGATGTCAGAGCAAAGCTATGATGGGCTACTGACACGAGGTACACTCCACTAATAGTAAATATATGGACCTACTAGTAGTAATATGCACGCAAAACAAGTTGTGTTTTCTCTCTCCTTCACTGGCTCTCACCATCCATCCTCCATCGATCTCTTCTCTATAGCCGCGGGTGCACAGTCCGGCATGTCTCTTCCTCATCCACATAATGCCATCTAGTATAGGCCTAGTTTTATACTCTTTATGCTATCTATACTACTTTCCAAAATCTCACAAAGCATTACTAACAGTAAAGACCTTTGGTAAAGTAAAGAGTAAAGCTTGCAGGTAAAACTTGGGATGGGTATAAATCAAAAGTATATAACCAAAGCATGCCTAATGCATCTTTCTTAGGTCATCTTGTATAATTCTAGCTTGCTAATAATAGCTTGCCTTGATTGGTGCAGTGATTGAAGTTTTCTTCGTCTTCTTTGGGGTAGAACTCCTTCTCCTCCTCGTAGACTTGGTCAGTACTATCGTCTATAAATAAATACGGGGTACACAATCACCAAACAAAACTTAACTAAGTCTACTTAGCACACTAAGGCACATACTTGATGATCTAGTATCATCACAATCATCGCAAGATTTAATGAACTAGTTTCATTTATTTTATTTGAGAAAAGTAATTTCTACTCATTGAAATTAATTAAGATTTAATATTATCCAATTAAAATATGGGATCATGTTGACACATGTCATCACCACATATTCTAATACATGGGAATGTGATTTAAAGGGTTGGTCAAATTTTATAAAGTTTAAGACTATCATTTAAATGATTTAAAGTGACTAGAAATGTCTATATAGCATTATTTTGGTACTAGTCCAAATCACTGCATGCAAACCTAAATATTATTACATATTCAGATAGGTATTATCAAATGTGATTTTTGAGAGTTGGAATCAACTCAAAAGCTATTATGGTTGATTTTTGAAAAATGTTTGAAGTTGCAAAAGTCTCTGTTTTGTTATTTTTGCTATAGATTATCTCTAAACCCAAATGATTTAAATCCAACGGGCTTGGATAGATATGTTAATTGTCTTTCTAACAAAATTTGAATCATGCCATTTGGTTAAGTGAAACTCTCTGAATTAATTTTTGAATAAGCGGACAGAATATGATTTCAACTAAATTGGAAAATCACTTATTTGAATTCTTGGGCCAGCGCGGGAAAGCTAACGGGTCCAGCATGGCACAATAAGTGCGAGCGCTGCCTGATAAGATACGGACAATCTGGTCAGCGCACTCCACTCGGCGCGGCGGGCGTCGATGATTGGGACCCACTGTCATTTTAAACTAACCAAGCGAAACGGTATGGGCGAATCTGAGCCGTGCGATCGACTTCTAATCTAACGGCCGAGAGTCATCGTCGACGACGAACAGCTCCCGCGAGAAACTAACCTAGCGTGGTGGTGGGGCTATGGCTAGGCTCACCTGGGCTCCAGCTAGGCTCGGCGACAGGGGCAAATGGCATGGTAGACGACGGTGAAGCGGGGCACGGTCATGGCGAGGTTTGGGGTGGTCGCAATCCACGGCGCCCTTCTCCTCTAGCAGCGGCGGACTCCGGTGCAATTCCGGCATGGTGGTGCTCGCCTTGCTCCGGGAAGGGGTGTGGGAGGCTCAGTGGTGAGTGGGGAGTCGAATGCTGTGAGGAATGGAGGCTGGGGTGGCCTCCTTTTATAGCTCGACGAGGGGACCGAGCAGTGCGGGCTAGCATCTCCGGCGAGGGCGGCACAGAGAGCTAAGGGCATGGCTGGGGTAGGTGGACGGTGCGGTGTCTCCTGGCGGTGGTTGCTGGCTTAAAGGCGAGGCGTGGGGCGTCTGGGTTTGGTCAAGCGCGTGCGGCGCTCTGGACGGAGGCAGAGGTGTTTGTGGCGGAGTGCGGTTGCTGCGGGTCGCGCAGTGGTGAACGGGGGTGTCTGCCGGGGTGGGGTGATCATGGCGAGGCTGCGCGTGCGCCGTGAGGGCAAGGCGCAAGCTGGCGGGGTTGGTTGGGCACGGCGCACTAGCGTGCTCTAGACACGGCGCCGAGAGGCGGTGCGTGGCGGTGCTAGTCTGGTCCAGGGCTGGGCTTTGACCGTGGGATGGCGGTAGTAGCTCGCGTGTCTGGTGCGCGTCTTGGGCGAGGCTGGCGTGGCTCCTGGCATGCTACCCACTGTCGGCCGGCGACGACCAAGAACGGGCGGCGCTCCACTGTGCCAGCAGCGAAGTGGGAGCTAGTCTGGGTCTAGGTTAGGCTTAGAGGGGACATGGGTTAAATTGGAGACCAAATGGTCGATGCTCATTGTACCAAACAGTGCAGCTAGTCTAGTGTTTATGCTGTGCCTGCCAAGTGTTTGATGAAATGGCCACATGAAAATTATTTTTGAAATTTTGATTCAAACTTTTTGGGTGAACTGGACTTAAGCTTGAGAGACTAGGTTTGCTTGGGATTGTCAAGGTGAATTCATTTGATGGGTTTTTGATAAAGTGTGATCTTCACATATGAATTGGATTCAATTTTCAAATGTCCTTTAAATTGATTTGCTAGATGTTTTTGTAAGTTTGTAAAGTGGGCATTGGTACATCTTTACTTGGTCTAGCAAGGGGTGAAAAGAGATAGAAATGTTTCTGTTAAAAATTCTCCTCTAGGAACACCTAAAGTGGCCTAGTGGTTTAAAATGGTCAAAATGACCATTTGCATTCTTTATTCTTATTTGATTTCCTTCTCTTTTGATTTTGCTTGTAAATGGTCTAGATGATGTGCCATTCACCTTTAAACCATTACACAACATTTAAAACAATCAAGCATGGCATTTTCAAACAATTCTATACTAATGCAACACACATATGCATTCATATTCATTATCTTAATAAAAGTTTTTGTTAACCCTAAATTGGGTGATTAGGAACTTGATAACCTTGATTAAAGATTTGGGGTGTTACAAACCTTCCCTCCTTAAACAAAATATCGTCCAGAGATTTAAGAAAAACTAGGAACTAAAGAGATCTGGAAACTCAGTCCTAATGAAATCTTCTCGCTCCTAGGTAGCTTCTTCGGTATGGTTGCTCCATTGGATCTTGAGAAACTTGGTACTCCGGGTCCTGGTGGTTTTGAAGGTTTATTCCAAGATACGAATGGGTACTTCACGGTATGTCAGATCATTGTTGATATCAATGGCTCGGTGATCAATGTTCTTGAAAACTTCGGTCTTCTCCAGCACTTCTAGGCATTTGCAAAGTAGCAAGATATGGAACACATTATGGATGGCTGACATCTCCTCTGGCAGTTCCAGTTGATAAGATACTTCTCCTCAGCGATTCAGAATCTTGAAGGGTCCAATATATATGGGAGCTAACTTTCCTTTCAGCTGGAAACGCTGCATTCCTTTCAACGGCGACACTTTGAGATACACGAAATCTCCGACGTTGAAAGTCGGGTCTCTATGTCTCTTGTCGGCATAACTCTTCTGTCTGGATTGGGCGGTCTTGAGGTGCTCACTGACTTTGTGAACCTTCTATTCGGCTTCTCGTAGGATGTCAGGTCCGAAGATCTGATCCTCTCCTACTTGCGACCAATTCAAGGGGGTACGACACTTCCTTCCATACAGAAATTCAAAGGAGGCCATTTGCAAACTGGCTTGATAACTGTTGTTGTATGAGAATTCTGCGAAAGGTAGACAATCTTCCCATTTTGATCCATATTCTAGCACACAAGCTCTCAACATATCTTCTAGGATTTGGTTGACTCTTTCAGTCTGTCTATCGGTCTGCAGGTGATAAGCTATGCTGAAATTTAACTTGGTCCCTAATCCTTCCTGGACTTTCTGCCAAAATCTCGAGGTGAATTGGGTTCCTCGATCCGATACTATGGTCTTGGGGGTTCCATGCAAACTGACGATTCTAGCAATGTACAACTCTGCTAACTTCGAACTCTGGTAAGTTGTCTTGACAGGTATAAAATGGGCTACCTTGGACAGTCTATCAACTATGACCCAGATTGAGTCATTTCCCCTACTAGAAGTAGGCAAACCGATGATAAAGTCCATTCCGACATAATCCCATTTCCATTCTGGAATCTGCAATGGTTGCAACAGTCATGCGGGTCTCTGATGTTCCGCTTTGACTCTCTGACAGATATCACACTTGGCTATGTAGCTTCCGATTTCTCTCTTCATCTTGTGCCACCAAAATTTCTCCTTCAAATCCTGATACATCTTTATTCCTCCGGGGTGGATAGAATAAAGAGTATCATGAGCTTCCTATATGATAACGTGCTTCAGCTCCGAATCTGCTGGCACACAGATATGTCCTTTGTACCACAAAACCCCTTCTTCATCTTCGGTAAATCCAGATACCTTTCCTATACCAATATGACGTTTGATTTCGACAATATTCAAAGTTATTCGTACACTATATAGTGGTAAGATATCTCTATCTATACTACAATAATGGAGCAGTTTTGAATTGGATCCATAGCACCAATCCTAACCGTTGGGTTGTTAGATCCAATAATGGTTCAGAGAAGCTGGATTCGTCTTGAATAGTACCTAGAGCAAACTCCACCATGCATGTTCTAGAACCATCATGCTACCACCCCCAAAATTTCATAGCACGATAGTCTGTATTCTCTCTACTACTATAGTGGAGCAGTTTTGAATTGGATCCATAGCACCAATCTTGACCATTGGGCTGTTAGATCCAATGGTTTAGAGCAACTGTTTTCGTGTTGAATATATAGTACAGACCTAGAGCAAACTCCACCATGTTCTAGAACCATCATGTCACCACCCCCAAAATGCATAAATTAAGTCTATTAATAATAACTATCTACATATATTGAGAATACAACCTACTGTGCTATGAAATTTTGGGGGTGGTGAAATGATGGTTCTAGAACATGGTGGAGTTTGCTCTAGGTACTATTTAACACGAATCTAGCTGCTTTGAACCATTGGATCTAACAGCCCAACGGTTAGGATTGGTGCTATTGATCCAATTCAAAACTGCTCAATTATAATAGTAGAGATAATTTTATATACTGATGATATGTCAGGCGTCTATTATCTGAGTCTCACATGCAGGGCATGTGCAATTTACTAATAGTGGTAAGATACGAATAAGTTTGAATGATGACCGTTGGATCAATACTCGTAAATCCCAATATTTACAACCGTTGGATCTTCTTTTCCATTCGAGCATTTAGAAGATTCTATAGATAGTCTTCAGCAGAATGAATGCTATGCACAAACCTCAAAATACACTTCTCCATCATACTCCTAGAATCCTCTCCCTCGTTTCTCTAGACCATGTCACCAAAAAATTCAATTGTTAGGTAGCTAATAATCTATGACTTCTACATGATGATACAGAGTACAAGAACCAAATATACACCCATACTTTATATATGTTGATAAAATTTATAATTTCATGTGCTTTACCTATTATAATTTTATATAATGATGATCTGTCATATGTCTATTATCTGAGTCTCACATGCATGGCACGTGCAATTTACTAGTAGCCTACAATGTATGAACATTCTTGGGTTTCAGTCTGAAGGACCAATAAGGTCTGGCCATATATATTGATACCCTAGCTACACTTTATGATACGGTTCTCACATCAGGTAGATGGGTGTGTCTTGGCGTAGTAAACAATGTTGACCGTGGGATTTTCGGACAATTATGAAAGAACATTTTTCACTTTTCCAAGTGATTACGAGGATGTTTCGTACTAGTAAAGAAAATTAGAAGAATTTGGCTCGGAATGTGACAAGCGCGCCATGTTTCCGGACATTGTGGAGCATGCATGTTTTCCTTGTGATTCCTAGGTCTGTCTGCCTAAATTAGTTCAAATGAGTTGGCATATGCATATGCGCACCGTTTATCTAAGAAACCCAAGTTCACTCAGTTGTTTTGCTCACTATAGTATATGGGCCCCATTCATACAAATAACTTTGAATACTGATCGTTGGATCAATTATTTGATGTATTTACACGAATTTGAATTTTTTTATGAGGGCCACGGCTGGCAGCCAACACCACCCCAATTTTATTTTTCATCTATCCGCCACCTTACTAGACTCCGACTTTTCTTCACAAGCTGCACACGCCATCGTCCCATCGCATTTGATGCGTGCTGCTTTTCGAGCCTTCCTTTGTGAATTGGATCTATCCCCGCTCGGCACAACACAAATGGTACAGAAACATGGCCTGGTCGAGTACCCTAAACATGTCTATTTGTTACATCTTGCGTGTTATTTACTGATTGATTTGCTGCATTGAAATTTGCAGAAGCAAGTGCATGATCATGTCCCTGCCAAGGAGGTTCGCAGCACAGATATTCAGCGTGCCAGTGATACAGCCATTTCTACGAACCAAACCGAAGTATGGTGCATGGCCGAAGCTAAGATTAGGCTTCTCCAAAAGGATTTGGACACAGCCACTCGGCGGATCAGAGAATTGAACCGAGGATGGCCTTGATGTTGCTGCTGATATTCAGAAGTTAGTCACTGAAAATCGTGTTCCCAATTCGGCTAATGTAGATGTCAATGAGATCAACGTGACGGTTTTGGAACAGGTCAAAGCACGAGCAGAGATTCTCCGCGCATCTTTGCAGGCAGATGATTTTCGAAGGGTGATGAAAAAGCCGCCATGCGAATAGATTGTTATTTCGAACAATGAGGATGACTTTCGTTGTGTTGTCAGCCTGATATTTTCTTTGGCACGCTATATAAAACTGTATTGTATCTTATTGCTTCATCCGGACAATGTATCCCATTCTCATTCTAGCCATTCGGAAAATGGAAAAGCCTTATTTTGCACTTTCATTTAGATCTGGAGAAACACGTTTTGCCGAAAATTAACACATTACCATGAAAGGTAGTTCGTGCCCATTACCATGAATAAATTCGTGCACTATATACTTGTGTGGCCCTAAAGTCAAACTTTTAGACTGCAGTAGTAGATCGAGTACAAAAAAATCAACTGAGCGACAAACCACAAGCCGAAATCACCTCTTCCACCAAGCAGTGCGCCAGAAACACCCGCCGCAATGGGCTCTTGCATTCAACATTCAAACGGTACTAAATTTTCATCTCGCCCTTCAGTCCAGAAACAGCGCGCCAAAGGCCATTCCTCAAAATGGTTTCTCTTGTAAATTCCCACGCACCACACAATTCAAAGTTTCAAACATACTAGTACCACCCGCGCCCTTCAGGCCGAATCCCTCGAGATCACCTTGCACGACCACGGTCGTGCTTCTTCTGTCCCATCTCCCCTTCACTGCCTCTCCACTGGCATGCCACCATAGCGACCGCGAAAATGTTTTACCAACTCCCGACGCCGGCCCGCACCAGATCAGCTCCTCTGTACACGAGGTCCATGGCGCCGGAGCCAGCGCAGCAACACCGTCAGAGCTTTGTTGGATCCACTTCCCCGACTCCACGACACCGGATATGCTTCCTCGACCTTGTCCATGGTGCCGGAGAGATGGGGAGGCAAACTTAAGCTCAACGAGCAGGTCGTAGCTCACCATAAGTCCGGCAAAGGCACGGGAAGGAAATCGCGTAATCGCGGTCACAAAGGTTGCCGCCATACAGTTCATATGCTCTTTACACATTTGATGTCTGAAAGTAGTTCATCGCTTGTTTCACTGCATTCTTGCACTGAGTTTTTAATCTTGTACTCTGACATTTCTTGTCGAGGCATCGTATAAGCATATGTCTGTCATTCTTCCTTTAGAGCTTTCAACTGCTTGCTAGCACTGTACTAACTTTCTCTTCTACACACACCTCGCTCTTAAATCTCATAAGATATATATTTTGCTGATGCATGTAAGGTGATTTGCGGTTGCCTGATGAGGAAGAACGGAAGATTAGGGAAGATAGGTTATTAAAGAATTCCAAATATGCAAGGTCGCTTGGCCCGCAGAGAGTTAGATCTTTCGTAGCTACCACCACCAATCATGAAGTCCAGGATTCTAATGCAGAATTTTATCCTCAAGATCAACAAAACCCAGAGGGAGACCTGACTTAGGAAGATGGACCGGTCGAGAACCCCCTCCCTAATCCGCCTGCTTGTCCACTGCCCAAGGTGCTTTCTCTTTCTTGTCATTGCGATATTTGTTTCATCTTTCATGTTTCGTACCTCATTTCCCACCAAATGTTGTGCAATGCCATCTGCTTAGTTCATGCATCATATATGTTCAGCATATCTTGCCTTACTGTTCTTCTGTTCTATCCGCGTCTCATTTTACATAAAATTTTGATAGATTAATGTATCGCTTATGTGTGTCAGGAATCAGCTGGTTTACCTAAGACCCTTCCAGGTACCAGCAGGGAGAAAAACTATGATCGGCAAGTGTCTGATTCTGCATTAGTTTCTATTGATGAACAATATTTCGAGGGAGACTTGACTCGGGAAGTTGGACCCGTTAAGGACCTCCCTGCTAGTTCGCCAGCTTGTCCACCCCCCAAGGTGCTTTCTCTATTTTTTAATTGTGATATCTGTTGCATTTTCCATGTTTTGCATTTCAATCCCACCAAATATTTTGCAATGCCCTCTGCCTAGTTCATGCATCATATATATATATGGCACATTTTGCCTTACTATTCTTCTATTCCATGTGCATCTCATTACATATAGAACTATAACAGATTGAAGTATTGTTTATGTGTGTCAGGAATCAGCTGGTTCATGTAAGACACGTTCAGATACCAAACGCGAAGCGTCGACAAGCTGTCTTGCTAATGCTACCGGTGGAACACAAACACACGCCATGAAATACAATAAACGAAAATTAGGAAACTCACATACGGCTAAAAAGTGTCGTCTTGGCAGCACACCACAGGTTCCAACAATAGTAGACGTAGCAAATACCATCCCACACATTCCACAATCACCAATTGCCAATCAAGATACCTAGCAACAATTGACAGCCGGACCAGTTTTGACCTCTACTTGCTACTTGCCTAACACTGCTGGCACAACACCAACAAGCTAGCGATGATCACCAACCTGTTGATCAGCCCGTCGCCAAACAAGGTATGTGTTCCAAGGATTATCGATGCATGCTTCCTTATATATACCGTGCAAGCTTGATGTAATGATTGAATTGGCAGCTACACGAAGATTTAAGAAAAGGGGGCCAACAGTAGGAAAAAAGCTTGAAGCTAAAATTTCTGGAACGCAATCTAGATATTGCATCAATTCTATTGTTCCTGGCAAGCGACCAGAAGATCCAGAAGAATCTGCTTTTCTAGCATCCGAAATAGGTGTTTTTGTCAGGAATGATATTCCCATCTTCACATCGTTCAAGCTCCACCAACAAACCCCTGACCATTACAATTCATTACTGTAGAAGTTACATGTAAGTCATGGTGCTCTGTCCCATGCATTAAAGCTTGCTCTTGGTTCTATTCAAAGTCACATAACACATCAAATGTTCCATTCTTTCCGACAGACAAAATTCAACTTCGATCAGGATAATGAGGATGTAGAGTATGTTCTCATGGACATGTTCTCCCGTTCTTTGTGCCAGCAGCGCCATAGGCTAAAGAGTAAATACTTTGATGGTAAGGCAAGCAAGGATATTCAAAGAACGACTCCTATAGAACACACTATGACTGACCAACAGTGGATAGATCTTCTCGACCACTTGTTTGATCCAAAGATTACGGTATGGTTTCCTTTTAAAATTGATACCATATCACATTTAAAAGACTGATACCATATCACATTTAAAATTCCTATTTGCACATCTGTATCACTAGTCTCCTTTTGCAGATGAACGCTAAGAAAAACAAGAGAAACCATGCCGCACAATGCTTAACAAACCGAACTGGATCTCGTGCATTGGTTGGCCACCTGAGCGCAATAGTAAGAATAATTAGTTTTTAACCTTCTACAGACTTTGTGCTTCTTATATTTTCATAATGTGTTCCGCCCACTTTGTAGAAAGGTGCGGTAAGTCCGCAGCAAAAATTCCAGGCATGCCAGACGAGAAAAAAAGAAGGGCTCAATCCCTCCGCTGAGAGTGTTATTGTAAGTCTTCTGTTCGATTGATATTTTGTGATGACACACCTGCAGTTATTTATATGTATAGTTAGATGTGCAACACTGACTGAACTTCTGCCCAGTTTTCTTTTTAATTTAAGTACTAGATGATTTCCAACTAGTGTGAGTTTCAGTTTTCAGCTGTACAAAGAGTTGTCTTGTGTATATCATGCACCCGACGACGAAGAAACAGACAGATGCCATGTTGGCATAGTCCTGTTATTGTGTGCTAGTGATAAAATTCTTATCAATATGATCAGATAGCTATACTTTTACTACAATATATATGATGCGTAATCAGCCATGGCAACTTGTAAGATTTGTTCCTAGATAGGTTAAATGTGTTGTCTGCATGTTTCTCTGTATTAGCTTTTCTTCTCTCACCCATGTCTACAAACTGATAACCTTACAGATTAAATTGAATGAGGAGATGGCAAAACCTGGGAAATATGGTCTGGAACAAACCCAAGAAGAATGTCTGGAACATTTAAAATAGTACTAACAGGTGAAGGTCATCGTAAAAGCACGTTCCTGCGTAATGCTGGGTTGTGGTAGTGCAAGTCCAAGTCCAAGTCCAAGTCGCCGTATTTGTCTAGTCAGGAAGAAATTGTAGCACTACGGGCTGAATAGGAAGTGCATAGACGAGCAATCGATGATATGAGACAGAAAGCATTAGCATGTGATGCGGAGTTGAAGATGTTACGAGATCAGCAGAATTTTCGAGAGCCCATAGATGAAGAGACTTGTCTAAATTGAAGATGAACCCTAACAGTGAAAGGTGAGTACAATGGTCCTGTGAAATGGTTCCTGCTACAGAGACCGGGTTGTGTTTGGGGCCATGTAACAAAAACGGAGGGAGTATTTGTTTTGCATCATGCTTTTATCTGTTTACTGTATGCTTGATGCCCCAACCTGTGCCCCAACCTCACTCTCTTAGCCTTGGATTCATGAACCTCACAAAGGTTTTTTCTTCTTTGGACAACCGCTAAATTCAAAATCTCAGTCCATCGACAAATCCCACCGCCTACCCCGTTTGAATCAGAGATTATGTATCCAATTTCTTTGCCAATATGGTAAGTGTTTTGATGATCAGTTGATGTGAATCAGCCTTAAATTCGTACCGAGTGAGTACCATTAACGAAATTAAAAAATCTCAGTCGAGCGGCAAAACCTGTAGCCAACCCTGTTTGAATCGGAGTTATCCAATTTTCATTATGGATGATAAGTTAATGTCACTCTCGGCCTTCAATTCCTGAATAGGGAGTACACCTTTTATCCAAATGTTGCTTGGACGCTAGCCAAATTCAAAATATCAGTATGCATAATTATTATGCTCATGGATGATTAGTTGATGTGACTCTAGGACTTGAATTCCTGGACAGGTAGCGTACGGTCTACTAGCTTTTTTCTATTATTATTTGGCCAGTAGCCAAATTCAAAATCTCAATCGAGCGGCAAAATCACACACTGACCTTGAAGCATTTTCTGCCCCACCGTTTCAAAAACTTTGTGGTAAAATCTCCCACCAGGGAGTACCATTTTTCTGTTATTATTATTTGGCCGGTAGCCAAATTCAAAATCTCTGTCGAGCGGCAAAATCAAACACTAACTTTGAAGCATTTCCCGCCCCACCGTTTCAAAAACTTTGAGGCCAAATCTCCCACCAGGGAGAACCACTTTTCTATTAATTATTATTTGGCCGGTAGTCAAATTCAAAATCTCTGTGGAGCGGCAAACTCAAAAACCAACTTTGAAGCATTTCCCGCCCCACCGTTTCAAAAACTTTGAGGGCAAAACTCCCACTAGGGAGTACCATTTTTCTATTATTATTATTTGGCCGGTAGCCAAATTCAAAATCTCTGTCGAGTGGCAAAGTCAAACACTGACTTTGAAGCATTTCTCGCCCCACTGTTTCAAAAACTTTGAGGCCAAATATCCCACCGGGGAGTACCACATTTCTATTAATTATTATTTGGCCGGTAGTCAAATTCAGAATCTCTGTCGAGCGACAAAGTCAAAAACCGACTTTGAAGCATTTCTCGCCCCACCATTTCAAAAACTTTGAGGCCAAATATCCCACCGGGGAGTACCATTTTTCTATTATTATTATTTGGCCGGCAGCCAAATTTAAAATCTCTGTCGAGCGGCAAAATCAAACACTGACTTTGAAGCATTTCCCGCCCCACTATTTCAAAAACTTTGAGGCCAAATCTCCCACCGAGAAGTACCATTTTTCTATTAATTATTATTTGGCTGGTAGCCAAATTCAAACTCTTCGTCGAGGGGCAAAATCACACACCGACCTTGAAGCATTTCCCGCCCCACCGTTTCAAAAACTTTGAGGCCAAATCTCCCACCGAGGAGTACCACTTTTCTATTAATTATTATTTGTCCAGTAGCCAAATTCAAAATCTCTGTCGAGCGGCAAAATCAAAAACCGACTTTGAAGCATTTCCCGCCCCACTGTTTCAAAAACTTTGAGGCCAAATATCCCACCGGGGAGTACCACTTTACTATTAATTATTATTTGGCCGGTAGCCAAATTCAAAATTTCTGTCGAGCGACAAAATCAAACACCAACTTTGAAGCATTTCCTGCCCCCCTGTTTCAAAAACTTTGAGCCGAAATCTCCCACCGGGTTGTACCACATTTCTATTATTATTATTTGGCCGGTAGCCAAATTTAAAATCTCTGTCTAGCAGAAAAATAACACACCAACTTTGAAGCATTTCACGCTCCTCCGTTTTAAAAACTTTTGACTTTAAATTCCCATTCTGCCCATTGTTCAGACGTCCTATGGGCACGCTAAAGTCGGTAGCTTGGGGGCACGATCGTAATTATTTTTCTGTTCACCTCCATAGTCCCGATTCACGCAGTTTTTCCAGCTGGCCCTCCCAAAATCCCAGGCTTCTCTCCCACGCCCTCACCTCCATGACCACCGCGTGCACTGCCCAGCGGCAATTCCACAGCTGCTGAAGCCGCTTCATCGACGCCCACCCTATCGGATCTAGTTCATCGGGTCTCTCTGCCACTCCACCAGAGTTGTGGTCTCGCTGACCGCACCTATGGCGTCGTCGACTGCCCACGCTCTGCTTCCCCCACCGCCGAAAGCTACCCAACCATATTGGAGCAGCTTCATCGTTGTCCACCAGACGGGATCTAGTTCAACAAGTTCCATGTCCACTGCTCCAGACCAGCTACACGGTCGTCGCTGTTGACTGCACCGGCATCGACCGCCCAAGATCTGCTTCCCCGACGCCAACAGCCACCGCAACCGTAGCACCCTCGGTGACCTGGACGTCACTCGCATGGTACCGACGATGCTTAGACGCCTCTCCGACCAAGGTAACCAAATATCCAACCCGTTTTTGTTTTGTCAGCGGTATAGCAGGTTCAAGCCTGTTAGAGTGAACTGCATTTTTGTAATCGTGCTAGTCAATTCAAGTCACTGGGCACGACTGTTCTTCGTGCTACTACATACAATGTCATTAGACATGTTGGTATGCATTCGCTGCTCTACAAATTTCAAGTCATGCACATGTCTGTTATATTGTCATGCACATGTTCTTATCTTAGCTACTCCGTACACCAGTAATTACCTGCTATTGTGTAGTTCTTGCAAAATGTAATGTCAGTGGAAAATATTAGTGTGGATTCCCTGCTCTACAGTTACTGACTCTATCTGGTTATTCCTGAGCTAAGTTCCTGCTATTATTTCCTCCCTGGCATCATTTTGCTATCCTGTAGTACCCGTTCAAACTCTTCGTACTAGTTCGATTATAATTTTGTTGTTGCTATATGGTTCTCCAAAAGCTGCAACACTGACTATTTTCTTTTTCTTTGCGTAGAGCTCAAAAAGGCAACACTAAACATGTTGGTTTGCATAGCCTATAGGTCCACCAGCGATGCCATTATATATTTTCTGTATCTGGTGCTGGTTCGTCCTAATCAACGGTATAATTATTCTTTACTATATAGTTCATTCGTGTTTTCCATTCTTGCTCACAAGTTCTGGTATGTTGTGGTTATAATTTCTATGTGGTTCATTCTTAGCTACGACAGTAACTGCATGCCATTCTGTAGCTCACCACGAATTCCGAGTCACCCAACGACTCTTGCATTCCAAGAGATACCACTGCTTCCATATAAATTTGCTGAAATGACCTGGCTAGTTTATACTGAAATTCTAAGAAACACTTTGTTTGATTGCTCATTTCATTGTTGACATACTTGTCTAATGTTTGTTTGTCCTGTTCTACAAGTTCACAAACCACACCATTATATCTCGTATCTGGTTCTAGTTCGTCCTAGGCAACAACATAACTATCCTCTACTATATAGTTAATTCATGGTTTGCATTCCTGCTCTACATGTTCGTATTATGCAGTTATAGTTCCTATCTGGTTCATTCTTAGATATGAGTAGTTTGTCTTCTTTGTTGTATTAACTTGTTATTAGTTAGTTTCAGATTGCAATTATTGCTATCGCCACCAAAGAGGGGACTACAAGATCATGTCTCAAGGTGGTTTTCCAATGTAGCTATCACACTCAAAGGGAGATGCAGTTGATGGATTGAGAAAGCAAATTGAGGACTCTGCTATTGATACATTGCAAATGTATCTATAATTTTTGATGTTACATGCTTGGTTTTATCCACTTTCTTGTGCTTTGTTCCAACTTTGGAGTACTTTCCATATGATTTCTTGGACTAACCTATTAACAAGAGCCACAGTGCAAACTGCCTGTTTTCTGCTGTTTTTGGTTCCAGGAAGGTCAAAAAATGAATATTCTCGGAATTGGACGGGACAAAAGCCAAAGTGCCTATTTTAGGAAGGATCAAGTGCGAATCACGAGGCGGAGAGGGACCAGGGGCCACCACACCACCTGGCCAGCAGCCTAGCTGGCTCGCGCCAGAGGTGGTGAGGCCCCTGCACCCCTCGGCCTCCTTCCGCCTATAAGTTGCCCTCGACGAAAACCCTAAGTACCGATCAAAATCCACGAAGAGTCTCAGAGCCGTCATCTCCATCCCTAGATCGGGAGGATCTGAGCTCTTCGGCACCTGCCGGAGAGGGAATTCACCGAGGCCTTCTTCATCACCATGCAAGCCTCCGGTGTGATGCGTGAGTAGTTCATCCTTGGACTACGGATCCATGTAGTAGCTCGATGGCTGGTTTCTCCTCCTTTGTGCTTTCATGTTTAGATCTTGTGAGCTCCGTTCATGATCAAGATCATCTATTTGTAAATCATACATGTTCTGTTTGCGGGGATCCGATGGATATTGAGATGCTATTTTAGATTGATTATTGATTCTATCATGTCTTTGTTATTTGAGATCTTGCATGCTTTCCGTTGTTAGTAGCTATCTTGGCCAAGTAGATGCTAGCAACTCCAAGAGTTAGTATTTATGCTCGATAGTGGGTTCATGCCTCTGGTAATCTGGGGAAGTGACAGAAATCTCTAAGGTACTAGATTTGCTGTTGCTACTAGGGAGAAAACAACAATCCTTTGTTCATAGAACAATCGTATTATTTACTTTATACGAAGTTCGTAAAGCAATAATCTGTTGCTTGCAACTTAATACTGGAGGGGGTCGGATGATAACCTTAAGGTGGATTATTAGTCATAGATGTAGTTGGATGGCGGTCTATGTATTATATTGTAATGCCCAATCAAGTCTCAAAGGAGTCAAGATGATTAGTATATGCATGTATTGCTTTCTCGGTGTTTGTCAATTGCCCCGCTATAATTTGTTCACCCATCATGTTATCGATCTTAAGGAGAGCCACCTCTAGTGAACTATGGATCCCGGTCCTTTTTCTTTACATACAATCTATAAACTGTTTCTGCTTTGTGTTTACTTTCTGCAAACTTTTACTTCTTTCCATTCGATACGTTTAATCCTTTGTTTTCTGCAAAACACAGTGAGATTGACAACCTCATCGCAAGTTGGGGACAAAGTTCTGTGGTTGTGTTGTGCAGGTCTCCACATTGCTACTAGCACCGGTAGTGCGCCCTGCCAAAGGTCAGCTAGTAACACCTTTGGGGTGTTTCCTTGCTCCTACTGGTTCGATTAAACCTTGGTTTCATAACTAAGGGAAAACTTACTGCTGTGCTCATCGTACCTTCCTCTTGGGGTTCCCAACGAGCTCTACGTTGAAAGTCGAGCGCATCAAGATTTCTCTGGTGCCGTTGCCGAGGAGTCAAGGACATCTTCACAAGGGGAGTCCCTCATAACCAATCTCTTTACTTTGTTGTTTTTGTTTTGCTTAATTTTCTTTTTGCTTTGTTTGCTTGTTTTGTTCTTCAAAAAACACAAAAAAAATTAGTTTTACTTGTTTGCTTTCTTATTTGAAAACCCAAAAAATTAAGTCTCCTTTAGTTGTCACCCCTTCCTTAGCTCACCATGTTGATCCCTACTTTCACCTTGAAAGACCTTTCAATTGGTAGTGGTTCTATAATTGGGAAAGATAATATTGAAGAATTCTTTAATCATGTTAGCAAACATGAAGATACTGAGGATAGATCCCTTGTAGAACTTGCTCCAAATTTTGAGATTGCTGCAGCTTCTTTAATTCACATGTTATAAGCTAGGTTTGTTAACCTCAACCCCTTAATGCAAGTAATGTTTCTTAAGCTTAAAGAACTTGAGGATCCTGAAAAGAGGGATTTTATTCTAGAAACTTTGTTTAAGGAGTTCTATGATGTTGCCAAGGAAGCTAGAAAAGTTTTTCAATGTTTCAATATGCTAGGCTCATGTGTAGATGTTGTTGGTACACGAGAAAAGATGAACAAAACCGAACCTAATGGGGAGGAACCTAAGATACCCATAACCTTCAAACTAGTAGCAATACATGATGCCATAGAAAAGAATCTTGATTAGATTGTTCCTGCAAACCCTTTTGATGAGAATAGTAAACCTAAGAGCATTGAGAGAGGATCCTCTAGAACTTATTTGGATGATATACCTTGCCTTGTTGAAAATATTTCTGGTATTGATCTTAATGCTTCTTCATTTGAGAACACTTGATTCTTTCTTTGCTTCTTATGCCTAACTTAAAGGCGTTAAAGAAAAGTACTTGTTGGGAGATAACCCAAGAGTTTTAGATGAGTCTTGGAAGTTATTACCTCTGTAATAACCTCTCCTTATCCTTTTTATTTGCTTTTTGTGCCAAGAGTAACCTCTAATGAGAGTTAAGTAATGATTGGGAAAGTTGTTGTCCCGAAACAGATTTTTGTGCTTCACTGTAAAAATTCCTGAGAGAGCTTTGTACGTCGGATTGAGCTGTAATTGTTTGTGCTTCTGCCCCAGGTTGTTATCTAACTTTCGTTAGTTCAACACTTTTTGATTTTAGCAACAGAAGGTCTTCGAAAAAAATCGTCTTTACCTGCTGGTCTTTTTGACAGATTTCTGCCATTTTCTGCATTTGCTTCTTGTTAGTTCCTTCTTGAGTTCCTTTGGGGAATTGAGCTTTTTGAGGGAAGTGATACAGTAGCTAGTGTTCTAATGGAAGTTTATTTGGTGTTAGAACTGAACCTTGAGACTTATTTATCTTAAGTGCACTAATGTTGCTAATGAGATTGTGTGAAGTTTTGTATGAAGGAAAATTTTCAGGTGTATGGAAGGAATGAGTAATGAGATGAAGGATGGACTAAAGCTCAAGCTTGGGGATGCCACGCGTGTCACCCCAAGAAATATCCAAGAAGTACAAGCGTCAAAGCTTGAGGATGCCCAAGGCATCCCCTTCTTCATCAATAAAAATTCCAGGTTTCTTCCAAACGCTTCATTTTTATTGTTTCATGCACAGTTGTGTTTTTCTTGGAGCGTCTTCCTTTTTGTTTCGTTTTGGTTTTTAGTTTGCTTAGTTTTCTGAATAAATTGGTTGGACCCCCTCTTTCATACATTGGTTTGCAATTAGTTTGGTTTGGTTTGGAAAAGAGTAGGAAAGCTCATTCTTATGTGGTAAAAACAGCTCGTTTTTTACTATGGCTATGCTTTGTCATGCCGTGCTTGATATTGTTTTGGCTTTATGCTTAGTATTCTTTGTTGTAGCATGGCTTGTTATAAACAACTGAGATTGCTTAATGTGCCTTGGATGAATCATGCGTTGTTTTAGCATATTAAAGCACAGTATAGTGGTATTCTCCTTTGATGCTTTATTTGGGTTGACTTGGCACATGCTCACACCATGTTATGACTGTCACAAGTCACCATAGCCTTTATGATCCTTTAGTTTTCAACTTGTAGTATCACTTTATGCTTTGATCAATGATGTTTTGTCGCTCTGTATGATTATGGCCATTATTGCTCTCTTAGTTTGTCGCTCCTAGTCTTTTGCTAGCCTCCACAACCAAGTATGAGTTCCACTCATGCATCCAACTCCCTAAAACAAGTTATTCCAAAGAGTCCACCATAACTACCTACTAGCTTATGTTATTCCAAGTATATTCATGCTTTTGTTTACCTTCCACTTGTTATGAGAAAACTAGTGATTAAAGCTCTCACGAACTTGATGGCACACTTTACTTTATTGCCTCTAATAAACTTGAACCATTGGGTCCTTCTTTGTTGCGTATATGCTTGCGCTTTATAAGTTGAAATTAGCAGAACCATGTTTCATGGGGAACGCTGTCAACATTGCACTTGTACTTTGTACCCCGTCGATATCATGTTCTTTTGCTTACGGATCCCGACGATGTGAAATAAAAGTGGAACTTGTAAGATCATGGAGTTTGTATATGTGTTAGAGAAACGTCTGGGCCGCTAGCCTAAGCCATGCCTAATCATGGTGGAAACTTGCAGCATCACCATAATGAGCACTCTATGAAGCATCCTCAATAAAAACCTATGCAAATAGCAAATAAAAAGATCGCTGAGATGCTCATTGTCTGCTTGCCTTGTCATTTTGATTATGGGAAAGCTCCTGTATCATGTGCAAGGGGTACCCCGTTGGCGGTTCTTAATGATACACATATACTTACAATGACAAGAGCTTACTCGTTACTGAAGTTGAGTAGAATGAGGATCGGTCTTCGTATGTAAGGGGCATGAGATTCCGATTTATAACTTGTCAAGCATATCCTCTTAGTTGTGTCACTTTAACCTTAATCACCATTAAAGATGCTTATGATAGGGGCAATGAGAGCTGAAAGCTATAAGTACCATAATTTTTGGAAGCTCTTTATGAGACTTGAATCCCTACTTCCTTTTACAAAAGGCCTTTCTTCCACCATTATATTGTGTCTCCACCTTCTATCTTTATGCACTTACTTTGAGAGCATAGTGGCCATTCTTAGTTCTATGTGCATTGTCCCAAGACTAGTTGATTGATGCATAACTTGTTATTGCTTGTTTGAAACTATTGTATCTAGTCACTCTTATGAACTTTGAAGGTGTCCTATGCATTTATACTTGCTACTCTATTGAGGGACAAGCTGAATACTTTTATGCTATGTTTTCTTTATGTGAAACAAACAAATGTCTTGCAAAGCATTGTTATTCATGAATCTTTTGTTTGTGCCTTTTCATGTTGCATCATAGTTTCTTTGCTTATTGCTAGAACTTTGTCTTTCATGTTATGATTGAAGTACTATGATCCCAGCTTTAAATGTTTTGCAAATACTTTGATCAAGTCTTTGATGGTGCATGTCACCTAAAAAATTATTCTTTCTTTTTATCACTTACCTACTCGAGGACGAGCAGGAGTTAAGCTTGGGGATGTTGCTACATTGCAAATGTATCTATAATTTTTGATGTTCCATGCATGGTTTTATCCACTTTCTTGTGTTTTGTTCCAACTTTGGAGTACTTTTCATATGATTTCTTGGACTAACCTATTAATAAGAGCCACAATGCCAGCTGCCTGTTTTCTGCTGTTTTTGGTTCTAGGAAAGTCAGAAAATGAATATTCTCGGAATTGGACGGGACAAAAGCCAAAGTGCCTATTTTTCCGGAAGGGGTCAAGTGCCAGAATATGAGACGGAGGAGGGGAGGGGGCCACCACACCACCTGGCCGCTTGTTGGCCCAGCGCCAGGTGGTGAGGCCAGCCACGGCACCCTCGGCCTCTCCTTCCGCCTATAAGTTGCCCTCGGACGAAAACCCTAAGCACCGATCAAAATCCACGAAAGAGTCTCAGAGCCGCCATCATCTCCATCCCTAGATCGGAGGGATGGAAGCTCTTCCGGCACCTCCGGAGAGGAGAATTCACCCTGGAGGCCTTCTTCATCACCATGCAAGCCTCCGGTGTGATGCGTGAGTAGTTCATCCTTGGACTACGGATCCATGTAGTAGCTAGATGGCTGGTTTCTCCTCTTTTGTGCTTTCATGTTTAGATCTTGCGAGCTCCGTTCATGATCAATATCATCTATTTGTAAATCATACATGTTCTATTTGCGGGGATCCGATGGATATTGAGATGCTATTTCAGATTGATTATTGATTCTATCATGTCTTTGTTATTTGAGATCTTGCATGCTTTCCGTTGTTAGTAGCTATCTTGGCCAAGTAGATGCTAGCAACTCCAAGAGTTAGTATTTATGCTCGATAGTGGGTTCATGCCTCTGGTAATCTGGGGAAGTGACAGAAATCTCTAAGGTACTAGATGTGATGTTGCTACTAGGAAGAAAACAACAATCCTTTGTTCATAGAACAATCGTATTGTTTACTTTACACGCAGTTCATAAATCAATAATATGTTGCTTGCAACTTAATACTGGAGGGGGTTCAGATGATAACTAGAAGGTGGATTATTAGTCATAGATGCAGTTGGATGGCGGTCTATGTATTATGTTGTAATGCCCAATCAAGTCTCAAAGGAGTCAAGATGATTAGTATATGCATGTATTGCTTTCTCGGTGTTTGTCAATTGCCCCACTGTAATTTGTTCACCCAGCATGTTATCTATCTTAAGGAGAGCCACCTCTAGTGAACTATGGATCCCGGTCCTTTTTCTTTACATACAATCTATAAACTGTTTCTTCTTTGTGTTTACTTTCTGCAAACTTTTACTTCTTTCCATTTGATACATTTAATCCTTTGTTTTCCGCAAAACACGGTGAGATTGGCAACCTCATCGCAAGTTGGGGACAAAGTTCTGTGGTTGTGTTGTGCAGGTCTCCACGTTTCTACTAGCACCGGTAGTGTGCCCTGCAAAAGCTCAGCTAGTAACACCTTTGGGGTGTTTCCTTGCTCCTACTGGTTCGATTAAACCTTGGTTTCATAACTGAGGGAAAACTTACTGCTGTGCTCATCGTACCTTCCTCTTGGGGTTCCCAACGAGCTCTACGTTGAAAGTCGAGCGCATCAGCTATCAACTTGATTGGCAACTGAAATGCTGAATTTTCTTTCCCTTTTGTTCATATTATGTAATATTTTTAAGAAGTTTGCAGCTGATGTAATATCTTGATAACTCGCATAGGCCATGTAGGCATTTAGTTGACGCCGTCCATGAATGGCGGTACCATAAATCAAGGCCACCAGTCGATCAGTAATCGTATAGGGTTTTGTTATTTGCCCTTCTTTTATTCGCCTTCCATGAACAGTAAAAGATGATCGCTAATTATACTCCTTTATGATATTTGCATGGCCTTGAAATTACGAAATAGTAACAATTGGGTAGAAACAAAAGTAATAGCCAAAATAGTAACAAAACAATAATGACAAACAGTAATAGGCCAAAATAGTAACATGCCAAAATAGTAATAGGCCAAAACAATAACAAGCCAATGGCAAAGAATGCCAAAACAAGATTAGGCTAAAACAGTAACATGCCAAATCACGAGCAGACCAGAACAGTAGCAACCCAAAGCGATAAAGGCTAGAATAGTATGCGACCGGAAAAGCAACGAAGCGGTAACATGCACGAATAGTAACAGCGAACAACGGCAACCAGCACGCGAACGGGCGAATAAAGAAGAGGCACAACAGTGATGGACATGAATAGTAGACGTCCAGAATAGTAATGAGCCAGAATAGTAAAAGGCCAGAACAGTATCGGACCTTCTCAAAATTGGGTCGCTCGTAGGCGGCCCATGACGAGCTATGAGAACAGTGACGAGTTGACCGTGGGCTTTAACTGTATCGATCCTACTTGACGTAGCCTGTTAACGGGCCACACAGTATTTGAAAAGTGTGGGCTTTTATAGGCCGAAATAGTAACAGGCCTAACATTCACGGGCCATTGCTGGCCACATCTTTGGGCCATTTCAAACATTGTCAGACGAAACAGTAACGGATCATAATCTTATTGGGCTTTCTTGATAGGCCGGCCCAATTAATTATGAGCAGGTCTTGGCTAAGCCTGACTTCTACCACGGTTTCCGTGGCCGTTAGCGGCGGTATCTGGGCGTTAACGGTGTTTGCCATGTGGCATTTTACATGACGTCAGCAGTCAACGTGGTTGGCGAACAGATCTATGACAGAACAAGTTTTCGTGGCTGAAGGGTGCGATCCGTCACGGTCAGGAAAAAAACATGGTAGATTCTTTTATGACGGGGCTTTTACCATGATGGGCATCCGTCGTAGAAGACTTTTCAGTCATGAAAAACGGGCCTTCAACCACGGAAATCGTCCGTTGTAAAAGCCAACTTTTCTTGTAGTGTCTTTTCTCAGGCGTGCTTCGTTATCTTTGATCTCGTCATGCACATACCTAGTTCTAACAAGAATTGCGTTCTTGATGACTTGTTTGAAATAATCCTCACGCTAGTGCAGTAGGTTCATGATATGTCGCGGTACTATAAAATCTTCGCAGTGCTATCTAAGGTTCTTGGTTCTCGGAAGGGGTAGCGCACATATGACTAAAGCGGCTATAGCGGTGCACAGACCGAGGGCAACAGAGTTGTCTCGATCAGGGACGTCTGTACGAATAGGAGACCCTATGCAAAATGCAATATGAGGATGCAAATTTGTAAGGCACATAAACGAGTATTACTTTTACTTAATTTTTTATTTAATGACATAATTTGAAGGAAATATGCCCTGAGAGGCAATAATAAAGTTGTTATTATGTATTCCTTGTATATGATAGATGTTTATTTTACATGCTATAATTATATTGATAGGAAACATCAATACATGTGTGTTTAATAAACAAAAAAGGGTTCCTAGTCATGCCTCTCTTATAGACTAGCTTGTTGATTAACAGGATGATCAAGGTTTCCTGATCATGGACATTGCATTTTGTTAATAACAAGGTCACACCATTAGTGGAATGATGTGGTGAACATTCATCCGAAGTATAGCATTACGATCAAGTCATTGTGTTTATATTGCTATAACGTCGTACGAAGTAATCTTTATCCTTAGACCATGAGATCATGTTAATTGCTAACACCGGAAGAGTATCTTGATAACATCAAACGTCACACCGTAACAGGGTGACTATAAAGATGGGTTCAGTGCTACGAAGGTGTTATGTTGAGGCTCATGGATCAAGAGTGGAATTTGTCAATCCAGATGACGGATAGATATACTCTGGGCCCTCTCGGTGATATCACATTAGGATAGCTTGCAAGTAAGTGATGTGATCACTAGAATGTTATATCACGGGAACGAGAAAAGAGTGCATGTCAGTAACGAGATCAAACTAGGTATGGAGATACCGATGATTGAATCTCGGACATGTAATATATCAAGAGACAAAGGGATTTAGTTACAAGCGTTAAAGGTTCTCACGATCACAGGAGTCATCGTTGAATGTGTAGGAGTCAGTCACGGATCTCGGTCCAGCGCTGATTATTGATCGGAGAAGGGTCTCGATCATGTACGCATTATTCATGAACCGTAGGGTGGCACACTTAAGAGTTACGGACACCATTATGGAGCACATATGTTTGAGACGAAAGAATTGCAAAGCAAGGAATTGTTTCAATAGAAATCGGAAATTGTTTGGATGAAATTGCGAGAAGGTGGTTACGCATGTGATATTGAAATATTGCAAGGAGTTATATGTGAATGTTTGTTAATTAAAGTAATTAACAAAATTCTGAATAAATTTAATAAAAGAGTTTTATTAAATGAGAGAGCATTAAATTTGGAGAAACTTAATGCATTTAAAGTGGAGACTTTAAAAGGGAATGTGAAGAGGCATTTTAATGTGGAGGAGTTACCACCACATGAATGGGGGAGGTGAGGGGTCACCCCCCCATGCGCCATCCATGGAGAGAGGGGGCACCCCCCTCCTCCTATAAAAGGCCACCCATTCCCTCCTTCATCCACACACCTCCTTGTGAAGGATCTCTCTCCCCCTCTAGAATTATTCCCCATGGTCTCGGATTAGCGAGATACATGTTCCCGGTGGCATTTCATCTGGAAGGAGTTGCTGCTTCCGCTGGATCGCTGGAGCGAGGAGGTGGAGGTTGTCCGGTGGCTTGAACGTGTGTGTGAGTGCGGATGCGCTGCTGAGTTGCGGCGCTCGGACTTCCTCACGATCTTGAGATCGGCAAGTGTACGACTACATCAACCACGAGTTCCTACTCGTTAACAAAGCTCGTTGTCTTCGAGGGTAAGTTCTCTATGGATGTATGTCCACCCGTTTGCTTTGTACCTAGTAGATAGATCTTGGCGTGTAGTTCACACCGTAGGAATTTTTTTGTTTTCTATGCTGCGGACCCAACATAATTTATGTCTTTTTGTTTTCTATATACGTAACAATGAAACAAGTGTAATGATTAAAACAGTGTACCAATACACTAATTCTAGCGTTAAGCATCTAAGAAATGTAATAGTCCCTCCGGTGGGAGTAAAGCAAAATAAAATCAACCTTGATTTGAATCCTTGTTGTTTACTGCATGCAACCAAGCAAGGAGTAAATTATGTCAAAACGAGTATCGATTGAGAAGTTGGAGATTGCATGACGAGAAAAAAGACCAATAGGTGGAGATTAGGGCATGTGGGCCAAGAATTGATTTACTCTATGGCCGGTGCATGCATGGAGCTAGCCAGCCCTAAAAGGCTCAAACTATGGCCCGCTAGTTGTAGAAGTGAACAATCCAAAGACTTGGGGCAATGTTTAGTCCCACATGGATAAGACAAGGAGATGGATACCAAGTTATAAGGGGTGTATTTTTGTGGCTTCTAATACTAGACTAGATGAAGTACATATCTACATAGCGCGTGCATTCGTGTGTAATATTCGCGTGTAATATTTCTTAAATGATCAATTGATCCTATCTAGGGAAGGAAATGGAGATGTAAAGTTTCAGTTCTTTAAGATGATTTTGTTATCTAAATGTGCCTAGGCTGTGCCAGCTAATCATAGAGACATTCCTTTTATGATGTTCTCCATTAATGGAGATGCACAAGAGTTAGCCCTAGGTTAGCCTAGGTGCTACCTAATGATACACTCTCTTCTGGCCTAATTATATTATAGAGTTAAGCTATAAACTTTTGGAGAGTCTAAAATAGGCTTGAAGAAGATCTAATGCAGTTCTTCCTACTTCTTGCTCCTCTAGATCTTTCTCTCTCACTAGTGAGTGTGGAAAGATGTTTTTCCTCTCTCTGAACCTCCAATATGAGAGTGTTTCTTATGATCTTGGATCTGAGGATTTCTGATCTTGGAGTTGGATCTAGGGTCCTATTTATAGTGTTATAGGGTTCATATGTGGCTGTGACGCCTCATTGCATGCAAAGAGTGACTAAGCTATTGCAAACCGTCTCTCTAACTTGGATTTTTGTTTTTTAATTAGCTTATGTCATATGCCATAAGTGGCATGACGGTTACGGGCCAAATTGGTCAATTTACTATTTTGGAATTTGACAAGTGGATCATATGATTAATGTGTTATTTGTTTTCTTGCCAGATTTATTTCTAGGAAAATTTCATAGTGTACACTACTATTTTGTTAACATGTTAGCTGTGCTTAGATGTTTATTTCCAATTCATCTTCACTTACTATTTATTTCTACAGAATCCATGTTTAAGGGTAGTTCTTGTCGTCAATTGTCTTTCTATTGGTTTATGCTACTAAGCTTTCTATAATAGTTCTTTTAACTTGCTTTGATGTATATGGTGGCTATGTGATATCTATTTCACTTCTACTCTAGTTAGTAACTGGTGCTAGCTATTGCTAATGTTGGTTTTGCTATCTAATGTTGTTGCTACTATGTGCTGCTACTGTCTATTTGCTGATATTGCTATCTGCTGCTATCTATTTGCTGTTATTGCTATCTGCTGCTATCTATTTGCTTTGCTATCTACTGCTGTTGTCTATTGTTGTTTGTTGCAAAGCTTCTATTTTCTAGTTGCTTTTGCTTAAACCCCTTAAACTCAAGAGTTCTAGGATTAGTTCCTAGAATTCCAACTTGAATTCTATATCAAATGGTTTTGCCTTAGGATAGAACCAACATTTTAACACAACAAAAATTCTTTTGTCTTTGTTTCTTATATAGGTCAAAATAGGCTAGAAAAGATTGAAGAACAAGAAAAGGGATAAGTAGATTAGGTTTAGTTTTAGGTTTCTTTCTTTTGTTCTAGTAGTTTGTAATAGGTGATTTCTTTTTGTAAAGATCACTTGTAAAGAATCATCTATATGAATATATCAATAAAGATTTATTTTCTTACATTGTTCCTATTTATTATCTCGTACTTGTTTATTTTCTTTTATTTGTGATTATATGAATTCAAGTTTGAATTATTCAAACCTCCATTTTGAATTGCATAATCACTTAGAATTATTATTTGTTTCTAATACCAGTGCAATCATTCATTTGAGCATGACACTCAAACAAAGATGAAAACCATTTTAAAATCCTAACTTTTGAATTTACAAGCTCACTTCGAAATTTGAATTCAAATCCTAGTGTTGACCTAAGTCAAACTTCAACACTAGAGTTCAATCTCAATCACTTGTAACCCTTTTACTAGTGTCAAATCCTAGAGTTCAATCTCAACACTAGAGTCAAACTTCAACACTAGAGTCAAATCCTAGTGTTACCCTATGCAAAATGCAATGTGAGGATGCAAATTTGTAAGGCATATAAACGAGTATTACTTTTACTTAATTTTTATTTAATGGAGTAATTTATGTCTTTTTGTTTTTTATATACGGAACAATGAAACAACTGTAATAATTAAAACAGTGTACTGATACACTAATTCTAGCGTAAGCGTCTAAGCAATGTAATAGTCCCTCTTGTCGGAGTAAAACAAAATAAAAACCAACCTTGATTTGAATCCTTGTTGTTTATCATGCTAACCTTCGAGGCTTGCAGTAGGCGGAAACCAAACAAGAAGTAAATTATGTCACAACGAGTATCGATTGAGAAGTTGGGGATTGCATGACGAGAAAAAGACCAGTACGTGGAGATTAGTTGTATCAGGATGAGTTCGGCAGGCCGACATAGCGTGTCGTCCGTAGAAACAACTGCATGACGATATGTTGGGGCGACAGGAAAGGGACATGGTCACGAAGTTTTGCATAACAGGGAGATGAACATGCTCAATGGTATCAAAAATTGATCAACTAGTCACTAACCACAATCGAAAGTTCAGAACATTCCCATTTTTAGTTTTCATATTAACTGTAGTGGCCTATTGGTTCATATTGTGTGCTCTCGAGTAGACCCTCTTATTGCTAGTTAACCTATTGGTTCACATAGGACATGTGTGTCAAGAATTGATTTACTCTAAGGCCGGTGCATGCATGGAGCTAGCCAGCCCTAAAAGGCTCAAACTATGGGCTCGCTAGTTGTAGAATTGAACAATCCATAGACTTGGGACAATATTTAGTCCCACATGGCTAAGGCAAGGAGATAGAGACCAACTTATAAGGGATGCATTTTGGTGACTTCTAGTACTAGACTAGATGAAGTACACATCTATATAGCGCGCGCGCTCGCATGTAATATTCGCGACTTATGACCATTGCCATAAGCACATGAATTAGAGGAGGGGAGGGGCACCCTCTTGGCCGTCGGCCAAGGGAGGGGCTCCCCCCTATAAAAGGAGGTGGAGACCCCCTCTCTCTCACATACATTCACCCTTCCTCTCATATGCCCTTTGGTTGGCATCTTCCTTCCCTTCTAGCCTTGTCTGTTGCCACAAGCGAGGTGCTTAGGCGAACCCCTGTTTAAGATCTTTTCCACCACCATCACCACCATGTCGTAGTGTTGGCGGAGTTCTCGGGGATCCACTACTTCTGCTGTCCGGCTGGAGCGAGGGTTCGAGAGTCGTCGGTACACCGCACGTGTGACCGATTACGGAGACACTGCCCTCTTGTGGTGCTGATTGTCTGCACGTCCTTGAGGACGATCGTGTACACTCTACATCAGCCACATTTGTTTGCGGGAATATTATCCCGCGTTACGATCTTCAAGAGTGAGTCCATCTGAAACCGTTATATGTATCTCCTAGATATGATCTTGGTGGTTGCAACCGTATGGATTTTTTGTTTTCTATGCAACGAACCCCATCAAAATGCAGATGCAAATTTTAAGTTCTTTAAGATAATTTTGTTAACTAAATATGCCTAGGATGTGCCAGCTAATTATAGAGACATCACTTCTATGATGTTCTCCATTAATGGAGATGCACAAGAGTTATCCCTATGTTAGCCTAGGTGCTACCTAATGACACCCTCTTTCAACCTAATTATATTCTAAAGTTAAGCTATAAACCTTTGGAGATTCCAAAATGGGCTTGAAGAAGATCTAATACAGTTCTTCCTACTTATTGCCCTTGTTCTTGCTTCAATTGCTCCTCTAGATGTTTCTCTCCCACTATTGAGTGTGGAAAAATGTTTTTCCTCTCTCTAAACCTCTGGTCTGAGAGTGTTTCTTATGAGCTTAGCTCTAAGGATTTGTGATCTTGGAGCTAAGTCTGGGGTCCTATTTATAGTGTTTTAGGGTTCATGTGACTATGACACTTCATTGCATGCAAACAGTGACTAAGCTATTTCAAACCGTCTCTCTACCTTGGATTTTTGTGTTCTAATCATCTTATATCATATGCCATAAGTGGCATGAAGGTTAAGGGATAAATTGGTCATTTTACTATTTTGAAATTTGACAAGTGGATAATATGATTAATGTGTTTATTTGTTTTCTTGCTAGATTTATTTCTAGGAAAATTTCCTAGTGTCCACTACTATTTTGTTAACATGTTAGCTATGGTGAGATGTTCATTTCCAACTCCATATTCACTTGCTGTTTATTTCTACATAATCCATGTTTGAGGGTAGTTCTCGATGTCAATTGTCTTTTCTATTGATTTATGCTACTAAGCTTGCTATACTAGCGCTTTTAACTTGCTTTGCCGTATATGGTGGCTATTTGATATCTATTTCACTTCTTCTCTATTTAGTGACCGGTGCTAGATATTGCTACTATTGGTTTGCTATCTATTGTTGATATTTCCTACTGCTGTTGTTACTATCTACTGTTGTTGTCTATTTGCTGTTATTGCTATCTGCTGCTGTTGTCTAGTGTTGTTTGTTGCAAACCTTTTGTTTTCTCGTTTCTTTTGCTTAAACCTCTCAAACTCAAGAGTTATAGGACTAGTTCCTAGAATTCCAACTTGGATTCTATATCAAATGGTTTTGTCTTAGGGAAGAACCAGCATTTTAACACAGCAACAATTCTTTTGTATTTATTTCTTATATAGGTCAAGATAGGGTAGAAAAGATTGAAGAGCAAGAAAAGGAATAGGTAGATTATGTTTAGTTTTAGGTTTCTTTCTTTTGTTCTAGTAGTTTGTAATATGTGATTTTTTTATAAAGATCACTTGTAAAGAACCATCGATATGAATATATCAATAAAGATTTATTTTCTTTACACTGTATCAAATTATTATCTTGTACTTGTTTATTTTATTTTATTTGTGATTATATGAATTCAAGTTTGAATTATTCAAACCTTTATTTTGAATTGCATAATCACCTAGAAGTGTTAGTTGTTTCTAATGCCAATGCAACCATTCATTTGAGCATGACACTCAAACAAAGACGAAAACCATTTTAAAATCCTAACTTTTGAATTTACAAGCTCAATTTAAAATTTGAATTCAAATCCTAGTGTTGATCTAAGTCAAACTTCAACACTAGAGTTCAATCTCAATCACTTGTAACCCTTTTAAAATAAAGTTTTAAAATTTTCACACTTCTACAAATGCATGCTATGGAAAACACTCATCGCAACTTTGTCCTCTAACGTTCTATTATGCGGGTCATCACACATATGAAGAAGGATCCTGACACCAACAGCTCCCCCGCCTCCAAGACGGCAAGAGCCGGCGCCAAAGTCTCCAGATCCTCCGGAACTGGAGCAACCATGAGCTTATTCTTTGTGGAGGGAGAAGAAGTTGCCCTGCTCACCTTCGTGTCCGCCCATCGGAGCACCATGAACAGGAGCAGAAGCACTCCAGGTCGCCGAGCGCCGCCCGCGAGGGTCGGGCACCAGATCCCCACCGGCATAGCGCCATTCTCCACGTAGGAAACACACAACCTACAACTACTATCTACAAGGAGGGGCCGATCTCCCCTCCACCCCGCCGCCGACCGGTAGAGCCGCTAGGGAAGAGGGAGAGAGGAGTCGGGAGGCGCTTGCCGACTCTCAAGGCTGGAGAGGGGAAAAGAAAGTGTGTGCTCTCCTGGGCGGATCTAAGCCACTTTCATTGATTGTTCTAAGTGGAAAGTTATCGGTACAGAGAGCATACTCGACACAATTCAAAGATCCATCATAGTGTTATCGTTGTTCATAGGGTGTCAGGTGGGATCCCGTCAAAGTCCCACTTTTATTTCATTTGGCAAAAATCTAGTTTAATTTTTTGCTCAAAAAATTGATCTAGTTTTTAGCAAACGAGCTAGAAGTGGTATTTTGACGGGATCCCACTCAACACCTTACTCATTCATAATTTATTCTATAGCGAGCGTTTTGCGGTTGCAAAGCTTGTACTCCCACTCGTTCACTAATATAAAATGTTTTGACAAACTAATTTAGTATTTCAAATATAAAGTACTACTTCAAATGGGAGTTTGAACATTTACACGATACATTCCTTCCACGAGCCAGAAATCTCTAATCGAAAGTAGAATGGCTTGCTTACCTTCGGCTCCGCCCATCGGAGCACCATGAACAGGAGCAGAAGCACTCCAAGTCGCCGAGCACCGCCCGCGAGCGTCGGGCACCAGATCCCCACCGACATAGAGCCATTCTCCACGTAGGAAACACTCAACCTACAGCTACTATCTACAAGGAAGGGCCGGCCTCCCCTCCCGCCCCGCTGTCGACCGGTAGAGCCACTAGAGAAGAGGGAGAGGAGTCGGGAGGCGCTTGCTTGGATTTACTACTCCCTCCGTCCGTCCCAAAATAAGTGATTTAGATTTGTCTAGATTTAGATGTATCTATACATGTTTTAGTATATACATAGATGCGAATCTAGACAAACTCACGTCACTTATTTTGGAACGGCAGGAGTATTTCAAATACAAAGTACTTCAAAATGGGAGTTTGAACATTTACACGATACATCATTGGGTCCTTCCACGAGCCAGAAATCTCTAATCGAAAGTAGAATGGCATGTGTTTGTGCTGCTTTTTTTTTCGGCATGTCTTGGTAGCGAATCTAGCCACTAGTACCGGCACAAAACGTGACCCTACACCCGGCTCGAAAGCGTCCGAGACCCGACGAGTCGTACCTCCGTCTGCAGGCCACGGAAGAGGAAAAGAACGGGAAATACATGCTGCAAGTGGAGAGGAAAGGAGGGAGTGGAAGGATCGAGAGCCTACTCGAAGGGCTCCAGCGGTGGCGAACGCGCACCGCACGCGGCCACGCTCCAGTCACGGCACCCACCCACGGCCTTTATTGTACGTATTTTTTATTATTTCTTGCCCTGGAGGCTGCCAGAGAAAAAAAAATTGATTTCTTTCCCCTCTCCCGCTCTTGGAATTTCCGGGCATAAACAAAGGAAAGAGGCGAAGATAAGGCGTGGCTGGGCACGTGCCGTGCCTGCTCCTCCGTCGCAACTTGCGAGATCGAGCGAGATCCCGACGAGGCGGCCCCCACGGAAATAATACTCCAAAGAAAAAGAAAGGAATTGTGTTCCCGGAATGGATCTGGCCGGCCGGCCGAGATTCTTCTGCGTCTCTCTCGCCTGGTGCTGTTGCCGTGCGTGATGGGATCTTTCATCGTCGCCCAGTCGTGCGCGGGGACGGACAGACCGGGACACGGGGTACCGCTTCCTGGGCCTCGTGTGTGTCTTCCCTGTCCGGGGATCTCTTCGACCCGACGGCACGTCGCCGTCGCGTTCGCTAGGCGGCTAGCTCGGGATTCCATCGCTAGATTGCATTTTTACCAACGACTTTGCTACGTACTGAAGTAGTCGTGCAAGCTATTTTTTTTAAATAATACGTTTTTTTAATCATTTTCACGAATATTACGCAAAAAAAGAAAATTTTGAATCTAATGCACTGTCGTTTTTTCATAAAACGACTCGGGCTCGTCTTTTTTTGAGAACACGACACAGCCGCGCCGTCTTTTTAGGCACCGAAAGCAGCGCTGGACCCACCTGTCGGCTGTGTAGCGCGACGCTCCGACCGTTATGCGGAAAAGACGACCAGCTGCGTTTTACGGCAGGACAACGGAACGACGCGTCGTTTTAGGGCGCAACGACGAGCGCACGTCGTTTTAGGGCAGAACGACGGAACGGCGCGTCGTGTAACGGTCGAACGACCGCGTCTTTTATCTCTGGCGTCGCGCTTCAGCCCCGCCGCCTCCTTCCTCTCCTCTCGCTGCCTTGCTGGCTCAGACGCTGCCAGCGCCCAGCCCCTGCTAGCTCGCAGCTCGCACGCCTCCTTCTTCCCGGCCAGCCCCTGCTAGCTCTTCTCCCCTGCTTCTTCTTCTTCCATGGAGCTGTTCCCATTTGCTGCCACACTTTGCTCCGTTTTACACTAAATTTGCTGCTGAAGTTAGTAGATTCCCGATCTACTTGTGAGATAGTCTGGTGTAGCGATTTGAGGCATTTTCGTGGAGGATTTTCTTGGAGTTCTTGAGGTGCAATGGCTATGGTGGAGTCTGACGGGGTCTTGAGGCAGCTGCACGGTGGAGTCTCGGGCTGGGGCTTGAGGCAGCTGCACGGTTGAGTGGAGGCAGCTGCACGGCAGGATTTCACACGCTTCAAGGGTAAACTCTAATTTCTTGCTAACTACAGTCATCTGTGTTTGTTTATCTTCTCGGTAGTTCTGGATGCTGTATGTTAGCGCTCCGCGATGAACTGCTAGATTATAAGTATATTTGTGGGCTATGCCAGATTATTCGGCTATATGATTATAATTATATTTGCGGGCTATGCAAGATTATTCGGCTATAGGAATATTAGTATTTTTTTTTTGCTAAAATCCGCCACTGTACGGTCATTTGCTAAATTGTGGTATTTTTTTAGGCCTGAAGTTATGTCCAGTAATGTAGTGTTTAGGTTCTACTATGGTGACGGTGTCGTCAAAACAAACCAGTATGGAGTTGATTTGAGCGATTTCAATTGTATTGATGAAGTGCTCCAGGATCCTGAAACCATCCCCATTATTGAGTTGAAAGATTGGTTATGTGCTCGTTTAGGGCTTCCTCCCATCCATACTGTCGGTGTGCATGTATTATGGACAAAGTCAAGGATTAAACCTGATTTTTATTTGAGACCGATAGAAGAGCAAGCTAAATGGGTCAAATGGGTGAAAGCCTGTCTGCATAGGGTAGTTAACCCCAGTGTCTTAGTGCTTCCTGTGGCGAAAGAGCCTGTTTATGATCAGGGCCAGAGTAGTCAGACACACCATGTTGGTGGTGGTTATTATCATGAGCAGAGCAGTCAAGCCGAAGACGGAGGTGGTGGTGGCTACTATAATGACCAGAGCAGTCAAGGCCAAGATGGCGGTGGTTATTATGAACCTGGGCAGAGTAGTTATGCACACACCGATGGAGGTAGTTATGAACCTGGTCAGAGTAGTTTTGCACACACTGGACATGAATCAGCTGAAGGTAGTCAAGGGACAGGAGAAGATATTTTCAGTGGTGAGGTCGATGAGGACGAGATACACGACGGTTGGTTGCAAGATCAGATGGAAGCCGAAGATTCAGAAGGGTACAGTGATAGCTCTTATGATTCCGCTGAGTCTGATCAGGAGGACCAACCTATTCCGGCATCATGGAATCAAGACCACACAGCAGCAATGAATGTGAACGATGGGCACGATTTCTCGTGGCATTATCACGCCAACAACATCTCCATTGGTGCATTATATCCTAGCAAGAGACATCTACAGGAAGCAATCGTTGAGTGGGCATTGTCCACGCAGCGTCCGAGCAGCACAGCGTCCACCGCGTCACTCCGCGGTGGAGGGCCAGCCGTGTCGCTCCACGCAGGCTCGCCCGCCACGTCACTCCACGCAGGAGCGCACCCCGCGTGCGGACCAGACACTGCTGAGAGGCTCACAACAGGAGACACCCACTGCACCTACCTGCCACGGGCCTCGTCCACGGATCTCACAGCAGGAGACACCGAGAGCACCACCCCCAGACCAGGCTGTCGGCTCAGCGTGGCAGCAGCAGCGGGAGACACCGAGAGCACCACCCCCAGACCAGGCTGGAGGCTCAGCGTGGCAGCAGCAGCGGGAGACACCGAGAGCACCACCCCCAGACCAGGCTGGAGGATCGGCGTGGCAGCATCAGCCGCAGTTTGATTTCGACCGATGGCGGCAAGCCGCATCTTACTTTCGACCAGTGGCAAAGCGGCATTGCAAGTCCCATTCATGGGCTATCGTCCTCAGGGTACGCATCTTCCTATCTATTTTGGTTACATGTAGTGTATAATCGTTGAGTACTTAATATTTTTACATGACAGGAGGATATGGAGACCCAAGCATGTCCTCAATGGGTTCGTGGGCGACTAATGAGGAGGATCAGCAGACTCATCAGGACCAGGTAGACTGGTTTGGATTGTATCAGGTGGAGAAATCGATTGACTCCTTGACCTTCGCGAGATGGCCACACCAACAACGCTCGTGTGTCACCCCTTGCGGCAACCTGACATCTTTCGTCTTCGTAGGCCTATACTCGGGGTCCGAACATGGCACACTCATGATGGAAATGGGAGAAATAGAGAAATAACAGGATGGAGAGATACCATCTCGGTGCCAGTATTTATAGAGGCAACTAGTAAAAATTGGCGGGAGATAACAGCGGGAACAAGTGGCGGGAGAGAAACGGCGGGAAGAATTGGCGGGAGAAAACGGCAGGAAGAAGTGGCGGGAAAGAAACGACGGGAAGAATTGGCGGAAGAAAACAGCGGGAAGAAGTGGCGGGAGAGAAACGACGCGAAAAAAGTGGCGGGACAAATACTGGCGGGAAGAGGTGGCGGGAGAGATACTAGCGGGGAAAAAGAACGGCGCAAAATAGTGGCTAGATTAGCCCAACGTAGGGTGTGCATGATCCATGCAACCGTCTGCTTTTCAATACCTGACAAGCCGTGTCGTTTTTTTTAAAAAACGATTCCGTGTGTCGCTTTTCAAAACGACTAGCTGCCAGACGAGTATGTCAGTGCACTACTTGGGCTCGTCTTTGTTTGAAAAAACGACTCAGACTCGTCTTTGATTGAAAAAACGACTCCGGCTCGTCTTTGTTTGAAAAAAAGACTCGCATGGTCTTTGTTTGAAAAAACGACGGTGCATTAGATCCGGAAATTTCTTTTTCTACGTAATATTCGTGAAAATAATTAAAAAAACGTATTATTTAAAAAAAATTAGCGTCGTGCAACCAGGTACGCACTGCACACACGGCGCCTTTTACAGTTTTTTTTTTACATTTTATATTTATATAAAGTTCACAAGTCTGCTGCTACTTTGGTAAAACGAGTCTAAAATAGACATTTTCCCTCGTACGTGAAGCAAAGAGTCATCGTGACAAAAAGCCTCGGTTCGAGACAACGTGAGGTAGAATTCATCTAAGATATCACGGCGTAAAATTTACTCCAAAACACCCATTTTTTTACTCCAAAACACTACAGAGAGCTAAAAAATAATAAAAATTACAAATAGATTATTGGACAACCTAGCGGCGTCTACAAACAATGGCCCGAGTCTAATGCGCACCGCCGTCCTTGTCCCTCCATCGCCGGAGCCAGACAAAACTTGTCGTAGTAGAGCTAGTTTTAGTAGGAAAATCGTCGTGCTAAGACCCTAAAAGGACAAACGTAGATCGAAATAGACTGACCTCAAACCACACCAACGAATACGAAAAATAACCGTACCGGATCCTAAGGGATCCGTGCGTCCTCTGTCGATGCTAGACACCCCATCAGAACGAGAATAAGGCGGGAGGATCTTATTCTGACTTCAGGACATAGTCGCCAATATCCTAAAAAGACACTGAAAACAGTATAAACAAAACACTGAGATCTCCCGTACGGTGAGGGGCCGTGGTCCGCCACGCCTCCAAGGCCATAAGGCCACTGGAGACCGGACGAACCGGTGGCATCATCGGCGGAGCGAAGAAACTGGGGGTTTAGGCTGGCGCCTCCTAGAGCGCCTCTCTCTCTTCTTCGTGACCATCAGACACCCATACTTGAAACGGCATTCACTCATTTTTATAAATGTATAAAGCAACCAGGTCCATATAACAATAAGTCAAGCACGAAATTAGAAGAAAGTCGGTTAGGACAGCAGAAAAACACATGCACCTGATAGAAAAACGTGTAAAATGGCTAAATCTGGCAATAATTATTGATCAACCGGTTAAAATGGTTTGGTTTCTCGACGTGGGTCTTATGGGTTTAGGTTGTTATGGGTTACGTGTGGTAATAGTTGGTTATAGTTTGGGTCTTCTGAGAAATCGGTTGGGTTTGGTTGGGTGTGGGGTCAAACGATTCGGTCCTTAACAACTGCAAACTATGGGTCTGGACTCGGTTCTTACTTCGGATTTGCCACCTCCGACTCTCAGCGTGAGCCTAGTGGATCCCGGTCTCACGGGGAGTTCGATGTTGTGCAGCTCTGGTTTGTGATGGACACGTATGGAAATCGTATATGCATGTGCATCACCACGTATTATCGTTAGCTAAGAGCATCTCGCTTGCCTAGGTACTAGTCTACATCGTCGACGGTAACAACCCGCCCCTAACGATGCCACCACCGCAGCCGCAACCAAGCCAGCGACGGCCCCGCGCCATCAAGTGGCTCTTTCGTCGTTGACATCTTCATCGTCGCCGGTGCGCTACTGCCCCTACTCCACGCCGCCGCCCCGCTTCTTCGCGCATCTCGCCCTGGTGAAGGACGAGCACGAGGAGAGCCCACGCCGCTCATATGCGCTCCGACGACATCATCATCAGGGACCACCATGCCCCACACAAGCCTTCCCCTCCTCGTGGTGGCCTGCACCTCGTCAGGCCCCAACTCCAGGTGAAGGAGTGTACGCCGCCACCGGAGTATAAGGCTGCCGCCCTCCAGCTCAAGATTGAGGAGGACCTGGAGGAGTTTCTAGGCCAGTGCGTAGATGGGCGCGTCTCCTTCGACTTTTGTTGTCGGCAATGGACGAGTCGTGGAGGCGTGGTCTACGGCGGAGTAACATCGCGAGCATGCCAAGCGTGCACGTCGCCTTGGCTTCTTTCGTCGACTTGGGGAGCAATGACGAGGCTAGCCCGCCGGGGTGGCACGGCGACGACGGCCAAGGCTGCAGCTCCGGCTCCTCCTGCTTGACGGCCATGAGTCGGGCTACGACTCCTGGTCCTCCTCCGTCGACGGCCAAGGCCACACCTCGGGTGCGACGGTGTTGGCGACCCGGTAGCGTGACCATTCCAAGATGTCGGGCTGCAGCGGCGGGAAGTGGAGGCCATCATCGTCGTCGTACTCCACGCCAAAGTCCTCGGTGAACCCCTCCCAGTAGTCCCCGTCGTCATCGTCGAGGTTCTCAAGGTGGGCCTCGATGGACTCGCCCTGCGCCGCGTGCTCCGCCTCGAACCACCGATCCCAGACCAGAGAGTCGATGGCGTACGCGGGATCCCGCCGTAGATCTGGCGGTAGGAAGGCCCGACACCGGCATATCTCGCGGCGGCGCGTAGGGCTCGAGGCTGGGATGGCTGGCACGGGCACACGGGTGCTGACAAGGGTTTAACTCGTCAATGCCCATTGTTATGGACTTGGGTTTTGGAGAAGGAGGGAGCGCTGGAGACATCTATCGGCTAGCAAACAAGCACACAGGGGACAAAGGATTTACCCAGGTTCAGGCCTCGTAGAGGTCCCTACTCCTGCTTGTCTGCTCGTGGAATTATCGAATGAGTCGAACTTTCTATCTTTAGCTTCTTCTTGTCCTTCAAGCAATCGAGAGTCCGTAGGTTACTCGAGTCCCTCCATCCGGGCCTTAGCGACACCGTGGGCCTGTATGTATTTGGACCGTATATACCAAGCTCGAGTACCTGTAGGGTATACCCATGTCAGTAGCCCCCGAGTGTCCAGTGGAATCGCAGATTCGACTGGGGACTTTTTGAAGCCTTCGAGTGCCTAAATGAGTACATTTCGCTTGCTTTTATTTTTGTCATAGGGATTGTTGATATACGCGTTCGATATAACCAAGTATCGGTATCAGTTAACCACCTTAGGGTGAAACAACACAATCTACTCAAATTGAGTCCCGGACTCGAATCCGGAAAAAATCTTGGTGTAATTCACTCAGCCGCGGAGGTCTTACAGAGTCAATTCCAGTTATATGGTGAGCACTTGACGCGTCGTTACAGATGTTCATCGTGCCTGTAGGCACGGATATGTTTCTGGTAGTGCGTAGTTAAATGCGTTGTCAGGCCTTATTCAGGTCTTACCTTCACGCCGTAGGCGTGGCATCCGAATTTTATCATCGCGGAGATGATTTGGGTAACCCAGGAGACGTAGTCTCTTTGTAGGGAAAAATTATGAGGCGGTGTCGCCATGAGTTTCGAGTGTGGATGTTATCAACACACAGTTTTTTGTACAAATAATCATAGGGTGCGCGACCAGCGCTCCCTATGGGAGTAGCCCCCGAGTGCCTGGTTGAGTCGAAGACTCAGGCAGGGACTAAAGAACTTTTGCGACTGCTGTCGACTTTCGCTTACTTGTTTTAGTCGATGACTCGGGCAGTTACTAAAACACTTTCGCGACTGCTGTCGTCTTTTGCCTGCTTGTTTCAGTCGATGACTCAGGCAGGTACTAAAATACTTTTGCGACTGCTGTCGTCTTTTGCTTGCTTGTTTCCGGCGCTCCCTATGGGAGTAACCCATGTCCATAATCGAACTGTGTTTCGAGTGGTTGGGTTTGCTTTTGTGATTGCTCATGTTCCTGCAACAAGAAAAAGAAAAGTCGTAGGGTGCGCGTAGCCTCCCCTATGGGAGTAGCCCCCGAGTGCTTGGTGGAGTCGAAGACTCCAGCAAGGACTAAAATAGTCGAAGTTTTCCACTTCATAGCATTGGTGACATCAGTGCTGATGCTTGTATGACCTTAGTTGCCCGCGTGAGCGGTTTTGACGGGACGTGACGAGCTGTGGGTCCTACTTTCTGACTTTGATTTGACTGGGCGTGTGTAATCTTATTTTTAACTGTACCTCCTCGATTTCCGCGCGTAATGGTAAAAGTGGGGGGACGGTTCGCGCTTCCTCTTCTCCACGTGTACTACACGATGCGTGCCACACGTCCAATAGGGTTTTTGTCAGCCGTTGGATTGCATCTCCCAGGGGTTAAGTAGCGATGCTGCAGCGGTAATTTCCCATCTGTGCTCTTTCTTCCTTGCTGCCATCGCCATTGCCGTTTGCTTTTCTGTTTTCCTCTGCGCCCATCTTCTCCACGACACTGGACCAGCTCCGTTCGTTCCCAAGCTACTTTCTTCGCTCTCATCGCTGCCGCGCAATGGGTAAGAAGAAGGGAGGCGCTGCTGCTGAATCCGCGGCCACCCTCGCTGCAGCGAAGAAGAAAGGTGGTTCCGCTGCTGCGGGCACCAGTGCCGCCGCCGTCAGGAAGAAGAAGGTCGCGGGCACCCGCGTTACCAATGGCGCATGGCGCCCCTCTATCATCAAGGCGTCAGATCTCCGTCTTCTTCGCCAAGACGGAGTGATTTCTGCAGCAGTCGCCGATTCGCGCGTCCCCATCGGTGAGACCATTCCTGTGCCTCCCGCTGGTTATCGAGTGATGTTTCTTGCATTCATCATTCGTGGTCTTTCCTTGCCTCTTCACCCCTTTCTTCGGGGTCTTCTTTGTTTCTATGGGCTCCAGCTCCATCATTTGTCCCCAAATTATCTCCTCCACATCACTTGTTTCATCACTCTCTGCGAGTGCTGGCTCGGAATCGAGCCACACTTTGGTCTTTTCAAGCGCATCTTTAAATTGAAGCGTCAGTCGCATCTGGCTCTTTAGTTTATGACGTAGGTGGTTGCGGAATCCACGTTGACCCATCTGCCACCTACTTCGATATCAAGCTTACCAAGTACGTCCAGGGATGGAGGGACAAATGGTTCTATGTGCGCGACCAGAAGGCCAAGGACGAGCACTTTGGACTCGCGCCTTTCGATCCCGCGACTCCCTGCAAGAAGATGCGTTCTTGGAAGAACGTGATCATGCCTTCCGAACTCGCGAAGACAGACGTGTCATATCAGTGCGTCTGCGATCGCGAGAGTTGCATAGGCGCAGAAGAGGGAGGCTGCGCCCTTGTCAGGACTTGGCTGCGTCATCGCGTCCAGCCTCTCCAGGCCAGGGTCCATCCCATGTTCCAATGGGGTGGCGCTGATGATCCCACTCGTGTGTCTGCTGATGGCATGTCCGCGAGTGAGGTAGATAAGAGGGTGCGACTGGTCACGAAGTATACCCTCAAGGATGTGCTTCCGAACGAGCCAGTCGTTCCTCCTTTCGATGCTTCGAATCCTCCTCCTGAGGTATGGTTGTGCTACGTAGTAGCTTATTTTCTCGATTGCGTCTTCTGTTGCTTATCTGTTTTACTTTTTGTATGCAGGCGTGGGAGGTGTCGCCTTGCATGCCTCCCCTCCCTGAGGGGATTATTCCTCGTGAAGCTTTGGAAGAGGACGAGTCTGAGTTGACTGTCCCTTCCGATGTGGAAGAGGAAACCCCCGAGTCTGAAAGTCCGGATACTCGCAAGCGTTCGCGTAGCGGGGATTTCGACGCGTCGACTCCTTCAACTCTAGGAGGCGCGGCTGTTGGTGCGGAGTCGCCAATTCCCGCCGTTCCTGTGAGGGCTGTGGCACCGTCTTCTCGTAAGAAGATGCGATTGCCCAAGGAGTCTTCGTCGGAGTCGACGGAGGCCACATTTGATCTTGACAGATTTGACTGGTAGGTTTGCTAGTGCATTCATTCTTCTCTTGTTTTCTTCTTGTTGGCTTTGCCCTGGAGTTTTCCCTTTCTGAGTGCGGATTTTGTCTTGCAGTCAAGAGGCATCGTCATCTTCTGGCGACGTCGAATTTTTGAAGGAATCAGGAGTCGCGACCTCAAAGGCCAAGATAGAGGTCGAGCGCACTCCTTCTCCTCCGGCGGCGGCCTACTCTGGGCACAATTCTTCGAGCTCTCCTCACGTAGGGGAGCATCGAGTAGTTGCTCGGATGACGGTTCAGCAATCTTCTTCGAAGTCGCTGGAGGACCATGTAAGTATATCTTTCTTTCTTTAATAATTTTGCAGTCAACGCCCTTTTGTTGCCCTCTGCTGACTCCTTGTTTTGTGCGACAGCTCCTTGTAAAGGAAGCCGCGCAGGTGGCGGAGCAGGTGATGGTGATGGGTCGTCAGCATGCGATGCTGGAGACGCGCCACCGCGTGGTCGAGAGTGAGTGTTCTATACTTATTCTTTTCGTCTTCTCTGTATTTTGGTATAATCGACTGATAGCCAAATTTTTGACTGCCATGTAGCTGAGCATAATGCTTTACTGCGTGATGTCGCCACGTTGGAGAAGACGCTAGCCGCAGCTGTGAAGGGGCGCGACGAGGCAATCACGACTCGTGATGAAGCCCAGAAGCGCGAAGAGGATCTGCGTGCCTCCTTTGCGGCCAGGGAGAAGTTGTTCGAAGAGCAACTGTTCTCAGTCGCCAAGGCCCTCTCAGGTATCTTTACTTGGTAGATATTTTATTGATGTTCTTCTCTTCCTCCGTAGTGCCGGTGGCATTAGAAGTTTGATCCATGTGTGTATTTTGGTGTAGATGCTGGCGGCTTGAGTTTTGATCCACAAGCCCTTGGTCGCGATGACGCTCTGGCGGGCGCGGTATCTGCGGTCGAAGATCGTAGCGCCGCTGTCCAAAATACGCTGTCCAAAGCCAAGGCCACCCTGAGTCGCCTCCGGGAGGAGCTGATGCCGAAGGCGGAGCTGGTCGACAATGTGGAAGAGCTGGTGGAGTCGCTCGCTGGGGGTGTGCCTGCCACGTACAAGAACTCCCTCCGCCCAGCTGGCGCGACCATGTCGCTTGCCATGGTGCAAGCCCACAGAGTCGAAGTGGATCCCTCTGCGGTGTCGAAGATGATGCTTGTTGGCGCGGATGGTCAGCAGGTAGTATTCGCTCCCTTTGCGACCGCATGTGCCAAATATGGCCATTCCTTGATAAACATTGTTGCCAAGTATTCAGAGGAGCTCAATCGTGCAAAGAAGGTAGCGAAAACTTCGGCCTCAGGGGCCGGCGGAAAGTCAGTGGCATCTGATACTGCCACGGACTTGCTGAAGCCCCCAAGGTCATCGAAGTCGAAGAAGCCAGTTGCTCCGTAGTTAGTTTCTTGTAATAGCTGATGAACTTGCTCTTTTGATTGGAAAACATGCCTGTTGGCGAATGTGTTTGTAGATACTTTTATTGATCCTGAATGCATCTGTTACTTTTGACTTTTGAGTTGGTCGCCTTATTTTGCCTCTGGCTTGATATTTGGTAGGGTACGTCAAGTGGTCCTGTGGGGGAAACCCCGTACTTGCCATCTCTTGAGGATGCAATGGCACCACCATGCTCCAGGGTAGAGGAGCTGTCTTTGCTTTCGCGACTTCGTGATCGCATGAAGCAACTGAAGCGTGAATTGCCCGTGATCCGCGGTAGCGCGGACGTGTGGAAGTCAAAGGCTGAAAAAGCCGCCGCCCGTGAGCAATATCTGCTTGGCGAGGTGACGCAACTGGGCGACCAATTTAAATGTTAGTTTGCTCATCCTCGTCTTTTCCTTTGTAGTTAATCGCAATGGTACGGTGTACTCATGCTGTTGATGTTGCTTCGTGTAGTTGTTAGCGCACGTCGTCCGCAGGAGGAGAGGGATAGGATTGCCATCCGCCTTCATGATCTCACCCAGGAGCAACTTCAGGAGAGTGGATACTTCTGGGTAGATCATGATCGTGCGACTTCGTTAGCGACCCTGCAGGATCGCGCCTCGCGAGTGCTGCTCTTTCTGAAGAAGTCGTAGTCGTGTTTGAAGTACATCTACCGGGCGATGTTCCTGCTGGATGATACTCCATCAAGCCTGCTGGCCCTTCTGACCAAATTTCAAGATATGTCCGCGGTTCGCGAGTGCGTGAGGCAGCAGTTGGTGGCTGGTGCCAAGGCTGCCCTTTCCATGGTGCGTTTGCACATGCCTGACGTGGATATCCCGCCATTGCCTCTGGGCCACCGGTGCCACCAGCAGGATCTTCCTAGAACATGGTGCCGCACTATCAGGCTGTGGATCGTCCAGCCGAGGAGATCGTCGACTTCTTCGAGGAATAGACTAATGTTCTTCTGTTGCAAGGGTAGCCATATATGTATCCTGCATATAAGTGTACTGGTGTTGTAAAGCTCTTATATATTTGTAGATAATTTATTGTTGAATGTATATAAATAGCTTTATAAGGGTGGGGTGCGTTGCACTTATGCGAGTCCTTTTCGTTAGCCTGGCCATCTTTGTATCGTTCCCTTGTCAATCTATCAGGTGCGTTGCAGCTGGGTTGAGTTTGTGTTAAGGGGTTCGATTGATGTGCCAGCTACTCAGGATGTCGCGTTATTGTTCGAAGAACATATGTGTATAGGGTATGAGCCCGAGTATGAAAATTGACAAAGTAAAGGAGAACACGGAGTTTTGGGGCACTTAGCTTTTATTTGTTCGAAGAACAGTACGTAGTACAATGTGCGGCTAAGTAGCCTTGGCTGAATAGCCTTATTTGCGATGCAAAAGTAAAGAAAAACGACTAAGGGTAGAAGCGTCGCAGTTGTGCAATGTTCCAGGGGTTGGAGTATGCGACTCCTGTCTCTAAATCTTGAAGGCGATAGGCGCCACCTGGGATTACTTCTGTAATCACGTACGGTCCTTCCCAGGGGGACTCGAGCTGGAGATGCCCCTGCTGCTTCAGTCGCAGGACTAGGTCACCTTCGACGAAGGATCTGGGGCGAAGCCTTCTACTATGGTAGTTGCACAGGTTTTGGTGGTAGATCGTAGATCTTTCTGCGGCGATTTCTCTTGCTTCGTCAAGGAGGTCGACGGAGTCTTCGAGTGCGAGGGATGACTCCTTCTCGCTGTAGGCGACTATGCGTGGCGCTTTGTACCGTACCTCGGCGGGTAGTACTGCCTCTGCTCCGTGTACCATAAAGAATGGTGTCTAGCCGGTGCCGCTGTTTGGAGTTGTACGCAGGCTCCAGAGTACGGATTGCAGTTCGTTTGGCCAGCAGCCCGCGGCTTGTTCGAGTGGCCGGAGGAGTCGCTTCTTGATGCCGCTGCAGACGAGCCCGTTTGCCTTTTCCACCTAACCATTGGTCTGCGGGTGTGCTACTGAGGCGTAGCTGATGTTGATCCCCAGGTTCTCGCAGAAATCTTGGAACTCCTTGGATGTGAAGTTCGTTCCGTTGTCGGTGATGATGTTGTGCGGCACACCGAAGCGGTAGACGATGGACTCGAAGAACTTGATGTGCCAGCCTCGATTGCTTGGTCACTGGCATGGCCTCAATCCACTTGGTGAATTTGTCGACTGCGACCAAGAGGTAGACGTAGCTTCCTTGCGAAGACCTTGGAAGTTTGCCAACCATGTCGAGTCCCCACTGGGTGAAGGGCCAGGCCAATGGGATAGGCCGGAGTTCTGCACCTGGTGCGTGTGGCTTGTCTGCGAATCGCTGACAAGCGTTGCACTTTTGGACTATATCCTTGGCGTCACGCATGGCCGTGGGCCAGTAAAATCCAGCTCGTAGAGCTTTGGCAACGAGAGCACGACTGCCGGCGTGGTGCCCGCAGGTCCCTTCATGGATGTCGAGGAGGACTGCTCTTCCATCGGCTAGGGAGATGCATCGGTGTAACACACCTGTGATGCTGAGTTTATACAGTTCACCGTTGATAACGGCGAATGCCTTGGAGCGTCGCGCGATGTGTCGTGCATCTGTCGGGTCGTCCGGTAGGTGCTTATTGAGGAGGTAAGTAATGTACGACTGCGTCCAGGATTGTTCGATCATCATGATGCTTTCCTCGAGTCCTGTATCGAGCTCCAAGTCATCGATTGTCATTGGCTCATTGGGTGGCGTAGCCCCCGAGTCCGTTGCTGCGCTTGTTTTCTTCTCTGCGGCCTTTGGCTTGATGGAGCGTTCGCATATGTGCTCGAGAAATACCCCAGGTGGTATGGGTGCGCAGGTGGAGCCTATGTTGGCGAGTGCGTCCACCTCCTCAGTGCTTTCGCGACCTATGTGTCGCAACTCGCAACCATCGAAGTCTCCTTCAAGTGTGTCGTAGAGGTCGCGGTATGCGATCATGTTGTCATTTAGTGCGTCGCACTCGTGCATTGTTTGGTTGACGACCAGCTTGGAGTCGCCATATATGATTAGCCTCTTTGTGCCGCAGGCTTTTGCCATTCACATCCCGTGTAACAGGGCCTCGTATTCAGCCTCGTTGTTTGAGGCTGTGAACTGCATTCGCAGGACGTATTTCAGCTTGTCCCCTTGAGGCGATGTCACAATGACACCTGCTCCTGCTCCATCTTTCCTTTTGGACCCATCGAAGTGCATTGTCCAGAGGTAGGACATGTCTGGCTTGTCCGGGAGTTGGTTTTCCATCCAATGTACGAGGAAGTCAGGGAGAACTTGCGACTTGATTGCGCCGCGCTTTTCGTATGTGATGTCTCGTGGAGACAGTTCGATTCCCCGAAGCGTGACTCGCCCTGTGGCGTCAGGGTTATTGAGGATATGTCCCAATGGGGCGTCGTTGACTACCACGATTGGGTGTTCCTGGAAGTAATGGCGCAGTCGCCAGGCGGTCATAAAGACGTCAGACGCTTGCTTCCGGTAAAAGGGTACCGCTGTTTTGTTGGCGTGAGGACCTCGCTGAGGTAGTATACTGGGCGTTGTATGCCGTGGACCTTGTTTTCTCGCCCGTTCGACGACGAGCACTGTGCTAACCACTTGGTTGGTGGCGGAGATGTACAGCAGCAGTGGTTCCCTTTCTCGTGGAGTTACCAATACTGGCGAGGTGGATAGCAGGCGCTTGAGGTCCTTGAATGCTTCTTGCGCTTCGTTGGTCCACTCGAATTTGTCAGCTTTGTGGAGGAGCTGATAGAAGGGCAGCGCCTTTTCTCCCATTCGACTGATAAATCGATTGAGGGCCGCGATTCGCCCGGCTAGTTGTTGAATGCCTCTTATGTTTTTTGGCTTCTCCATGGCCAGTATGGCCTTTATCTTTTTTGGGTTTGCCTCAATCCCTCTCGCGGAGATGAGATACCCGAGCAGTTGCCCAGAGGGTACGCCGAAGGCGCATTTGTCCGGATTGAGCTTTATCCGGTAGTGATCGAGATTGGCGAAGGTTTCGCGCAAGTCGTCGATTAGAGAGGCTTCTTCCTTGGTCTTGATTACTATGTCGTCGACATAGACTTGGATGTTGCGACCAAGTTGCTCCTTGAGGCAAGCCTACATGCACCGCTGGTACGTGGCTCCTACGTTTTTTAGCCCGAAGGGCATTGTGTTGTAGCAGAACACGCCAAAGGGCGTTGTAAACGCGGTCTTGTCCTGGTCTTCCTCCTTCATTCGAATTTGGTTATAGCCTGAGTAGGCATCAAGGAAGTAGAGGCGCTCGCATCCAGCAGTGGAGTCGATGATTTGATCGATCCGTGGTAGCGGGAAGTGATCTTTTGGGCAGTGCTTGTTTAGAGAAGTGAAGTCCACGCACATTCGTAGGATATCCGTGTCCTTTTTTGGCACCAGCACCGTATTGGCGAGCCAAGTGCTTTCCTTGATCTCGTGTATGAATTTGGCCTCGAGGAGTCTGTTGATCTCCATTCCATTCGCCTGCCCGTGGCTCGATACCGATTGTTTGCTTGACTGGCCTTGCGTCGGGGTTGACATTGAGTGCGTGCTCGGCGAATTCCCTAGGAACTCCTGGCATGTCCGCAGGACACCAGGCAAAAATTTCCCAGTGGTTCCTATGCGGGACTCAAGTTGTTGGCGATGAGGGCCGTTTTAGCGGGATCTGATGGATGGACCTACACCTTCTTTGTGTGCACAGATGAGTCAAAGGAGAGGTCAGGTGAGCTTGGCCTACTCAGGGGGGGCAGACTGTTGTCTGTCGTTTCCTTCAATCGCGCGAGCTCCTCCTGCATGCCGAAGAACTGGGAGATTCTGTTGAATTCCCTGTCGCAACTGTCAGATCGCTCGAAACTCCTGTTGATCGTGATGACGCCGTTGGGACCTGGCATTTTCATCTGCATGTAGACGTAGTGAGGTACTGCCATGAACCTAGCGAACGCGACGCGCCCGAGGATGCAGTGGTATTGTGAGGGCCAATCGACAACTTCAAAGTCGATGCGGTCACGCCGGAAGTTCTTCGGCGTGCCGAATATGACGTCGAGGTTGATTTTGCCCAGGGGGTATACGCCTTTTCCTGGGACGATGTCGTGGAACGTTGTGTCCGATGCCTCCAAGCAGGTTAGAGGGATCCTCATTGCTCGCAAGGTACTCGCGAATATGAGGTTGATACCGCTTCCGCCATCCATGAAGACGCGACTCATGTTGAAGCCTCCAATTTGCGCCTCGAGTACGAGGGGGCAATGACCTGGGCGAGGTACTTGAGGCGGGTGGTCGCGTTTGTCGAAGGTAATGCATGACTCACTACCACTGAGGTACTCAGTGGTGGATGGTGATGCAGTGGCCAAGTTGACTTGGCGAGTGATGGCCTTCTGCACCCTATTGGAGGGGCGCCCCTTTTGGATCATCATGGTACCCAGGGCCCGTGGGTATGGTTCGCCTCCGTGGTGCTGGTCCGGTGCAGCTCCGTTCGGGGTGGCCTGTGGTGGTGGTGGTGCGCCATGTGCCACTGCGCCTGGAGCGGTTCCGTAGCCTCTTTCGACTGCATTGCGGTTCATCCGAACCAACCCCTCATGTAGCTTGAGGAACTCGCGGCAGTCCTTGAGGAGATGACTGGACTTTCTCTTGCCATCATGCTTGTCGATGTAGAAGTGTACCGTGCATGGTCCGGATAGTTTGTCTTCGATGGAGGTCGCGGGTGCTTCATCGCGAGTGCGGCGTTGCCATACTTGCGTGGTTTTCCCGGAGTCGCGGTATCCGCCGCTGCGATATCCGCTGTTGCGGTTATCGTCGCGTCTATCGGCGTAGCCAGCTGCGACCATGTTGACGTCATCGCGATCGTCGTAGACGCGCATACGATGTTTACTCTGGTGGTCGCGTCTTCATTCAAGTTCTGCCTCCTCGTCAGAGTGAACGCGGTTCTTCAACGAATCTTCCCCATCGGCCCACCGATTCGCGATCTCCATTAGGTGGTCGATGGTCTTGAGCTTCGAGCGGCCTAGCTCCTCCCTGAGTTCCATGCGGCGGACACCACCATTGAACGCATCAATCGCGCGGTCTTCCGAGATGCTCTCCACGGAGTTCTTGATGATGGACCATCTTTGGATGTAAGAGCGCAGCGATTCGCCAGATTTTTGCTGGCAGCATCTCAGTTCTTCGATTGAAGCAGGGTGTTTGTACGTGCCCTTAAAATTGCGCACGAAGCTGTAGACCAGCTCATCCCAGCTGCGAATGGATCCGCGTGGGAGGTTATTGAGCCATGCCCGGGCGGCGCCCTGCAGCTGTAGCTGCAAGCATTGCATGGCGGTACTTCGACTGCCTCCGTGCAGTCTGACGGAGGAGATATGATCCTCCAGCCAGATCTTGGGGTCCTGCAGACCGTCAAATTTCGGGTTCTCCGATGGGAGTTTGAACCCTCTAGGCATTCGCTTTTGCCTGATGGATCTGCTGAAGCATCTGGCGCCGCAGAGCTCCCCATCTTCTTCTTCCGAATCAGTCGACCGAGCACGTCGTGCCCTTGACTTGTCGATCTTGCGTTGCATGAGTTCGTCGCGTGCATCGTAGTCGCGATCGTGTCGCCGTGAACGGCGGCGCCGAGACAGGTCGTGACTGTCATCGCTTGACGAGGGAGAGGAGTAGCGCTTTGCTAACGCTTTGCCCTTTTTTGGGTCTGGTACTGGTTCTTTGTCGAGTGCGGCCTCGATTAGCCCCAGGCCCGCGATCGTAGATCGGTGCATGGCCGTTCGGGGATCTCCAGCCGGTGGCTGGTTATTGAGAAGGTACATGGTGGCCGTTGTCATTGCGGCCTGTGGCATCCTGGGAACCACGTTGCCTCTCGTGTCGACTGTCATAGAGCCGAAGTCGAGGACTTTCGCGGCGTCTATGCGTTCTTGTTCGGTGAGGTGAGCCATCCGCGATTGCCTCTTCCTGGCGAGATGCTCGTTGCCTCTTGAGGAGGATCCTCCGTAGGAGGAGAACCCAGCGCGACGAAGGCTTGACTCGTCCGCCGACTTTTTACGCGCCTCAAGTTGCGCGATTGCTTGTTTCTGGCGCTTGAATTCCTCTTTTAGGAGCTAGTGGTAACCCATCAGTAGTTCCTGAGGGGACCCGAAGGGTAGATGTGCACCTCGTAGGGCTTCGCGGCAGCGTTCCCACACTTGCTCGTTGAGCCTGATCACGACGCGTTCGCCGGTTTGCTCGTTGATTATGCTGGGGGGTTCGACTGCTCCTCCATTGCCGCCGTTGCCGCCGTTGGTGGCGTTGGTGGCGTTGGGCGGGTCGGTGCCGTTGCCGGTGTTACCACCGTTGCCGCGGTTGGCGGAGGTGTCGCCCGCGTTGATGACGGCGCACATGAAGTGATTTGGGAAGCTGTTGTTTCCACAACTTTCAGATCCGGAACTGTAGGTTCCATCTTCAGTGGCCAGATCGCTTAAATCGGAGTCGCGACTGCTGTCGCTGACCATGTTCTCAACTGCCGCCGGAGCATTGAGCTCGCTGAGGGTGCCGATCGATGGAGGGAACCATGATGCTGGGGCAATCGCCGATGCTGTCGGCTGATCGGGCATCTGGCGTGCCCATCGACCAACTTGGAAGCGGAAGCTCCCAATCGCCAGTTGGTTCCGTCGCCCACGGACTCGAAGGCGGGCGAGTAGCGGCGTGTGGGACGGTGAAGTCGAAGGCGCCGAAAAGCTGGCGAATCTCCGTTGTTGCAGAGTTGTAGATCGCGTTTGATGGGGCCGAAGAAGCCGCAACATCGGCACTCCCAATTCCCACAGACGGCGCCAATTGATGAGGGTTTAACTCGTCAATGTCCATTGTTATGGACTTGGGTTTTGGAGAAGGAGGGAGCGCTGGAGACATCTATCGGCTAGCAAACAAGCACACAGGGGACAAAGGATTTACCCAGGTTCAGGCCTCGTAGAGGTCCCTACTCCTGCTTGTCTGCTCGTGGAATTATCGAATGAGTCGAAAGTTACAATGGTGCGCAGATGCAATCTGGCAAGGGTTGTGGAAACTAGGTTGCGTGTGTCCTCCTCGCCGCCCCCTCCTAGCCTTTATATAGATAGGCTAGGTCTCGGGTAGCAGGTCGAGTCGGTTACAAGTTAGGGTTTTCCCCTTCAAACTTTCTATCTTTAGCTTCTTCTTGTCCTTCAAGCAATTGAGAGTCCGTAGGTTACTCGACTCCCTCCATCCGGGCCTTGGCGACATCGTGGGCATGTATGTATTTGGATCGTATATACCAAGCTCGAGTACCTATAGGGTATACCCATGTCAGGTGCCGTTGAGGTGCCACCCCGCCGGCAAGTGCACGTCAGGCCACGGGCAGGGCATGCCTACCTCGGCGAGCGTGCACGCGGCCTCAAGGCTCACGTACACGCGCCACTCGGAGCGCAGGCGTGGCGGCGGGCATGCCGGTGGGCCGCGGAAGAAGGAGCTGCGGTGGGGCGGTGACCTTGAGACGGAATGGCGGCCACAGCCGCCGCTGGCGGAGGAGCCGCCCTCGTGGTCGTTCCGGCCGGGCCGAAACCAGCCCTTCCAGCTCCCCTTCCCCTTCGTCATCGCGACCGAAAAGGGCTTGTCGGTGGGGAGGGAGCGCCCGCTAGCTAGGATTTTGGGGTTTGACCGGGAGTGGAAGTGGAGTGGAGTGGGGTGCGGATGGGAACGACAGCGCGGTCCCATTTAAAAGGACGCGGTCGAAGCCTGTAGGACACCTCTAGGTGGGGCCCGTCGAAGCCACTGGCGAACACGGTCGGACGAGGCCGGTTTCTGTCCCACCGCATTCCAGCCCGAGGGTTGGGCCCGGTTTGCGCCGAAACGGACCGCGCCGCTCTATACTCTCCGTTTGCGGGTGCGTGTTGGGCCGTGGCCTCGATCCGAGAGGACAGGATTGCGCGACGTCTGCCCGTTGGAGATGGCCTGAATCAATCCATATCGTGTACGGTACGCTCCGTACGTCGCCAGTCCGCTTGCCGCTGCCATCAGAGTCCAAGCAGAAAATAATCGCCATGCCACGGTCTCTGACATACGAGAGTTCGACATGTCCTTGCTTCTGTATGAATCTTCTGGTAGCAGTACCTTACCGTCTAGCATGCCAAGGCGTGAATATTACGGTCACCGCTAGCGGCCTGGCGTTCACCCATTTGACCAAACAGTTGTCAACCCATTCCAGCAAACGGTTTCAATCCACGGATGAACACTCGATTTAGTTTGGTTTGGGTGTAAAACAGACCAGGTTTGATTTTAGTCGGGCCGAAGTCAATATTAAATGGATTTGGTTTTGGTTCGGTTGCCAATCTTGACAGCATTGGTTCGGTTGAGGTATGGTTTAGTTATGTGACCATTCTCAGGTTTAATAATGGCAATACAACTCTCCTCGGGAGCACGACTCAACAGCCGGACTACGTAGATAAGTGGTTGGAACCTCCAGCATGACTTCTAGCTGGTCTCTATACCACTGCCTAAACAGTGGGTACATCATTGCACGAAAACCAAGAATTTGATCACAAAGATCGAGGCACGACTTAGGAAGACACACATGATAACCATATCATTACGTATGGTCCATAGAGTTCAGTTCATCATTGCAAATGCTAATCAGAAGAGGCGGCTCCTCCTACCGGTACAGTTGCATTCACTTCTAGGAACTCGCCGAACTTTAGGGCCTGCCACTCGGGCCTAGAGCCTCGTGTACAAAGCCACACTAGAAGCAGAAAACACGACAGGTAAACAAAATGTAGTTCTTCGTCTTTGGGGCTGCACCACGAGGGACATAGGCCTCCCCACCTCAAACCACTTTCCCACCTCAACACCCGAGGGTAGCCAATCACGCAATAGTTGTCGGGAGGCGATATACACCACTCTTAGTGGTGCCGACAGACGCACCAAACTCATGCTCATGACACAGGCCGTGACCCACCAATGTCTTGTTCCCTGTATGAACCATCTCCCGACCTCATCTTCTTTCACGTGACTCCCACGTTGCGAGCACACATCACCGACGACACCCACCCCCTAACCCTAACTCCCTGCCCGACAATTAAGTTTTCTTCCTCACCTTTGTCGGCGACGCCATGACCAGTAGCGTCGTCCCTGTCTCCGGTGAGGTCCATGCCTCGCCTCTGCTGGCGATGCCACGGTCAACCACGTTGTCGCCTTCTCCAGCGTGGTCCCTGTCGGCCAACCATCCCTCTAACCCCTGGCCTGCACCCCTAGCCCTAAGTCCAGCCTCCGACAACATCCCTGCAGCCCTAACCCTAAGTCGTCAGCTAGACACCCACCCACCCAGTTAACTTTGCTTCCTCTCCCTCGCCGATGATGCCGCAGCCAGCCGATGTCGTCCCCGTCTCCAGCGAGGTCTCCCCATCACAGTTGCGTCTTCCTCTCCGTTGGTGTTGGTGGGCCAGCCCACGTACTGCGCTGTAGGCACAGAGGGGTACGCGCCATCTCCTTTGAGGGCTCGCTAGGCGTTGTATAGCGTTTGCAGCAGTCTTTGAAGGCAATGGAGCCATCCACAGCGAGGAGGTCTAAGTCAAGGCGGGGCCTCTAAATACAGCCCGATAAGAAGATCTTGACACCCATCATCGGAAGAAGAAAAGAAAGCTCCAAGAACTGAATTTCCTCCGCTTGTACTCTGAAATTTCCCAAACAGGCCGCCGATTTGGACTTCGGACGGGCTATCCTATGTTGTCTGTACTATCTTATTAGTACAGTTCTATCACGTACGCTCACTAGCGCCTAGTGGTGCCTGGATGTTGGAAAACGTCACCAAAATACCGAACTTCGACGAGCGCCTTTCCTCCGTTTTTGTGTGTGGGTGATGCAGAATATCTGGCGAGTGACGAACGATTTTCCTCAAAGCGAGTGATCGGAGGACTGCACACATACACACACATCAGCGCTCGCCGATTTGTCGAGTGCCACCTCACGCCGATCAAGTCCGCGTCACAGGTCATCGTGGATAACGACCATTACTACAACCCGAGATTTCATTTTATATGTATCGATCGATGCATGATTGCTTGGACTGTTCACTACTCCAAATTTGGACTGTTCAGCGTAGACACGTCTGAACTGTCCAACCTGTATAGGCCTTTTTCCGCAGGTAAATCTGAAGAACAAGTTGCTGCCCGTTTGGATCAGCCGGCTTGGCTTGCCGTGCCTTGCACAAATTCCTGGAATCCCCAAACTGAAGCCCCAGGAGAAGTGCATCTCAATCAATAATCAATTCCAGAGCTCAAGGTGGATGGAGCATAACGCTTTGACTAGTGGCGAAATGATTCGTCGGTGATAGCTCTGGCTGGAGTGCGCCCTGGCCCTGCGGAGATGCTAGCATCTCAGAATGGCAATCATCCTGAACCTTGTCGCGGCCACGGTGTTTACAGTCAATCACCAGTCACTGGTGTTTGTATGGGCAAGCAAATGGCCACACAACGGACTGTATTACAGCCCAACTTACTAATAGGAAGCAGTTGATATCCACTGCGCACTACGATACATTCTGTGCCACCTAATTTGGCAGAACAGATTACACTTTGCAGTTTGCATCACCTATTTTTCTTTTTGACGGAACACTTTTTTTTTTGACATGTTTTGACGGAACACTTTACACCACCTCACCTATTGATGAATACTCCAAAATCCATTTATCCCGGTTTACAGGTCCCACCTCCAAAATCCATTTGTCCCAATTTAACCATGGATTAAGGCCTGCTTGGCAATTAATATGGCCCGTCTTTTTCTCTACATGCGGTGAAACAACTTTGCATGCGGTGATCAATTTTGCATGCGGGCATGCAGTGAACTCTCCTCATGGGTCGGCCCACTTAATATTTACCAAACCTAGTTTAAGCCTGGCTGCTGCCACAGTTTCTTTGACTGTTAACGGCGGTAACTAGACGTTAACGGTGTTCGCCACGTGCATCTTGCATGACATCAGCAGTCAATGGGGCTGGTGAATAGATCTACGACGGAACAAGTTTTCGTGGCTGAAGGGTGCGATCCGTCACGGCCAGGAAAAAAACCGTGGTATATTGTTTTATGACGGGGCTTTTACCACGATGAGCATCCGTCGTAGAAGACTTTTTAGCTTTGAAAAACGGGTCTTCAACCACGAAAATCGTCCATTGTAAAAGCCAACTTTTCTTATAGTGTAGATCTCCATAGTTTTGTAAACAAAAGCTAAGAAGATAGTTGTTGTTGCAAATGCATATTGGCTCAAGTTTTGAAATGCTAGAGCATTTGAAAATATGCAAGGTGAGCCAAGACAGTTTTGTGAAATAGCTTTTGGCAACTAAAGGTGAGGTAAGGAGTATATCATCTGTTACACCTTCAGATGCATAATAAGCACAAAAAAGCAGACACTGTATCATTAAACAAAAAAAAGTTTTTCTTCTCCCTGATTTTTTGCATTCTGGACAATTAATTAGGGTTGCTGAAATTGGGATGTTACAATACCGGCCAAGCGATAGGTCGCCGGCATGATATGGACGTTAGTAGTACTCAGCCCTCGCGCGACGCGGGAACAATGCCAAGGCCAGCGGCGCGCGCCTTGAGGGCTGGCGATGGTAGCGCTGTACATAGTGTCTCCCCGCGCGCCCGCGGTCATCACCGTCAGCTTCACGGTTGCCGCGGCGTCCGGTCGGGAGGCACGATGTCCGGTAGCCGAGGTCGGCGTCCCCGGGGCCGCAGCCGCGCTGTGCAGAAGGAGCATCGTCTACATGCCGCGCGGCAGGGCCGGCCCATAGGGCGGGGCAGAGGGGCATTCGCCCTGGGCCCTCGGGCGGTAGAGACCCTGGCCAAAGACTTGTTTTTCTATCTATGGTAGATTTTAATGTTAATACCCAACCATTAGAATAATTATAGAAAATATAGATGGTTCAAGATGTAGTGTACTACTTATTTACTCCGACTCTTCTTTTCCCAAAAGATACTTCATCACTTCTGAATATGTTTCTCGATGTCATATTTCTCTAGCTTCTCAACATTGGTAGACCAGCATCATCCCTCACGTGTATTTACATGGTTGTGAGTAGTGGAGACTAAACATGCAATCACATAACCATACCATTTTCAAACGGCTCTCCTCCGGTTCCAATGATTCCACTTGTCATATCATACATGTTTGAGAGTATTTCATCTTAATATTAATCTTATATCTAATATGTATACTCTTCTACTCATTTTTTCATAGTCATATGAACTACTTACTCCCATAATGTTGTTTTGTGATTGAGGTACCTATGTATATACACATGTACATAAGGATCAATTGGTAGAAATAAGTATCATAGTATATAGTTCACTCGATAAATGTAAACAATTAGTTTTGAATTTTTCACCAAGATTTCAAAGACTATATATCTATCAAATGGAAATATTATTTAACCTCACATGGAACACTAATATTCTTTTAAGTCTTCCGTGTGTGAACAAGTAGCGGAGTTTGAAATACATTGTTGAGACGCCCAAGAAGTATAATCATTCTTAATGACAAAATAATCTTAATTTTAAGCATAATAAATATTAAAAATATCCTTAACAAATTTTCTTAGTAGGGGGCCATTGCCTCCTTAACCCTAGGAAAATTCTTCCGTGTTAAACAAAGGGCCCTTGATGCTGGGTTGCCCTAGGGCCCCAAAATCTATGGACCGGCCCTGGCCGCGCCTTACTGTTCCTCGAGGAACGTGCGTCATGTCACGTGGTGTTCTTCAGATCTTCCGCGTGAGATACCATCGGCAGGATTGGAAGGAGACGTGGTTTGGTCGTGCACGGGTAGTACGGCTTCGCTTGCCTGGTCCTCCTCCCTCGGGATCTCGTTGGCACCGGCGGCACGTCATGAAGACAGGACGGGAGTCGATCACCAGTCACATGTGTATGTATCGGCAAGCAAATGGCCACACAACTACTGTATTAGAGCATCTCCACTCGTGATCCCCATACGGGCTCCGGCGCGACCATTTTTTGGCCCGTATGGGGGGCGCCGGCGCGAAATTAGAAATGGGGGCCGGCCGGCGCCCAACCGTATACCCCAAACCGGCCATTTTTTTTATTTTCCGAATTATTTCAACACAAGCAATCAATCAAATTGGAACACAAATTCAACACAATTATTCAACAAGTTCAACATAGTACACAAATAAATTATGTTTAACACACCACACAAATTAAAAAAGTTTGAATCACAATGGCCATCAAACTAGAGAGCTGCTTCCAGGTTCCACAAATGCTCGATCAAATCATTTTGTAGCTGGCGATGAGTGTTGGAGTCTCGAAGTTCTTGACGCTTGGCCAGGAAAGAGGCAAAGGCAGTAGGCACCCGATGATCAACATCTACAAGAGGACCCTGGCGATAGTATGGTTGAGTGTCGAACACTGGGTTCTCCCACTCGCTCTCGATGATCATGTTGTGCAAGATGATACAAGCAGTCATGACCTCCCACATCTGATCCTTGGACCATGTGAGCGCAGGGTACCGAACAATAGCAAATCGAGCTTGTAGCACACCAAATGTCCTCTCCACATCTTTTCTGCAAGCCTCCTGGCACTGAGCAAACCAAGTTTTCTTCCCTCCAGGCACTGCATTTGAAATGATCTTGACAAATGTTGACCACTTTGGATATATGCCATCAGCCAGATAGTAGCCCTTGTCATATTGGTGGCCATTGATCTCATAAGCCACAAGAGGATAATTTCCTGAAACAAGCTTGGCAAACACATCCGAGCACGGGAGCACGTTGATATAATTGTGAGATCCTACCATCCCGAAGAAATCATACCAAATCCAGAGATCCTTATCAGCCACTGCCTCAAGAACCACACTGCATGTTCCTTTGTGGCCCTTGTACATACCCTGGTTTGCAAATGGACAGTTCTACCATGCCCAGTGCATATAGTCGATGCTTCCAAGCATCCCAGGAAACCCTCTGTCTGCATTCTGTGCCAGCAGACGAGCAGTGTCGTCTTCATTGGGTGTGCGCAGATATGTGTCGTCAAACACCGCCACAATTGCCCTGCAAAACCTATACATGCAATCAATGGCCGTGGACTCGGCCATGCGCATGTAGTCGTCCTGTGTGTCTCCAGGCATTCCATATGCTAGCATCTGAAGGGCAACTGTGTATTTCTGGATAGTGGAGAAGCGAAGCGTACCGATGGCATCCCTCTTCAGCTTGTAGTCATTGAACTCCCTCAACTTCTCGATGATCTTGAGGAAGAGCTTCTTGCTCATCCTGAAACGGCGTTAGAATGTGACATCGCCGTGCACTGGATCATCGGCGAAGTAGTCTGCATACAACATGCAGTACCCTTCCATCCTCTGCCTCGGCTTGCTCTTGCGGTGTCCAGGCGCCGAGCCGCCGTGGACCGGCTTGTCCTCCTCGATGATCATGGACATGAGGGCGAGGAGGATGGACAGGTGCTCGTCGTCCCCGGCCGCCGCTGCATTGATCGCAGCGACCTCCTCATCCAAAGCAGCCATGAACTCCTCGTCGTCCGAGTCCATTGCCTTGGCAAATGGTCAAGCACCTTGTGTGCGGAAAGGAAGTCGGGTGGGAGCAGAGGTTCGCCGGCCGGCGGTTGGACGTAAGGACGACGAAGGAAGAGGCGGCGTGGGTGTTTAGATCTATGGAGGGGTTTATTTGGCGATGGGGAGTGCTACTGGAGGCGGGTTCCCGATAGCGAGGTAGGGGTGGTCGCGGCGGCCGCCAGGGGGTCGGGGGGTCGAAAGGGTGGGATAGGACAGGATTTCTGGCCGTTTGTCACCGACAAGGCTGGCCCGCAACGTTTTCTCGACGCGCCGACGCCCTCGCTTGCCTCCCTGTATATTGGGTTTCGCCTGGGGCTGCCGACTAAATAATTAGACCGCGCCGACGAAAATTCTAAAATGAGAGCCACTGCTAGACGCGTTTTTTGGCGCCGGCGGCCCTCATAGGCCTTTATGGGGCTTTGAGGACCCCAAGTGGAGATGCTCTTACAGTCCAACTTACTACTAGGAAGCAATTGATATCCACTGCGCACCACGATACATTCCGTGCCACCTAATTTGGCAGAACAGATTACACTTTGCAGTTTGCATCACCTATTTTTCTTTGACAAAACACTTTACACCACCTCACCTATTGATGAGTACGGCTGATATGTTTTCGAGCGATAAATTTGTAGTACTTCCTGATTTATAATAACCGTCGCTGATTTAGTATAAGAATAGGAGGTAATACTACAACGCATCTTAAAATTTTGCCACCAAGAACAAACGCTTTAAAACACCGTCCCACACATATAAAGGGTGAGGTAAAATCGTTTTAAGGTCTCATGTGGGCTCTAGTCGAATAAATCTGGAAAATACAAACACTACTAGGAAACAGCCTATAGGTAGACAAGTTAATCTATGGCGCATATGTAAATCCATGCGCCACGGAGACTTGTCAGTGGCGCACTAGGAAGCATGCGCCACAGAAACTTAGAAGTTCTGTGGCGCATTTCGTACAATATGCGCCACCGATGATTGGTGGGACCCGCCAGCCGGGATGGAGCGATCCAAGTTCTGTGGCGCATAGTGAGATATGCGCCACATAAGTTGCCTCTTCTGTAGCGCATATTGCACTATGCGTCATAGAACATGGAGGAGGGCCCCACCACACGGAATCTAATTCACCCACTTATGTGGCGCATGTGAGGATATGCGCCACAGATATGTTTCACTTCTGTGGCGCATATCCTCACATGCGCCACAGAACATGGAGGAGGGCCCCACCACACGGAATCTAATTCACCCACTTCTATGGCGCATATAGACTTATGCGCCACAGAAGTTTGAGCATCTATGGCGCATTTCCTCCATATGCGCCACAGATGAGGGCGTCCAGATCCATGTTAAAAGGTGACAAAGCTCCCACCTTATCTATCCACCCATTTCACATCTCTTCCTTTCTACCTCCTCCCAACTCGTCTTCCTCCTCCCTCACACCCCATTTTGCCCATAGTTTCTCCATTTTGTTGTAACTAAACCTACTTTAGTCCATAGATTGGTAAGTGGAAGCTTCCCTCCAACTTGTAGATCTAAAAGTTTCTTACTTTTCTCTCTCACATGTCTATTTGTTTACTAATTTCCTCTCCACAACTTGTAGATCTATTTGTCCATACTCTCTTATCGCGCGGTCTCGTCTCGCTATTATTGTGTCTACTAGGTGAGTACTTGGCCATGAACATGTAGGTGAAGCTTGTCGTGCGGGCGGTGTGTGTGTGTGCGATCCATGGCGAGGCGATGTTTGTGTGGTGCATGAATGTTTGCAATGGGAGGAAGTTGTTTGTTGCTTGCTTGTTGTTGTCCCGGCCGGTGTGGTTGCATGTATGTTTGCCGAAATGTTGATTCATTTCCATTTCAGCAAATTTTTGCACTACCCATATGTCCTAATTTTAGTAAAGGTCATGCCGAATTTTTTTCGGCTAGCATTCATGCATGTGTGTGTTCGTATGGTGTGGTTCTCACCTATACTCTCTATTTTGACCGCTCAGGCAACCATGGTCCTCACGATGAGCGAAGATCGAATTGCTAGGTACAAGAAAGACGCGAAGGAGGACATGATTCTGAACAACAAGACCATGATAAGATGTCCATGTCGAACATGCAAACTACAACGCTGGATCGACCCTGAATCTGGACAATTGGAGGGTCACCTGCTCAGGTGCGGTTTCATGCGCGACCTCAATGAGGCGCCGACAGGACATGGCGGTCACGAAGATGTGGGCGGGCGAGAAGACGAAGAGTCTACCGGGAATGATCATCATGACGAAGGAGGCCGGCGGGCATGATCATCATGATGAAGGAGATGCCGGCGGGCATGATTATCATGGAGAAGGAGATGGCGACGGGCATGATCATCATGAAGAAGGAGAAGACGCGAACACACAGACGCTGCTAACTTCAGTCTTGCAGGACCCTCATGTTCAAGAACTGCTCCTCAAGGAGACGAGCAATGACAAAGCTGCAGCCAGAGAGAAAGCCAAGCTGTCCCAAATGGAGGTAGACGGGATGACTCCATTGTATCCTGGGTGTCACCCCGAGGATACACGTTTGAGTGTAATGCTCAAGGCTCTGGAGATGAAGGCCGAACACAAATGGACCGATGTGAGCTTCAACGCGAACATGGAATACTGGCACGACCGACTTCCTAAGGGGAACACATTGCAAACAAGTATCGAGGAGGCCAAGAAAATCGTGTGCCCTCTCGACCTACCACACATTAAATACCACGCATGCATCAATGATTGTGCACTTTATCGGAACAAGTACGCGGATAGAACCATATGTCTGGTGTGTGGCCAAGGACGGTACAAGAGAGGGAACAAGAAAGTTCCTCGAAAAGTGGTATGGTACTTTCCTATCACCCCCCGTATGTAGTGATATTTTATAGATCCTAAGGAAGCAAAGCTCATGCAATGGCACACGGAAAGAGAGAAACCCGAAGATGATCCAGAGAAGGGAAAGATCCTAACACACCCTTTAGATGCTAGCCAGTGGAATGCATTAGACATCGAGTTCGAAGAGTTCGGGGGCGATGCAAGGAATGTCAGGCTGGGTATGAGCACCGATGGACTCAATCCTTTTGGAAACCAGAGTAGCACGCATAGCACCTGGACCATGTTTGTATGGCCGTACAACCTCCCCCCGTGGCTATGCACGAAGCAAAGGTATGTACACATGACCATTCTTATTCAGGGGCCGAAACAACCAGGTATCGATATGCATCTGTATCTCGGGCTATTGAGAGAGGGGTTAGCCAGCTTGTGGGAGACGCCGGCCCGTACGTGGGACGCCTACACTAAAGAATATTTCCATCTGAGAGCCGCGTTGCTCACGACCATGCAGGACTATCCTGGTTACGCATATGTATCGGCCCAGGTGAACCACGGACACAATGCATGCATCAAGTGCATGGATGAGGCACCGCATCTCCAGCTACCAAGGAATCCCGGATCTTCGAAAACCGTGTTCTAAGGTACTCGAAAGTGGCTCCGCATGGATCACCCGTGGAGAAAACGTGGTGACCTGTTCAATGGTAAGGACGAGCTCGAAAGAGCCCCGCGTCCAAGGAGCGGCGAAGAAATCGAGGAGCTTTTGAATAATTGGGTAGATTGCCATGCGCCTGGAAAAAAACGACCGAGGACAAAGCCACTACTGGGTGTATGGAAAGCAAGGTCTGTTTTCTGGGACCTGCCGTATTGGAAGGTCCTTCACACTCCCTATAGCCTCGATGTAATGCACATCATGAAGAACGTTACTGAGAGTCTCCTTGGCACTCTACTTAACATGCCGGAGAGGACCAAGGATGGGCCGAAAGCAAGAAAGGACCTTAAATTGCTTGGCATCAAGAAAGATCTTCAGTACCCTGGTAGTGATGATGATGATGATGATGATCAGACGGAAGGGACTCAAGGTCGCCGCAAAAGAGTTAAGAAGAATGAGGTGGTGCTTCGTGTTGCCTGCTTCAGTCTGAGTCTGGAGGAGCTCGAGCAGTTTTTCAGGTGCCTCTTAGGAGTGAAAGTTCCTCACGGTTACTCGGGTAAGATAAGCAGATATCTGGACATGGCGAAGAAGAGGTTCGGTGGTATGAAGTCTCACGACTGTCATGTGCTGATGACATAGATACTCCCCGTTGCGATCCGTGGGATAATGGACGAGCATGTCCGTGAGACGTTGTTTGGCCTCTGTAATTTTTTCGACGTCATATCTAGGAAGTCGATCGGTGTGAAGCAGCTCGACAGGCTACAGGAAGAGATCGTGATGATACTACGCGAGCTTGAGATTTACTTCCCGCCCGCATTTTTTCGACATCATGGTGCATCTGCTTGTACATGTCATGGACGACATCATCCAGCTTGGGCCGACATTCCTGCACAACATGATGCCGTTTGAAAGGCTAAATGGTGTCATCAAAGGATTCGTTCGCAACAGGTACCGTACAGATGGAAGCATAGCCAAGGTCTTTCTGATCTACAAGTGCATCTCCTTCTGCCAGAATTATCTAACCACCTAGAACGAGGATGTTGGAATACCCACAAAGAAGCACCTCGGCAGGCTCGGTGGATATGGTCACCGCGAGGGCTGCCACTCAGTGCATGTCGGCATTGATGGTCGACGCACTGATTTTGAAAGGGCACACCGAGTCGCGCTACAACACATTGAAGTGGTCGGCCCTTGGGTCGAAGAGCACATAAGCTTAATCGAGCAGGAGTACGTCGACCAAGGCCGGCCGAGGAAGAAGGGAGACGTAACCAGAGAGCACAACTCTAGCTTCACGGGTTGGTTCAAGAAAAGGCAACTGGACAATCCCCCGCAGACGCCTTCTACGGAAGATCAAAAACTCATATTCTCCTTGTAGCAGGGCCCAGGGCACAACCTAAGGACCTATCAGTCATACGACATAAATGGTTACAGATTCTACACCGAGGAAAAGGACAGGAATAGCGAATATCAAAACTCAGGAGTAACTATGTTATCCTTTGCTGATGACGAGACTACTATCATGGAAAGATTCTACAGAAGGATCGAGGAGATATGGGAGCTCGACTACTGTGGAGAGATCGTACCGATGTTCCGTGTTAGATGGGCCAAGAACATGGAAAAAGAAGGCCGGTATTTCACCACAATGGTTATACCAGATGCCAAATCGACGAAGAACGCCTTCGCAAAAAATGAGCCTTGGGTACTCGCTAGCCAAGTTGATCAATGCTTTTTTATTACCGACCCATCAAAGCCCAACCGTGTTGTAGTTAGGAGGGGCAAGAGGAGCATCATCAGAATGTAAGGGGCTGCCAACAAGCAAAACTTCGACAAAAACGGCGACCCGAAGATCGAAGAGGAATTCGACAAGTACTTCGACATGCCTACTACTACTAAAGTAAGAAGGAAGACCACACTACCTACTAAAGGTTGTCCATTCACAAGAAGAAATCTCAAAGTGCATGGGCTAAAGTATTCAACCGCGACAAAAAGGGCAAGAAGATTGTGAAGAGACGCTAGCTCGACACATCACATGATTGTATATGTTCAGAGAGAGAGTTTTTTGAATAAATATGAATGTTTGTATATGCTCTTGCTTTATTTTAAACATATATAATTAAAAACACATCACATGATTGTATATGTTCGGGGAGAGAGTTTTTTGAATAAATATGAATGTTTGTATATGTTCTTGCTTTATTTTAAATAGATCTATAATTAAAAATGTGTTTTTAAAAAAGAAAAAGGTGTGAGACAGCCAGGATTCGAACCTGGCCACCGCAAGTTTAGAATGGCACAAGAAAGCAGAGACCACTAAGGCAAGTGTGTGATCTTGTCATACTACCACGCGCGCCACGTTTTGTACTAAGTCCACAGGTTTTGTGGCACATTTGGGCAATATGCGCCACAAAAGTTCCAACTTTTGTGGCGCATATTGCCCAAATGCGCCACAGAACCTGTGGACTTAGTGAAATAAACAGTTCGGCCTTCATTCCCCTTCTCCCCATTCGTCCATTCAGTCTCGCTCACCGTGCGCAAACCCTAGGAGCCACCACCGCCACGCTAGCCCTCGCCACCGGAACCATTGTGGAGGAGGAGAGCCCCATCACTGCCGCGCCGGAGCCCGTGGAGGAGGAGGCCCATCACCGACTGCGACCTAGGAGGAGGAGGCCCGCCACCGCCGCTCCGGAGCCCGTGGAGGAGGAGGCCCGCCCCGCCCCGCCTGCGACCTAGGAGGAGGAGGCCTACCCCACCCGCAGCAGGAGCACCGCCGCCACCCTCGTCGATGACCACCTCCCCACCGTACATGTACACATTTCTCTACCCAATTTCTCTGCCCACTGCTGCTTGCGCATGCTGCTGCTAGCTCCTCTCTGCGTGATGCTGTAGCTGCTCCCCTCTCTATGTACTACTGGTCCTACATGCCGTGCCTTGCTCCTTTCTCTCTTCAGTGGATAGGCACATGCAAATTCTCAATTTTTTCTATGTCTACTTGTGTGTGAGTTCATGCCTTATACAAATTGGTGTTATATGCTATCAGATGGCTTCTTGACAGTTAATAAAAGGTAGGAATTAGGTCCTGCAGACGGTCATGCTATCAGATGGCTTCTAGCCTGTGAAAATTTGAGTAGAATTCTGAACAGAAATTGGTGTTAGATGCTCATAAAATGCCGGGAGTTGAGTAATCACAGACCTTGTTATGTCGAATAACATTTTATTCTCTTTACTTGACTCTGGATTTGTGACCAGCCCTCTTAAGTGGGGCATACAAAATGGAGTGTAGGCCAATCAAATCAACTTAACTTAGAAATTCCTGCATTTAACCAATAAAATCTAACTTCTGGTTTTATTTGGTGCATCCAGAATATAGTGGTGTAGAATAGATCTGTCTGAAATATATGTGTTTGTGCAATTGCAGTCACAGTTTACAAGAAAAAAAGTCATCAGTGTTACAGTTGAATAGCAAATGAACTCTATTTTCAAAGAGGATCAAGATTTGAATGCTAATATTGATATCTTAATCCTTAGGCAAGTATATACTGAAGCAATTTGGGGCCATTTACTGGTTTATAAGAATAAACATGGGGACATTTATTGATAAATAGCAGATCTAGCTGTATATTGGTGTGGAATTGAAGCATACATGTATTATGTAGTGCCTATTTGCGCCATGGCTCTAATCTCTTTGTCTGCATTTACAGTGCCAAAATGGACATACTTTGAGATATTGTGTTGCTTTTGACTTGGTGACTTTTGTCCTGATGTAGGCTGAGGTACTGTTCCAGATGCTAGATATGGTTCACCTTAGAGTGGTGCATATGCACAAGGTTTTTAGGATGATTTCTGATACTCCTATTGGTTTTAGAGTGTGGTGTCTCAGATTACCGGCATGTTTATTTTGGGCATGTACCTGTCCTACCTTAGATTACTGGCATGTTTATTTTCGGCGTGTACCGAAGTGCAATTTGATGCCAGGACAGAGCATGACATAATCCACAAGTGTAAGATTATCTAGGACATGTTCTGCAGGTTGTGGTGTATTGAGATTCCACCTAGAGCAGGTATCTGTTCCTAATGTTTGCATATGTTAATGGACAAATAATCATTTGGTGGAAATAAAATTAGGAGATGTGATTCCCTGATTTTAAGACTGTGGTGCATGATTTTTGGTTTGGTGAAGGGGACGTATAGTACGTTTACATGGCAGATTAGGAACTTCAGTCTTCTTTTATTTTTGATCTATTTGTTTGCATAGATGTTGGACCATGTTGTATGAATTATGCATGAATTTCTTATACATTCTGCATGAATTTCTAAAAGTAAGATGAATTATGCATGAATTTCTTATACATGTATCTATTATACTGTTGCGTGAATGATGAATGGGGCTGCATGGATGATGATGCTGGGGTTAATGCATGGGGCTGTCAATATGGGGATGGGGTGTTTTGTCTTGCAGGGATTTTATTTGAGTTGCCCATTTCTCCCGAAGTGTCGATTCACTTCCGTTTCGGTTGAGAAATGGGCACTCCTAGGTCAAAAAATTAGCAAAGGTCATGCCCAATTTTCGGCCGAGATTTGTGCTAACTTTTTGCCTCTTTTTAATAGAGTAGTGCAAACATGTCGGGCAACAACGAGTTCGGCCCTTCTAAGCAGATGATCAGCATCGAAGAACAAGCTAGACAAGCTAACCAGTCATTCTAGCGGGGGTCCCAACAGGAGGAGGAGGAGGAGGAGGCGATGAGGATGACACCACCACCGGAGGAGGCGACCATCGCCAGAGCTGCTGGGGCCAATGAGGGAGGAGATCCTGATTACGAGGGGGACGAAGACGACTACGATGGAACTTGAAGGAAATATGCCCTGAGAGGCAATAATAAAGGTGTTATTATGTATTCCTTGTATATGATAGATGTTTATTTTGCATGCTATAATTGTATTGATAGGAAATGTCAATACATGTGTGTTTAATAAACAAAAAGGGTTCCTAGTTATGCCTCTCTTATAGACTAGCTTGTTGATTAACAAGATGATCAAGGTTTCCTGATCATGGACATTGGATGTTGTTAATAACAAGGTCACAGCATTTGTGAAATGATGTGATAAACATTCATCCGAAGTATAGCATTACGATCAATTCATTATGTTTGTATTGCTATAACATCATACAAAGTAGTCTTAGTCATTAGACTATGAGATCATGTTAATTGCTGACACCAGAAAAGTATCTTGATAACATCAAACGTCACACCGTAATAGGGTGACTATAAAGGTGGGTTCAGTGCTATGAAGGTGTTATGTTGAGGCTCATGGATCAAGAGTGGAATTTGTCAATCCCGATGATGGATAGATATACTCTGGGCCCTCTCGGTGATATCACATTAAGATAGCTTGCAAGCAAGTGATGTGATCACTAGAATGTTATATCACGGGAACGAGAAAAGAGTGCATGTCGGTAACGAGATCAAACTAGGTATTTGGATACCGATGATCGAATCTCGGACATGTATTATATCATGAGACAAAGGGATTAAATTACTAGCGTTAAAGGTTCTCACGATCACAGAAATCATCGTTGAATGTTTAGGAGTCAGTATGGATCTTCAGGTCCCGCTTCTGATTATTGATCTGAGAGGAGTCTCAATCATGTCTGCATTATTCGCGAACCATAGGGTGACACACTTAAGGGTTGCCAGACACCATTTAGGAGCACATATGTTTCAGACAAAAGGTTTGCAAAGCGCAGGAAATGTTTCGATAGAAACAGGAATTGTTTCGATAGAAACTGGAATTGTTTCGGGTGAAATTGCAGAAAGTGGTTCTACATGTGATATTGAAATGTTGCAAGGGGTTTTATGTGAATGTTTGTTAATTAAAGTAATTAACAAAATTCTGAATAAAATAAATAAAAGAGTTTTATTAAATTGAGAGTTGCATTTAATTTGGTGGAAATTAAATACATGTGAGTGGGATTTTGGGTGGAGGCCATGTTTATGTGAGTGGAGGTTCACCACATGAATGAACGAGGGGAGGAGTCCCCCCCTCATGCACCGGCTATGGGAGGGGAGGGGTCTCCCTCCCTCCTATATAAAGCCCCCCTCTCCCCTCTCACAAACTACACCTCCTCGTGAAGGATCTCTCTCCCCCTCTAGATATTCCCCCATGATCTTGGATTAGCGAGATACATGTTCCCGGTGGCCTTGCGTCTGGAAGGAGTTGCTACTTCTGCTGATTCGCTGGAGCGAGGAGGTGGAGGTTGTCCGGTGACTTGTACATGTGTGCGAGGACGGATGCGCTGCTGATTTGCGGCGCTCGGACTTCCACACGATCTTGAGATCGGCAAGCGTACGACTACATCAACAACGAGTTCCTACTCGTTAACAAAACTCGTTGTCTTTGAGGGTAAGTTCTCCATGGATGTATGTCCACCCGTTGCTCTGTATCTAGTAGATAGATCTTGGTGTATAGTTCTCATCGTAGGAAATTTTTTGTTTTCTATGCTGCAGGCCCAACAGTGGTATTAGAGCCTGATCTATGCGTAGGTGCTTTGCACGGGTAGTACACATATGTTTATATGTGGGCGATGATGATCATGTTATTGCATCTTCTATGTATTTTGGATATTGGTGGCATAGTGGGATGAAGCGGCCCGTACCAATCTTACATGTCATCGTACATGAGACCGGTTCCATGACTGACATGCAACTAGTTTTGCATAAGTGGCTAGCGGGTGTCTGTCTCTCGTACTATAGTCAATATCTGATTTACAACGAGTTACTAGTAACTTGGTTATCCTCATTGTGGTTCATGTTCGTAAGTAAGACCGGTTCTATCTTCGAAAGCCCTAAGCCACGTAAATCTTGCAATTGATAAATTAGAGGCGTCTAGTTTAGATCGTTGCTGGGCTAGTGTCTTGATATGGTATTGTTGTAAGTAGATGTATGATAGATACTCTTACAACTCACTTAACGTGTAAGTTCGATAGACCTTGGCCTTACACACAAAGGAATGATAGAGATCATACCACGATGCAAATGATAGAGATCAAATGCATGAACCATATAATCTCACTTCACACATTAGATGTTAGCATCTTATATTGCTAGTTTGGCGCTTTTGGTAGCATTATAAGATGATCCCTCAATTAGATATCAAGATAAAATGTGTTCTTCCTTAAGTATGCACCGTTTTGTGGATCGTGTTTTGAAGCATCACGTGATGATCGGGTGTTTTCGACTCTACGCTTTCATACAACGGGTGTAAGACAGTTTTACACACGCAAATACTAAGGTTCTTACTTGGCGAGCCTAGCATGTACATGAAGGAAATATGCCCTGAGAGGCAATAATAAAGTTGTTATTATGTATTCCTTATATATGATAGATGTTTATTTTTCATGCTATAATTGTATTGATCGGAAACGTCAATACATGTGTGTTTAATAAACAAAAAGGGTTCCTAGTTATGCCTCTCTTATAGACTAGCTTGTTGATTAACAAGATGATCAAGGTTTCCTGATCATGGACATTGGATGTTGTTAATAACAACGTCACAGCATTTGTGAAATAATGTGATGAACATTCATCCAAAGTATAGCATTACGATAAATTCATTATGTTTACATTGCTATAACATCATACGAAGTAATATTTATCCTTAGACTATGAGATCATGTTAATTGCTAACACCTGAAAAGTATCTTGATAACGTCAAACGTCACACCGTAACAGGGTGACTATAAATATGGGTTCAGTGCTACGAAGGTGTTATGTTGAGGCTCATGGATCAAGAGTGGAATTTGTCAATCCCGATGACGGATAGATATACTCTGGGCCCTCTCGGTGATATCACATTAAGGTAGCTTGCAAGCAAGTGATGTGATCACTAGAATGTTATATCACGGGAACAAGAAAAGGGTGCATGTCGGTAACGAGATCAAACTAGGTATTTGGATACCGATGATCGAATATCGGACATGTATTATATCATGAGACAAAGGGATTAAATTACAAGCGTTAAAGGTTCTCACGATCACATAAGTCATCGTTGAATATGCAGGAGTCAGTATGGATCTCTGTGTCCCGCTCGATTATTGATCTGAGAGGAGTCTCAATCATGTCTGCATTATTCGCGAACCGTAGGGTGACACACTTAAGAGTTACCGGACACCATTTTGGAGCACATATGTTTCAGACGAAAGAATTGCTAAGCGCAGGAATTGTTTCGATAGAAACCGGAAATTGTTTCGGGTGAAATTGCAGAAAGTGGTTTTGCATGTGATATTGAAATATTCCAAGGGGTTATATGTGAATGTTTGTTAATTCTGAATAAATTTAATAAAAGAGTTTTATTAAATGAGAGTGCATTAAACTTAGAGAATTTTAATGCATTTAAAGTGGGGACTTTAAAGGGGAATGTGAAGAGGCATTTTAATGTGGAGGGGTTACCACCACATGAATGGGGGAGGGGAGGGGTCACCCCCCATGAGGTGCCGGCCATGGGGAGGGGCACCCCCTCCTCCTATGAAAGGCCCCCCTCTTTCTCCTTCTTACTCACACCTCCTCGTGAAGGATCTCTCTCCCCCTCTAGAATTATTTCCCCATGGTCTCGGATTAGCGAGATACATGTTCCCAGTGGCATTTCATCTGGAAGGAGTTGTTGCTTTCGCTGGATCGCTGGAGCGAGGAGGTGGAGGTTGTCCCGTGTCTTGAACATGTGTGCGAGTACGGATGCACTGCCGATTTGCGGCGCTCGAACTTCCACTCGATCTTGAGATCGACAAGTGTACGACTACATCAACCACGAGTTCCTACTCGTTAACAAAACTCGTTGTCTTCAAGGGTAAGTTCTCGATGGATGTATGTCCATCTGTTGCTATGTACCTAGTAGATAGATCTTGGCGTGTAGTTCTCATCGTAGGAATTTTTTTGTTTTCTATGCTGCGGACCCAATAGTGGTATCAGAGTCTGATCTATGCGTAGGTGCTTTGCACGGGTACTACACATATGTTTATATGTGGGCGATGATGATCATATTATTGCATCTTCTAAGTATTTTGGATATTGGTGGCATAGTAGGATGAAGCGGCCCGGACCAACCTTACATGTCATCGTACATGAGACCGGTTCCACGACTGACATGCAACTAGTTTTGCATAAGTGGCTGGTGGGTGTCTGTCTCTCCTACTATAGTCAATATCTGATTTACAATGAGTTGCTAATAACTTGGTTATCCTCGTTGTGGTTCTTGTTCGTAGGTAAGAACGGTTCTATCTCCGAAAACCCTAAGCCACGTAAAACTTGCAATTGATAAATTAGAGGCATCTAGTTTAGATCGTTGCTGGGCTAGTGTATTGATATGGTATTGTTGTAAGTAGATGTATGATAGATACTCTTACAACACATTCAACGTGTAAGTTCTATAGACCTTGGCCTTACACACAAAGGAATGATAGAGATCATACCACGATGCAAATGATAGAGATGAAATGCATGGACCATATCATCTCACTTTACACATTAGATGTTAGCATCTTATACTGCTAGTTTGGCACTTTTGGTAGCATTGTAAGATGGTCCCTCATTTAGATATCAAGATAAAATGTGTTCTTCCTTAAGTACGCACCATTCTATGGATCGTGTTTCGAGACATCACGTGATGATCAGGTGTACTCGACTCTACGCTTTCATACAACGGGTGTAAGACAGTTTTACACACGCGAGTACTAAGGTTCTTACTTGGCGAGCCTAGCATGTAAAGACATGGCCTCGGAACACGGACCGAAAGGTTAAGCACGAGTCATATAGTTGATATGATGCCCATATAGATGCTCGCCTTTGAAGCTACACCGACTCACGTGATGATCGGACTTGGTGTAGTGGATTTGGTTCATGTAATCACCAAAAAGGCACGAGGGATGTCATTTTTGAGTGGGAGTTCATTAGTAATTTGGATTAGTTAAACTCACTCTATCATAAACTTAGTCTAAATAAACTTTACAAATTCTGTTGTAGATGGCACCACCTACTTTTAATTTCAATGTGTTCCTGGAGAAAGAGAAACTTGCTGCGAATGGTAGCAACTTCACCAACTGGGCTATGAATTTGAGGATTCTCCTCACTGCTGCACAAAAGCAATATGTGCTAGAGGTGCCGCTTGGCCCCCCACCAGCTCCTGATGCCCCTGACGAGGAAAAGAATGTCTATATGACTCGTCAGGAGGACCACAACTTAGTTCATTGCGGCATACTATATGGGCTAGAGCCAGAACTTCGAAAGCGTTTCGAAAATGGCAATGCCTTTGATACCATGGGAGAATTGAAAATGATTTTCGATACCCATGCTGCCGTAGAGAGTTATAATGCTTCTGGAAAGTTCTTTGGCTGCATGATGGAGGAGAACAGCTTCGTTAGTGAGCACGTACTCAAAATGTCTGGGTACACCGATAAGCTTGTGTCCTTGGGAATAATGATTCCCATTGACTTAGGCATACATCGTGTTCTCCAATCTCTGCCACCTAGCTACAAGAGCTTCGTGATGAACTATAATACGCAGGGCATGAAGAAGTCTCTTCCGAGCTTCTGTCAATGCTTAAGACTGCAGAAGTGGAGATTAGGAAAGAACATCAAGTGTTGATGATCAATAAGACCACCGGTTTCAAGAAGGACAAGAAAGGCAATCACAAGGGAAAGAAGGGTGGCAAATCTGTTGCCGCACCTGAAAAGAAACCCCGAGCTAGCCCTAAGTCTGACACCGAGTGTTACCATTGCAAGGGGACTGGCCATTTGAAGTGCAATTGCCCCAAATATTTGGCGGACAAGAAGTCCGACAAGGCAAACAAAGGTATATGTGATATACATGTTATTGATGTGTACTTGACTAGTACTCGCAGTAGCACCTGGGTATTTGATATAGGATCGATTGCTAATATATGTAACTCGATTCAGGGGCTGTGGAACAAGCGACAACTAGCAAGGGATGAGGTCACGATGCGGGTCGGCAATGGATCAAGAGTTTATGTGATCGCCGTCGGAACGCTGCCTCTCCATATGCCATCGGGATTAGTTATAAACCTAAATAATTGTTATTTGGTGCCTGCACTAAGCATGAACATTGTATCCGGATCGTGTTTGTTGCAAAGTGGTAATTCCTTTAAATCTAAAAACAATGGTTGTTCGATTTATATGGATAATATCTTTTATGGTCATGCACCTGTGTTGAATGTTTATTTCTGTTGGATCTCGATAGTAATATTACGCATATTCATAATGTTGATGCTAAAAGGATTAAACTTGATGATTATATATCTACATATATGTGGCACTGCCGTCTAGGTCATATTGGCGTTAAACGCATGAAGAAACTCCATTCCGATGGACTTTTGGAATCACTTGATTTTGAATCATTTGATACATGTGAGCCATGCCTTATGGGCAAGATGACTAGAACGTCGTTTTTCGGTTCAATGGAACGGGCGACAGATTTATTGGAAATCATACATACTGATGTATGTGGACCAATGAGTGTGTCGGTGCGAGGTGGATATCGTTATTTTGTTACTTTCACGGATGATTTAAGTAGATACGGGTATATCTATTTGATGAAACACAAGTCTGAAACTTTTGAAAAGTTCAAGGAATTTCAGAATGAAGTGGAAAATCATCGTAATAGAAAGATCAAGTTTCCGCGGTCCGACCGTGGAGGTGAGTATCTAAGTTATGAGTTTAACACACACATGAAAGAGTGTGGAATAGTTTCACAACTCACGCCTACCGGAACACCACAACGTAATGGTGTGTCGGAACATCGTAATCGTACTTTATTGGATATGGTTCGATCTATGATGTCTCTGACTGACTTGCCACTGTCATTTTGGGGTTATGCACTGCAAACAGCTGCATTCACTTTAAATCAGGCACCATCTAAATCCGTTGAAATGACACCGTATGAATTATGGTTTGTAAACAAACCTAAGTTGTCATTTCTTAAAGTTTGGGGATGCGATGTTTATGTGAAGAAACTTCAGCCAGATAAACTCGAACCCAAAGCAAAAAAATGCGTCTTCATAGGATACCCTAAGGAGCCGATTGGGTATACCTTCTATCACAGATCCGAGGGCAAGGTTTTTGTTGCCAAGAATGGATCATTTCTTGAGAAGGAGTTTCTCATGAAAGGTGTGAGTAGTCGGAAGGTAGAACTCGAAGAGGTTATTGAACCTTCTCTTCATGAAATGGCGAGTAGCGCAGCACCGAAAATTGTTTCGGAGTTGACTTCACCTAATGAAGAGAGAGCTAATGATATTGATCATGAAACTCCGAAAGAGGACACTACCGAACCTGGCAGGTCAAGTAGGACACGTGCAGCTCCTGAACTGTATGACAACTCTTTTGTGAATTTCATGGTTGATGAAATAGATGACCCTGCGACATATGAAGAAGCGATGATGAGCCCGGATTCCAACAAATGGCTAGAAGCCATGAAATCCGAGATGGAATCCATGTACGAGAACCAGGTTTGGACCTTGGTGGACTTACCTCACGATCGAAAGGCCGTTGAGAATAAATGGATTTTCAAAAGAAAAACTGATGCTGATGGTAATGTGACCATCTATAAGGCTCAACTTCTCACAAAGGGGTTTCGACAAATTCAAGGAGTTGACTACGATGAGACATTCTCTCCTGTAGCGATGCTTAAGTCGGTTAGGATTATGTTAGCAATTGCTGCATATTTTGATTATGAAATATGGCAGATGGATGTCAAAACTACGTTCCTCAATGGTAATATTGAAGAAGAGTTGTATATGATAAAACCTAAGGGTTTTGTCGATCCTAAGGATGCTAATAAGGTATGCAAACTTCAGCGATCCATCTATGGACTAAAGAAAGCATCCCGGAGTTGGAATCTCCGCTTTGACGAGGTGATCAAAGAGTTTGGATTTGTCCAAACTTCTGGAGAGGCTTGTATTTACAAGAAAGTGAGTGGGAGCAATGTGGCATTTCTGATATTATATGTGGATGACATATTATTGATTGGAAATGATATAGAGCTTTTAAATAGTGTTAAAAGTTATCTAAACAGCAAATTTTCGATGAAAGACCTTGGTGAAGCTTCATATATATTAGGCATTAAAATCTATAAAGATAGATCAAGGCGCCTAATTGGGCTATCGCAGAGTACATACCTTGATAAGATATTAAAGAAGTTTAATATGGACGGAAGTAAGAAGGGGTTCTTACCTATGTTGCAAGGCAAGACATTGAGTAAGACTCAAAGTCCGGCTATGGTGGAAGAAAGAGAGATAATGGATAAGATCCCCTATGCCTCGGCCATAGGATCTATAATGTATGCCATGATATGTACAAGACCGGATGTGGCACATGCTATTAGTTTGACTAGTAGGTACCAATCTGATCCAGGTTCGGAGCACTGGATAGCGGTCAAGAACATCATCAAGTACTTGAGAAGAACTAGGGATATGTTTCTTATATACGGAGGTGAAGAAGAGCTAGTCGCTAAGTGTTATGTCGATGCTAGCTTTGACACCGATCCGGATGACTCTAAGTCTCAATCCCGATACGTATTTCTCTTGAATGGAGCAGCAGTTAGTTGGAGGAGTTCCAAACAACCTGTGGTGGCTAGATCAACGACGGAGGCGGAATATGTTGCTGCTTCAGAAGCGGCGCAGGAAGCGGTTTGGATGAAAGAGTTCATTACGGAACTAGGTGTGGTTCCTAGTGCATTGGACCCGATGGTGATCTATTGTGACAACAATGGAGCCATAGCCAACGCCAAGGAACCGAGGTCTCACAAGAATTCCAAGCATATTAAGCGCCGGTTTCACTCCATCCGCGAACATGTCAAGGATGGAGATATAAAGATTTGTAAAGTACACACGGACGTAAATGTAGCAGATCCGTTGACTAAAGCTCTCCCTAGGGCAAAACATGATCAACACCAGAACTCCATGGGTGTTAGATTTATCACTATGTGAACTAGATTATTGTCTCTAGTGCAAGTGGGAGACTGAAGGAAATATGCCCTGAGAGGCAATAATAAAGTTGTTATTATGTATTCCTTATGTATGGTAGATGTTTATTTTGCATGCTATAATTGTATTGATCAGAAGCATCAATACAAGTGTGTTTAATAAACAAAAAGGGTTGCTAGTTATGCCTCTCTTATAGACTAGCTTGTTGATTAACAAGATGATCAAGGTTTCCTGATCATGGACATTGGATGTTGTTAATAACAAGGTCACAGCATTTGTGAAATGATGTGATGAACATTCATCCGAAGTATAGCATTACGATCAAGTCATTATGTTTACATTGCTATAACATCATATGAAGCAATATTTATCCTTAGACCATGAGATCATGTCAATTGCTAACACCTAAAAAGTATCGTGATAACATCAAACGTCACACCGTAACAGGGTGACTATAAAGATGGGTTGAGTGCTATGAAGGTGTTATGTTGAGGCTCATGGATCAAGAGTGGAATTTGTCAATCCCGATGACGGATAGATATACTCTGGGCCCTCTCGGTGATATCACATTAAGGTAGCTTGCAAGCAAGTGATGTGATCACTAGAATGTTATATCACGAGAACGAGAAAAGAGTGCATGTCGGTAACAAGATCAAACTATGTATTTGGATACCGATGATCAAATCTCGGACATGTATTATATCATGAGACAAAGGGATTAAATTAAAAGTGTTAAAGGTTCTCACGATCACAGAAGTCATCGTTGAATATGCAGGAGTCAGTATGGATCTCCAGGTCCCGCTTCTGATTATTGATCTGAGAGGAGTCTCAATCATGTCTGCATTATTCGCGAACCGTAGGGTGACACACTTAAGAGTTACCAGACACCATTTTGGAGCACATATGTTTCAGACGAAAGAATTGCAAAGCGCAGGAATTGTTTCGATAGAAACCGGAAATTGTTTTGGGTGAAATTGTAGAAAGTGGTTTTGCATGTGATATTGAAATATTGCAAGGGGTTATATGTGAATGTTTGTTAATTAAATTAATTAACAAAATTCTGAATAAATTTAATAAAAGAGTTTATTAAATGAGAGAGCATTAAACTTAGAGAATTTTAATGCATTTAAAGTGGGGACTTTAAAGGGGAATGTGAAGAGGCATTTTAATGTGGAGGGGTTACCACCACATGAATGAGGGAGGTGAGGGGTCACCCCCCATGAGGCGCCGGCCATGGGGAGGGGCACCCCCTCCTCCTATAAAAGGCCCCCTCTTCCTCCTTCTTCCTCACACCTCCTTGTGAAGGATCTCTCTCCCCCTCTAGAATTATTTCCCCATGGTCTCGGATTAGCGAGATACATGTTCCCGGTGTCATTTCGTCTGGAAGGAGTTGCTGCTTCTGCTGGATCGCTGGAGGGAGGAGGTGGAGGTTGTCCGGTGGCTTGAACATGTGTGCGAGTATGGATGCGCTGCTAATTTGCGGCGCTCGGACTTCCACACGATCTTGAGATCGGCAAGTGTACGACTACGTCAACCATGAGTTCCTACTCATTAACAAAACTCGTTGTCTTCGAGGGTAAGTTCTCGATGGATGTATGTCCACCCGTTGCTATGTACCTAGTAGATAGATCTTGGCGTGTAGTTCTCATCATAGGAATTTTTTTGTTTTCTATGCTGCGGACCCAACAGTACAGACATGGCCTCGGAACACGGACCAAAAGGTTAAGAATGAGTCATATAGTTGATATGATGCCCATATAGATGCTCGCCTTTGAAGCTACACCGACTCATGTGATGATGGACTTGGTGTAGTGGATTTGGTTCATGTAATCACCAAAAGGACACGAGGGATGTCGTTTTTGAGTGGGAGTTCATTAGTAATTTGGATTAGTTGAACTCAATCTATCATAAATTTAGTCTAAATATACTTTACAAATTCTATTGTAGATGGCACCACCTGCTTTTAATTTCAATGTGTTCATGGATAAAGAGAAGCTTGTTGCGAATGGTAGCAACTTCACCAACTAGGATATGAATTTGAGGATTCTCCTCACTGCTGCACAAAAGCAATATGTGCTAGAGGCGCCGCTAGGCCCCCCACCAGCTCCTGATGCCCCTGACGAGGAAAAGAACATCTATATAACTCGTCAGGAGTACCACAACTTAGTTCATTGCGGCATACTGTATGGGCTAGAGCTAGAACTTCGAAAGCGTTTCAAAAATGGCAATGCCTTTGATACCATGGGAGAATTGAAAATGATTTTCGATACCCATGTTGCTGTAGAGAGTTATAATGCTTCTGAAAAGTTCTTTAGCTGCATGATGGAGGAGAACAGCTCCGTTAGTGAGCACGTACTCAAAATGTCTGGGTACACCAATAAGCTTGTGTCCTTGGGAATAACGATTCCCATTGACTTAGGCATACATCGTGTTCTCCAATCTCTGCCACCTAGCTACAAGAGCTTCTTGATGAACTATAATATGCATGGCATGAAGAAGTCTCTTCCCGAGCTTCTGTCAATGCTTAAGACTGCAGAAGTGGAGATTAGGAAAGAACATCAAGTGTTGATGATCAATAAGACCACCGGTTTCAACAAGGACAAGAAAGGCAAGAAGAAAGGAAAGAAGGGCGGAAAATCTGTTGCCGCACCTGAAAAGAAACCCCGAGCTAGCCCTAAGTCTGATACCGAGTGGTACTATTGCAAGGGGATTGGCCATTGGAAGCGCAACTGCCCCAAGTATTTGGCGGACAAGAAGGCAAGCAAGGCAAACAAAGGTATATGTGATATACATGTTATTGATGTGTACTTGACTAGTACTCGCAGTAGCACCTGGGTATTTGATACAGGATCGATTGCTAATATATGTAACTCGATTCAGGGGCTGTGGAACAAGCGACAACTAGCAAGGGATGAGGTCACGATGCGGGTCGGCAATGGATCAAGAGTTGATGTGATCGCCGTCGGAACGCTGCCTCTCCATATGCCATCGGGATTAGTTATAAACCTAAATAATTGTTATTTGGTGCCTGCACTGAGCATGAACATTGTATCCGGATCGTGTTTGTTGCAAAGTGGTAATTCCTTTAAATCTAAAAACAACGGTTGTTCGATTTATATGGATAATATCTTTTATGGTCGTGCACCTGTGTTGAATGTTTATTTCTGTTGGATCTCGATAGTAATATTACGCATATTCATAATGTTGATGCTAAAAGGATTAAACTTGATGATGATATATCTACATATATGTGGCACTGCCGTCTAGGTCATATTGGCGTTAAACGCATGAAGAAACTCCATTCTGATGGACTTTTGGAATCACTTGATTTTGAATCATTTGATACATGTGAGCCATGCCTTATGGGCAAGATGACTAGAACGTCGTTTTTCGGTTCAATGGAACGGGCGACAGATTTATTGGAAATCATACATACTGATGTATGTGGACCAATGAGTATGTCGGTGCGAGGTGGATATCGTTATTTTGTTACTTTCACGGATGATTTAAGTAGATATGGGTATATCTATTTGATGAAACACAAGTCTGAAACTTTTGAAAAGTTCAAGGAATTTTAGAATGAAGTGGAAAATCATCGTAATAGAAAGGTCAAGTTTCCGCGGCCCGACCGTGGAGGTGAGTATCTAAGTTATGAGTTTAGCACACACATGAAAGAGTGTGGAATAGTTTCACAACTCACGCCTGCCGGAACACCACAACGTAATGGTGTGTCGGAACATCGTAATCGTACTTTATTGGATATGGTTCGATCTATGATGTCTCTGACTGACTTGCCACTGTCATTTTGGGGTTATGCACTGGAAACAGCTACATTCACTTTAAATCAGGCACCATCTAAATCCGTTGAAACGACACCGTATGAATTATGGTTTGGAAACAAACCTAAGTTGTCATTTCTTAAAGTTTGGGGATGCGATGTTTATGTGAAGAAACTTCAACCAGATAAACTCGAACCCAAAGCGGAAAAATGCGTCTTCATAGGATACCCTAAGGAACCGATTGGGTATACCTTCTATCACAGATCCGAGGGCAAGGTTTTTGTTGCCAAGAATGGATCCTTTCTTGAGAAGGAGTGTCTCACGAAAGGTGTGAGTAGTCGGAAGGTAGAACTCGAAGAGGTTATTGAACCTTCTCTTCATGAAATGGCGAGTAGCACAGCACCGGAAGTTGTTTCGAAGTTGACTTCACCTAATGAAGAGAGAGCTAATGATATTGATCATGAAACTCCGAAAGAGGACACTACCGAACCTCGCAGGTCAAGCAGGAAACGTGCAGCTCCTGAACTGTACGGCAATCCTGTTATGAATTTCATGCTTGATGAAATAGATGACCCTGCGATGTATGAAGAAGCGATGATGAGCCCTGATTCCAACAAATGGCTAGAAGCCATGAAATCCGTGATGGAATCCATGTACGAAAACCAGGTTTGGACTTTGGTAGACTTACCTCACGATCGAAAGGCCGTTGAGAATAAATGGATTTTCAAAAGAAAAACTGATGCTGATGGTAATGTGACCATCTATAAGGCTCGACTTGTTGCAAAGGGGTTTCGACAAATTCAAGGAGTTGACTACGATGAGACATTCTCTCCCGTAGCGATGCTTAAGTCGGTTAGGATTATGTTAGCAATTGCTGCATATTTCGATTATGAAATATGGCAGATGGATGTCAAAACTGCGTTCCTCAATGGTAATATTGAAGAAGAGTTGTATATGATACAACCTAAGGGTTTTGTCGATCCTAAGGATGCTGATAATGTATGCAAGCTTCAGCGATCCATCTATGGACTGAAGCAAACATCCCGAAGTTGGAATCTCTGCTTTGATGAGGTGATCAAAGAGTTTGGATTTGTCCAAACTTATGGAGAGGCTTGTATTTTCAAGAAAGTGAGTGGGATCAATGTGGCATTTCTAATATTATATGTGGATGACATATTACTGATTGGAAATGATATAGATGTTTTAAACAGTGTTAAAAGTTATCTAAACAGCAAATTTTTGATGAAAGACCTTGGTGAAGCTTCATATATATTAGGCATTAAATTCTATAGAGATAGATCAAGACGCCTAATTGGGCTATCGCAGAGTACATACCTTGATAAGATATTAAAGAAGTTTAATATGGACAGAAGTAAGAAGGGGTTCTTACCTATGTTACAATGCAAGACATTGAGTAAGACTCAAAGTCCGGCTACGACGGAAGAAAGAGATATAACGGATAAGATCCCCTATGCCTCAGCCATAGGCTCTATAATGTATGCCATGCTATGTACAAGACCGGATGTGGCACATGCTATTAGTTTGACTAGTAGGTACCAATCTGATCCAGGTTCAGAACACTGGATAGCGTTCAAGAATATCCTTAAGTACTTGAGAAGAACTAAGGATTTGTTTCTTGTATACGGAGGTGAAGAAGAGCTAGTCGCTAAGTGTTATGTTGATGCTAGCTTTGACACTGATCCGGATGACTCTAAGTCTCAATCCGGATATGTATTTCTCTTGAACGGAGCAGCAGTTAGTTGGAGGAGCTCCAAACAACCTGTGGTGGCTGGATCAATGATGGAGGCGGAATATGTTGCTGCTTCAGAAGCGGCGCAGGAAGCGTTTTGGATGAAGGAGTTCATAACGGAACTAGGTGTGGTTCCTAGTGCGTTGGACCCAATGGTGATCTATTGTGACAAGAATGGAGCCATAGCCAACGCCAAGGAACCAAGGTCTCACAAGAATTCCAAGCATATTAAGCGCCGGTTTCGCGAGCATGTCAAGGATGGAGATATAAAGATTTGTAAAGTGCACACGGACCTGAATGTAGCAGATCCGTTGACTAAAGTACTCCCTAGGGAAAAACATGATCACCATCAGAACTCCATGGGTGTTAGATTTATCACTATGTAAACTAGATTATTGTCTCTAGTGGAAGTGGGAGACTAAAGGAAATATGCCCTGAGAGGCAATAATAAAGTTGTTATTATGTATTCCTTGTATATGATAGATGTTTATTTTGCATGCTATAATTGTATTGATAGGAAACATCAATACATGTGTGTCTAATAAACAAAAAGGGTTCCTAGTTATGCCTCTCTTATAGACTATCTTGTTGATTAACAAGATGATCAAGGTTTCCTGATCATGGACATTGGATGTTGTTAATAACAAGGTCACAACATTTGTGAAATGATGTGATGAACATTCATCCGAAGTATAGCATTACGATCAAGTCATTATGTTTATATTGCTATAACATCATACGAAGTAGTCTTAGTCCTTAGACCATGATATCATGTTAATTGCTGACACCAGAAAAGTATCTTGATAACATCAAACATCACACCGTAACAGGGTGACTATAAAGGTGGGTTCAGTGCTATGAAGGTGTTATGTTGAGGCTCATGGATCAAGAGTGGAATTTGTCAATCCCGATGATGGATAGATATTCTCTGGGCCCTCTCAGTGATATCACATTGAAATAGCTTGCAAGCAAGTGATGTGATCACTAGAATGTTATAACACGGGAACGAGAAAAGAGTGCATGTCGGTAACGAGATCAAACTAGGTATTTGGATACCGATGATCGAATCTCGGACATGTATTATATCATGAGACAAAGGGATTAAATTACTAGCGTTAAAGGTTCTCATGATCACAGAAGTCATCGTTGAATGTGCAGGAGTCAGTATGGATCTCCAGGTCCCGCTTCTGATTGTTGATCTAAGAGGAGTCTCAATCATGTCTGCATTATTCGTGAACTATAGGGTGACACACTTAAGGGTTGCCGGACACCATTTAGGAGCACATATGTTTCTGACAAAAGGTTTACAAAGCGCAGGAAATGTTTCGATAGAAACATGAATTGTTTCGGGTGAAATTGCAGAAAGTGGTTCTGCATGTGATATTGAAATGTTGCAAGGGGTTTTATGTAAATGTTTGTTAATTAAAGTAATTAACAAAATTCTGAATAAAATAAATAAAAGAGTTTTATTAAATTGAGAGTTGCATTTAATTTGGTGGAAATTAAATACATGTGAGTGGGATTTTGGGTGGAGGCCATGTTTATGTGAGTGGAGGTTCACCACATGAATGAAGGAGGGGAGGAGTCCCCCCCCCTCATGCGCCGGCTATGGGAGGGGAGGGGTCTCCCTTCCTCCTATATAAAGCCCCCTCTCCCCTCTCACAAACTACACCTCCTCGTGAAGGATCTCTCTCCCCCTCTAGATATTCCCCCATGGTCTCGGATTAGCGAGATACATGTTCCCGGTGGCCTTGCGTCTGGAAGGAGTTGCTGCTTCTGCTGATTCGCTGGAGCGAGGAGGTGGAGGTTGTCCGGTGGCTTGGACGTGTGTGCGAGGAGGGATGCGCTGCTGATTTGCGGCGCTCGGACTTCCACATGATCTTGAGATCGGCAAGCGTACGACTACATCAACCACGAGTTCCTACTCGTTAACAAAACTCGTTGTCTTCGAGGGTAAGTTCTCCATATGTCCACCCATTGCTCTGTATCTAGTAGATAGATCTTGGCGTATAGTTCTCATCCTAGGAAATTTTTTGTTTTCTATGCTGCAGACCCAACAGAACTAGTGAAGGCGGTGGCGAAGAGGATGACACCACCGATGGCGGCGCCCGCACCAATGGTAGCGAGCGCACGGATGGCGGTAGCGGCAACCCGGCCGCTTCTCAGAAGAAGAAGAAGGAACAAAAGGAGCGGAAGGTGCCATTGCTCGCCACCGTCTGCGATGAGTTCACTGAGGTCACAGAAAGTGGCCTACGCATTGCGCTAGAGGCGATTGCTAAAGGGTACGACATGCAACTCGGGTGCATCGTCCGGGAAAGCATGTCGATCAACACGAAGTACATCAGACATTCCGACAATGCAGCTTTGGTCGATAACCTCCTTAAGAAGCTTCACAAGCGATACATATTCCTAGAGCGGTTTAGAAACCTTGTGAGAAAGAACCCGATGAAAAAACTAGCCCTCACGAAGATGAGCAACGCCTTGAGCAGCTGGAAAACCCGGGTGAAGACTAGCGTTGACAAAGGTGAAAGCTGGGAGGTTATTAGTAAGAAAAATCCGATGCTCGATGAAGAGGAGTTTAAGATATTCAAGGCGGATATAGCTACCGCTGATGCTATAAAATGGACTAAATGGGGAAGGAGTATGCAGGAATAGAACATAGGTAACCACCGCCTTGGAAGCGGCGGTTACAGGGGAAACAGGCCATTTGGGACAAGGAGGACGCCGAGCTTGAACGCCTTGGTAAAGACAACCCTTGGCTTAAAATCATGGACTTGCAGCTTAGGCAATTTGTTCGGGCCCGCTACTACCTGGACAAGGAAACATGGGAGTTCATCACCGACGATCCGGAGGTGAAGGACTTCGAGAAGAATCTGGTAAGGAATTTATCGCCGATCTCAAGTCTATTGCGTTCTAATTAAAATAATGAAGCCAAGAATATAAATGGGTTCACCTTTCCTTGTCTCTACAGGAGGAGGAACTGAATGCTACCGCCACAGAGTCGTCCTAGGATTTGACGGAGCCATGGGACACGGTTTTCAACAGGGCGACCAATTCTTACAAGAAGAGGGACAAGGGGTTGCCGCCGTCCTTAGCTGGCCGTGTGTCCGGCTTCGGTACGAGCATGAAGTTCAAGGAGTACTACAAAGAGGACGCCAAGAAAAGAAGGGAGAGGAAGAACCAGTTGGCGGCTAAGGATAAAGCCGCTGTTGAAGAGCTGAAGATGAAGGTGCAGACACTAGAGGAGAAGACGGTGGACGAGAAAACGGTGGACAAGTTAGTGGAAGATAAGCTCCGCTCGATGATCCCCCCTGAGTTTTTCGAGGGGCTTACTGCTTGGAATGCGGGAGGTCGACAGGGGCCGATACATCTGCCTAGCTTAAGCGGCAGCAACTCGGGCATCAATGTTACCGTGTCGCTGGACCTGGTGACCCCGCCGGCCGTCAATGTCGGGACGCAGCCGCTCGTTTTGGTCACACCGACGCCCCCTCCCGCCAAAGATACCAGTAAGGCGCAGTCGACGGCGGTGGTGCTTCGTGAGGCACACGAGCGGGAGATTGCAGATGATGATAGGCCGGCCCCCGGCATCGGCCGTGTCTCTACATTAGCCGAGATCCATGCCATCACCAAGGTAACTAATTAGTTAGTGCACATCATCTCCTTTATGCCTTGATGCATGACTGTTGCCATCTCATGACGCCCAACAACATGTTTTGCCTCAGGACACTTCTTGTGTACTCCTTCTTAAAGATGTCGGCGGTGAGTTGAAGGATGTTGCCAAGGGCACTCTCATACAACCGGCGAGCCGCACGATGCACAACAATCTAATGGATGATGATGTGATGAGGGTCAGGTTGGCTCGGGTGTTGCCAGGGTGCGATGACATGGACCCCCCCTTTCAACCTTAGGGAGCCGACGAACACAAGACCCTTGGAGAATGCTACAACTGGCCCTTGACATGGCCGAAGACCCAGATTCATCATGCGGGGGGGGGGCACCGGCGCCACATCTCGACCGATCGCCCGGCCACCACCTCGGAAGCCAGCAGCCACCGTCGTCGCCACCACCAGCCGTCACCAACAACTCTTGGCAGCGTGTGTACCGCCACATGGCAAAGACGTTGTGCCGCAACCGCCGTTGCCCCCGCTACCACCACCACATGATGGCACCCATGAAGATGATGATGAATTGGTCAACATTGATGACTTCATCAACACCGGCGCCGCCAAAGGATTGTATATGCCTTCTGTGGGATGAAGAACCCTTCACAGCTCGCGACGACCATCAAGTTGGTCAGCCCAATACATGCACGCAACGCCTGGTCTTCCATGGTCTTTCTCAAGAGACGCCTCCAGCCGCCGATCCACCACAAGAGTAACCGAGATTGGTTTTCAGCCCCAACACACTCCGAAAGGCGGCTGATGAGCAGATGGCAGTGGCTGACATTGTTGTGAAGAAGAAGAACTACAGGAAGAGAGGTAATAATAATAATAAGAAGGGTGCGAGCCAGCCTCTTCCGAAGAGGATCTGGGGTCAGGACACCGTCGTCGTACCATCCGCACAATATGGCTTGCCCCGAGTGCATGTAGCTGGTGATCCGATATTGACTCCGGATATGCTCCACATTGTGGTTGGAGCCATGTTAACTTTGCACGAGGGTGTGAAGACACTAGAGGGCCTCCTTCTTAAAGACGAAGATCCAAATTACCCGGTTTTCATGGCCAAGGTGCCATTGGACGTGGGCTTCGTCGATGAACCCCCCTGCGGATATATTTTTCATAGCGTTCGAGGACATATTCAAGTTGTTTCTCACGAAACGGCTAGACTATAACTTGGTCCGCCTATACGCGCTCAATCTGGCGATCAAGATCAAGAGAGAGAGTACCCCGGAAATCACGATAGTGGACCCCTACTACATGCGGGACAGCCAGTTGGTCGAAGGATCAGAGACACGGACCAAGGCGACGACGTACCTCGAGAAGTTCATGGTGGACAACAAGAGGAAGGGCACACTTCTTTTGCCTTTCTTTCCCGAGTAAGTACACACACTCGCTCATCGCCGCCGTAACTTATGCATTTCTTATAGATTTCTCCCTTTGCTCTTTTTCCAACATTCCGTTCCAATTGTGTTGCACAGAGACAAATACTGCACACTCATCGTCCTTGCCCCAAGGTATTCGATAGCCACGTATTTCGACTCGGGGAGTTTGACGAAGAAGAAAGACTACACCAGAATAAGGGGTGTTCTCAATGAGGCTCTCGAGGGCTACGCCAAGAAGGGATGCACCTTTGTAGATAAGGGGGAATGCATCAAGGATGGCAAACACGTGTTCAAGCACGTGCTCGAGTTCCCCTGCGTCAAGCAGTCGACTACTGGTGCCAAGGAGGCCTTCTACGTCCTCCATCACCTTAAAGGCTATGTTCGGGATTGCCAGAACCTAACGCTGCCATCTAGTCTCTGAGGATGGGCCGAAACTTTGGCGCGAATCGACGATGATGATCTTAGAGAAGACTTCCATCGCATTCAGATGAAGTTGTCATAAATCATCATTGAAGATGTCAACACAAGGGGGGTGACCTACAACAAGCCAGAGGGTTGAGTAAGAGGGAGATCGAAGAACGCCTCCGTAAGCAGGGTGACACAAGGACGTGGATGACGAAAGAGGGTTATCAACTGTTCCCGAAGCCGAGCGAGAAGAAGAAGTCTTCATGATCGATGTGTGCCTCTAGCATGATCCAGTGTGTGTATATTCTTGATGGACGCCTACTGTATTAGTGTTGTGTCATAAACTGTCGAAATGTTCATTGTTGTTAGACTTAAACTACCTTATGGTCGTGTTGTCGTTGAACTTATTGCTTCTATGATGATCTATCTTTTAGGTTTATGGATCCTTTGTTTTATATTCTGTGAACATATATATATATATGGATGTGAACCCTTTATTAATTCTTTTTGTTATATTTTTACTAATATGCCTTGTTGTCTATAGAGATGGCGACGAGGTGGTATGTGGTGTACATGGGTAGGGTTTCAGGAGTCTACGAGGTGGGAGGATTGTCACAAAAAAGTGAACAAGGTCAGCGGCAACATCTACAAAGGATACGCGACTGGAGGGGAGGCGGTAGCCAAGTGGTGGAACCACCTGTGGAAGAAGAACCGGATGAAGATATTGGTCGGGCTCATGCTCTTGCTCACCATTATCACAGTTGTATTCTATTTGATCCTAGTGTAGGCGGCGGTGGCCACTTCATATTTGTAATGTGAGATGATATGAACTTTGTATTCGGCACTTGTGTAAAAATTCGGCACTTGACACTATATATGTATCTCGATCGGGCTCTAAGTGTGATGACATTATACTTGTGTTTGTATTATATGTCGATTTTCATCTACTACGTGTGCAATATACTGTTTATACTGATCTGGATAAATACTGTATAAATCCTGTATAAATACCTGATTATACATCATGAATGTATTTTATTTTGAATACATGTAATATATTCAGTGACACATATAGAAAAAATATCCGTGGCGCATATACATCCTGTGGCGCATTGGATTATATGCGCCACTGAACATATTCCTGTGGCGAATATGCAGAAATGCGCCACAGGAAGCAGATATCAGTGGCGGGGTAACAGTGACAACACACATATGCGCTACAGAAGATAGATTTACATGCGCCACAGAAAAGATGTTTCCTAGTAGTGAAAAGGTAAAACAATGAGCAATAGCAATCCGAGTTTGCAAAACACCGAAAGGTCTCTCAATTCCCCTTCGGCATGCCTTTTAAGCCGTGACAAAAACTCGGACTCAATATTAGACGCAAATGCCATACGCGCAAAAGGTATGTGTGGAACTCAAATCAACATAAGAAATCTACTCCCACTCTTGTAAAAAATAGTGGGAGTAACTGAATTCTACCGAAAATCTAGAACATACAGAACCTCGAAGAAAAATTACCCTGGACATTGCGGGGAACCGACAGCCCACACGGTCGATTAGGGGTCGCTACCTCCAGATCAGCGGAAGGGATGGCGACTACCGCTCTGGCACGGCCCAATCGGTATGCCTAACATTAGCAGAGACAATTTTTTCGTCTGAAAACCTAAAAACGGTTATTCCAAAGGCTGCAGAGCCATTGTTCCACTTCCACCCTTGATACAGCTCCTATCCACCCAGCAGTTTCTCCCTTGGGCGATCCAGCCCATACTAGGCCCAGCCATCCGCTTGGGTTGCAACAGTTCGCAACATGGCGAGCCTATTTGCCGTCTTGTAAAAAAAGCAAAAAGTTGTGCCTTACCTAGTTGTGCGTGAGCTATGGGAGCTCCGCCTAAAACTAGGAAGAGTATCACACGAGCTGCACAAAATGCGTCTCAATAAAAATTTATATATACTGGTATCTTGTTATTGATATATCTAAAAAGTATATCATGTTTTTGTTTAACTTACAAATGCAATTTAATAATGGAGAATACTATTTTTTTGCATTGATTGATGAACATTTTTGGAATTCGTCAACATACTTTTCTTCAAACTCATAAACAATTTTATAAACTCTATGTGTATTTTTCAAAGCTGTAAACGTGATTATGTTTGAACCCATGAACGTTTTCCTTCAAAACATGAATTTTATTCGACCATTCTTTTTTTTAAATTGTGAAGATTTTACAACATGAAACTTTTATAAACATAAAACCAAAATACAATAAAGAAATATAAAGGAAGAAACATAGAATAAAAAATCCTTCAGGTAGGAGCTAACACGCGTACACATTATACATTAAACATAATTTACAACACACTGCACTGACAAACAGGAACTCACAAGTACAAGGGTGAACCTCTCAGTCTTCAAGGGCTACTGTCTCGAACCCTTGAGAGTCACCCATTGTTTCTGTTGCCCGGATACTCTGCCCTCCTCCTCCGACGACACCGCTTTCACGAGTGAGCTAGTGAGAGGCGGTCATGTTCCCTTGTACAGTGGAAACATGGGTATCAATTCCGTTGTCATCCTAGCCCCAATAGCCATTTCCCATTGGGCATATTGCTAGACACCACCGTAGTGGTTGGACGGTGGTCTTGGCTACAAGCGATGCTGCCCACGAAGTTGATCGATTGGCGGTCTCCATGCCGTTGTTTCTTCAGGTTGAAGGGCAACCACCCCCTTTCCTCCCGGCTGGTAAGCTAGATGGGAGGCAACGAGTCTTTCCTCGCGAGTTCTATGGAGCTGCCATGGAACCATTGTCGTCCCAAGAGGTGTCATCCCCGATGCCGACGATGATGCGCTCGTGCTAGTAGGGTCTTGGACCTGATTGCATTTTCCACGAGGTTGTTGGGGTCCTCCTTGCATAAGTCAGGCACAAAGTTGTATTTTCCTAACTTGTTTGGATCTGTATGCAAAATGTACTATCTTCATATGAACATAAGTGATGTCTAGGTCCTTCGGGTCCTTTTCTGTTAAAAAAAAAGTAAGGGCATGAACAACGGGAGCATAACAACCTCAGGTTCATCTCTTTGTTCCACGGCACTGTGATAGCCCAACAAGAACGGACCAATTTATTAACTCTTGTAATAGAACGGGCCCATAAAAAATCTAACCAAAACTTAAAAATTAGTGGGCCAAATGCACGATTAAAAATGATAGTTGTCCTGAAAATACCGGGCCGTGTTCAGGCATAATCCCAAATCAGTACGCTAGTGTAGCCGTTGATCTCGTCATTTCTCAAAAAAAAAAAAAAAAGCCAAGCATCTCGACACCATGCATCATGTCCTTTCCCAACGTATGCCCATGGAGGAGACGTTTTTTCCCCGGCACCCGTGTTGCCTCCCCGACGACCTGGGGGCTACAAACCCTAGCCCCGGCGACGGGACCTCTCCGTGCTCTCCTCCGCTGTCGCTGCCGCAGGCTCTAACCGCGGTGGCGACGGGCCCCGTCCCTAAACGGTGGGCAGGGATCCTCTAGTCGTGTTCGACGCGGTGGAGTCCGGAAACCGGGGCGACGACCAAGGGCAGGTGGCGGCGCGGGCCGCGCAGCGTGCTCTGCCGGTCGCGGCAGCGCAATGTGGAGTGGCGTAGGCGGGAGGGTCAGGGAAGTGCGAGTTGGTGCGGCTAGGGGCTCCGTGCTCCGGCATCAGGTTGTTGCCGTGCACCACGTGGAGGCAGCGCGCGGGATGCTCCTTGGCTGCTTCGTTGATTGGCTTCGGCAGGTGGCAGCAGCTACGCTCGACGCGGGGTGGCAGGTGGTCGTGTCGCTGCACCGCAAGGAAGGATCTGATCGCCGTGCGGGGTGGAGGAAAGGAGCCTAGGGATCCAGATCCAGCGGTCGGATCGCTCGTGGCCAGCAGCACGATGGTGGCCTGCAGTGGGACAATGCGTGCTAGAGGTGGGCGTGGACTACTCGGCTGGCTGGCCAAGGCGCAGGTTGTGGGTCGTGTCGGGCGAAAGCCTTGTTTCCCTGCCAGGACGGAGATGCCCATGCCTTTGTGGCGCCATTCCTCTTCTTGAAGACATCGTCGAGGTGATGCTTTCTCTTCCCCTCCTGGGAAAGTTTCAGGGTAATCCCTAGATCCTTCGAGATCGGTCGATGGCGACGCTCTTGTGTCATCTTCCCTCTTGGGGGCATCGATTTGGAGCTCGCTTAGGACAGAGGGACCAATGGATGCATGTGGTGTTGGAGTTGCGAGTTGTGTGGCAAGGATGACATTGGTGAGTGGATTCGAGTCGTGACATGTCCTTCGTCACCGACTGTCCGTGTGTTTTTGGATTCCAGTGCGGCGTCCTGCCATGATGCGGTGAAGTCGGAGTTGTGGTTGCTAGGCGACCTGTGGCAACGATGCCACTTGATCGGTTGTACCAGTGCATGGATCTCTAGCTACGGTGTGGATTTCATCGGTGCAATGCGTGCAAATTTATCTTTTGAAGGACACTGTTAAAGTCGGGGTGCCTCCTCCTCGACGCGGTTGTGGTTGACTATTTGGCATGGGCCGACATGGGCTTTGATGTCGTTTTAAGGTGAGGGTCATGTTGGTGGTTGTTGTATGTGGAATCGGAGTCGCTGGCTCCTAGAGGAGGGATAACAATGACGCTCGATGACAACCTCGACGGTGACGTCTCTTCTTGATTTTTTTTGGAAATGGACACTGTATTACTTTCATAATGTTTACACCCAGCCTCTGTATAATTGGGATGCACATAGCCAAACATCTCATACAAAAGTTAAGCTAGAGAGTAGCACACAAGAACGAAAACTTCAACATTGACGCGGACAAAACACTAAGGTAACTCAATCCGCAGATCACACGGCCATCCATGTCGGGAAAAAATATCCCTCGACGTAGCCTCCAATCGTGTACACCCCTCCACAAACAAATTGCGGAACTCGAACCTCTAGAGAATAGTCCAGGACCGAAGGAGAGCCATAGCGCGATGGATAACCTGCAACGTTGAAGACACATTAGAATTAAAAATCTTGTCATTTCTACATAGCCACAACGATCAAATAATGGCAAGCGCTCCCACCCTAAACAAGATCCTATATTTATCATCTGTCCCATGCAGCAAGTTACCAAATACATTGGCCACCGATCATGGGGAAGATAAACCAGAGGCAACTTGGATGATTGACCATATATAACGAGCAAATTTGCATTGGAAGAACAAATGTTTGATCATCTCGTCCTGATGAGAAAACACACATTGTTTGCTTCTATGCCAATTCCGGCTAACAAGATTGTCTTTAGTAAGAATTACCCCTTTACGTAGATACCAAGCAAATATCTTTGTTTTCAAGGGAATTTTCATTTTCTAGATTTTACTATTATCATCGACTGAAATATTAGGTTGAACCAAAGCTCTATACATCGAGTTCATAGAGAAATTACCGCTCTCATGTAGTTTCCATCGGAACTCATCTACACCCTCCGACAATTGAATCGTGGATAATCGAATTAACAGATTATTCCACAATATTAGTCTAGGACCAATGAGTCTTCTTCTGAAAGATACGTTAGGCAGGGTAGTTTCAAAAACGGTGGAAAGGGTGTCCCCTTTGTGTCTAACAATCGAATATAGAGCCGGATATTGTTCTCGGAAAGAATTATGACCAAGCCATTTATCTTCCCAGAATCTAATTTGAGATCCATCCTTAATATGAAAAGCACCAAATCGGAAAAAATATTTCTTGGACGCCATAAGTCCAGCCAAAAATGTGAATCGCCAGGTTTCCATACCAGTTGAGACACAACTTTGGATCCAACATATTTTCTCCAGATTATAGTTTGCTAGACTCCCTCTTCAGTGAGTAGCTTAAATAGCCATTTACCTAAGAGGATGGTATTTTTCACTTGAAGATCATGTATACCAAGTCCACCGTATTCTTTTGATCGGCAAACCACATTCCATTTGGTCAGTCGATACTTTTTCTTTTCACTATCCCCTTGCCAAAAGAATCTTGATCGGAAATAATCTACTTTATTCAAGACCCCTTTTGTCAGTTGGAAAACGAGATCATATACAGTACCATATTTGTGAGTACTGAGTTTATGAGTACCAGTCTTCCTCCAAGGGATAGTAACTTGCCTTTCCAGCTATTAAGACGTTTTTGAAGTCTTTCCTCAACGAGTTTCCATTCAGCAATAGTGAGACGCCGATAGTTTATCGGAATACCCAAATAGTTGATTGGAAATTGCCCCTGTTCACAGCCGAAAAGTTCAGCATACAGGTGTGCCTCGCTCTGGGCCTCGCCAAAACAATACAATTCACTCTTATGGAAATTAATTTTCAATCCAGAGAGTTGCTCGAAGGCTGAAAGTATTAACTTCAGGTTTTTAGCTTTCTCTATATCATGCCATAAATAGAATTGTGTCGTCAGCATATTGAAGGATAGACAGTCCTCCATCCACAAGATGTGGGACTAATCCTACAATTTGGCCCTCAGCTTTTGCCCTCTCAATAAGAATAGCCAACATATCCGCCACTATATTAAATAGTATCAGCGATAGTGGATCCCCTTGCCTCAAGCCCTTCTTAGTTTGGAAGTAATTGCCAGTATCGTCATTGACTTTTATGGCAACGCTACCACCAGACACAAAGAATTGTATGAGAGCGCACCACTCATTTTAAAAACCTTTCATTCTGAGTGTTTGCTGAAGGAAAGACCAATTAACTTTCTCATAGGCCTTCTCAAAATCAATCTTGAACAGTACCCCATTTAGTTTTTTGGAGTGTAGCTCGTGGATTGTTTCGTGAAGGATTACCACACCATCCAAGATATTTCGTCCTTGCATGAAAGCAGTTTGAGAAGGCCAGACAACATGATCAGCAATTGAATTTAGTCTAAATGTGGCTGCTTTTGTGAAAATCTTAAAGCTAACGTTAAGAAGGCAGATAGGTCGATACTGATCAGCAACTGAATTTAGTCTCTTCTTGATGCGTGTGTGTTCTAGTGTGGGTGGCTAGGTTGGCCGTGTGCACAATGTGGTCATTCCATGACGACACATTGGTGTTTTGTAGTGGTTTTTAGCCGGTTCCCCGTTAATGAACTAGTCGATTCTCTACTACTTTTTCAATAAAATGAGGCAAAGTGCCCATTTTGTTCAAAAAAGTATACCCATGTAGGCAGATCCCAAAATCATCCCTCCGATTCATAATAAGTGTAGCCGATTTAGTATAACTTACTAAGAGCTATGTCGTATATTATCAGCCTACGAGGAATGTGACGTCTAGATGGACGGACATCGAGAGGGGGAATATCGACTCTCATCAATGATGGTGACAACGCCGGATTCGAAAAAGGAGCGGGAGGTCAAGATACGGAAGTCGGTGTCGCGGCGGCTCCGTTTTAGCCACCCCCATCACATCTAGGGTGGTCGAAGATCAATCAGCATCGGAGGAGCTCTAATGATGTTCCTCCCCGCGCTTCCTTGCTTTCTCCTCGCGACCACCGCCAATCACGAGCTCGTCCACTTGCACGAGTAGATGTGCCCTCCCCAGTCATGTTCTTGTACATGTACCCTCTCTCTTTGTACCTCAATAAAGTTCGACCCTAGGCCCTTTGAGATTGGTTATCTCTTTGACTTAGGTTTGCACATATTTTGCTGAAGGGTTGAAGTGCAAACTGTGTGTGTGCAGTGCAGGTTCACGTGATACCGTGGCCCATGCATGGGGCCAGTTCTGTTAGGAAGTAGATGATACCCGTGCGTTGCTTCGGGAATTAGCAATGACATATCCAGTGGATTAGTAGTAGACATCGAAATAGGTGAAATGATGATATCACAGCTGAGACGAAATAGAATAAAATGGGCATTTTTAGGAAACAATGGAACCCAATATTGCTCTATTTGGTGGATCCTCAACATGAGTAAACATGTTGAATCTAGATCCAAGTATCCCAGCAAGGCCATGCAAGCTGAAGCACCACAAAGATGACATGTACATATGCGTCTCTGAAATATCAGATTATCTCAAAAGTAGGCAAATCCATGGAGATTTTCATAATCATATCTTGATTTCAGATGTTCGATGGACCGAAGCAAGGAAGACATTAGAAGTACCTGCAAAGTTTCATAGGCATATATGAAGTAGCATGCTAAATGAATTACTTGAGGTGGCATGCTTTTTAAATATGTCATGCTTTTTTAATGATATTGCAAGCGTTTTTCAGGGGGCATGTTTTTTAATGACGTGGAAAGTTTGGTGAGGTGTGTAGAAAATATAGAATCTCTAATATTTTGCTGTATTGATTTGATCCTTGTGGAGGTATATATACAGTTACAAAGGTAGATAGATTTCAAGTACAAGATGATCTTAGAGTCCTAGTCTATCTCATATACGTATATGTATCCGTATTCTAACATCCCCCTCAGTCGTAGCGGGAGCGAAGCGGACGCTTGCGACTGGATTTGAAGTCTTGCGCTTCCATCGTCTTCACCTCCTTATCGTCATCACCTGCGTGAATATGATCATGGCTGGAACCTAGGGGGCGGTGACTGCATCCCCTTCTGATGCCTCTCTTCCCTCCCGCAGTCACAGCGGGAGTGGCATGGACGCAAGTGACGACGTGGACGCTGTTGACTGGAGTTCTTGAGTTGCTGTAGATGTTGTTCTTGATGTCGATGTCGAGGTAGCTGATCGTGATGTAGCCGTGGCCGAGGTGGGTATGGTCGATGTCGTAGTCATCGTATGTTGTGTGGCCGCCATTATCGAAGGCGAAAAAAATTGCGTGTTTTTTGTTGTTATTGTTTGTTGTTGACGGAGCTGCGGTTGTGGACGTTTTGCACCTTCTAGAGGTACCGTCGGGGGCGTCTCGCGGACGCGGTCATAGGTGAGACCACCAGTTTTGCCAGGATTGGAGGAAGCCACCAAGCACACATGGTTTTGCCAAAACCATATGCGTGGTCGTAGGGACATCACAATTGTGACGCCGGTTTGTTGATGCAGTCGTCGGTGTCGTAGACGCGGTCGATGCCGTCGTCGGGGTCGTGGACGCGGCCATGCCATCGTCGTGCCTTGCAGTACGTGTACTGTCAGAGGGCGTCGTAGTTGTATGTCCATCGTGTGGACGGGGTATAGCGGCGGCGACGGTGTCGACGAAGATATTGATAAAGACCACGTTGATGTAGACCTTGGCGATGATATGTCGGTGATGAAGGAGTAGGCATGTCGGCGATGATCGCCGCTCGAAGGCGTCCCTTATGGCGGCGATGATGTCGAAGCCTTGATGTCGGAGAAATCGGCGTAGTAGTTGTTCCACACCGGTCTAGCGTGTGGGTCTAGCGTGTGGATAATGTCGATCGTGAATATACTCAATGAAGATCTTAATGTAGTCGTAGAGCTTGACGTTGCTGTTCGGGTCGATTGTAGTTCGGCGTGATATAGTGCAGATCACTCGATGTGTATGCGCTGCACACAGAAAAGAAAAACATCTCTTACAGATGTGGTCTCCTGACATGCCTGTTGTTTTGGCCGTGTCCTGCACACAGAAAAGAAAAACAGTACGGACGGTCACCGAGAACTTGGACTGGAGCACCACGTGCCCATTGGTTTGGACGTGTCCTGCCTACGCACACGCTCGCGTGTGGCAGATTGGAACCAGGCAGAGCCGTGTTCCTGATTGAATCGGAGCTGGAACTAGCACTCGTCGTCCGCGTGATGAAGACGAGCGCCTCGCACCGCCTCGCACTGGTCTACTACACCAGAACGAATTCTCGGTGGAATTTTGCACTGATTTGCGTCGAAGGAGGGTTGTCATCTGCGATTTGGGGATTTATTTTGGCTAAACTAGATCTAATCTATGGAATTATAAAATTCTAAATTTGTCTAAACTAATCTATTGAACCGATCCGATCTTTGATCGAGACCGGATGCCGCGTCCCCGAGGAGTAATCTTTCCGGGGGCGGTGCGTTGCGGAAGTGGTGGAAGAACATAGGATCGGCGCCGTGAGGCTAACCGCTCTGATACCATGTAGAAAATATAGAATCCCTAATATTTTGTTGTATTGATTTGACCCCTCGTGGGGGGTATATATACAGTTACAAGCGTAGATAGATTTCAAGTACAAGATGATCATAGAGTCCTAGTCTATCTCATAGACATATATGTATCCGTATTCTAACAAGGTGGATGTCTTGTATTTAAGAGAAATAATCTAGGTGGGTTGCTCCTATTTAGTTATTATAGATAAGGTCAAATCAATTCTCAGTTGCATGGATTTGTCTTTTTCGATTGAAACAAATGAGCTAGCATGAGATCACTGTAGGCACAATATTGAAAATCAAATTATTTGTACAAGTTCAGTATTTCGTCGATCTGTTCTTGATGTCGTTCTTAAAAATCATTTAAAATTGGATGGCCAATCCGTTCTAATAATTATATGTAAGAGTAACAATCTCAATAACCGGTATAGGTTTCCGCGAAAATGCAAAAAGCTTTGCGTTTTGATTCATTGATAGAAAAAGAGTTTTGGGGCTCTAGTTTAGGGTTTTGGGGCTCCGGTGGTGATTCCTAGTCCCTCGTGAGATCGTCTCTGTTCTGAATCAGTTTTCCACCGTGGTTTCCAGCGCCGTTCGCGGGCGCCCTAGACCTCGCGGTTCTGCTTCCAAGGATGTCGCGGCGTGAAGGGATGGCCTCGGCGACAGAGTCATCAGCGAGGAAAGAAGGAAGCATCGAGGACATGCTCAAACATCTGATCTTGAGGGAGGATGAACTGGTCGATGTTATGGTTGGATCGAATCAGGTGAAAGAGCTGAAGAAGGAGGCACGCTGGATGGCAGTCGCGAAAGTGCATACGACTAGATTGTTCAGCTCAGAGGCCCTGTTTGGTAAGATGAAGGCTATTTGGAACTTGTCTAGAGAACCAAATTGTAGAGAGGCAGGGGAGAACCTGTTCATCTTCCAGATGCACTGTCTGAGCGATTGGAAGAAGGTCGTTCATCAGGGGACTTGGATGATTCGCGGCTGGGCGGTTCTCATTGAGGATTACGATGGATGTGAAGATCCAGAGAAAGTTGTTTTCGGCGGCATGTACACCTGGGCGCAAATCCATGGAATACCTGAATTGTATAGGAAGGAATCGATCGTGGATGATTTTGCTAGAAGGATTGGCAAGACAAAGGAAGTACAGATGTCTCCGAAACTGTTGTTTGAAGGAAATTACGTCTGTCTACGTGTGTTGATTGAAGTTACAAACCCCCTACCTAGGTTTGTGTTCTTAAACATTGAAGGAGAGGGGAGGAAGATGATGTTTGTCAAGTATGAAAAACCATACTTCTGCCGGCACTGCGGGCTCATTGGACATGATCATGAGGAATGTGGGGATGGAGACTGGGAGGATAAAGTTCTACAGTATGGCACATGGATGCTAGCTACGCGATGCACAAACCTTCCGCAACCTGAGATGAGGAGGTTTGTTAATTGCGATCGCGGCAGGGGGCGTGGCCGTGGTACATGGTTAGGTAGAGGAGCGAGTACATTCCAGCCACGGAAGTGTTCCTCGCTGGAGGCGACGCTCGATGATGAGGAGGAAGAAGGGGAGACCATCACAAGCCCTCTAAATCCTGGCGCTACAGGGACAGAGGATGGCAGCGGTCAGGAAACTAATACACGGAGGAATTTAAACTTTGACAATGATACAAGTAATGACGCAGCTATGGACGTGAGCGGTGTAGCAGCTACACCCAGGGAGGTTCCTCCACCTCCCTCGCCGTATATTGATCCATGGGATCGATCAAAACTAAGGAAGATGGGTGACAACAAATCTGATTTGGCAACATCGGCGGCCTCCAGCGAGGAGGACCGCCGGTCCCAATGAGTCTACTGGGCTGGAACTTTCGCGGGACGGGGCCGCCGGCGACAGTTCGAGAGCTTGACTGCCTTGTGCAGTCGTACAGGCCCTGCCTAGTCTTCCTATGTGAAACTCGGCAAAGTGAGGAGCGCGTGAAGAATCTGCGCTTTTGGATTGGGATGAGTGGGTGTTTTCATGTTAAAGGGGATGGTAAAGGTGGTCGTCTGGCTTTATACTGGCAGGAGGGAATGATGTGCTCGTTGTTCGACGTAGAGCTCGTTGGGAACCCCAAGAGGAAGGTATGATGAGCACAACAGTAAGTTTTCCCTCAGTTATGAAACCAAGGTTTAATCGAACCAGTAGGAGCAAGGAAACACCCCAAAGGTGTTACTAGCTGAGCTTTCGCAGGGCGCACTACCGGTGCTAGTAGCAACGTGGAGACCTGCACAACACAACCACAGAACTTTGTCCTCAACTTGTAATGAGGTTGTCAATCTCACCATGTTTTGCGGAAAACAAAGGATTAAACGTATCGAATGGAAAGAAGTAAAAGTTTGCAAAAAGTAAACACAAAGCAGTAAAAGATTGTAGATTGTATGTAAAGAGAAAGGACCGGGATCCATAGTTTACTAGAGGTGGCTCTCCTTAGATAGATAACATGCTGGGTGAACAAATTACAGCGGGGCAATTGACAAACACCAAGAAAGCAATACATGCATATACTAATCATCTTGACTCCTTTGAGACTTGATTGGGCATTATAACATAATACATAGACCGCCATCCAACTGCATCTATGACTAATAATCCACCTTCAGGTTATCATCCGAACCCCCTCTAGTATTAAGTTGCAAGCAACAGATTATTGCTTTACGAACTGCGTGTAAAGTAAACAATACGATTGTTCTATGAATAAAGGATTGTTGTTTTCTCGCTAGTAGCAATAGCACATCTAGTACCTTAGAGATTTCTGTCACTTCCCCATATTACCAGAGGCATGAACCCACTATCGAGCATAAATACTAACTCTTGGAGTTGCTAGCATCTACTTGGCCAAAATAGCTACTAACAACGGAAAGCATGCAAGATCACAAATAACAAAGACATGATAGAATCAATAATCAATTTGAAATAACATCTCAATATCCATCGGATCCCCGCAAACACAACATGTAAGAATTACAAATAGATGATCTTGATCATGAACGGAGCTCACAAGATCTAAACATGAAAGCACAAAGGAGGAGAACCAGCCATCTAGCTACTACATGGATCCGTAGTCCAAGGATGAACTACTCACGCATCACACCGGAGGCTTGCATGGTGATGAAGAAGGCCTCCAGGGTGAATTACCCTCTCCGACAGGTTGCCGGGAAGAGCTTCAGATCCCTCCCGATCTAGGGATGGAGATGACGGCGGCTACAGACTCTTTTGTGGATTTTTGATCGGGTACTTAGGGTTTTCGTCCCGAAGGCAATATATAGGCGGAAGGAGAGGCTGAGGGGGTGCCGAGAGCGGCCACACCACCCCCTGGCACGGGCCAGGCCTGGCCGCGCGGCTAGGTGGTGTGGTGGCTCCCTGGCCCTTCTCCGTCTCGTATTCTGGCACTTGATCCCTTCCAGAAAAATAGGCACTTTGGCTTTTGTCCCATCCAATTCCTAGAATATTCATTTTCTGACTTTCCTGGAACCAAAAACAGCAGAAAACAGGCAGCTGGAACAAAACACAAGAAAGTGGATAAAACCAAGCATGGAACATCAAAAATTATAGATACATTTGCAATGTATCAACATCCCCAAGCTTAACTCCTGCTCGTCCTCGAGTAGGTAAGTGATAAAAAGAAAGAATAATTTTTGAGGTGACATGCACCATCAAAGACTTGATCAAAGTATTTGCAAAACATTCAAAGCTGGGATCATAGTACTTCAATCATAACATGAAAGACAAAGTTCTAGCAATAAACAAAGAAACTATGATGCAACATGAAAAGGCATAAACAAAAGATTCATGAATAACAATGCTTTGCAAGATGTTTGTTTGTCTCACATAAAGAAAATATAGCATAATAGTATTCAGCTTGTCCTTCATAGAGTAGCAAATATAAATGCATAGGACACCTTCAAAGTTCATAAGAGTGACTAGATACAATAGTTTAAAACAAGCAACATCAAGTTATGCATCAATCAACTAGTCTTGGGACAATGCACATAGAACTAAGAATGGCCACTATGCTCTCAAAGTAGGTGCATAAAGATAGAAGGTGGAGACTCAATATAATGGTGGAAGAAAGGCCTTTGTAAAAGGAAGTAGGGATTCAAGTCTCATAAAGAGCTTCCAAAAATCATGGTACTTATAGCTTTCAGCTCTCATTGCCCCTATCATAAGCATCTTGAAGTGATTAAGGTTAAAGTGAACAAACTATGGTGTACATGCTTGACGAAGTATAAGTCAGAAATCTCATGTCCCTTGTATACGAGGTTCGCTCCTCATGCTACTCAAGTTTAGTCACCGGTAATTTCTTGTCATCTTAAGTACATGTGTATCTTAGAGAACCGCCAACGGGGTACCCCTTGCCCGATGATACGGAAGAATCCCCATATCAAAATGACAAGGTAAGCAGACAACAAGCATCTCAGCATTCTTCTTATTTACCATGGGAATGTGGTGCTTTTTCTCTCTTTCCTCTTTTCATAGTATCTCTTTTTTTCTCTCTGTTTTTTCTATATAGGACTCTTTTTTTTATAAGAAGAATGCTTCATAGACAGCTCATTATGGTTATGCTGCAGGTTTCCACCATGTCAGCATGGATTAGACCAATGCCCAAAGCGCTTTCTAACACATATACATAACTCCATGGACTTACAAGCTCCACTTTCATTTCACACCGACATCATCCATATACAAAAGAGCATGATATCAACTAGGTACAAGTACCAAGTGCAATGTTGAAAGCGTTCCCCATGAAAGCATGGTTCTGCTAATTCCCAACAAATAAGTGCAAGCATATACAACATAGACGACACAATGGTTCAAGTTTATTAAGGTCAAGTAAAGTAAAGTGTGCTATCAAGTTCGTGAGAGCTTTAATCAGTAGTTTTCTCATAACAAGTTTAATTTGGAAGGTAAACAAAAGCATGAATATACTTGGAATAGCATAAGCTAGTAGGTAGGTATGGTGGACTCTTTGGAATAACTTGGTTTAGGGAGTTGGATTCATGAGTGGAACTCATACTTGGTTGTGGAGGCTAGCAAAAGACTGGGAGCGACAAACTAAGAGAGCAATAATGGCCATAATCATGCAGAGCGACAAAACATCATTGATCAAAGCATAAAGTGATACTACAAGGTGAAAACTAAAGGATCATAAAGCCTATGATAACTTGAGACAGTCATAACATGGTGTGATCATGCGCCAAGTCAACCCAAATAAAGCATCAAAGGAGAATACCACTATACTATGCTTTAATATGCTAAAACAACGCATGATTCATCCAAGGCACATTAAGCAAGCTAAATTGTTTATAACAAGTCATGCTACAACAAAGAATACTAAGCATAAAGACAAAACAATATCAAGCATGGCATGACAAAGCATAGGCCACAGTCAAAAACGAGCTCTTTTTACCACATAAGTATGAACTTTCCTACTCTTTTCCAAACCAAACCAAACCATTTGCAAACCAATTTATGAAAGAGGGGGTCCAACCAATTTATTCAGAAAACTAAGCAAACCAAGCAAACTAAAAACCAAAACCAAAACAAAAAAGAAGACGCTCCAAGAACAACACAACTGTGCATGAAACAATAAAAATGAAGCGTTTGGAAGAAACCTGAGATTTATTGATGAAGAAGGGGATGCCTTGGGCATCCCCAAGCTTTGATGCTTGTACTTCTTGGATATTTCTTGGGGTGACACGCGTGGCATTCCCAAGCTTGATTTTTAGTCCATCCTTCATCTCATTACTCAATCCTTCCATACACCTGAAATTTTTCCTTCATACAAAACTTCACACAATCTTTATTAGCAACATTAGTGCACTTAAGATAAATAAATCTTAAGGTTAAGTTCTAACACCAAAAAAAACTTCCATTAGAACACTAGCTAATGTATCACTTCCTTCAAAAAGCTCAATTCCCCAAAAGAACTCAAAAATGAACCCACAAGAAGCAAATGCAAAAAATGGCAGAAATCTATCAAAACAGACCAGCAGGTAAAGACGAATTTGTTCGAAGACCTTATGTTGCTCAAATAAAAAAGTGGTGAACTAACTAAAGTTATATAACAACCTGAGGCAGAAGCACAAAAAATTACAGCTCAATCCGACATACAGAGCTCTCTCACGAATTTTTATGGTGAAGCACAAAAATCTGTTTCGGGACAACAACTTTCTCAATCATTACTTCACTCTCATTAGAGGTTACTCTTGGCACAAAAGGCAAATAAAAAGGATAAGGAGAGGTTATTACTGAGGTAATAACTTCCAAGACTCATCTAAAACTTTTGGGTTATCTCCCAATAAGTACTTTTTCTTTAACGCCTTTAAGTTAGGCATAAGAAGCAAAGAAAGAATCAAGTGTTCTCAAATGAAGAAGCATTAAAACCAACTTTCTTGCCCTTACCTCTCTTATTTTTATTCTTAACCTTCGGGAAAATGTGATTGTTTGGTGGAGAAGAAAGGTGCATAGTCCCCTTTCCCACATCTATTATTGCTCCAAGGAGTTCTAATAGGGACCTTCCAAGTGTAATTTGTCCTTTTCCTGCACATTCAATAACAAGATAATCAGTAGAAATCATTTTCCCAAGGATCTTTGTAAACACTCCTTCAGCTATTCCTGTTGGAGATATGCCCTAGAGGTAATAATAAATGTAGTTATTATTATATATCTTTGTGTTTATGATAAATGTTTACATTCATGCTATAATAGTATTAACAAGGAAACCATTAATACTTGTGTGATTTGTAAACCTAATTTGAAGTCCCTAGTATAGCCTCTATACTTCACTAGCTTGTTGGTTGATTGATGATGTGGTTTCTTTGTCATGAACATTGAGATGTTATCAACAACAAGATCATATCGTTAGGAGAATGATATGGTGGACATACTCCTATAGACAAGCGTAGCATAAAGATCAAGTCATTTCAATAGTTCAATTGCTATATGCTTTCTGATACATAGTAACCTAATTCCTTCGACCATGAGATCATGCATATTGCCTTTACTGGATGGATGCTTTGATGTCATCAAACACCACACCGTAACAGGGTGGCTATAAAGGTGGCATTGAGTGTTCGGAAAGTATTGGTTGAAACACATGGATCAAGAGTGGGATTTGTCCATCCACATGACGGATAGATATTCTCTGGCCTCTCGGTGAAATGTCATCCAATTAGCTTGCAAGCATGTGACTTGGTCACAAGGGATCACATATCACGGAACGAGAAAGAGTACTTATCAAGAACGAGGATGAACTAGGTATGCGAGATACCAAGCGATCATAACCTCGGATAAGTAACATATCGTGAGACAAAGGGAAATTGGTATCGTATGTAAGTGGTTCATTCGATCGCAGTAATCGTAGAAATATGTGGAGCCATATGAATTTCCAGATTCCTCTATTGGTTATTGTTCGGAGAAGTGGCTCGATCATGTCCGCATAATTCACGAACCGTAGGGAGACACACTTAAGGATTGACGTTGTTTGAGTAGTTATGGTATTATGAGAAAGAGACCGAATGTTGTTCGAGTCTCGGATGGGATCCGGATATCACGAGGTGATCCGGAATGGTCCGGAGAATAAGATTCATATAAGGAAAGTCCTGTTTGAGTAGCGGAATGATTCCGTGTTTTCATCGGGAACATTCTAGAAGGTCCCGGAATGTCCGCACTCGGAGGGGGAAGGGTACATGAGTGTGTCATTACATATTGGAATGATTGCATCATGTACTAAGTATTCTTGTTGTCCCAAATAAAGGATTTATTTAAATCCTAAATTGAAAAGTCAAACGGCTAGTTTGAAAGTCAAACGCAGCTTTTGGGAAGTGGGAAAAGAGGAGGAGAGGTGGAGGCCGAGTTGGAGGAGGGTTCCTCCCTTGGCCGCACCTCCTAGGCCGAGTTGGGGAGGAACTCTCCCCTGGCCGGCCAGCCTCCCACCTATAAGAGGAGGGCAGGGCCTCCTCCTAGACACACAAGTTTCCTATCCTCTAAACTAAACCCTAGATCTAAACCCCGGTTTAGAGCTATTCGGTTTAGAGCCTTCTAATTGGTTTAGAGCCCTCTAATTGGTGTGTCTAATTACTAGACCACTAATAGCCTCTCTCTCATAAGCTCCACCATACTGCACCGGCTTAAGGCGAAGCCTCGGGATCTCCCTCTACCTCGGTACCACGCCCAGGCCGGAATCGCGAGGAGAGTGCTACAACCTCCGCTGCCTCTGGAACAAGGAGAGGAAGGTCTTCGTCGAAAGTACCGAACGTGTGACCGATCAAGGGAGCGCCATGGAACGCTGGCGCGGAAGGATCGTCACGCGATCTTGAGATCGGAAAGAGTGCGACTACATCACCCACAGAATCTGCTCTCGTTAAACACTTTGGAATCTTCGAGGGTGAGTTATTCCATCGACTCGTTGCTACAATCTAGTAGATAGATCTTGGCTTGTTTGTTTGTATGGTAGAAAATTTTGTTTTCCATGCTACGAACCCCTACAAGGGTATCGAGCCGTGTCTATATGTAGATCTCACAGAGTAGAACACAATGGTCATTGTGGCGTTGATGCTTTATTGTAGATTGCTTGTCGTGTACTGTGCATCTTGGGGTAGGTGGGGATGAAGCGGCCCGGGCTAACCTGACATGCCAGCGGTCTTGAGACTTGCTCCACGCTTGACATGCAACTGCTTTTGCATAAGTGGCTTTATGGTGCCTGCTTTCCTAGCATAGTAAAGATCCAATTTACAACGGTGATCAACAATGCTAGTATCAATGTTGTGGTTCTTGTTCGTAAGTTAGAACGACACTTATTGAAAGCCCCAAACCACGTAAAATATGCAAAGAAAGTAGAGGCGTCTAACTTTGTTTTGGTGGTGCGATGATGTGATATGGCCATGATTGTGATTATATTTGATGTATGCAATGTTCCTTATTGTAAGTTGGCAACCGCGGGAGCCATATGGTTGTCTTTAATTCTGTTAAGACTGCGTGTCTATTCAAAATAGTTGTAATAGTTGAAGCTGGTGGACGACAACCATGAAGAAGCGTCATTGACCTTGATGCTATGCCGGTGATGATGGAGATCATATTCGTGCTTGAAGATGGAGATCGGAAGCACAAAGAAGAAAGGCCATATCATATCACATATTATGAATTGCATGTGATGTTAATCCTTTATGCATCTTGTATTGCTTAGTAGACGACGGTAGCATTATAAGATGATCCCTCATACACATAAATTTCAAGTTCTAAAAGTGTTCACCCTTAGTATGCACCGTTGCCAAAGCTTGCTGCTTCGAAGCACCACGTGATGATCGGGTGTCTTTGATTCCGGTGAATACAACGTAAGCAAGCCAGATTTGCTTATGCGGAAGCTAAGGTTTGATCTTGACGCCTAGCATGTACAGACATGGCCTCGAACACGGATCGCGAAAGGTAAAGCATGAATCATATAGTAGATATGATGAACATGATGATTGTTCGCCATTAAAACTATATCAACTCTCGTGATGATCGGTGTTGATGTAGTGGATTTGGTCTGTGATCACTAAAACAATGTGAGGGATGTTGTTTTGAGTGGGAGTTCACCTAGTTTAATTTCATTAATTAATTTGAACTCAATTTGTCATAAACTTAGTCTAAACTATTGCAAATATGTTGTAGATCAATGGCAGCCCCTACCATCAATTTTAATGCGTTCCTAGAGAAAGAAAAGTTGAAAAACAATGGAAGCAACTTCGTGGATTGGTTCCGCAACTTGAGGATTGTCCTCAACCGGTAATTTGACCTATGTGCTGGATGCACCGCTAGGTGACCCAATTGGTGATGCCACCGATGAAGTAAAGAATGTTTACCTCGCTTCTAAGAATCGGTACTCCATAGTTCAGTGTGCTATCTTGTATGGTTTAGAATCGAGCTTGTAAAAGGTTTGAAGAGTCGATCCATATGATATTGTCGAGGATCTCAAATTAATCTTTGAGACTCATGCGGCAATTGAAAGTTATGAAGCTTCAAAAGTTCTTTAACCGCAAGATGGAAGAGGGTAGTCTGCCGGTGAGCATGTGCTTAAGATGTCCGGGCACGCAAATAAACTTCAAAGTTTGGGTATAGTGATTCCTAATACTTTGGGGTTTACCGCATCCTCCAATCACTACCACCAAGTTACAAGAACTTTGTGATGAACTACAACATGCGTAACATGAACAAGCAGTTGCCAGAACTCTTCGCCATGTTGAAATCTGCAGAAGTGGAGATCAAGACAGAGCACAAGTGTTGATGGTCAATAAGACCACCAAATTCAAGAAAGGCAAGTCTAAGCAAAAGGGACACTTCAAGAAGGGTGGTAAGAAAGTTTCCGCACCGACGAAGAAGACCAAGGCTGGACCTAAGCCTGAAACGAATGCTTTACCGCAAGGGAGAAGGTCCTCGAAGCGGAATTGCCCAAGGTACTTGGATTTGAAGAACGGCAACATCAAGAAGAAAGGTATATCCGATATACATGTTATTGATGTGTATCTCACTAGTATTCGTAGTAGTGCGGTATTTGATACTGGTTCGGTTGCTCATATTTGTAACTCAAACAGAGCTGCAGAATAAACGGAAGCTAGCGAAGAACGAGGTGACGGCGCGCGAGGAAGCGGATCAAAGGTTGATGTGATCGCGATCGGCACGCTACCTCTTCATCTACCATCGGGATTAGTTTTATACTTAAATAATTGTTATTTGGTGCCGTTAAGCATGAACATTATATCGGATCTTGTTTATTGCAGACGGTTACTTGTTTAAATCCGAGAATAATGGTTGTTCGATTTATATGAGTAACATGTTTCATGCACATGCACCTTTGATAGATGGTCTATTCATATTGAATCTCGATAGTAGAAATACACATATTAATAACATTGAAGCTAAACGTTTGAAATCAGCGATAACTCGACCTATATGGCAATCGTCTTGGTCACATTGGAGTGAAGCGTATGAAGAAACTCCATTCCGATGGACTTCTTGAATCACTTGATTTTGAATCACTTGAAAGATGCGAAGCATGTCGATGGGTAAAATGACTAAGACTCCATTTTCGGTATGATGGAGCGAGCTACGGACTTATTGGAAATCATACATACCGATGTATGTGGTCCAATGAGTGTAGCATCGCTACAGTTGGTTATCGTTATGTTCTTACCTTCACGGATGATTTGAGTAGATATGGGTATATCTATTTCATGAAACATAAGTCCAAACTTTCGAGAAGTTTAAGGAGTTTCAAAGTGAGGTAGAGAATCAACGTAACAAGAAGATTAAATTTCTACGTTCGATCGTGGAGGTGAATATCTAAGTTACGAGTTTGGCGAGCATTTGAAGAAATGTGGAATACTTTCAGCTTGACACCGCCGGAACACCACAACAGTAATGGTGTGTCTGAACGTCAGAATCGAACTCTCTTAGATATGGTTCGTTCTATGATGTCTCTTACAGATTTACCAATATCATTTTGGGGTTATGCATTAGAAACAGCATTCACTTTAAATAGGGCACCGTCTAAATCCGCTGAAACGACACCGTATGAATTATGGTTTGGGAAGAAACCTAAATTGTCGCTCCTTAAAGTTTGGGGATGCGAAGCCTATGTAAAGAAGTTACAAATGGGACAAGCTTGAACCCAAAGCGAAAAATGTCTTCATAGGATACCCAAGGAAACTATTGGGTATACCTTCTATCATAGATCCAAGGCAAAATCTTCGGTTAAGAATGGATCCTTTCTAGAGAAGGAATTTCTCTCGAAAGAAGTGACTGGAAGGAAAGTAGAACTCGACGAGGTTGTCGAACCTTCTCTCGAATTGTAGTAGCGCAGACCGGAAGAAGTTCCGTGGTGCGCACCAATAAGAGAGGAAGCTAATGATAGTGATCATGAAACTTCGCTGAAGTTGCTACAGAGCCTCGGAGGTCAACGAGAACTCGTACCACCTGCATTGGTATGATCCGTTATGAATGTCATGTTGGTCAACACCGATGACCCCGAGACATATGAGGAAGCGATGATGAGCCCAGATTCCAATAAATGGCAAGAAGCCATGAAATCCGAGATTGGATCCATGTACGAAAACCAAGTATGGACTTTGGTGGACTTACCGGATGGCCGGAAGGCTGTCGAGAACAAATGGATTTTCAAGAAGAAAATGATGTCGATGGTAATGTTATCGTCTATAAAGCTCGACTTGTCGCAAAAGGGTTCGACAAATTCAAGGAGTTGACTACGATGAGACTTTCTCACCAAAGCGAAGCTAAAATCTGTGAGGATTATGTTAGCAATCAACGCATATTATGATTATGAGATATGGCAGATGGATGTCAAAACAGCATTCCTCAATGGAGACATTGATGAAGAGTTGTATATGATGCAACCCAAAGGTTTTTTCGATCCTAAAGATGCTAACAAGGTATGCAAGCTTCAACGGTCCATCTATGGATTAAAGCAAGCATCCCGAAGTTGGAATCAATGTTTTGATAAGGTAATCAAAAGTTTTGGTTTTATACAAACTTATGGAGAAGCTTGTATTTACAAGAAAGTGAGTGGGAGCTCAGAGCATTCTTAATCGTATGTGGATGACATATTGTTGATTGGGAATGATGTAGACCTTCTTAATAGTGTCAAAGAGTATTTGAATAATAGTTTTCAATGAAGGATCTTGGCACAAGCTTACATATTAGGCATAAAGATTTATAGAGATAGATCGAACGCCAAATATCATTGTCACAAAGTACATATTTGGACAAAGTTCTAAAGAGGTTTGGAATGAAAGATAGCAAGAAAGGGTTCTTGCCTATGTTGTCTAATCGACCTTGAGTAAAACTCAAAGTCCGACATCGGCGTAAGATAGAGAAAGAATGAGTAAGACTCCTATGCCTCAGCCATAGGATCTCTAATGTATGCCATGCTATGTACTAGACCCGACATTGCATATGCCGTTAGTTTAACTAGCAGATATCAAAGTGATCCAGAGTGGATCATTGGACAATGATCAAAAACATCCTTAAGTACTTGAGAAGAACTAAGGATATGGTTCTTTCTTATGGAGGTGATGAACATCGTTGTTAATGGTTACACCGATGCTAGTTGGAACACCGATCCGGATGATTCTAAATCACAACTGGATACGATTTATTTTGAATGGTGCAGCGCTTATGGAGGAGTGCAAAGCAAAGCGTTGTGGCGAGATCTTCAACTGAATCGGAATACATGGTTGCTTGGAGGCTTCACAAGAAGCGATATGGATGAAAGAGTTCATTACAGAGCTGGGTGTGGTTCCAAGTGCTGGACCCAATGTCTATCTCTCAGTGATAACATGGGCGCCATAGCCAATGCGCAAGAACCAAGGTCACACAAGAAGCATATCAAGCTGCGTTTTCACGCTATTCGAGAACATATCCAAGATGGGGATATAAAGATTTGCAAAGTATACACAGATCTGAATGTGGCGGATCCGTTGACTAAACCTCTCCTGAGGGCAAAACATGACCAACACCAAACTGCCATGGGTGTTCGGTATATTACCATGTAATCTAGATTAGATGACTCTAGTGCAAGTGGGAGACTGGAGATATGCCCTAGAGGTAATAATAAATGTAGTTATTATTATATATCTTTGTGTTTATGATAAATGTTTACATTCATGCTATAATAGTATTAACAAGGAAACCATTAATACTTGTGTGATTTGTAAACCTAATTTGAAGTCCCTAGTATAGCCTCTATACTTCACTAGCTTGTTGGTTGATTGATGATGTGGTTTCTTTGTCATGAACATTGAGATGTTATCAACAACAAGATCATATCGTTAGGAGAATGATATGGTGGACATACTCCTATAGACAAGCGTAGCATAAAGATCAAGTCATTTCAATAGTTCAATTGCTATATGCTTTCTGATACATAGTAACCTAATTCCTTCGACCATGAGATCATGCATATTGCCTTTCTTGGATGGATGCTTTGATGTCATCAAACACCACACCGTAATGTGGTGGCTATAAAGGTGGCATTGAGTGTTCGGAAAGTATTGGTTGAAACACATGGATCAAGAGTGGGATTTGTCCATCCACATGACGGATAGATATTCTCTGGGCCCTCTCGGTGAAATGTCATCCAATTAGCTTGCAAGCATGTGACTTGGTCACAAGGGATCACATATCACGGGAACGAGAAAAGAGTACTTATCGGTAACGAGGATGAACTAGGTATGCAGAGATACCGACGATCATAACCTCGGATAAGTAACATATCGTGAGACAAAGGGAAATTGGTATCGTATGTAAGTGGTTCATTCGATCTCAAAGTAATCGTAGAAATATGTGGGAGCCATATGAATTTCCAGATTCCTCTATTGGTTATTGTTCGGAGAAGTGTCTCGATCATGTCCGCATAATTCACGAACCGTAGGGAGACACACTTAAGGATTCGACGTTGTTTGAGTAGTTATGGTATTATGAGAAAGAGACCGAATGTTGTTCGGAGTCTCGGATGGGATCCGGATATCACGAGGTGATCCGGAATGGTCCGGAGAATAAGATTCATATAAGGAAAGTCCGCTTTGGAGTGGCGGAATGATTCCGTGTTTTCATCGGGAACATTCTAGAAGGTCCCGAATGTCCGGCACTCGGAGGGGAAGGGTACATGAGTGTCATTACATATTGGAATGATTGCATCATGTACTAAGTATTCTTGCTGTCCCAAATAAAGGATTTATTTAAATCCTAAATTGAAAAGTCAAACGGCTAGTTTGAAAGTCAAACGCTTTTGGGAAGTGGGAAAAGAGGAGGAGAGGTGGAGGCCGAGTTGGAGGAGGGTTCCTCCCTTGGCGGCGCACCTCCTAGGCCGAGTTGGGGAGGAACTCCTCCCCTTGGCCGGCCAGCCCTCCCACCTATAAGAGGAGGGGCAGGGCCTCCTCCTCTAGACACACAAGTTTCCTATCCTCTAAACTAAACCCTAGATCTAGACCCCGGTTTAGAGCTATTCGGTTTAGAGCCTTCTAATTGGTTTAGAGCCCTCTAATTGGTGTGTCTAATTACTAGACCACTAATAGCCTCTCTCATAAGCTCCACCATACTCGCACCGGCTTAAGGCGAAGCCCTGCGGGATCTCCCCTCTACCTCCCGAACCACGCCAGTCAGCCGAATCGCGAGGAGAGTGCTACAACCTCCGTCACTCTTTGGAACAAGGAGAGGAAGGTCTTCGTCGAGTAACGGTGTGACCGATCATGGAGCGCTATGAACGCTGGCGCGGAAGGATCGCTCACGCGATCTTGAGATCGGAAAGAGTACGACTACATCACCCACGAGAATCTGCTCTCGTTAAACACTTTGGAATCTTCGAGGGTGAGTTATTCCATCGACTCGTTGCTACAATCTAGTAGATAGATCTTGGCTTGTTTGTTTGTATGCGGTAGAAATTTTTTGTTTTCCATGCTACGAACCCCTACAATTCCAATAGGTAATATGGTAGCATTATTAGCAGGAGATATTTTTTTTCCTCCTTCAGTAAGCCCCCAAAGATTCAAAGATTCATAAATATCTTTGGGCATAAGACAAAATTCAGACATGATATCGCAGCGGTCTTGAAAAGTTTCAGTGTTTATCTCAATCTTTACTGTAGGGAGCCACTTTGATGGTTCAGAATTTATTGGAACATAATTGTGATGCTCCCTAAGCGTATTATAGCAATCTTTTAAGCTAGTAGTGCTAGTCTCAAGAGTATTCAACCTAGCAAATATCTTTGCAAAAGAAATATCAGTTTGGCTAGGCATGTTGTAAGTGAGGATCAATTTCTTTATAGCATTAGTAGCATCATCCTCATTACATTGGAGGAAATCTCCTCCCACAACAGCATCTAGAGCATACCTATAGCAAAGAGCAATCCCAAGGTAAAAACTACTAAGGAACAAGCTTTGAGTCATTTTAGGCTCAGTTTTTTCATGTAGATCAGAGATTCTAGACCAAGCCTCCTTAAAACTTTCTTCAATTCCTTGTTTAAAAGTGAAAATCATTTCCTAGGGTGACATAGTGATTGGAGCAAGGCTAGACATGAAGGCAACTTAAGATAGGAACTAATTTTTTTGTGTTTTTCAAATAAGAAAGCAAACTTGTAAAACTATTTTTTTTTGTGTTTTTGAATGAACAAAACAAGCAAACAAAGCAAAAAGAAAACTAAGCAAAACAAAAACAACAAAGTAAAGGGATTGGTTATGAGGGACTCCCCTTGTGAAGATGTCCTTGACTCCCTGGCAACGGCGCCAGAAAAGATCTTGATGTGCTCGTCGTTCGACGTAGAGCTCGTTGGGAACCCCAAGAGGAAGGTATGATGAGCACAGCAGTAAGTTTTCCCTCGGTTATGAAACCAAGGTTTAATCGAACCAGTAGGACCAAGGAAACACCCCAAAGGTGTTACTAGCTGAGCTTTGGCAGGGCGCACTACCGGTGCTAGTAGCAACGTGGAGATCTGCACAACACAACCACAGAACTTTGTCCCCAACTTGCGATGAGGTTGTCAATCTCACCATGTTTTGCGGAAAACAAAGGATTAAACGTATCGAATGGAAAGAAGTAAAAGTTTGCAGAAAGTAAACACAAAGCAGTAAAAGATTGTAGATTGTATGTAAAGAGAAAGGACCGGGATCCATAGTTTACTAGAGGTGGCTCTCCTTAGATAGATAACATGCTGGGTGAACAAATTACAGCGGGGCAATTGACAAACACCGAGAAAGCAATACATGCATATACTAATCATCTTGACTCCTTTGAGACTTGATTGGGCATTATAACATAATACATAGACCGCCATCCAACTGCATCTATGACTAATAATCCACCTTCAGGTTATCATCTGAACCCCCTCTAGTATTAAGTTGCAAGCAACAGATTATTGCTTTACGAACTGCGTGTAAAGTAAACAATACGATTGTTCTATGAATAAAGGATTGTTGTTTTCTCGCTAGTAGCAATAGCACATCTAGTACCTTAGAGATTTCTGTCACTTCCCCATATTACCAGAGGCATGAACCCACTATCGAGCATAAATACTAACTCTTGGAGTTGCTAGCATCTACTTGGCCAAGATAGCTACTAACAACAGAAAGCATGCAAGATCACAAATAACAAAGACATGATAGAATCAATAATCAATCTAAAATAGCATCTGAATATCCATCGGATCCCCGCAAACACAACATGTAAGAATTACAAATAGATGATCTTGATCATGAACGGAGCTCACAAGATCTAAACATGAAAGCACAAAGGAGGAGAACTAGCCATCTATCTACTACATGGATCCGTAGTACAAGGATGAACTACTCACGCATCACACCGGAGGCTTGCATGGTGATGAAGAAGGCCTCCAGGGTGAATTCCCCTCTCCGGCAGGGTGCCGGGAAGAGCTTCAGATCCCTCCCGATCTAGGGATGGAGATGACGGTGGCTACAGACACTTTCGTGGATTTTTGATCGGGTACTTTGGGTTTTCGTCCCGAGGGCAATATATAGGCGGAAGGAGAGGCCGAGGGGGTGTCGGGAGTGGCCACACCACCCCTGGCGCGGGCCAGGCCTGGCCACGTGGCCAGGTGGTGTGGTGGCTCCCTGGCCCTTCTCCGTCTCGTATTCTGGCACTTGATCCCTTTCGGAAAAATAGGCACTTTGGCTTTTGTCCCGTCCAATTCCGAGAATATTCATTTCGACTTTCTGGAACCAAAACAGCAGAAAGCAGAAGTGGCACTGTGGCTCTTGTTAATAGGTTAGTCCAAGAAATCATATGAAAAGTACTCCAAAGTTGGAACAAAACACAAGAAAGTGGATAAAACCAAGCATGGAACATCAAAAATTATAGATACATTTGCAATGTATCAGGGAACCACTATTAATCTTCTTTCTTTAAGAAAGAGGCACATTGACGTCCATATTAGCATAGGTCCGTATGATTGCATGTGGAGGTGCACCTTTGTATATGGAGAACCTAAGCCGGCTGATCATCATAACATGTAGGCTTTATTGCATGATCTAAAACCGAGATCTTGAGAACCTTGGTTGATGTTTGGCAACTTCAACGAGGCCATGTGGCAGGAAGAACATTTTTCTAGAAGTAAGAGATCGAAGAGGCTTATGGCTAACTTCCGTGACACTCTGTCACACTATGACCTTCACGACATTGGTTTTGTAGGTGTTCCGTGGACTTTTTATAATAAGCAAAAAGGGGAGTGAAACATGAAAGTGAGATTGGACAGAGCGGTTATTTCACCAGCTTGGTTAGCGAGGTTTCCAGAGTTTTGGCTGAGGCACTTAACTTCGTTGCAGTCGGACCACTGTCCGCTTTTGCTGGAGGCTGAGCAGGCTCCCAGCTGCCGCACTGAGTGGCCGATTAGGCGCTACAAGGTGTCCTGGGAGAGGGATCCTTCCCTTGCTGCCGTGGTGGAGGAGGAGGCATGGTCTAGGCGTGTACCATGCAGCGATCTAGGGGATGTTAATATGGGGTTGAGGGAGGTAATGACAAATATGTATGGTTGGAAAAAGCAACACTTCAAGTCGGTCCCTAAAGAGATTGAGCGGCTGAGGCACAAGATCGAAGCTGTTCAAGAGAATAGCGATATCGAGAGCTCCAAAGAGAAACAAAGGTTGATGCGTGAGATGGACGAAATGCTGTACCGAGAGGAAATTCAATGGTTGCAGCGGTCTCGTATTTCGCGGTTGAAAGAAGGAGACTGTAATACTAAATATTTTCACCACAAAGCTTCATGGAGACAACAAAAATAGGGTCCGAAGACGAAAGAGGGGGGGACGGTACATGGACGATGGATGCTGTCGAGATGGAAACCATGGCAAGAGATTTTTTCCAGGGCCTTTATACTAGAGAGGAGAGCACAAACACGAGTATTGTGATTGATCAGATGGAGGAATGCGTGGATCAGCATATAAACAACACATCGTGCGCCCCTTTTACTGAAAAAGAAATAAGTGATGCTCTATTTCATATTGGACCTTTAAAGGCACCGAGACCCGATGGTTTCCTAGCAATATTCTTCCAACTCAATTGGGAGATTATGCGCCATGATGTTGTTGCCGCAGTGCAACGGTTTTTTTAGGAGGGTACCATGCCTGATGAGGTGAACGACATGACAATAGTGATGATTCCAAAGAAAAATGATCCTGAAGCTCTAAAAGATTTCAGGCCAATCAGTTTATGCGATGATATTTATAAATTGGTGTCAAAATGCCTGGTGAATCGTTTGAGGCCTTTTCTCCAGGATATTATTTCCCTACTTAGAGCGCGTTCATTCCAGGAAGGTTAATTACGGATAATGCGCTGGTGGCTTTTGAGTGCATTCATGCTATTCAGACTGGCTCAACGGTGAGATCAAAGTATTGTGCGTACAAATTGGACATGGCCAAGGTTTATGACCGGGTTGATTGGAGGTTTTTGGAGGGAGTTCTGGTGAAATTAGGCTTTCATAGTCAATGGATTCGGTGGGTTATGGCTTGCGTCACCACCATCCGCTACTCTATTCGCTTCAATGGTCATCTATTAGACTCTTTCACTCCATCACGCGGGCTTCGCCAAGGTGATCCCCTATCTCCATACTTATTTCTGTTTGTTGCTGACGGTTTATCTTGTTTGATAAAAAAGAGAATAGAAACAAGAACCCTCCGTGAACTTCATATATGCAGAAGAGCTCCGGGCATCTCCCATCTTTTATTTGTAGATTATTGCTTAATCTTCTTTGAAGGATTGGTGGAACAGGCTACAGCTGTGAAAAGTCTACTAAATGACTATAAAAGGGAACATGTCAGTTAGTGAGCCTCGGCAAATGCTCCATTATGTATGGCAAGAGCTGCATGCTTGGCATGCAAGACAAAATAAAAGGTATTCTGCAGTATGAAACTGCCTGTTTCGAAGAAAAGTATTTGGGGCTACCAACACCAGAGGGAGGCATAAAGAGTGGGAAATTCAAGCCTACTAAAGAAAGGTTCAGAAAAAGGGCAACAGATTGGGCAGAAAAATACATGTCATCGGCGGCAAAAGAAACTCTTATCAAAGTTGTTCTGCAGTCCCTTCCTACCAAAGCTATGGGGTTTTTTAAGTTTCCAGCTAGACTGCTTGAAGAGCTAACAAAGATTGTTCGTGATTTTTGGTGGGGGATGAGCAGAATAGGAGACACATGCATTGGATGTCTTGGGACCGGTTGGCTCGGCCGAAACAACATGGAGGTGTAGGGTTCCGAGACCTCAAGTTTCTCAATCAAGCCTTACTAGCGAGGCAGGCGTGGTGCCTTATTCAGTTCCCTGACAGTCTATGTGCTGGCTTATTGAAAGCGAGATACTACCCCTCAGCTAATTTGTTGGACACAAATTTTATTCAAAATGCTTCGGTAACATGGCAAGCCATCGTTTATGGACTAGAGCTACTTAAAAAAGGAGTTATATGGAGAATTGGCTCTGGAACAAGTGTTCGTATTTTCCACGACAATTGGCTGCCGAGAGGGGATGCTCCAAAGGCTACTGCCCGACGTGCTAACTCAAGAAGGCGATGGGTTTCAGAGATGATTGATCCGGCTACACATACCTAGAACGAGCAGCTGGTCAGAGAGCTATGCGTGCCAACGGATGTTGATACAATTCTCAGCATTAAATTACCATCAAGATAGACAAATGATTTTGTAGCATGGCCACCGGAGAAGGACGGCGTATTCACAGTTAGATCGGCCTACCACCTTGGCATCCAACTTGCCTTGGCGGCGATGAGCCCAGGGCAAACCAGTTCGGCGCCCGGTGGAGAACGGAAAATATGGGATATTGTTTGGAAAGCAGGGGCTCTACCAAAGCTTCGTATATTCGCCTGGAAGGCGGCGTCAAATTCCTTGGCGGTTCGTGAAGCACTACATCGACGTATTGAATCTGCTAACCCTGTCTGCACTATCTACGGCAATGGTATTGAAGACTCCCACCACGCACTCGTGCCATGTACTATGGGCGCATCCTCCACGATGGAATGAGAAAGCATTGGAATCTATCATCAGAGAGTGTATTCCAAAGTCCAGGTAGGGAGTGGCTGCTTACGCTGCTACATCAGTCAAGCCCAAACGAGAGAGATAAAGTCTTTTTCCTTCTATGGAGAGTATGGCACCATCGGAATAACTTGGTACATGGGGATGGAAAGGCTCCGGTCACCGCATCAATACCTTATCTTTGAAACTACTATGAATCTTTCCAAGCTTGTATGCGACTTGGTGATGTCTATGCACTTCTATTCTTGTAGACACTTGTTGGGCCTTCAAGTGCAGAGATTTGTAGAACAGCAGCAAGTTTTCCCTTAAGTGGATTACCCGAGGTTTATCAAACTCAGGGAGGAAGTGGTCAAAGGTATCCCTCTCAAGCAACCCTGCAATCAAGATACAAGAAGTCTCTTGTGTCCCCAACACACCCAATACACTTGTCAGGTGTATAGGTGCACTAGTTCGGTGAAGAGATAGTGAAATACAAGTGGTATGGATAATTATAAGTCGTAACGGTGCCAGAAAATAGCTTTGATGGTGCATGGTTAATGGGTAGGAAGAGACTAAAGGCAAACTGAAATAAAAATGGAAGCAAGCAAATATGTAATAGATCTAGTTGGAAACGGTGTTTCAATGCTTAGAAACAAGGCCTAGGGATCATACTTTCACTAGTGAACACTCTCATATAAATATCTTCTCTTCATGGTACTACTCTCCGGTTGGACACTCTAATCCATGGTAGGGCTATAACAGCACACCTCAAAGTTCGCTTTCCCCATCTAGATAACCCCACACTGCCACCTTGAGCTCTAGATTGTTGGGTCCGCAACATAGAAAACAAAAAAATTCCTACGATGAGAACTATACGCCAAGATCTATCTACTAGATACAGATCAACGGGTGGACATACATCCATGGAGAACTTACCCTCGAAGACAACGAGTATTGTTAACGAGTAGGAACTCGTGGTTGATTTAGTGGTACGCTTGCCGATCTCAAGATCGTGTGGAAGTCCGAGCGCCGCAAATCAGCAGCGCATCCGTCCCCGCACACACGTTCAAGCTACCGGACAACCTTCACCTCCTCGCTCTAGCGGATCAGCAAAAGCAGCAACTTCTTCCAGACGCAAGGCCACCGGGAACATGTATCTCGCTAATCTGAGACCATGGGGGAATATCTAGAGGGGGAGAGAGATCCTTCACGAGGAGGTGTTGTTTGTGAGAGGGGAGAGGGGGGTTTTCTATAGGAGGGAGGGAGACCCCTCCCCTCCCATAGCGCAAGATGAGGGGAGTCCTCCCCTCCTTCATTCATGTGGTGAACCTCCACTCACATAAACATGGCCTCCACCCAAAATCCCACTCACATGTATTTAATTTCCACCAAATTAAATGCAACTCTCAATTTAATAAAACTCTTTTATTTATTTTATTCAGAATTTTGTTAATTACTTTAATTAACAAACATTCACATAAAACCCCTTGCAACATTTCAATATCACATGCAGAACCACTTTCTGCAATTTCACCCGAAACAATTCTGGTTTCTATCGAAACAATTCCCGTTTCTATCGAAACATTTCCTGCACTTTGCAAACCTTTTGTCTGAAACATATGTGCTCCTAAATGGTGTCCGGCAACCCTTAAGTGGGTCACCCTATGGTTCGCGAATAATGCAGACTTGATTGAGACTCCTCTCAGATCAATAATCAGAAGCGGGACCTGGAGATCCATACTGACTCCTGCACATTCAACGATGACTTCTGTGATCGTGAGAACCTTTAATGCTAGTAATTTAATCCCTTTGTCTCATGATATAATACATGTCCGAGATTCGATCATCGGTATCCAAATACCTAGTTTGATGTTGTTACCGACATGCACTCTTTTCTTGTTCCCGTGATATAACATTCTAGTGATCACATCACTTGCTTGCAAGCTATCTTAATGTGATAGAACCGAGAGGGCCCAAAGTATATCTATCCGTCATCGGGATTGAGAAATTCCACTCTTGATCCATGATCCTCAACATAACACCTTCATAGCACTGAACCCACCTTTATAGTCACCCCGTTACGGTGTGATGTTTTATGTTATCAAGATACTCTTCCGGTGTTAGCAATTAACATGGTCTCATGGTCTAAGGACTAAGACTACTTCGTATGATGTTATAGCAATATAAACATAATGACTTGATCATAATTCTATACTTCGGATGAATGTTCATCACATCATTTCACAAATGCTGTGACCTTGTTATTAACAACATCCAATGTCCATGATCAGGAAACCTTGATCATCTTGTTAATCAACAAGCTAGTCTATAAGAGAGGCATAACTAGGAACCCTTTTTGTTTATTAAACACACATGTATTGACGTTTCCTTTCAATACAATTATAGCATGCAAAATAAACATCTATCATATACAAGGAATACATAATAACAGCTTTATTATTGCCTCTCAGGGCATATTTCCTTCAGTCTCCCACTTCCACTAGAGACAATAATATAGTTTACATAGTGATAAATCTAACACCCATGGAGTTCTGGTGTTGATCATGTTTTGCCCTAGGGAGTACTTTAGTCAATGGATCTGCTACATTCAGGTCTGTGTGCACTTTACAGATCTTTATATCTCCATCCTTGACATGCTTGCGGATGGAGTGAAACCGGCGCTTAATATGCTTGGAATTCTTGTGAGACCTTGGTTCCTTGGCATTGGCTATGGCTCCATTGTTGTCACAATAGATCACCATTGGGTCCAAACCACTAGGAACCAGACCTAGTTCCGTTATGAACTACTTCATCCAAACCGCTTCCTGTGCCACTTCTGAAGCATCAACATATTCCGCCTCCGTCGTTGATTCAGCCACCATAGGTTGTTTGGAGCTCCTCCAACTAACAGCTTCTCCATTCAAGAGAAATACGTATCTGGATTGAGACTTAGAGTCATCCGGATCAGTGTCAAAGCTAGCATCAACATAACACTTAGCGACTAGCTCTTCTTCACCTCCGTATACAAGAAACAAATCCTTAGTTCTTCTCAAGTACTTAAGGATATTCTTGACCGCTATCCAGTGTTCCGAACCTGGATCAGATTAGTACCTACTAGTCAAACTAATAGCATGTGCCACATCCGGTCTTGTACATAGCATGGCATACATTACAGAGCCTATGGCTGAGGCATAGGGGGTCTTATCCATTATCTCTCTTTCTTCCACCGTAGCCGGACTTTGAGTCTTACTCAATGTCTTGCCTTGCAACATAAGTAAGAACCCCTTCTTACTTCCGTCCATATTAAACTTCTTTAATATCTTATCAAGGTATATACTCTGCGATAACCCAATTAGGCGTCTTGATCTATCTCTATAGATTTTAATGCCTAATATATATGAAGCTTCACCAAGGTCTTTCATCGAAAATTTAATGTTTAGATAACTTTTAACACTGTTTAAAAGATCTATATCATTTCTAATCAGTAATATGTCATCCACATATAATATTAGAAATGCCACATTGCTGCCACTCACTTTCTTGTAAATACAAGCCTCTCCATAAGTTTGGACAAATCCAAACTCTTTGATCACCTCATCAAAGCGGAGATTCCAACTCCGGGATGCTTGCTTCAGTCCATAGATGGATCGCTGAAGCTTGCATACCTTATCGGCATCCTTAGGATCGATAAAACCCTTAGGTTGTATCATATACAACTCTTCTTCAATATTACCATTGAGGAACGCAGTTTTGACATCCATCTGCCATATTTCATAATCGAAATATGCAGCAATTGCTAACATAATCCTAACCGACTTAAGCATCGCTACGGGAAAGAATGTCTCATCGTAGTCAACTCCTCTAATTTGTCAAAACCCCTTTGAGACAAGTCGAGCCTTATAGATGGTCACATTACCATCAGCATCAGTTTTTCTTTTGAAAATCCATTTATTCTCAATGGCCTTTCGATCGTGAGGTAAGTCTACCAAAGTCCAAACCTGGTTTTCGTACATGGATTCCATCTCGGATTTCATGGCTTCTAGCCATTTGTTGGAATCAGGGCTCATCATCGCTTCTTCATACATCGCAGGGTCATCTATTTCATCAATCATGAAATTCATAACAGGATTGCCGTATAGTTCAGGAGTTGCACGTGTCCTGCTTGACCTGCGAGGTTTGGTAGTATCCTCTTTCGGAGTTTCATGATCAATATCATTAGCTCTCTCTTCATTAGGTGAAGTCAACTCCAAAACAACTTCCGGTGCTGCGCTACTCGCCATTTCATGAAGACAAGGTTCAATAACCTCTTCGAGTTCTACCTTCCGACTACTCACACCTTTCACGAGAAACTCCTTCTCAAGAAAGGATCCATTCTTGGCAACAAAAACCTTGCCCTCGGATCTATGATAGAAGGTATACCCAATCGTTTCCTTAGGGTATCCTATGAAGACGCATTTTTCCGCTTTGGGTTTGAGTTTATCCGGTTGAAGTTTCTTCACATAAAGATCGCATCCCCAAACTTTAAGAAATGACAGCTTAGGTTTGTTTCCAAACCATAATTCATACGATGTCTTTTCAACGGATTTAGATGGTGCCCTATTTAGAGTGAATGCAGCGGTTTCTAGTGCATAACCCCAAAATGACAGTGGCAAGTCAGTCAGAGACATCATAGATCGAACCATATCCAATAAAGTACGATTACGACGTTCTGACACACCATTACGTTGTGGTGTTCCAGCAGTCTTAAGTTGTGAAACTATTCCATAGTCTTTCATATGTGTGCTAAACTCGTAACTAAGATACTCGTCCATAGTCGGACCACAGAAATTTGATCTTTCTATTACGATGATTTTCCACTTCATTCTGAAATTCTTTGAACTTTTCAAAGGTTTTAGACTTGTGTTTCATCAAATAGATATACCCGTATCTACTCAAATCATCTGTGAAAGTAACAAAATAATGATATCCACCTCGCGCCGACACACTCATTGGTCCACACACATCAGTATGTGTGATTTCCAATAAATCTATCGCCCGTTCCATTGAACCGGAAAACGCCATTCTAGTAATCTTGCCCATAAGGCATGGCTCACATGTATCAAATGATTCAAAATCAAGTGATTCCAAAAGTCCATCAGAATAGAGTTTCTCATGCGTTTAACGCCAATATGACCTAGACGGCAGTGCCACATATATGCAGATATATCATTATCAAGTTTAATCCTTTTAGCATCAACATTATGAATATGCGTAATACTATTATCGAGATCCAACAGAAATAAACCATTCAACACAGGTGCATGACCATAAAAGATATTATTCATATAAATCGAACAACCATTGTTTTCAGACTTAAACGAATAACCACTTTGCATCAAACACGATCCGGATACAATGTTCATGCTCAGTGTAGGCACCAAATAACAATTATTTAGGTTTATAACTAATCCTGTCGGCATATGGAGAGGCAGCGTTCTGACGGCGATCACATCAACTCTTGATCCATTGCCAATTCAAGATCGTGACCTCATCCCTTGCTAGTTGTCGCTTGTTCCGCAGCTCGAACCGAGTTACATATATTAGGAACCGATCCGTATCAAATACCGGTGCTCTGCAGTACTAGTCAAGTACATCAATAACATGTATATCACATATACCTTTGTTTGCCTTGCCGGCCTTCTTGTCCGCCAAATACTTGGGGCGCTTATGGCCCAATGGCGATCCTTGCAATAGTAACACTCGGTGTCAGACTTAGGGCCAGCTCGGGGTTTCTTTTCAGGTGCGGCAACAGATTTGCCGCCCTTCTTTCCCTTCTGCTTGCCTTTCTTGTCCTTCTTGAAACCGGTGGTCTTATTGATTATCAACACTTGATGTTCTTTCCTAATCTCCACTTCTGCAGTCTTAAGCATTGACAGAAGCTCGGGAAGAGACTTCTTCATGCCCTGCATATATAGTTCATCACGAAGCTCTTGTAGCTAGGTGGCAGAGATTGGAGAACACGATGTATGCCTAAGTCAATGGGAATCGTTATTCCCAAGGACACAAGCTTATCGGCGTACCCAGAAATTTTGAGTACGTGCTCAATAACGGAGCTATTCTCCTCCATCATGCAGATAAAGAACTTTTCAGAAGGATTACAACTCTCTACGGCAGCATGGGTATCAAAAATCATTTTCAATTCTTCCATGGTATCAAAGGCATTGCCATTTTCGAAACGCTTTCGAAGTTCTGGCTCTAGCCCATACAGTATGCCGCAATGAACTAAGTTGTGGTCCTCCTGACGAGTTATATAGACGTTCTTTTCCTCGTCAGGGGCATCAGGAGCTGGTGGGGGGACTAGCGGCGCCTCTAGCACATATTTCTTTTGTGCAGCAGTGAGGAGAATCCTCAAATTCATAGCCCAGTTGGTGAAGTTGCTACCATTCGCAACAAGCTTCTCTTTCTCCATGAACACATTGAAATTAAAAGCAGGTGGTGCCATCTACAACAGAATTTTTAAAGTATATTTAGACTAAGTTTATGATAGATAGAGTTCAACTAATCCAAATTACTAATGAACTCCCACTCAAAAACGACATCCCTCGTGTCCTTTTGGGTGATTACATGAACCAAATCCACTACACCAAGTCCGATCATCACGTGAGTCGGTGTAGCTTCAAAGGAGAGCATCTATATGGGCATCATATCAACTATATGACTCATGCTTAAACTTTCGGTCCGTATTCCGAGGCGATGTCTATACATGCTAGGATCGCCAAGTAAGAACCTTAGTATTCGCGTGTGTAAAACTGTCTTACACCCGTTGTATCAAAGCGTAGAGTCAAAAACACCCGATCATCACGTGATGCCTCAAAACACGATCCACAAAATGGTGCATACTTAAGGAAGAACACATTTTATCTTGATATCTAAATGAGGGATCATCTTATAATGCTACCAAAAACGCCAAACTAGCAATATAAGAAGCTAACATCTAATGTGTGAAGTGAGATGATACAGTCCATGCATTTGATCTCTATCATTTGCATCGTGGTATGATCTCTATCATTCCTTTGTGTGTAAGGCCAAGGTCTATGGAACTTACACGTTAAGTGAGTTGTAAGAGTATCTATCATACATCTACTTACAACAATACCATATCAAGACACTAGCCCAGCAACAATCTAAACTAGATGCCTCTAATTTATCAATTGCAAGTTTTACGTGGCTTAGGGCTTTCGGAGAAAGAACCGGTCTTACCTACGAACATGAACCACAACGAGGATAACCAAGTTATTAGCAACTCGTTGTAAATCAGATATTGACTATAGTAGGAGAGACAGACACCCGCTAGCCACTTATGCAAAACTAGTTGCATGTCAATCGTGGAACCGGTCTCATGTACGATGATATGTAAGGTTGGTCCGGGCCGCTTCATGCCACTATGCTGCCAATATCCAAAATACATAGAAGATGCAATAACATGATCATCATCGCCCACATATAAACATATGTGTACTACCCGTGCCAAGTACCTACACATAGATCAGGCTCTGATACCACTGTTGGGTCCGCAGCATAGAAAACAAAAAAAATCCTACGATGAGAACTATACGCCAAGATCTATCTACTAGATACAAAGCAACGGGTGGACATACATCCATGGAGAACTTACCCTCGAAGACAACGAGTTTTGTTAACGAGTAGGAACTCGTGGTTGATGTAGTCGTAAGCTTGCCAATCTCAAGATCGTGTGGAAGTCTGAGCGCCGCAAATCAACAACGCATCTATCCTCGCACACACGTTCAAGCTACCAGATAACCTCCACCTCCTCGCTCCAGCGGATCAGCAGAAGCAGCAACTCCTTCCAGACGCAAGGCCACCGGGAACATGTATCTCGCTAATCCGAGACCATGGGGGAATATCTAGAGGGGAGAGAGATCCTTCACGAGGAGGTGTTGTTTGTGAGAGGGGAGAGGGGGGCTTTATATAGGAGGGAGGGAGACCCCTCCCCTCCCATAGCCGGCACATGAGGGGGGACTCCTCCCCTCCTTCATTCATGTGGTGAACTGATACATTGCAAATGTATCCATAATTTTTGATGTTCCATGCTTGGTTTTATCCACTTTCTTGTGTTTTGTCTACACTTTGGAGTACTTTTCATATGATTTGTTAGATTAACCTATTAACAAGAGCCACAGTGCCAGCTGCCTGTTTTCTGCTGTTTTTGGTTCCAGGAAAGTCAGAAAATGAATATTCTCAGAATTGGACGAGACAAAAGCCAAAGTACCTATTTTTCCAGAAGACTCACGGAGCCAGAGTACGAGACGGAGGAGGGCCAGGGGCTGGACACACCACCCCCAGGCGCGGGTCCCCCCAGGCCGCGCCAGGGCATGGTGTGGGCCCCCCAGGCACCCCCTCTGTCTCCCTCTTCACCTATAAGAAGCCTTCTGACCTAAAAACTCCGGGGCGTTCAACGTTTTTCAGAAGGAGTTCCGCTCTGCTGCCACCACCAGATTCCATGAAACAGCACTAGAAACTCCGTTCTGGCACCCTGCCGGGGTGGGGAATTGGAGGAGATCATTGCCATCACCATCACCATCGCTTCTCCATCGACCATCCATGTTTCCCCCATCTATGAGTGAGTAATCCCCCGCTGTAGGGCTATGGGGATGGTAGGGATTGGATGAGATTGTTCATGTAATGGCATCAGATTGTTAGGGCATGGTGCCTAGTATCTTTTTTATTAGTGTTTTATGACTTTGTTGCGACTTGTTGTGTTTAATGTTTGTCACTAGGGCCCGAGTGCCATGATTTTAGATCTGAACATGTTATTGATTCATTATGATAGTATTGTTTATGGTCTTATCTGCAAGTTGTATACACACGTTGTTGTCCGGAACCGATGGCCCCGAAGTGACAGAAATCAGGATAACCGGAGGGAATGGCTTTGATGTGAGGATCACATGTGTTCACGGAGTGTTAATGCTTTGCTCCGGTGCTCTATTAAAAGGAGCACCTTAATTGCCAGTAGTTCCCTTGAGGCCCCGCTGCAAACGGGCTGGCAGGACAAAAGATGTTGTGCAAGTTCTCATTGCGAGCACGTATAACTATATATGGAACACATGCCTAGGATTATCTAGTACTTGGATGCTTTATCTTATTTATCTGTAATTGCCCTATGTTCTGATTGCCATGTGAATTGTCCTGTCCATGCAACACCCGTCCATCCATCCCTATGCCTACCGCACTCGAATCCTACTGTTTACTGCTATTGTTACTGTTGTCTTTACTTTACTACTGCTGTTACTTTACTATTCCTACTACAAAACTATTGCTACTGATAAACTGTTGTGAGCAAGATTGTTTCCAGGTGCATCTGAATTGACAACTCAGTTGTTAAGGCTTATAAATATTCTTTGGCTCCCCTTGTGTCGAATCAATAAATTGGGTTTCACTTCCCTCGAAAATACTGCGATACACCCCTATACTTGTGGGTCATCAAGACTATTTTTTGGTGCCGTTGCCGGGGATCATAGCTTTATTTATCAAGTCCACTTGGAATCACTATTTTTCAAGCTAAGTTTATTTTCGCCTTGTTTGCTTGTTTCTTTATAAAAAATACAAAAAAAGTAGTTCCTACTCTAGTTGTTATTTTCGTTGGTCTGTTATTGTCTTGCTTTATCATGCTTGTTGTCAATGGTTGGTTTCTTTGAAACTGAATCTTAGTGGCAAGGTGGGTTCACGGAAGATCAAAAATATTATTAAAAGGAACACCGCTTGTCACAAAAAGGGAAACACTTATGGGAACAAATTGATAAATTGTATACCATTGCTAGAAACGTTTGCTCTACTGATAATGTTACTTATTGCTTTGATAAATCTTGTTGCTGTAGGAGATACAAACACCTCCCTTTTCAATGTGAGTATAATGATAATGTTACCATATCTTCTTATGTTAAAGGAAATTATGAATTTTATGATGTGGAACAAATTTAGGAATTTATTGCTTGGAAGGGTGCATTTGAACTTGCTAGTTTGCTTGAAAATATTGATGATTCACCTTATAAGTATGAGGTTTATGGTATACTTAAATTTTTATTTGATAATTACAAGGAAGAAAATGGCTATATTCTTGAATATATTAATAGATGCTTTCCACAAATGGAAGAGACTAATGCCTTGCAGGATCCTATGGAAGAAGAAATTGATGAACCTGAAATCTCATTAGATGAAAAAGAGGAGGAGAGTGATGAACAAAAGGAGGAAGAATGGATTAGCTACCCATGCCTACCTTCTAATGAGAGTAACTCTTTATCCCTTACATTATTTGATTATCCCCATGCTTACTAAAGAAGGATGAATGTTATGTTCCTAAGGATTCTTTTGAAGATGTTTATAATAAAGCTATAGTGCTTGTAGATCATGAAAAGCATGCTTTATGTGATAGTTATATTGTGGAGTTTATTCATGAGGCTACTAAAAATTATTACGAGAGAGGAAAAAAATGGTTGTAGAAGCTTTCATGGTATTGAAACACCTCTCTATGTGCTGAAAGTTTTGAAGTTACTCTTGTTTTATCTTCCTATGCCTGTCACTTTGTTCTTAGTGAATTTATTTGCATACACGATTCCTATGCATAGGAAGTGGGTTAGACTTAAATGTGTTTTGAATTTGCTTCTTGATGCTCTCTTTTACTTCAACTCATATTTCTTATGTGAGCATCCTCTCAAACTATCATGCCTGAAGATGATAATATGTCTATTATTCTTGGGAGACCTTTTCTTAAAATACTGCAGGAGCTGTTATTAATTGTAATCAAGGGAAGGTGACCTTCAATGTTAATGACAAGAAACATACTGTCTATTTCCCCAAGAAGATTGATAGGACTTATGGTTTTGGATTCAATTGAACATGTTGAGGGCATTCAAGTTGGAGAAATATATTGTCCCATACCAAGAGAAAAATTTGAAACTATTATGATTGGGACCATTGCTATCAAGGTTGAGGTAACATAATCATTAGTGGAATACAAAGTTTTGTCTCATATGAAATTGTTTTGGTAACAAGACCTGATCAACCTTGTTAACAAAAGGATTTCGTTGAACAAAACAATGTTTTCAATATGATTGTCTCCACTTACTTCTATTCTATCCATTTTAGTTTGTGCTTATGCCTAACTTAAAGGCGTTAAAGAAAAGTACTTATTGGGAGATAACCCAAAAGTTTTAGATGAGTCTTGGAAGTTATTACTTCCGTAATAACCGCTTCTTATCCTTTTTATTTGCTTTTTGTGCCAAGAGTAACCTCTAATGAGAGAGAAGTAATGATTGGGAAAGTTGCTGTCCCGAAACAGATTTCTGTGCTTCACAGTAAAAATTCGTGTAAAATCTCTGTACGTCCTTTTGAGGCGTGAATTTTTGTGCTTCTGCCCTAGGTTGTTATCTAACTTTCGTTAGTTCAACACTTTTTTGATTTGAGCAACAGAAGGTCTTCGAAAAAATTCGTCTTTACCTGCTGGTCTGTTTTGACAGATTTCTGCCATTTTCTGCATTTGCTTCTTGTTGGTTCCTTTTTGAGTTCTTTTGGGGAATTCAGCTTTTTGAGGGAATTGCTATAGTATCTAGTGTTTTAATGGAAGTTTTATTGGTGTTAGAACTGAACCTAAAGACTTATTATCTTGAGTGCACTAATGTTGCTAATAAAGATCGTGTGAAGTTTTGTATGAAGGAAAAATTTCAGGTGTATGGAAGGAATGAGTAATGAGATAAAGGATAGACTAAATCTCAAGCTTGGGGATTCCACGCGTGTCACCCCAAGAAATATCCAAGAAGTACAAGCGTCAAAGCTTGGGGATGCCCAAGGCATCCCCCTCTTCATCAATAAAAATCCCAGGTTTCTTCCAAACGCTTCATTTTTATTGTTTCATGCATAGTTGTGTTGTTCTTGGAGCGTCTTCTTTTTCGTTTTTTGTTTTGGTTTTTCGTTTGCTTGGTTTTCTTAGTTTGCTTAATAAATTTGTTGGATCTCCTCTTTCATACATTGGTTTGCAAATAGTTTGGTGTGGTTTGGAAAAGAGTAGGAAAGTTCATGCTTAAGTGGTAAAAAGAGTTTGTTTTGACTATGGCCTATGCTTTGTCATGCCATGTTTGATATTGTTTTGGCTTTATGCTTAGTATTCTTTGCTGTAGCATGACTTGTTATAAACAATTGAGATTGCTTAATGTGCCTTGGATGAATCATGCGTTGTTTTAGCATATTAAAGCATAGTATAGTGGTATTCTCCTTTGATGCTTTATTTGGGTTGACTTGGCACATGCTCACACCATGTTATGACTATCCCAAGTCACCATAAGCCTTAATGATCCTTTAGTTTTCAACTTGTAGTATCACTTTATGCTTTGATCAATGATGTTTTGTCGCTCTGCATGATTATGGCCATTATTTCTCTCTCTTTTGTCGCTCCCTTACTATTGCTAGCCTTCACTTTCACTGAGTATGTTTTACTCATGTTTCCAACTCCCTAAAACCAAATATTGCCAAAGTGTCCACCATACCTACCTATTAGCATCATTTGCTACTTCCGTACGTATTCAATACGCCTTGTTTTCTTCCGAATAAAATGTTTGCTTATTATGAGAAAGTTAGTTAGTAAAGCTCTCACGAACTTGATGGCACACTTTATTTTCTTGCACTTAATAAACCTGAACCATTGTGTCCTTCTTTGTTGCGTATATGCTTGCGCTTTATGAGTTGAAGTTAGCAGAACCATGTATCATGGGGACCGCTTTCAACACTTCATTGGCACTTTGTACCTAGTTGATATCATGTTCTTTTGATTATGGATCCCGGCGGTGTGAAATAAAAGTGGAACTTGTAAGATCATGGAGTTTGTATGTATGTTAGAGAAACGCCTGGGCCGCTAGCCTAAGCCATGCCTAATCATGGTGGAAACTTGCAGCATAACCGTAATGAGCATTCTATAAAGCATCCTCAATAAAAATCTATGCACATAGTAAATAAAAAGATCGCTGAGATGCTCATTGTCTGCTTGCCTTGTTATTTTGATTATGGGACAGCTCCCGTGTCATGTGCAAGGGGTACCCCATTGGCGGTTCTCTATGATACGTATATACTTACAATAACAAGAGCTTACTTGTGACTGAAGTTGAGTAGCATGAGGATCAGTCTTCGTAAGTAAGGGGCATGAGACTTCGATTTATAACTTGTCAAGCATATCCTCTTAGTTGTGTCACTTTAACCTTAACCATTTAAAGATGCTTATGATAGGGGAAATGAGAGCTCAAAGCTAATGAGTACCATACTTTCAGCATTTGGAAGCCTTTCAAACTTTTCAAAACCTATTCATTTCCTTGTTGAGTCTCCACACATTCTATGAGCACTTTCTTGAGAGCATAGTGGCCATTCTTAGTTCTATGTGCATTGTCCCAAGACTTGTTGATTGATGCATACCTTGATATTGCTTGCTTTAAACTATTTGTATCTAGTCACTCTTGTAAACTTTGAAGGTGTCCTATGCATTTATGTTTGCTACTCTATGAGGGACAAGCTGAGTGCCACTATCCTATGTTTTCTTTATGTGAAACAAACAAACGTCTTGCAAAGCATTGTTATTCATGATTCTTTTGTTTGTGCCTTTTCATGTTGCATCGTAGTTTCTTTGTCTTATTGCTAGAACTTTGTCTTCCATGTTATGATTGAAGTACTATGATCCCAGCTTTGAATGTTTTATGAATACTTTGATCAAGTCTTTGATGGTGCATGTCACCTCAAAAATTATTCTTTCTTTTTATCACTTACCTACTCGAGGACGAGCAGGAGTTAAGCTTGGGGGTGTTGATACATTGCAAATGTATCCATAATTTTTGATGTTCCATGCTTGGTTTTATCCACTTTCTTGTGTTTTGTCTACACTTTGGAGTACTTTTCATATGATTTCTTGGACTAACCTATTAACAAGAGCCACAGTGCCAGCTCCCTGTTTTTTGCTGTTTTTGGTTCCAGGAAAGTTAGAAAATGAATATTCTCGGAATTGGACGGGACAAAAGCCAAAGTGCCTATTTTTCTGGAAGACTCACGGATCCAGAATACGAGACGGAGGAGGGCCAGGGGCTGGCCACACCACCCCAGCGCTGGTCCCCAGGCCGCCAGGCATGGTGTGGCCCCCAGCACCTCGGTCTCCCTCTTCGCCTATAAGAAGCCTTCTAACCTAAAAACTCCGGGGGGGGGGGGTCGACGTTTTTGCAGAAGGAGTTCCGCTCCGCCGCCACCACCAGATTCCACGAAACAGCACTAGAAACTCCGTTCTGGCACTCTGCCGGGACGGGGAATTGGAGGAGATCATCGCCATCATCATCACCATCGCTTCTCCATCGACCATCCATGTTTACCCCATCTATGAGTGAGTAAAACCCCGCTGTAGGCTATGGGGATGGTAGGTATTGGATGAGATCGTTCATGTAATGGCATCAGATTGTTAGGGCATGGTGCCTAGTATCTTTTATTACTGCTTTATGACTTTGCTGCGACTTGTTGTGCTTAATGCTTCTCACTAGGGACCGAGTGCCATGATTTCAGATCTGAACATGTTATTGATTCATTATGATAGTATTGTTTATGGTCTTATCTGCAAGTTGTATACACACGTTGTTGTCCGGAACCGATGGCCCCGAAGTGACAGAAATCGGGATAACCAGAGGGAATGGCTTTGATGTGAGGATCACATGTGTTCACGGAGTGTTAATGCTTTGCTCCAGTGCTCTATTAAAAGGAGCACCTTAATTGCCAGTAGTTCCCTTGAGGCCCCGCTGCAAATGGGCTGGCAGGACAAAAGATGTTGTGCAAGTTCTCATTGCGAGCATGTATAACTATATATGGAACACATGCCTAGGATTATCTAGTACTTGGATGCTTTACCTTATTTATCTGCAATTGCCCTATGTTCTGATTTCCATGTGAATTGTCTTGTCCATGCAACGCCCGTCCATCCATCCCTATGCCTACCACACTCGAATCCTACTGTTTACTGCTATTGTTACTGCTGTCTTTACTTTACTACTGCTATTACTTTACTATTCCTACTACAAAACTGTTGCTACTGATAAACTTCTGTGAGCAAGATTGTTTCCAGGTGCAGCTGAATTGACAACTCAGTTGTTAAGGCTTATAAATATTCTTTGGCTCCCCTTCTGTCGAATCAATAAATTGGGTTTCACTTCCCTCGAAAATACTGCGATACACCCTTTATACTTGTGGGTCATCATGAACCTCCACTCACATAAACATGGCCTCCACCCAAAATCCCACTCACATGTATTTAATTTCCACCAAATTAAATGCAACTCTCAATTTAATAAAACTCTTTTATTTATTTTATTCAGAATTTTGTTAATTACTTTAATTAACAAACATTCACATAAAACCCCTTGCAACATTTCAATATCACATGCAGAACCAATTTCTGCAATTTCACCCGAAACAATTCCGGTTTCTATCGAAACAATTCATGTTTCTATCGAAACATTTCCTGCACTTTGCAAACCTTTTGTCTGAAACATATGTGCTCCTAAATGGTGTCCGGCAACCCTTAAGTGTGTCACCCTATGGCTCGTGAATAATGCAGACATGATGGAGACTCCTCTCAGATCAATAATCAGAAGCGGGACCTGGAGATCCATACTGACTCCTGCACATTCAACGATGACTTCTATGATCGTGAGAACCTTTAACATGTCCATACCTAGTTTGATCATCGGTATCTCCATACCTAGTTTGATCTCGTTACTGACATGTACTCTTTTCTCGTTCCCGTGATATAACATTCTAGTGATCACATCACTTGCTTGCAAGCTATTTCAATGTGATATCACCGAGAGGGCCCAGAGAATATCTATCCGTCATCTGGATTGAAAAATTCCACTCTTGATCCATGAGCCTCAACATAACACCTTCGTAGTACTGAACCCATCTTTATAGTCAACCTGTTACGGTGTGACGTTTGATGTTATCAAGATACTCTTTCGGTGTTAGCAATTAATATGATCTCATTGTCTAAGGATAAAGATTACTTCGTATGATGTTATAGCAATATAAACATAATGACTTGATCGTAATGCTATACTTCGGATGAATGTTCATCACATCATTCCATCAATGGTGTGACCTTGTTATTAACAACATCCAATGTCCATGATCAGGAAACCTTGATCATCTTGTTAATCAACAAGCTAGTCTATAAGAGAAGCATAACTAGGAACCCTTTTTGTTTATTAAACACACATGTATTGACGTTTCCTTTCAATACAATTATAGCATGCAAAATAAACATCTATCATATACAAGGAATACATAATAACAACTTTATTATTGCCTCTCGGGGCATATTTCCTTCAGTCTCCCACTTGCACTAGAGACAATAATCTAGTTTACATAGTGATAAATCTAACACCCATGGAGTTCTGGTGTTGATCATGTTTTTCCCTAGGGAGTAATTTAGTCAATGGATCTGCTACATTCAGGTCCGTGTGCACTTTACAAATCTTTATATCTCCATCCTTGACATGCTCGCGGATGGAGTGAAATCGGCGCTTAATATGCTTAGAATTCTTGTGAGACCTTGGTTCCTTGGCGTTGGCTATGGCTCCATTGTTGTCACAATAGATCACCATTGGGTCCAACACACTAGGCACCACACCTAGTTCCGTTAGGAACTCCTTCATCCAAACCGCTTCTTGCGCCGCTTCTGAAGCAGCAACATATTCCACCTCCATCGTTGATCCAGCCACCACAGGTTGTTTGGAGCTCCTCCAACTAACTGCTGCTCCGTTCAAGATAAATACGTATCAATATTGAGACTTAGAGTCATCCGGATTAGTGTCAAAGCTAGCATCGACATAACACTTAGCGACTAGCTCTTCTTCACCTCCGTATACAAGAAACATATCCTTAGTTCTTCTCAAGTACTTAAGGATATTCTTGACCGCTATCTAGTGTTCCAAACCTAGATCATATTGGTACCTACTAGTCAAACTAATAGCATGTTCCACATCCGGTCTTGTACATAGCATGGCATACATTATAGAGCCTATGGCTGAGGCATAGGGGGTCTTATCCATTATCTCTCTTTCTTCCGCCGTAGCCGGACTTTGAGTCTTACTCAATGTCTTGCTTTGCAACATAGGTAAGAACCCCTTCTTACTTCCGTCCATATTAAACTTCTTTAATATCTTATCAAGGTATATACTCTGCGATAGCCCAATTAGGCGTCTTGATCTATCTCTATAGACTTTAATGCCTAATATATATGAAGCTTCACCAAGGTCTTTCATAGAAAATTTGCTATTTAGACAACTTTTAACACTGTTTAAAAGATCTATATCATTTCCAATCAGTAATATGTCATCCACATATAATATTAGAAATGCCACATTGCTCCCACTCACTTTCTTGTAAATACAAGCCTCTCCATAAGTTTGGACAAATCCAAACTCTTTGATCACCTCATCAAAGCGGAGATTCCAACTCCGGGATGCTTGCTTCAGTCCATAGATGGATCACTAAAGCTTGCATACCTTATCAGCATCCTTAGGATCGACAAAACCCTTAGGTTGTATCATATACAACTCTTCTTCAATATTACCATTGAGGAACACAGTTTTGACATCCATCTGCCATATTTCATAATCGAAATATGTAGCAATTGCTAACATAATCCTAACCGACTTAAGCATCGCTACGGGAGAGAATGTCTCATCGTAGTCAACTCCTTGAATTTGTCGAAACCCCTTTGCGACAAGTCAAGCCTTATAGATGGTCACATTACCATCAGCATCAGTTTTTCATTTGAAAATCCATTTATTCTCAACGGCCTTTCGATCGTGAGGTAAGTCTACCAAAGTCCAAACCTGGTTTTCGTACATGGATTCCATCTCGGATTTCATGGCTTCTAGCCATTTGTTGGAATCAGGGCTCATCATCGCTTCTTCATACGTCGCAGGGTCATCTATTTCATCAATCATGAAATTCTTAACAGGATTTCCATACAGTTCAGGAGCTGCACGTGTCCTGCTTGACCTACGAGGTTCGGTAGTGTCCTCTTTCGGAGTTTCATGATCAATATCATTAGCTCTCTCTTCATTAGGTGAAGTCAACTCCGAAACAACTTCTGGTGCTGTGCTACTCGCCATTTCATGAAGAGAAGGTTCAATAACCTCTTCGAGTTCTACCTTCCGACTACTCACACCTTTCGCGAGAAACTCCTTCTCAAGAAAGGATCCATTCTTAGCAACAAAAACCTTGCCCTCGGATCTGTGATAGAAGGTATACCCAATCGTTTCCTTAGGGTATCCTATGAAGACGCATTTTTCCACTTTGGGTTCGAGTTTATCGGGTTGAAGTTTCTTCACATAAACATCGCATCCCCAAACTTTAAGAAATGACAGTTTAGGTTTGATTCCAAACCATAATTCATACGGTGTCTTTTCAACGGATTTAGATGGTGCCCTATTTAAAGTGAATGCAGTGGTTTCCAGTGCATAACCCCAAAATGACAGTGGCAAGTCAGTCAGAGACATCATAGATCAAACCATAAGAAAGTAGATATAAAACAAGCATGGAACATCAAAAGTTATAGATACGTTTGCAATGTATCAACATCCCCAAGCTTAACTCCTACTCGTCCTCGAGTAGGTAAGTGATAAAAAAAGAATAATTTTTTAGGTGACATGCACCATCATAAACTTGATCAAAGTATTTGTAAAACATTGATAGCTAGGATCATAGTACTTTAACATAGCATGAAAGATATAGTTCTAACAATAATACATAGCAACTATGTTGTAACATGAAAAGGCACAAACAAAATATTCATGAATAACAATGCTTTGCAAGACGTTTGTTTATTTCACATAAATAAAGCATAATGAGAATGGTATTTAGCTTGTCCCTCATAGAGTAGCAAACATAAATGCATAGGACACCTTCAAAGTTCATAAGGGTGACTAGATACAAATAGTTTAAGAACAAGCAATATCAAAGTTATGCATCAATCAGTAAGTCTTGGGACAATGCACATTAAACTAAGAATGGCCACTATGCTCTCTCAATAGGTGCATAAAGATAGAAGATGGATACTCAACATAAAAGTAAAAGAAAGGCCTTCATAGAAGGAAGCAGGGATTCAAGTCTCATAAAAAGCTTCCAAAAATTATGGTACTTATTAGATTTCAGCTCTCATTGCCCCTATCATAAGCATCTTGAAGTGATTAAGGTTAAAGTGAACAAACTATGGAGTATATGCTTGACAAAGTATAATTTGGCAATCTCATGTCCTTTGAATACGAGGGCCGCTCCTCATGCTACTCAAGTTTAGTTACCGGTAAGTTCTTGTCATAGTAAGTACATGTATATCATAGAGAACTGCCAATGGGGTACCCCTTGCCCGATGATACGGAGGAATCCCCATAACAAAATGACAAGGCAAGCAGACAATGAGCATCTCAACGATCTTCTTATTTACCATGGGAAAATGGTGCTTTTTTCTCTCTTTCCTCTTTTCTCATCTTTTTTTCTTTTTCTCAATCTCTATCTTTTTTATAAGAAGAATGCTTCATAGATTGCTCATTATGGTTACGCTGTAGGTTTCCACCACGATTAGGCATGGATTAGACCAGCGGCCCAGGCGTTTCTCTAACACACATACATAACTCCATGGACTTACAAGCTCCCCTTTCATTTCACACCGACGACATCATAGACAAAAGAGCATGATATCAAATGGGTACAATGTACAAGTGCAATGTTGAAAGCGTTCCCCATGATAGCATGGTTCTGCTAATCCCCAATGCATAAGTGCAAGCATATACAACATAGATGACACAATGGTTCAAGTTTATTAGGGGCAAGAAAAGTAAAGTGTGGCATCAAGTTTGTGAGAGCTTTAATCACTAGTTTTCTCATAACAAGTTTAATTCGGAAGGTAGATAAAAATATGAATATACTTGGAATAGCAAATGCTAATATGTAGGTATGGTGGACTCTTTGGAATAACTTGGTTTTATTTGGAGTTGGATGCATGAGTGGAACTCATACTAGGTTATGGAGGCTAGCAAAAGACTGGGAGCGACCAACTAAGAGAGCAATAATGGCCATAATCATGCAAAGCGACAAAACATCATTAACTAAAGCATAAAGTGATATTACAAGTCGAAAACTAAAGGATCATAAAGGCTATGGTGACTTGGGATAGTCATAACATGGTGTGAGCATGCACCAAGTCAACCCAAATAAAGCATTAAAGGAGAAGACCACAATATTATGCTTTAATATGCTAAAACAACGCATGATTCTTTCAAGGCACATTAAGCAATCTCAATTGTTTATAACAAGTCATGCTACAACAATAATCACTAAGCATAAGGTCAAAGCAACATCTAGCATGACGTGATAAAGTCTAAGCCACAGTCAAAAAGAGCTCCCTTTGTACCACTTATAAGCATGAAAGTTCCTACTCTTTTCTAACACCAATCGAAAACTAAAGCTAAACGCAGTGCTAGCAAAGGAGAACACACGCAGAACAATAAGAGTGAAAACTAGAGTGTTCTAGGCAATGAATAACGGGGTGTGTTTCTCTCCAAAATAAGTGTGTTGGGATCCAACCAATTTATTTAAGCAAACCAAACAAAAGAAAACTAAAAACAAAGACGCTCCAAGAACAACACAATTGTGCATGAAACAATAAAAATGAAGTATTTGGAAGAAACCTGAAATTTTTATTGATAAAGAAGGGGATGCCTTGGGCATCCCCAAGCTTTGAAGATTGTACCTCTTGAATATTTCTTGGGGTGACACGGGGTGGCATCCCCAAGCTTGAGCTTTTGTCCATTCTTCATCTCATTACATCATTCTTTCCCTACACTTTAAATTTTCCTTCATACAAAACTTCACACAATCTTTATTAGAAACATTAGTGTACTCAAGATAATAAGTCTTTTGGTTCAGTTTCAATACGAGTAAAACTTCCATTAAAACAAAGCTACTATAGCACTTCCTTTTAAAAGTTCAAATGATCAAAGAGAACTCAAAGAGAAAGAGATTAAGAAGCAAATGCAAATAATGGCAGAAATCTGTCAAAACAGACCAGCAGATAAAAACCAATTTTTTAGAAGACCTTCTGTTGCTCAAATCGAAAAGTGATCAACTAATGAAAGTTAGATAACAACCTGGGGCAGAAGCACAAAAAATTACAGATTAATCCGACATACAGAGATTTTTCACGAATTTGTACAGTGAAGCACAAAAATCTGTTTCGGGACAGCACTTCCCCAAATCTTACTTCCCTCTCATTAGAGGTTACTCTTGGCACAAAAAGCAAATAAAAATGATAAGGATCTGTTATTACAGAGGTAATAATTTCCAAGACTCATCTAAAACTTTTGGATTATCTCCCAATAAGTACTTTTCTTTAACGCCTTTAAGTTAGGCATAATAGTTTGAGAAGATGCTCACATAAGAAATATGAATTGAAGTAAAAGAGAGCATCAAGAAGAAAATTCAAAGCACATTTAAGTCTAACCCACTTCCTATGCATAGGAATCTTGTAAAGAAACAAGTCATGAAAGCACAAAGCAACAAGCATAGGAAAGCAAAACAAGTGCAACTTCAAAATTTTCAACATAAAGAGGGGAAACTTAATATTATTGAGATGCATAAAACCATGTTTACCTCTCTCATAATAACTTTCAGTAGCATCATGAATAAAATTAACAATATAACTATCACATAAAACATTCTTATGATGAGCCACATGCATAAAAGAATTAATACTCTCCACATAAACATAGTCATTCATTAATTATAGTGGGAGCAAATTCAACAAAATAGCTATCATTATTATTCTCATCACCATAATCATCAAATATAGGAGGCATATTGTAATCATTAATTTTCTCCTCAATAGTAGGTGGACTAAAAATATCATATTCATCATTGTAATCATCATATATTGGAGGTTTGGTATCATCATAAGAAATAGAATAGCTATCTTCCAAAGCCGGGGAACTAAAAAGATCATTTTCATAAAAACTAGCTTCCCCAAGCTTAGACTTTTCCATAGCATTAGCAATAATGGTGTCCAAAGAATTCATACTAACAACATTGCTATTAGCATGCAAATAAAGTTCCATAGATTTTTTAATTTTCTCTTCAAACATTTCATGTCCTAACTCAAGATAAATACTATAAAGCTCTCTAATTTTGTTGTTGTTTTCCATTAAGCCTAACTAGTGAAAACAAGAAACAAAAAGACAAAATTGCAGAATCTAAAGGAAATAATTTTGAGCACACACACCGGAGGATGTGAGTACCTTTTACCTTACCTCCCCGGCAACGGCGCCAGAAAATAGCTTGATGTCTACACACTTCTATTCTTGTAGACAGTTGTTGGGCCTCCAAGTGCAGAGGTTTGTAGAACAGCAGCAAGTTTTCCCTTAAGTGGATTACCCAAGGTTTATCGAACTCAGGGAGGAAGTGGTCAAAGGTATCCCTTGTTGGGTCCGCAACATAGAAAACAAAAAATTTCCTACGGTGTGAACTACACGCCAAGATCTATCTACTAGATACAAAGCAACGGGTGGACATACATCCAACGAGAACTTACCCTCGTAGACAACGAGCTTTGTTAACGAGTAGGAACTCGTGGTTGATGTAGTCGTACACTTGCCGATCTCAAGATCGTGATGAAGTCCAGCAGGTCCGGCTCCATCACGTCCATCAGATCCAGCTCCAGCACCACCAAGTCCAGCACCGCAAAGCAGCAGTGCATCCGTGATCGCACACACGTCCGGTACCCCAACAACCTCCATCCCTCGCTCCAGCAAAGCAGCGGAATCAGCAACTCCTTTCCAGATAAAGCCACCGGGAACATGTATCTCGCTAATCCGAGGCCATGGGGAAATAATACTAGAGGGGGAGAGAGATCCTTCACAAGGAGGTGTGTTTGAGAAGAGAGGAGGGGTGGCCTTTTATAGGAGGAGGGGGTGCCCCTCCTTCATGGCCGGCGCATGGAGGAGGTGACCCTTCACCTCCTCCATTCATGTGGTGGTTACTCCCTCCACATAAATTTGCCCCTTCACATTCTCTTTTAAAGTCTCCACTTTAAATGCATTAAATTTCTCCAAATTTAATGCTCTCTCATTTAATAAAACTCTTTTATTAATTTTATTCAGAATTTTTTTAATTACTTTAATTAACAAACATTCACATAAAACCCCCTGCAACATTTCAATATTACATGCAGAACCAATTTCAGCAATTTCACCCGAAACAGTTTTGGTGTCTATTGAAATAATTCCAGCGCTTTCTTAAATCTTTATCTGAAACATATTTTCTCCAAATGGTGTCGGTATCCCTTAAGTGTGTCACCCTACGGTTCGGGAATAATGTAGACATGATCGAGACCCCTCTTAGATCAATAATCAGAAGCGAGACCTGGAGATCCATACTGACTCCTACACATTCAACGATGACTTCTGTGATCGTGAGAACCTTTAACGCTTGTAAATAAATACCTTTGTTCCTCGATATATTACATGTCCGAGATTCGATCATTGGTATCTCCATACCTAGTTTGATCTCGTTACCGACATGTACTCTTTTCTCGTTCCCGTGATATAACATTCTAGTGATCACATCACTTGCTTGCAAGCTATTTCAATGTGATATCACCGAGAGGGCCCAGAGAATATCTATCCTCCATCTGGATTGACAAATTCCACTCTTGATCCATGAGCCTCAACATAACACCTTCGTAGTACTGAACCCATCTTTATAGTCACCCTGTTACGGTGTGACGTTTGCTGTTATCAAGATACTCTTCTGGTGTTAGCAATTAACATGATCTCATGGTCTAAGGATAAAGATTACTTCGTATGATGTTATAGCAATATAAACATAATGACTTGATCGTAATGCTATACTTCGGATGAATGTTCATCACATCATTCCACCAATGGTGTGACCTTGTTATTAACAACATCCAATGTCCATGATCACGAAACCTTGATCATCTTGTTAATCAACAAGCTAGTCTATAAGAGAGGCATAACTAGGAACCCTTTTTGTTTATTAAACACACATGTATTGATGTTTCCGATCAATACAATTCTAGCATGTAAAATAAACATTTATCATAAACATGGAATAAGATAATAACCACTTTATTATTGCCTCTCGGGCATATTCCCTTCAGTCTCCCACTTGCACTAGAGTCAATAATCTAGTTTGAAAAACTTTGCGTATTGAACACCTATGGCTTTCTGGTGTTGCATATACGCTATTGCTAGTGGTTAACATAATCTCCGGATCTGACAATTTCAGGTCCGTGTGTATTTGCATGTCTTTGCGTCTCTACGCATCACTCATTCTCAAATGAGATGGCATTGTATAAATTTGGTCCTTTGGTGAGACCTTTAGTTCGTTCGGCTCAAAATATGTTGACATTATTGTCACACAATATATCTTCATAGTATTAGCCCACTTTGAACCACACCTAGTTTGGTAACAAACTACTTAACATCACAATATCTCAACTTTGGAACTCATCCAAATCCATCATGGAACATCCTTTCCATTATATTGTGCCACCATAGTCTAAATTGAGATAAATTTAATTTGTATCTTGTGACAAAACTAGTTATTAATGTAACACTTTACAATGAACTACCTTTAACTATTTGTCACTTATACATGATATATTCTTAGTTCTTCCAAAGCTCATAGGAATATCTTTACTATTGTCCAATGATCATCTTATGAATCATTCTGGTATATGCTCATAACATTTAGAGCATCGGACATTCTGGATATATACATATCATGGTATAATCGATCAAAATCTTCATGTGATTTTACTCACCAAGTGTCAAAACACTTGAATCTTGATACAATTCTTTCCATGCAGCAAGAACCTTTCTTGTTGTTTCCATATTGAACTCTTTCAATATCTCATATATGTATGTCTGGCACAACCATATTTGCGCCTTAATCTATCCATATAGGTATTGATGCCAAATATTCCTGGTTTGCTCAAGTCTTTCATCGAAATCTTATTTTAATGAAATTCTTAACTTGTGTCAATACAAGATACATCATTTCCAATCAACAATATGTCCTCTACATAATGTATTAGAAATATGTCTCAGCGCTCCCACTTAATTTCTTGCAAATGCAAGCATCTTCATCATCTCCGATGAATTTAAACTCTTTTAACAGTTTCATCATGGTGAAGATTCCAACTCCGCTATGCATACTTCAACTATTGAAGTTTACATGCCCTTTTAGCACCCTTTGAATTAACAAAACCCTTCGGACCATGTCATGTACATGTCCTAGGTTACCGTTCTATTAGAAGAACCTTGTTTTGTTTATTCAACTACCATATACCAAATTATATGTAGTGGTTGCTACATTAATCCGTCAAGACTATATATCACTATGAAAGATCAAATCTTGTCATAGTCAACTCCTTGAACATTGTCGTAAACTTCTTTCCGACATGTCGACTATTTCATAGATGTTAAACATCCATGTCTTATTTCTTTATAGATCCAAACATGACCGATAGGCTTCACGCCTTTCCGGAGGGTCTTCCAAGTTCAGAAACTTGATTTCTCGTGTATGGATACTATCACGGATTCTATGACTTCTAGTCATTTTATGGAGTCAGGGCCCATCATCGCTTCTTTGCATGTAGTCGGTTCATCATTGTCAAAACAATAACGACTTGCTTATCAAATCTTACTATTTGATTCTTACCGACCCACATGGTTCTATAGGAACTCTAATCTCCGAGATCACACCTTTTGTAATCACGAGAGCCATGAGCATTGTGGCCGCCACCGGGACACTTTCCGGCGCTGCGCTACTTAGCACATATAGCTAAGGTTCAACAACCTTATCAAAGTTCTATTGTCCTCCCATTTAACTTTTCACGAAAAATTCCTTCTCAAGAAACTTGACGTTCCAAGCGATAAACTCTTTTGTCCTTGGTGTTATGGAGAAATTCCCAACAAATTCTTTGGGATAACCTACAAAGACGTGCTTATTCAACTTTGGTTGTAAACATTTTACTTATGCATAGCATACCAAAATTTAAGAAAAGACAATTCGGGTTTTATCCCAAACCATAACTCATATGGTGTCATTTCAACGGATCACGATGGTGCTCTTTTCAGTGTAAAAGCGGTAGTCTCTAAAGCTTCAATCTTTAAAACATAATGGCAGTTTATAAATGACACCTTTGATCTTACCATGTCAAACATGGTTTGATTTCATCTCTCGAATATGCCATACTCCTATGGTTTATCGGGAAACACAAATCATGGAACAATTCCTCAATTCTTAGGTGTTTTTGCTAAACATGTAACTCAAATATCTTCCTTTATGATCGAATCATAAACTCTTTATTTTCTTGTTACAATGATTTTCAACTTCATCTTGAAAGTCTTTGAACAACTTTCAAATGTTTCATACTTCTTCCTTATTAAGTAAATATACAGATATATTCACTCAGATTCTTGAAGAAAGCATATGAAGCAAAAAGATCCATCGCATATGGCTACACATAATGGACTATGCACATCAGCATGCACAATTTCCAATAAGCTAGTCATCCGTTCCTCTATGGCCTATGGATGGAGTTTCAATTATCTCTAGGAAAGTCTCACATGCGTCAATTGATCAAAATCAAAGACTCCAAAAATCCATCAACATGGAGTTTATTCATGTTTTCTTTCAAATATAATTTAAACAGCGATGTCACTTCATAAGTGATCTTTCAATCATTTGTCTTGCGACATTTTAGCAATAGTGTTTATGGATGTGATTTCTCCAACTAGACTTGTAAAAGTTCATCCATCCTTTATGGAATACGGTAATTATTTGAACATCCATTGTTCTCATGATACCGAAACAAAATAACAATTATTTAAACAAATCTTGAAGGCATGGTTTGATGACAACGAAAAACACAATAACACTTTATTTGTTTTCGATGAACATCATCACTCATTCTCTTGCTGGTTACTTAGGCCATTGTAGTTCATGAATTGCGTTGTCCTGTATGACACTTCATACCAACCAATTCGGTATCCAATACCTAAGAACCACATTGTTTAACAAGCAAAGGAATATAGCCATAACATGTATATCTTCTATATACCTAAGTTGGACATCTCCAACCTTTTATTTTCTGCCAAATATTTTATAGATTCTCTTTCAGCAATTCCTTTTCTTTTAAAAGAATCTATCAACATCAATAGTGGTGTCATCAACATGACACATGGTACAAAGCGTATATAGTCAAATACTAATACCTTTGGACTTGCACTTTGAAGTGGATCACCATCATCAAATGTTTGGTGTTCTTTCAAAAATCCATTCTTTAGTAATCTATTAGTGTAGTAAACATTTTACTTAGATATTCTATTCATCCTTATCATGACAACTTTCATGATCAAGCTACTATAGCCTATAAGGAAGAATTGCGAGTATAATATCAGTTCCAGTAACCTTTTTGGTAGATTCGGATGCCTAGCATCTCCATCCTTCATAAATTCTCATACAATATGAGAACATGTATTTTGCTAAATTATACTCTATCATAATGCAACTAAAAACATTGTTTCAGATATCACAATATCTTTCACACATGATGGTTTCTGAAACAATTTTCAGCTCCAATATAATCTTGATATTAAAACAACCTTTTGAATATCAATAATCATGGAGCCAAACATGATACTTTAGATACTAACATTGGAATTCTTACTCTTGATTTAATACTACTTATTAAACTTCATGGAGTAAATAGAGTTTGCTGAAAGTTTGCAATAGGACTTATAAACTTTAAATTGACATTCAAAACAATACGATACCAGTTCGTAAAGTAAATATCCAGAATTCTATAGTTCTATTATCTCAAATAAAAACTAAGCATAAGGTAGAAAACGAATGCCAATGACTACAACAAACTATGCAAATTCACTTTGATTTAATTTATGACAAATTTGGTTCGATTAATCCAAATTAGAAATGAACTCCCACTCAAAAACGTCATCCCTCGTGTCTTTTTGGTGATTACATGAACTAAATCCACTACACCAAGTCCGATCATCACGTGAGTTGATGTAGCTTCAAAGGCAAGCATCTATATGGGCATCATATCAACTATATGACTCATGCTTAACCTTTCGGTCCGTGTTCCGAGGCCATGTCTGTACATGCTAGGCTCGCCAAGTAAGAACCTTAGTACTCGCATGTGTAAAACTGTCTTACACCTGTTTGTATGAAAGCGTAGAGTCGAGTACACCCGATCATCACGTGATGTCTCGAAATACGATCCACAAAACGGTGCATACTTAAGGAAGAACACATTTTTATCTTGATATCTAAAAGAGGGATCATCTTACAATGCTACATAAAGCGCCAAACTAGCAGTATAAGATGCTAACATCTAATGTGTAAAGTGAGATGATATGGTCCATGCATTTGATCTCTATCACTTGCATCGTGGAATGATCTCTATCATTCCTTTGTGTGTAAGGCCAAGGTCTATGGAACTTACACGTTAAGTGTGTTGTAAGAGTATCTATCATACATCTACTTACAACAATACCATATCAATACACTAGCCCAGCAACGATCTAAACTAGACGCCTCTAATTTATCAATTGCAAGTTTTACGTGGCTTAGGGCTTTCAGAGATAGAACCGTTCTCACCTACGAACATGAACCACAATGAGGATAACTAAGTTATTAGCAACTCGTTGTAAATCAGATATTGACTATAGTAGGAGAGACACCCGCCACTTATGCAAAACAAGTTGCATGTCAGTCGTGGAACCGGTCTCATGTACGATGACATGTAAGGTTGGTCTGGGCCGCTTCATCCCACTATGCCACCAATATCCAAAATACATAGACGATGCAATAACATGATCATCATCGCCCACATATCAACCATATGTGTACTACCCGTGCTAAGCACCTACGCATAGATAAGGCTCTGATACCACAGTTGGGTCCGCAGCATAGAAAACAAAAAATTTCCTACGGTGTGAACTACACGCCAAGATCTATCTACTAGGTACAAAGCAACGGGTGGAAATACATGCAACGAGAACTTACCCTTGTAGACAATGATCTTTGTTAACAAGTAGGAACTCGTGGTTGATGTAGTCGTACACTTGCCGATCTCAAGATCATGATGAAGTCCAGTAGGTCCGACTCTAGCACATCCATCAGATCCAGCTCCAGCACCACCAAGTCCAGCACCGCAAAGCAGCGGTGCATCCGTGATCGCACACACGTCCGGTACCCTGACAACCTCCGTCCCTCGCTCCAGCAAAGCAGCGGAAGCAGCAACTCCTTTCCAGATAAAGCCACTGGGAACATGTATCTCGATAATCCGAGACCATGGGGAAATAACACTACTAGGGGGGAGAGATCCTTCACAAGGAGGTGTGTGTGAGAAGTGAGGAGGGGTGGCCTTTTATAGGAGGAGGGGGGTGCCCCTCCTTCATGGCCGGCGCATGGAGGAGGTGACCCTTCACCTCCTCCATTCATGTGGTGGTAACTCCCTCCACATAAATTTGCCCCTTCACATTCTCTTTTAAAGTCTCCACTTTAAATGCATTAAATTTCTCCAAATTTAATGCTCTCTCATTTAATAAAACTCTTTTATTAATTTTATTCAGAATTTTGTTAATTACTTTAATTAACAAACATTCACATAAACCCCGCAACATTTCAATATTACATGCGTAAAACAATTTCAGCAATTTCACCCAAAAGCTTTGATTGTCTATTGAAATAATTCCAGCGCTTTCTTAAATCTTTATCCGAAACATATTTGCTCCAAATGGTGGTATCCCTTAAGTGTGTCACCCTTCCACGAATAATGTAGACATGATCGAGACCCTCTCGATCAATAATCGAAGCGGACCTAGAGATCCATACATCGACTCCTACACATTCAACGATGACTTCGTGATCGTGAGAACCTTTAACGCTTGTAACTAAATCCTTTGTCCTCGATATATTACATGTCCTAGATTCGATCATCGGTATCTCCATACCTAGTTTGATCTCACCGACATGTACTCTTTTCTCGTTCGTGATATAACATTCTAGTGATCACATCACTTGCTTGCAAGCTATTTCAATGTGATATCACCGAGGGCCCGAGAATATCTATCCGCTATCCGGATTGACAAATTCCACTCTTGATCCATGGGCCTCAACATAACACCTTCGTAAATCGAACCCATCTTTATAGTCACCCCGTTACTTGGTGACGTTTTATGTTATCAAGATACTCTTCCGGTGTTAGCAATTAACATGATCTCATGGTCTAAGGATAAAGATTACTTCGTATGATGTTATAGCAATATAAACATAATGACTTGATCGTAATGCTATATTTCGGATGAATATTCATCACATCATTCCACCAATGGTGTGACCTTGTTATAAACAACATCCAATGTCCATGATCAGGAAACCTTGATCATCTTGTTAATCAACAAGCTAGTCTATAAGAGAGGCATAACTAGGAACCCTTTTTGTTTATTAAACACACATGTATTGATGTTTCCGATCAATACAATTCTAGCATGTAAAATAAACATTTATCATAAACATGGAATAAGATAATAACCACTTTATTATTGCCTCTCGGGCATATTCCCTTCATCCCTCTCAAGCAACCCTACAATGATACAAGAAGTCTCTTGTGTCCCCAACACACCCAATACACTTGTCAGGTGTATAGGTGCACTAGTTTGGCGAAGAGATAGTGAAATACAAGTGGTATGGATAATTATAAGTGGTAACGGTGCCAGAAAATAGCTTTGATGGTGCGTGGTTGATGGGTAGGAAGAGACTAAAGGCAAACTGAAATAAAGATGGAAGCAAGCAAACATGTAACAGATCTAGTTGGAAACGGTGTTTCAATGCTTAGAAACAAGGCCTAGGGATCATACTTTCACTAGTGAACACTCTCATATAAATATCTTCTCTTCATGGTACTACTCTCCGGTTGGACACTCTAATCCATGGTAGGGCTATAACCGCACACCTCAAAGTTCGCTTTCCACATCTAGATAACCCCACACTGTCACCTTGAGCTCTAGATGGTTCCAACAAACACCACAATTTCATAGAAACATCCAACTCCAAATATAACTCATAACAAATATTTGTAATCTCTAGCCTAAGTGCCACCATGGTGTGCACGCTGTCACTTTCACACACATGGGGAGAGTAGAGATCTATTAAAGCACTTGAGTAGCAAGGTAGATCTACTTGATTACAAAGCTCATGATCACAATATGATTATGCATAGAGAGAGATATGAACACATAGCTACCGGTAGAACCCTTAGCCTTGAGGAAGAACTACTCCCTCATCATCATGGGAATCATCAACCGCGATGGAGATGGTGGTGGAGATCGATGGAGATGGCTCCGGGGGCACTTCCCCGTCCTAGCAGGGTGCCGGAACAGAGACTTTCTATCCCCTGAATCTCCCCTTGGTGGCGGCGGCACTGCAAAAACTTTTCGTGGCTGGAGGTTGGATTATTTAGGGTTTCTGCATCAGAGGCATCTTATAGGCGAAAGGGGAGGCCGAGGGGGTGTCCTAGGCGGCCACACCACCCCTTGGCACGGGCCAGGCCTGGCCGCGCGGCCAGGTGGTGTGGGTGGCCCCTGGTCCCTCTCCGACTCGTATTCTGGCATCGTGTCCCCCTCGGTGAAATATTGACTTTAGCTTTTGTCCCGTCCAATTCCGAGAATATTCATTTTCTGACTTTCCTGGAACCAAAAACAGCAGAAAACAGGTAGCTAGCATTGTGGCATCTTTTTAATAGGTTAGTCCAAGAAAGTGTATAAAAATACTCCAAAGTGTGGACAAAACATAAGAAAGTAGATATAAAACAAGCATGGAACATCAAAAATTATAGATAAGTTTGCAACGTATCACCTAGCCAGGATATAAAAGGTAAGGGCCCGGCTATCCCTAATGTTAAAGGAAAAGCAAATATTGAAACAGGTTCTCATGATCCATTGGCCTCGGCTAGAGGTCCTGTTTGGAAGGCGCTAGACACAGGACAAATTAAGATAAACGTTGACGCTGGCTGGGATCCGTGGACAAGAAAAACTGGTATTGGTGTTATCGCCAGAGACGATCATGGCCGTGTGCTTGCTACTGAATGGAAGTGTGTCCCTACGTGTGCAAGTGCGGAAGAGGCTGAAGTGCTGGCCTGTTTGGAAGGTTTCAAGACGCTAATCCAGAAGTTTTCAGGGCGAGGAACAGTTGAGACCGACTATCTGCGTGTCATGCAAGTTATCAATGATCCAAAGCGAGATCGTTCCGACTGTTGGAGTTTGTACCTTCCGGCCCAGGAAATCATGAGGGTCTATGATGGGATCACAATAGTTAAAGTGTGTCGTTTAGGCAATGTTGCTGCACATGCCCTAGCACAGTTAGCTAAGGCTGGGGTAGCAATTCTATTTGTAATGCAACACCGCCCTGTGTGGCGGAGATCGTTGCAAATGATGTAATCAACTTTTGAAAGGAGCAAGTTTCAGACGCACTCTTTTTCTTACCAGGGTACCTAAGGGGACTGGAAGGTTTTTAATGAGGTGGCTTGCTTGCTTAATATATACCGTGATCACTTTCAAAAAAAAGAAAAGGAGTTTGATATACAAGCCTAAGAAAAGTTCGAACATATTTACAAGCCTAAGAAAGGCCGACACACCCACCGCTCGAACAAGACTACGACTAAACTGCCGAAATCTGTCGAGTGCTTCTCCAGGACGCCACAAGGTAAGATCCTCCGCTAAGCAGAACCCTTGCCAATGAAAGTCGCGCTGCTTGTGAAATGTCGATATTACCAAGAAACTGTCAGCCGCAGCCAAGACACGTTCCGCCACAATCCGGCGAGCCAACAAAGGCTCAGCTGGGAGCATTGCTTCTCTGGCCTCATCCCAAATCCGAGGTACACCGTCGGCGCAACGACTACCTCCGAGCAACCTCAACAGACACAAGCGTGCAGTCTTCACCAGCCCGCCAACAAGCACAAAGGCCAACCCACCACTGCACATCTAGAGGCTCGCTCACGCCGTCTGAGGAAGACTCTCGATGCGCAAGCCATCGTGATACCACTAGAGAGGCCAACACGCCAACACCGAAAGATGCCTCCTATGTGGCTAGCACTGGGATTCCTGACGAAGAAGAACTGCCCGAACCAGAGTCAAGTCCCCAAGATGACGCCTCCAAGGAGGGTACGACATCAAAGACGCCGTCGTCACCCAATCTGGCAAGCCAAATCTGAGGTTTTCACCCGGAACTTGATACCCCAGGCGATGGAGGTGCCGAAACTCCTCGATGACGCTTCAGAAGGAAACAACGCCCTTAGGCGTCTCTGTCACCGGCCCTGAAAGGCAGGGCTTTCCCCTGGAGCATGGGACCTCAAAACCGCAACCGAAAACCATTCGTTCTTTGCCAGGAGCTCCCGCGCTGTCCCTTCCCACCTCGCTGGCAACACGTCTAGCGCGCCAAATCAGGGGCGGCCATGCCACAAGGGGAGAAGCCGCCTGAGTGGGGGCACCACCGATCCGCAAGCGGCTTAGGTGCCCATTGGAGGAAACACCGGTAGGTCTGTGCTCAGTCGTCTCAGAGATGCATCACCGTCCACCTAGCACCGCCCACCCCGCCACCGGTGCCCCACGGACGCCTCAAGCCACCACGCCAAGCTGGTGTTGGACTCAACTCAACACGGTCAGAGCAGCTGCAACAACGCTGCGCTCAGAGCCGAGGAGGACACACGAGGAGGGGGAAGGTGGCCTCACCCAGGCGCATTGGACCAGACCGGCCGGGGCCCCTACCAACCCAGATCAGGCCTTTCGGGCCTAGATCTGGGCCGACAGCCCCGAGTCGCCATGGCCTGCACCAACTCTAGCCGCCAGTACCATCATCGTCTCCGGAGCACCCTAGACCGCGCGGTGGAACATCCCCTTCTCCTCGTGCGTGCATCGTAGCTCTGCCATGTCGCCGCCCTCGCAGGAGGAAACCGGCCCACGCCCAGGACCCCTGCCATCGCTGCGCGACTGCCCAGGCCCTGCTCGCGAGCTTGCCGTCCGTCCCAGGGGCGCTCCGCCGCTCCTCGTTGCGTGCTGCTGTGCCACTGGCCACCGGGTGCAGGTCCCCGAGCCCTGGCTATGAGTGCCGAATCCTCGCCGCCACCATCACTAGCGTCGTGCATGGCTTTTCGGCGGCCGCCTCAGGAGACGGCGAGGGACAGGGAGGAGGTGGGAGGGGGTGGTGGCGGCGGGCTAGGGTTTGGTTCCCCCGTCGCCCTCAATAACTGGTATAGGTTTAAGACGTTCACATGAGAAAATGTACTTTTGAACGACCTTATTCTACCGATAATAATCACTCCAACAAAATGTTGCTCCTTCCTCTTTGGGTTGCAAAGACCCGAAGCAAGAGAGAACACAATTGAAGAAAAGCTAGCAAAACTGGAGATGTGGTTGCACTACCAAAAATCAGACAGCATGCATTTCTTCGTGTTAAATTTGGACAATTAAAATGTGTATACCTGCAGTACGTAGAAGTATACACATGCTATGGTGATGCATGCACGTGTCTAGAAAACTTTTTCAGGCATTTCTTCTCCCATGTACTCCCTTCGTTTTAAAATATAAGATGTTTAAGCTTTGTGAAGAAAATATAGCTATTTTTAGATAATACGGATTATTTATTTAATTTTACGAATAATACACAATTTTGAGTATTATCAAAAGTAGTGCGGCCTCAGGGTACGAGGGCCCGAGCGGGACCTGTCGGGGCACGAAATCCCGAGCAGACATGTCGGGGTCCTGCCTCCCGACCGCAGTGGAGCGCGGGGCCCGCCCTGCCGCACTGCCGGCAATAGGGGAGGAGCGGGGCATCGTCGGGGCTGCATCTCCCGACCAGCCTATCGGGATTTGAATCCCCGAGAAGGTGGCTGCTTATCCATGGGCGGGCGCCGGCCAGCCACGCTGCTCCTCTTCCTTCTTCTTCTTCTTCCTTTCTCCTTCCTTCTTCCTCTCGTTTCCACTCTTTGCTTCACCCATTTTCAGCTAATTCCTGCTGAGATTTACATCCAAACTTGATGTTGCTAGGAAGCTAGGGAAGGCCCGATCTACATATGAGATAGTTTGGTGAAGTGATTTAGGGCGTTTTAGTTGAGAAAGTGGAGGAAGTTGGTGGTGTTCTTGGGGAGCAATGGCTATGGTGCAGGCTAGGGCTGTAGCTTGAGGTAGTTGCATGGTGGAGGTGCCGATTTGGTGACTACACGGTAGGACTTCACACGCTTCAAGGGTAAACCCTAATTTCTCGCTAACTATCGTCATTTGTGTATGTTTATTGGTAGACTTGGATGTGGTCTATTAGCTGTAAGGTTATTCAGCTAGAGGATCAGAAGTATATTTATAGAGTATAATGTGCCATTGTACGGGCATTTAACGAATTTCGGTATTTTTAGGTTGAAAGTTATGTCAGATAATGTAGTGTTTAAGTTTTACTATGGTAACGGTGTCGTCAGAACAAGCACAGAGTTGATTTGGGTGAGTATCAGTGGATTGATAAAGAGCTCTAGGCTCCTAAAACATGGTCGGTTACTGAGTTGAAAGATTGGTTATCTGCCTAAATATCGTTGATGAACTTTGATTACCGGCCTCAATATCAGTATGAGGGTAAGCATTTTCCTATCTATTATTGTTACATGCAGTATGTTATCGTTTAGTACTAAATTTCTTTTACACGGTTAGGAGGATATGGAGGCCCGACCATGTCCTCTATGGGTTTGTGGGCGACTAATGAGGAGGAGAATCAACAGACTCAGCGGGATCACATTGACTGATTTGGCCAGTATCAGACGTAGCAGACTCCATCACCTTTCCCCACACAGGATTCACAAACTGAGGGTGACGGGTCAACTCTACCTCCCCATAATGTGATGTCACTCAGAAGGTCCGGATGGAGTACACCTAGACCGCAACATGCTCACCATGACCGACACCAGTGATATCTATGTATGAGCCAGTGATATCTATGTATGATACCTTTATCTATGTATGAGACACTTATCTACCTATGCATGAGACATATATCTATCTATTTATGAGACAATTTTTTATTATTTCACTTATTTATTTGACAAACGCTTCAACATATTTATTCAACAAACACTTTAACATAGCTTGCAAGAGAGTTCAACATAACTTGTGATACATAAATAAGAAACAAACAAGAGCGCTCTCTCTTCCTACGACTACGCCTTGCTCTAATTCTTCCTCTACGCAATTGCCCTTCGACAATGTCTCACCCTTGCCCTTTGATGATGCCTTGCCCTTCGACGATGCCTTGCCCTTGTCCTTCGATGATGCCTCGCCTTTGCTCTTCTTGGCATGCGCCTTTTCCCACTCAGCTCCCGTCCTGGTTCAAACGGCCGGCGGCATGAAGATATCATCTTCATGTTCGCTCTCTTCTATTCACAACCAAGGGTTCTCAGCCAGCCACTACATGCCAACTTCACTCTTGAATTTAAGCTTGTTCCACCTTGCATTGATCCTGAGAAGCTCTTGTCGTATCCCCTCTGGGGTCCTCAATGGCCACCCTCTCCTACGTACTATCTCACCCAGCTCGGTGAGGCGATAATCACTAGCAATGAGTTCCTCCAATTGGGCTGGATAATTGTCTATCTTACAAGTCCTGGCGAAGTAAAAAAGGTCTTCATACATCTTTTGGTGGGGAAAAGCCATGGACATAGTGGATAAAAACCCGAATGGTGTGCGTACACAACTTGGTGAGTAGAGGGTTTTATAGAGTAAACAAACAAGAAATGACGGGAACTCATTGTGGGGAAACTAAGAAATGACGGGAACGCGAGAAAGATTTTAGCGGGAAACATTATAACTGTAAATATTTTGGCTGGAAACCTGCTGACGGGAAACATTTTAGCGGGATACATTTTTTCGGGATACATTGTCTCCGAAATTAACTAACAAGTATGAAGTAAACGCGAAAAATAAGATACATCATGACACTACAACTGGAAAGACGATACATCATACCACACAACTGAACTGAAGATACATCAGGATACTACAACTGAAATGATGATACATTGGTACTGAGGCATACATCTACCTTCCCTGAGTCCAGAGCGGGTACTTCCCGATCTTGTCCCCACATTCCTCTGTCGCATGCGCCTCATCAGCCCTTTCTCTTAATCTCTTCCTTTCCGCATCCCGGGCCTCCTTGTGCACTTGTTCCTCCGCATACCCACGCTCTTGCTCTTTCGCCCTCATCTTCTCGTTTATCTCCCGATTCCGAGCTCTCTTCTCTCTTATTTTTCCAGCTCTCCCTCCACTCCTTCTTCTCCTGTTCGGCCATCCTTTCAACACGTTTCTCTTCGTGAAAGGCAACCCACGCAGCATATGAACTGGTGGAAGAGAAAACATATCGGTGCTAGGATTTATAGAGACACTGGGAAGAATAGGCGGGAGAAAAAAAAGGCCGGAAGCGGCGGTAGGAGATAAACGGCGGAAAAAAATGGCGGAAACTGAAAACGAGCTAGTAAATTGATCAAATTTGATTAGGTTAATAACACGTCGCATGATCCATACAGGCTTCGGTTGGCTTCTAGGCTAATCGGGGTCTTAACCCCCTTAGGCCGGTCGGAGCACCGCACCCCGACGCCTTCTCTGCCACGCCAGGGCCTGCCTCTGACAAGGTAGTCGGGACTTCGTACCCCGACATGCCATGGTCGGGATTTGTGGCCCTGAGAACGCGCTACTTTTGATAATATTCAAAATTGCGTTTTGTTCGTGAAATTAAATAAATAATTCGTATTATTTAAAAATTATCAGAAAATGGATATAGACTTATTTTAGTGTGTAGCATAAGTGAACCTACGCACTAAAACTAGTCTAGTACAATTGTTTCACTAAGCTAAAACATCTTATATGTTGAAAAGGAGGGAGTAATAAAGATTTTCCAGGGGAGCACACGTGTATATATATGCAGCAGCTTCGAGAGACAAGTCGACAACACGTTGTTGCATAGTCAACGGATGTGCACGGTTTAAGTGGCGTCCGATCTCTCATTCGTCCAAGTAGCTCCTCCCCGGACGTGACTTGCTTATTCTTTGCTCTGTAATCTTGACTCCGCCGGGACGACGAGGTCTAGATCGGTGGTTAATTAGTAATTTACACCGATTGGTCCGCGGATCGGTGTGCAGCGGGCGGAGTTTCCACCGGTCTCAGCGACCTGCGACGCGGCATGTAGAGTAGACGGCTCGACGGATCACAAGAGCCACCGCAAACCACTCGCAGAAACCTGAGATTAGACATATATACTCTCTCCGTTTTAAAATATAAGATGTTTTAGCTTTGTAAAAAGAGTGTATTTAGATCACTTTTAATGTATAGATTTATTTTATACACTAAAAAGATAGATACACTCATTCATAGAGTTAAAATATCTTATACTCCGTATTATGAAACAGAGGGAGTACAAAGCGGTATCCGATCTATGCTGCTCTGTAAACAAAATTTATTACTAGTCTAGTTTAATTTTTTATACTCTCGCCATTCAAAAATAACTGACTTAACTTGAATTTGTCTAGATTCAAATGTATCTTATATATTAAAATGTGTTTAGATACATTTAAATCTAATCTATATACTACTTATAAAGGAGCAAACATTTTTTTTCTACATCCACCCCGTTAAGTGTACCCAGTCGTAGTACTACTGTCCAATTACCCCGGTTAATTAGATCTAACGGCCTCGATTAATCGAATCTGATGTCATGGGTGCATTTAGCGTTTAGTAGCGTCAGACGATACTCCGCCAGCGAAAGAAATTCCGTGACCCACACAGTCCATCCACGTCCACGAGTGGAAAAGAAACTCCCCTCACCCCCTCCACCAAATCCGCCCACGATCTCGTCCTCTCCGCCGCCGAGATATCCTCCTGCTCCGCAGCGGGCGGCACCGGGCAACTTGCAACATCATCATATCAGGCTGCTATGGAGGACCCAATTCCCCCTGAATCCTGACTCCCCACCTCCTCGACACCGGTGGCTGCCTCTCATGCCTCCGACTTCCACGCCACCGCCGCCCGCCATGGCCGACCTCTTTGACGACTGGTTGCCGCCGCCGCGCATGTGAACCCACCATCTTCTACGACCCGCTCCTCGTGTGCTGTAGTGGACTCTCCATGTTGTTGGCGCTAAGGGGCTTCTCCGAGCTGCGTCCGTGAGGTGGTCTGGGTGTCTCTGCTCCATCTTTGCTAGGCAACCTGCTGCTTTGCCGACATGTTTATGAAGACAATTGAGAGCTGCGACTCTCTTCTCTGTTCACGCCATTCAGGTATTGTTCTACTCCGTACTATTTTTTTATCTACGCTGTTGTATATCATGTACGTGGAGTTCAGTATGTACCCTTGCCGATGGTTCTCCTTATTCAGTATGTACGATTGCCTGTTGATTCCTATTTCCTTTTTCTTGCTTCTGCCTGGCGTCGCATGTTCTAAAGAGAAAGGATGTATAATTCTGGTACATCATGGACTTGGGAGATGTTTGTAGGTTTACTTCTCGACATCATCAGGTTCCATTAGTTTGTATAGTACTTCATGAGGTCCAGCCCACTTAGATCTGCTGACTCTCCATGCTCGCATGTACTCTCCATTTGGATGATAACCTCACTGACCTAGCAAAGGCAAAGGTTGTCCTCAAGGCATAGAGGTTTGTGACGAGCATGTCAACGAGGCCTGGGTTGTGGATGACAAGGATGGGTTCACCTATGCAATCAACATGATTTCTTCGATGTGGACTATGACATCGACCATATGAAAGAGACAAGTTTCGGAGCTTCGTCCCTCTATAATTTGTCATTATAGTTCTATATGAATTATGCTTTTCAATAGGATCATGATTAATTGATTGATATGTCTACAACGTACTTTGCATTAATCTGCCTAATTCTTTCTATCACCTAGAGAAGAAAAAAACTTTATTGATATGTTAACATTAGCTTTGTCACTATTGATTAAATTATATTTCATGAGCACATTTATGGAAGTGCATACTTAGATATCTATTTTCTTTTCTCAAGTCCACTACGGTTGTCGCTTTTGCATGCTTGCTGACAGGAAGTTGAGAGTTTTCTATACCAAAAGTTAATGAGCTTTATCCTTGTGATTATTCTGGGGGTTTTCTAAGAGAACTGTTTGATGGATTGAGAATTGTTTGATGGATGGCCAAACCACTGAAATTTTGCTTCTCTTCCTTGACATGAGGCAAGTCTCTCCTTTGCTTCTATCTCTTAATATGTTGTATTTTATCGAATAGTCCGATGGTATGCAATACTAAACTCGCTGATAAATGTGTCTTGTGGATCTCTAGAATATAATTGTTGTGGAGTTTCGGACACCATCACTAGCTGAGGAGAATGGCAAGAAATGATCGAGTGATGCATGCAACGATCATGTAAAGCTGTACTAAAATCTATGATGTGACAAGCCGGCGTCTCCAACGATCGAGTGATCATTGTCAACTGGCCACCATCTTCACAGCATGCTTCCTAGGCTGCATGAGGCGTCCCTGGATCTCATTTTTTGTTGCTGCCTCTCTATTCCATAATTTCGATTTTGTCTTTTATCCTCTTTGTTGTATCCATTCGCAGCAAGATGAACATAAATATGAGGAACCTGTTTCGCAAAAATAAAATCAAACAAGAGTCTGTATAATTTATCATTTAGTTCTATTTTCAGTTGAGCGGATTTGGTGTGAGATTCAATGCATGCAAATGGTGGAAAACTAATGGACACTGTGTTTGTCAAAAAATGAAGTTATGCGCTATTTTCTTCTTTGCTCCCGTTATGATCATTGTTGCTGACAGAGGTTCAGTGAATTTGCAGGTGTTTTGTACACTTGATCTATTTGTGTTTTGTAACCTCATTCCCTTTAAAGATTTGTCCGGGTTATCTTTAGAAGGATGCAGTGTATCACAAAATCTATGATGTGACAAGCCGCAATATGTCATGTAAAACTGTACTAAACATAATTCATGAAAAATAGAGATTCAATTTCTTTTAGCTTCAAGATTTAAGTTGCATTGGTCAACACGTGCATTGCACGTGCACAATTACTAGTCAATCCTAAGTTAGTTATTTCTAGAGGGAGGGAGTATCAAAATTATAAACTGAATTTTGCTTTCGCCAACTTATGCGGGGCTGTCGCTTGCAACCCTATGTATAGTATATTATGGTGTACTTGCGTATAACATGATTTGAGAGACTTTCGGATTGACAATAAGTGCCATCACGTACGCTGAGATCTGTCCGGTCCAAATCGGATCCAAACTTGAAGTCAACTTGTACGTGGGGAGTGGAGGCAGAAGTTGACCGTGTACAAAATATACACTGCAATAGAACTCAACTTGTAGCATGCATGTACGACGTCTCAACTTGTATTTTGTTTTGACGTTTAAAGAATTTTTTTTCGAGAAATATTTTGATCTATTCCATGAATTTATAAAAAGTACGTACAATGCACACCAAACATAATAGAAATTATATCAAAATCCTTTGACCACCTAACGACCACTACCGTCACCGCCAGAGCGAGCCGTTGACGCGCTGCTGCCGCCGCTCCCTTACATGACCGTCTGACGTTGTTGATGACAGTCGACAACTCTTCGTGCACGTGCAACCCCCTCTCTTAAACTTCTAGGAGTATTATTGATTGTTAAGGTCGTTCGATACCTCTTTGTAGTTAAGATATGCTAGTATTTTAATGAATTAAACGTAGCCCCGTAAAAATCTGTATGGCCCAGTTAAATACGTATATACATGTGTACACGTTTACGTACGAAATTTGGTACCATCATATATGGTTCAAGTTAGAGGTCGGGCATGTGGGACCGATGCCAATAGGTAGTCAGGTAGGATCCTTTCCCAAAGTAGGATTCTTCTTCGACTTGAGTAACATAAAACACCAGCTCAAATAGTTGTTTTTTGGCTGCTTCCGCTTGGTATTTGTGTACCAATGACACCTCCGCTATTGTTCATAGTAACAACGCTGCAAAGACTAAAGAGACATATGTACATAGGTGTATATATTTTACTTTCTCGCCGCCTCTACTAAGAACGTATTCCAGGATAAAAGTCTACGACTCCTCAAGTCAACTTCTGACATGCCTGGAAGCCGTAGATCTCGACTCGTAACTCTGGTGCAACTTGCATTATTTACTGATAGTTTACTGTTACCAATTGATCTAGCGTTGCCCTTCTTGGTGCCCATAAATAGCATCGTGTATATGCACCGGCTTAGCCCATCCTGTGTCTGTCTTCTCTGCATATCTCCCTCTCTTGTTAGCTTGCTTTCTGCCATGGCTTCAAGTTCAGCCACTCTCGCTCTCAAGGTTGGTATCATCGCTGTCATCCTCGCCGTGCTCGTCGCTCCTTCCGCGGGGCGCTGTCGATCGGCACCACCACCGCCACCGCCTCCTCCTCCTCCGCCACCTCCCACCCCACCCCCGCCTCCTCCGCCAGCGCCCATCCCACCCCCGCCTCCTCCGCCGGCGCTACCACCAGCACCGGCACCGGCACCCGCGTCTGTGGAGCTATGCCCGGCATGCGATCCAGAGTGCGGCCCGGTGTGTACAGACGCCGTTTACACGAGTTGCAGGGCCATCTGTTTAAATATTTGCGACAAGTGCACGACCGCAGCCCGCAACGACTGCGAGTCCGACCCCAAGTGCGACTGCCCCCGTCACTGCAGTGACATTCTCAAGGCCAAGTGCAGTAGAAGCTGCGATAGCCGAGGGTGCGACACCTGCATGGGTAATGGTTATTATGAGTGCAGAATCAAGTGTACAAATTGCCCCATGGTCCCATGCGACCAGAAATAAGAAGAGGCGAGCTACCAGATCTCCGTTCGTCGCTGTCTTCCCGGTGCTTCATTCGGGGCACCGATGACTTCAAGCTGATCCTTTTCTTGTTTTTCTTCTGTTTGTTGTTGTCCTTATTACATGTAATCTGTTCAAACAACACCCTTGTATGTTTGGGGATCGCGTGAAATAACACTCTTGTATCCAAACCTTGCCTCTGTCTTGTTAGCTCGCTTGCTGCCACAACAATGACTGCACCCATGTATCTTTTGCCGTCGGATGGAGAAAAAATGGCCACAATATGTTAGTTGTTGTTATATTTATAAAAGAACAACGTTGTTCCATAGAATGGATCCACACTCGGATTTGACTATCCAAAACTTGACAAGACCACCTGAAACTCAATTGCAGGTTGATAACGACAAAATACCAATATGTTTTGGAAAAATGGCAGGACACAAAAGCCCACCGTACCGGGGTGTGTGGGTTTATTCATATGAAATAGAAGGTTATGTGTGAAAATATGCTAGACCACAGCTTTTGTGAACATTTGGCCGTTGTTTTTCCATCCAATGGTCCAGAAACCAGAGACGCACCCCATGCATACATTTCGGCTGGTACGATGGATACTCTCCTCCCCCCTATGAGTTCTATCTCGAAAATGACAACGATAACGACCATATGTGTATGAGGATATCACCTCAAAGCTCACCTATTCTCGACCAATGATCCGGCTTTACAACTCCCTTCTTGAGTTTATTCATTTAATTGTTTACTTTTACAAGTTACATTTGTAAGAGAGTTTACACGGTGGACGGCAATCTAGTGAAATATCATAGTCAAACTATGTTTCACATTGATACATGCATGCGATGAGTTACAAACTTATAATGCACGTGTACATGCCTACACGGTTGTCGGCAAATTAAGCCTTTGTTGTGTGTCCGAAGAAATGCTCACGGTAAATTGGCAGACACACGGCAAATGGCCAGTTTCTGTAGTGCTTACACCGGCCTACCTATAGAAATCAGACGGCATATCTGCGTGTTAAATTAAACAAGTAAAATGTATATAAACCTGCACTGCGTACAAGTACAACCATGTTACAATGATGTGTGCATGTGTTTACAAAACGTTTTCAGGCATTTCTTTTCCCATTTAGGAAAGATATTCCATGGGGCACACACACGTACGCAGCAGTGCCGCCCATACAGGATTGAGAGACAAGTAGACAGCACGATGCATAGTCAACGGATGTGCGAATAGATAGCTCGTAGCTCGAGGTGGTACCAGTGGAATCATCTCGTGCCTCCCCAGGACTTGATCTGATTATTCTTTTCTCTCTCGTGTTGACTCCGCCGCGACTACGAAGTCAAGATCGCTGGTTAGTAATTTACACCGGTTGTTCCACGGATCGGAAGGCGTGTAGAGTAGATGTATGGCTCGCCGGATCGCAAGAGGCCGCCGTAAACCCCTCGCTCGTTCAGATCCAATCTCAGGACGAAACAAAGAGATTAACTTAGACACGAGCGACACGACATTTCGCGCGTAAAAGCTCTCTCTTGCCGCGAAAAAAACAAGTGATGCATAATTGTGTAATCTCTAGTTACATGTATTCCCTCCGTTTCAAAATATAAGATATTTTAGTTTTGTAAATGGAGCGTATCAAGACCTGTTTTAGTGTGTAGGTTTATTTAGTTTTGAGGTGAACCTACTAGGGTGAACCTACACACTAAAAAGAATCTAGATACACTCACTTCACAAAAGTAAAACATCTTATATTTTGAAACAGAGAGTTCAACACAGAAGCATAACGGACAAGAGCAAGATGACAATCTAACTTTAGATGAAAAAATATATATACACATGATCGATGTACTCGTTTCTGTCGGTGCCCGTGTCAAACCGTATAGTACAACTTGGTGTACTTACTCCGTCTAACATGACTTGGCAATGAGAGACTTGGGAATGATCAACAATAAGTGCCATCACGCATTCACTCTAAGATCCAAACTTGAAGTCAACCTGTACGTGGGGAGTGGAGCACAAAGCTGACCATGTAGAAAATACTACTTATTGCACTAAAACTCAGTTAACTTGTACTAGTACGTAGCATGCATCTACGACATCTCAACTTGTATTATTGAATCAGTGCAAGTTGATATACTCGACTTAACTTGAGTAGGATTCAAGTTAGAGGTCGGGCATGTGGAACCGATCGATGCCGGCATGTAGGACTCTTTTGGCAAATTAGGGTTCTGCTTCTGCTTCGACTTGAATGAGTCACATAAAACAACACCTCAAATAGCTGTTTTTCGGCTTCATATAGCAAGGCTCTCAAGACTGAAGATACGTGTATATTGACGTTTTTTTTTACAGTAGACACGTAGATGCATTTTATTTCCCGCCTTTACTGAGATCGTATTCCAGATTAAAAGTCAACAACTCCTCAAGTCAACTTCTGACATGCGTGGATTCCATAGATGTCGTAAGTTGGTGCAACTTGCAATCTTTCAAAGATATACTACCACTAGTACATTACTGATATTTTAGTGTTACCAATCGATCTAGCGTTGCCCATTTTGGTGCCCATAAATAGCATTGTATGTGCACCGGCTAAGTTCATCCCTGTCTCTTCTCTGCATATCTCCTTCTCGCTTGTTAGCTTGATTTCTGCCACAACAATGGCTTCAGATTCATCCACTCTCGCTCTCAAGATTGCTATCATCACTGTCGTCCTCGCCGTGCTCGTCGCGCCTTCCACTGGGCGCTGCCGATCGGCACCACCCCCACCTCCTCCGCCAGTGCCGTCCGCACCCCCTCCTCCTCCGCCAGTTCCCTCGCCACCCCCGCCTCCTCCACCGGTGCCGTCCCCACCCCCACCTCCTCCGCCTGCACTACCAGCGCCGGCACCGGCGCCGGGTCCATCGCCGCTGGCGGTGACATGCGACGCCTGTTTTTCGGACTGCTTCGGGCCGTGCTTAGAGACCGTTCCCCAGACATGCAGAGAAACCTGCGACCGAACTCGATGCCAGGAGTGCATTGACATGGCCCATGCCAACGGCTGGGACGCCTCGCTGCGCTGCGGTGGTATCATATGCACTGACCGATACTGCAGAACCTGCAAGGAATTAGCTGGCGGTACCTGCATGACCAACTGCTACGAGAGCTGCAAGGCGGCCAAGTGCAACAATACTGGCAACAATACAATGTACAATTAGTGTCTGCTTGTGCATGTATCTTATTTTAGTGAGATTTACTTTGCCGCAGGCACCTAATAATAAATTGCAAGTCCTTGGGAATATCTTGACAGGCTTACCGCCAATACTTTCATTTACGTGCATTTGCCATTGTAGCAAATCATCTTATAGCATCTCCACCAGCGCCATCGAAGCTTGACTGGCAAGCGCGCCGGCGATTACTTTCGGGCCGGTGCCTAAACTGCTAGTGGTTTGGGGAAGCTCCACTGGCGCCCCCGCCCTCCCCAACGATCACGTCCAACGGTCACGGCCTGACCGACTTCAAACAGAACTTCAAATTTTAACTAAATTTCAATCAAATTTAGGTCATTTTACAAAGTTTATGAAATTTGAGATAAAACAAACGAAATCTAAACTACTATGGCGGCTAGGGTTCGTGCCACCGCGCCTACTCGTTGTTGTCACCGAGGTCGATCCACTCCGGCTGCGGCCAAGCGTAGATCCGCGGCAACTGCGCTGGTGCCGACGGTGCAGGAGGAGGCGGCAGCGCCATTTGCTCCGAGGCGGTGGAGGTGCGGCACGGAGGCTTACAACGCCTGGAATGTGCCAGTCCAGCATGCTGCCTCCTCCAGCGCCTGCTTCTCCTACGACTGGCGCGAGGCCAGCTCGAACGCCTCATCCTCGTTGAGCTCTGGTGGCCTGAGGGAACGACCTCCTCCTCCTCCTGCTCCTCCTCCTCCTTCACCTTCTGGTTGCTGCCGGCGGCCTCCAGCTCTGCTGCCAAGGCCATGAGGCCCTCCTGGTATGAGCGTTCATTGACGCGTACCGGCGGCGACGGTGGTGCCACGGGGAGTAAGGAGATGTCGCGAGCCGAGTAGGCATGGCAGACATTCCTATTATAAGGTCTGTCGTAGGGCACGACCTGGCAGTGTACCGTGCCCTCGCGCTCCCGAAGGAGTAGCGCCATCCACCCCTTCGCTCTGCCAGTCAAGGTCCTGCTGGTTGATCGGCGGCAGCTGATGGGGTTCGTAGCACGGAAAATAAAACATTTCCTATGCGTGAACCACTATCTAGCCAAGATCATCTACGAGATGGTAGCAACGAGTAACTCACCCTTGAAGACCGTAAGCGGGATCACGTTTCGCACAAACGTTGTCGATGAAGGTGTACATGCGATGATCTCAAGATCGGGTAGTCATGGTGCCACAACCTGCAGCACCTCCGTACTCGGTCACATGTGCGGCTCTTTCACGTCCTCCACGCGCTCGGTCCAACAGGGAAGCAGATGTAGGGATCTGCCGGAACTCCTCCTCCTCCACTTCTCCAAGTGTTGGTGGTGAATTATTTTGGCAGCGCTTCGCTACAAGCACTCGCCAAACGGTGGAGCATCAAGAAAGGGAAATGGAGGGGGATCAAATGTGTAAAGGAAGAGAGGAGAGGAGGCCACCTTTTATAGGAGAGGAAGGGGCAGCCCCTAGAGGTGCCACCCCCCCCTCTTCATGGTGGTAATCTCCTTCATCAAGTAGGTAACACCCTCTCTTATTCTATTTTTAATTGCATGATAATCATAACAATTAAACCACACTTATGGAATTAATAGAATATTTTATTTATTTAATATTTATTAATTCATTCAATTAACAAACATTAACAATTACCCCTTGTGTTATTTCGATATTCCGAAAAAATTTCGGTGCTTTTCCGAAACAACCCCTATGTCAGTTGGAGTTTCAAATCCACTCAAAACACGTCAACGAACCTTAAGTGTGTCACCCTATAGTTCGTGAATAATATGGACATGATCGAGACACCTCTCCGATCAATAATCATCAGTGAGATCTGGAAATCCGTAGTGACTACCATTTATTCAACGATGAATCTAGTGATGTGTGAACCTTTTTCTTAGTAGCCAATTCCTTTTGTCTCGTGATAGTTTACTTGTCCAAGATCCGATAATTTGGTATCATCCATACCTAGTTCGACAAGCACTATTTTACTCGTTCCGTGATATAACATTTCTTGTGATCAAATCACCTGCTTGCAAGCTGTTACCAATGTGATATCACCAAGAGGGCCCAGAGTATATCTCTCTGTCATCGGGATGGATAAATCCCATTATTAATCCACGAGTCTCAACTAACACTTTCTAAGTACTCAACGACATCTTTATAATCACCCTATTACGGTGTGACGTTTGATGGAATCAAAGTATTCTTTGTGTGTTAATGATTGACATGATTTCATGGTCTAAGGATTAGTGTTACTTCGAGTGAGATAGCAATATAAACTTTGAAGACATGATCGTATTGCTAAACCTACTATGGGTGAATGTTCATCACATCATTCTCCATGGCATTGTTATTAACAACATCTAATGTTCATGATCAGTAAACCTTGATCATCCGTTAACCAACAAGTTAGTGTAATGAGAGACATTATTAGAAATCTTTTCTTTGTTTATTAAACACACATGTATTAACGTTTCCTGTTAACACAATTATAGCATAAGAAATAAATATTTATAAAAAATATGGAATAATATAATAATCACTTTATTATTGCCTCTCGGGCATATTCCCTCCAGTCTCCTATTTGCACTAGAGTCAATAATCTAGTTAAAACTTGCGTATATAAACACCTATGGCTGTTGTTGTACGTAAGCATTGCTAGTGATAAACCTAATTTTCAGATCTGACACTTTCATATATGTGTGTATTTGTATGTCTTTGCATCTCTACACATCACTCATTCTCAAATGAGATGGCATTGTATAAATCTAGTCCTTTGGTGAGACCTTAGTTTCTTGGGGTTTAAAACATGTTGATAGTATTGTCGTACAATAGATCTTCATAGTACTAGCCCACTTGGAACTACACCTAGTTTGATAAGAAACTTCTTGATACACATGCCTTCCAATGCTTCTACTAGAGCAGTCTTATACTTAGTATTTCGTTGTAGTATCCTTCATAATACTTAATCTCTTGGAACTCATCCAAATCTATCATGGAACTTTATTCCATCAAATTGTGCCACCTTAACCCATAGCCTAAATTAAGATAAACTTATTTTATATCTTGCGACAAAACTAGTGTCAACGTAACATTTTACATTGAACTATAAATTAGTATTAGTGTAACACTTTACAAAGAACTATTTGTCACATCTAAAGACATAATATATTCTTAGTACTTCCAAAGCACATAAGGATATCTTACTATTGTCTAGCAATCATCTTATAAATCACTCTAGTATATGCTCATAACATTTAGAGCATCGGATGTATCTGGATATATACATATCATGATATTCGTGATTGATCGAATCATTCATGTGGTTTCACTCACCAAGTGTCAAAACACTTGAATCTTGTTTCAACTTCTTCCATGCGGCAAGAACTTTCTCGTCGCTTCCATATTAAAATTCATTCAATATTTTATCTATATATTTCAGCACAACCATATTAGCACATCAATCTATCTACATATACATTGATGCTCAATGTTCTAGTTTTAATGAAATTCTTAACCTGTGTCAATATACATCATTTCCAACCAACAATATGTATTATACAAAATGTGTTATAAATATGTTTCAGCGCTCCCACTTAATTTCTTGCAAATGTGAGCATCTTCATCATCTCCAATGAGATTAAATCTTTTCACATTTCATCATGGTAAAGTTTTCAACTCCGCAATGCTTACTTCAACCATTGAATTTTATATGCCTTTTTAGCATCCTTTGATTTGAAAAAACCCTTCGAACCATGTCATGTACATGTTCTAGTTAACCATTCTATTAGAAGAACGTTGTTTTGTTTATTCAACCACCATATACAAAAATGGACATATGTAGTGGTTGCTACCTTAATTCATCTATACTAAATATCGCTATGAAAGATCGGATCTTGACATAGTTAACTCTTTGAACATTGTCACAAACTCTTTTCTGACATGTCGACTATTTCATGGATGTGAAACATCCATGTACGTTTATTTATAGATTCAAACACGACTGATACGCCTTCCGGAGGATCTTCTAAGTTCAGAAACTTGGTTTTTCATGTATAAAACTATCACGGATTTATGGTCCTAGCCATTTGATGGAGTTAGGGCCCATCATCGCTTCTTTGCATGTAGTCGGTTCATCATTATCAAACAATAATGACTCAATCTCAAATCTCACGATTTGATTGTTTTACCCGACCAATGGCGGTTCAATAGGAACTTAGATCTTCTTTGAGTCACGTGAGCCATGAGCATTGTGGATACTTCCGGGACACTTTCCGGCTCTGCACAACTCAGCATATATAGCTAAGGTTCAATAACCTTATCAAAGTTATATTGTCCTCCCACTTATCCTTTTGCGAAAAAAAATCATTCTTAAGAAATTTGACGTTTCTAAGCGACATTGTCTTCGGTGTTATGAAGGGACACGCAATGGTTATGTGGGATAACCTACAAATACATGCTTATCTAATTTTGGTTGTAAACATTTTTCTTATGCCTAGCATACTAAAATTTAAGAAATGACAACTTGGGTTTTATCCCAAACCATAACTCATATGGTGTCATTTTAATGGATCATGATGGAGCTCTTTTCAGTGTAAAGTGGCAACCATTAAAGCTTAATCTTTAAAATATAATGGCAATTTTATAAATAATACCATTGATCCTACCATGTCAAAGAATGTTTGATTACATTTCAAGAACACTCCATACTCCTATGGTGTCTCGAGAAACGCAAGTTTGGGGTCCTCAATCTTAGGTGTTTGCTAAACTTATAACTCAAATATCTTCCTTTATGACATAAATTCTTTATTTTCTTGTTACAATAATTTCCTACTTCATCTTGAAATCATTTGAATATTTTCAAATGTTTCATACTTCTTGTTTATTAATTAAATATACATATATATTCACTCAAATTTTTGAATAAAGTATATGAAGTTGATATCCATCACTCACGACCTACTTAATGGACTATATATATCAACATGTACGATGTCAAATAAGTTAGTTGTTCATTCTTCTTCTGGCATGTGGCATCCCGCAAAAACCACTACTAGAAAATCGCGGTGTTTTTGTGCATTGCATCATCATGACCGCATGCTCATGTCATCATGCCACATTGCATTTGAGCATCGTCATCATCATGCATCTGTTTGTCTGAAACTATTTTCGAAAAACCCTATTTCTGTTTTCTAAATACCTAGTCTTTATTTCAAATCAAAATCCGGGCTTGGCCGGAATATTTTGTTTCGTCTACAAACAGATTTCAAAAGCCCCGTTTTAAATAAATAAAATATTTATATTATTTTTAGGAGGCAGCCCGCCAGGCCCGAAAGCCCGGCCGGCCACCTCCAAACCCTAAATCTAATCTACCTAGACCTAACCCTAAGCCAACCCTATCTACCCCAGCCCTCCGCCACCACACACACAACACACGCAACACACTCACGCAGCACACACACACCCCACGCGCCACGATGCATGCCACCCGACCACACCCCGCCGCCACCTGATCTCCATCGCCACCTCACCCGAGCCAATCCCTGCTCGCCACCTCACCCCACACGCACGCTGCCGGTCGATCAACCCAACCATCATCACACGCAAACCTCCCACACACGCAATGCCTACCGTAGAGCCACCCCAACCCGCGTCGTTCTCCCTGCCACACTCATCGATCCCTCCCACAACCGCTCCCGCCTGGCCCCACCACATCAACCGCCCCCCGACCGATACTTCCCCGGCATCATCCTGCTCATTGCGCCCCTGGGCCGCTTCCACACGCCACGGACAGCGCCCCGGTCCCGCCCCCATCGAACCATCTCGGTCTACCCCGCGGTCACGAAACCCACCCCTTGCTTCTCTCCCTCGTGGCCCACCTCCTGTCACCTTCCTCCTCATCCTGATCCCCAACCTCTGCCTCCTCCATCCGGTATGCCACCACCGCCACCGAAGCCCCACCTTCATCTCCCTCCCAAGCTCGGCCCGCCACAGGCAACCCACGACGCCCGTGCAGGTCCTTCCGAGCTCCTCCGCGCCTCGCGTTTCGCCTCTCCCCAATTCCCGCCACATCGCTTTGCTCCTCCGGCCGCCAGGCCGCCTCTCCGTCGCCCCCGTAGTCACCATCCACATCCCCGTCTCCCTCGCTGTGGTCCTCGACGCCATCCGCCCTCCGAACCATCCTCGGCGCTCCGGGCCGCCTCTCCCGTCGCCACCACCCTGCTCATCCCCGCCGGCCAATGTCGCCGCCTCGCTGACCGCCCTCGACCTCGGCCCCGTCGAGCCCGTCCTCGACAGCTCCACTGCGACACCTTCTCCGCCTCGGGTCGCCCGGCCGCTGCTGCCGTTCTCTGCCCCAAACCACGCTGCATCGCAGGCCACCCCGGTGATCCCGCCTCTGCGGCCCCCGCTTTCCTCGTTGCCCGAGCCCTGCACAGCGCCACCGCGGCTTCCTCACGGTCGGACTCGAGGCTGCGTCCAGTGCCCCACCGTCGCTCCAGGATGCCCTTGTTGTCTCCTTGATCTCCTTGTCGCCTCCGTGTCCCGACACTGCCTCCGGGCGTAAAGTAGCCATAGGCCAGCGGGCCTGTCCATCCCCTGCGCGCCTGCCTCGTCCCGCGAGCTCGACCTCCACTGGTCCTGTGCGCCGCGCCCGCTGTCTGTCTGATCGGTATACAGGAAGCTCGCACCCCTGCACCTTCTGCAAGAGTCTCTTACGTCATGACCAACAATTTTCGTCAGATAGTGTGACCGTGTTGTGGTGTTTTGGGTGTAGTGGTGTCCTGACAATGTATGTGTTGGGGTGAAGTGAAGATGGCCTTGTTGCGCTGCCACGTATCAAGACCTCCCCGCGGACGAGAACAAGATGTTGGACAAGGGCGTAAGTGGCATCGGCAAGATCTCCCGAAGACCAGCTATGCAGAACACATGTCCACCGACCATCGAGGCCGGAGGCTGCAAGTTCTCCGTCATGGATCCCGGAGCCTCGAAACCGAAGATGCTCTCGCCGAGCTGAACCCCTGCCGCACCAAGTTCTTCCTCACGGATCCGGACACCTCGAGTTCCCTTCACGGATCCAAAGACCGAGCCCCGGAAGGCCGATCCCGCCGAGACCGGACCCGGACCACATCGAACCCAGGGATCTTCGACCCCTAATGTGATCCCCTTTTCCGATACCCTATTTTTATAATATGGCATTATCAACCATCGCATAATAAATTGTTCATGCTTGCATACATGTTTGTAGTTTAGGGGCATTATGCCGATTCACCTCATCATTAAATATGGAGTGTTTATGCGGGATATCTTTGTCTTATTCCGGACTCCATTTAAATTGGTGTAGCGAACCGATGCCATATTTGCCTTGCTAATACAACATTTAATTTGTGGGGTTTCTAAATAACTTGAACCGTGTAATTAATTATCGGGACCCCAGTTCCTCTTAATATTGCCTAATTACACCGCATCTGTGCCATGCCATGCATCATATCATAATCATGCCGGATCTTTTGCCGTAGTATTAAATATTGTATCCGGTGTTTCTACTAGTGTTTGCTTCTTCGCGGATTAGGCCGATGAGTGGATGCGAGTATCGACAAGTTCTCCGGATATGAACCTTTGGCAATGTTTCCCAGGTGAGCATCTCTCCCCCTTCTACCTATTTTGCATTTATAGTCTTTATTTTCTCCTGTTGATCTATTGTTATCCGTGTCGTGATGCTTTAGTTTCCGTGCATCGGTTATATCCCGTGCAACCTCTATATTGCCATGGACACCTCCTAATACCTGTTGTTTGGTACATAGCTGGCCTTGCGAGTCGTAGTTGCTTTCTCAGGTGCGATCTCGTGTTGTCGAGTACCACAGTTGTTGGAATGCTGGCAGATGTTTAAGGTGGAGATGATCATGTCTTTAATTACAACTATTAAATTGCTAGATAACTAATGAAAGAGGCACCGGTGGCCAATATACGCTATTTGGTTTTTCATGCCCACTTGTGTCCCGTAGGCCCCGAGTACTTGATACCTGTTCCTTGACTATTCGCACTATCCACATCCGGGAGGCCTTATGGACCCCCCTGAGCTAGAGCTTGATTCATTTCTATTTCTTGGGGCCACAAACTAGTTTGGGGTTTTATTTACTATCATGTACTTATGCCATGTTTACTGCTTTATTTAAGATTGTGCATGGAGCACCTGTACTGTTTAGGATTGCGGAGTGTTTTCGCGGTATCGACAAACCCAGTCACACTTTCGGGTTCCCAGTCGTTTACAGCCATTAACGCAAACCCTGGGTCCGTCTCGGAGCCGGCCAACTTCGTTGCGGGTAGCTTAGTGGGGTGGCCCCCTGAAATATATATGAATCCTGTGATCGCTTTGCCGTGAATGCCTCGTTGGGTTTTGAGTTGGTTTTTCCGAGGTTGATCGAGTGTGTGTTGCTATTTGTGCACCCCTGCAGGGTAAAACTTTCTGAAAGCCGTGTCCACGGTTATGGACGACTTGGAGCACAGTATCTTGATCATAGACAAGCATAACTAAAGTAGTGCTATAAATTTGACTTAATATGTGACTAGTAATCAGATGCAACTATAACGGAATGGATATTAAAAATGCCAACAACTGGTGGATCTGTGGTGATCTGTGTCATGCTATACCTGCCTAGTAAGTATTGCAACTCCAATGGAATGTGATAAAAGTGCCAACAACTGCTGGGTTTTGGGATTCCTCAGGACAATTATATCTGACTAGTAAATGTTCCAACTACAACGGAATGGTGATTAAAACTGCCCACTACTTATGCTATCAGGATGACTCATGCTATTTATATCTGACTAGTAAGAGCTTCAACTATAATGGAATGAATAAAACTGCCAACTGTGTGAGTTCCTCGGGTTGACTTCCTTGTTTGGTCTCGAGGGGGAATACCAGGATGGGTATGTTTGGTGTTAGTATCAGGTTGGATCCGAATAGGTCTTTCTTATCCCTCTCTAATAGCCGCCAGTTCTACCGAGTCTCTATAGGTTGTTTAGTGCTGCTGCGATGCCTCTTCAGTCCACCATACCTATGTAGGCGAGAGCCGCCGAACTCTAGCCTCGCCGTGTACTGGCCTCAGTACTGTCGCTCCTCTTTTTTCCTTTGCCCTTTGTCGGCACCCCTTTTGTTTTAGCAGGTTTGAGATTGATGTTGTTAGCAGGGTTACCCTTCCGGCTTGGCCTGGGTAGGGTTATGGATGCCATTGGTTATTCTTCAGGGCTCTTAGCCCCATTTGCATCTTGTCCGTACTCGGACGCTTTATCGTTTTCGAGGTGATTTGAATCTTTGTATAGTATATCTGTATTCTTGACTCATGGAATCGTGTTGTATATATATCTGTTCTGTGGGTCCCATCGAGGACTGTTGTGTAATGGTATTACTTCGTTTTCCACCCGCACGAAAGTGCCTGGTGGGCGTCCTTGAATCGTTTCTATGCGGGTTTGGCGGGAAGCGCTAAAACTTGCATAGGGCCGATTCGAGGGTGTGACAGAGTGGTATCAAAGCTCAGCAGTTGCGATACCTCACAAGTCCAGCCTGTAGGATAACCTAGCTAACGGCCGAAGTAGAGTGTCAAAACTATTTTGGAAAATCGGTTGGATAGATCTTATTAGGTCTGCTTTTACTCCTTATCCCTCTGCTGTTCTCCTCTTACCTCTGCGTGTTTTGAATCTGCTCTCTTATCTTTTCTTCGAGTCCAGGATTTCTCGTGGTTGGGTTTTCCGTCGTACCTTCAGGGTTTCGCTTCCCCCTTTGGCAACAGTGTTTCTACATCCGGTCTTCATGCTATCTGAGGAATCCTTCATCTGTTGGACTTCTCTTTGTTCCTTCTCGTGCCTTCCAGTGTTTTCTGACGCGACGACGTCATCTACGCCAGATCTGATGCAGATCCTGCATCACTCCTTTGTTCCGAACCTCGCTTGTCGAGATCTATAGTCTGATTCCGAGAGTTGGTTGCATAATGCTGCTATTCATGTACGGAGTAATGATATGAGTGCGGGATGGAGTCACGACCATACCACTACTCTTATCATTCGCTTTTGTATATTGAATCGGTGGATCCAGCAATTTTACTCCGTCCACGAAAGCTAGAGTTGGCTTTATTTGTTGATACCTCTACCTTTGCCCTTTGTTCCCGGAGTGTTCTCTCGACGATCACGGACAACGACCTCTTGTTAGTGGTGTCACGAGGATCTACATGAAGCGTGAAGATTCAGATCGCCGACCTTCTTCCCGGTACCACGAGGCGGATCTCGAGGGCGAGATCCCTTGTTAGTGGTGTCGAATTGTGGCATCCCACAAAAACCACTACTAGAAAATCGCGGTGTTTTTGTGCATTGCATCATCATGACCGCATGCTCATGTCATCATGCCACATTGCATTTGAGCATCGTCATCATCATGCATCTGTTTGTCTGAAACTATTTTCGAAAAACCCTATTTCTGTTTTCTAAATACCTAGTCTTTATTTCAAATCAAAACCCGGGCTTGGCCGGAATATTTTGTTTCGTCTACAAACGGATTTCAAAAAAGCCCCGTTTTAAACAAATAAAGTATTTATATTATTTTTAGGAGGCAGCCCGCCAGGACCGAAAGCCCGGCCGGCCACCTCCAAACCCTAAATCTAATCTACCTAGACCTAACCCTAAGCCAACCCTATCTACCCTAGCCCTCCGCCGCCACACACACAACACACGCAACACACTCACGCAGCACACACGCACCCCACGCGCATGCGCATGCACACCGCGACCACACCCCGCCGCCACCTGATCTCCATCGCCACCTCACCCGAGCCAATCCCTGCTCGCCACCTCACCCCACACGCACGCTGCCGGTCGATCAACCCAACCATCCTCACACGCAAACCTCCCACGCACGCAATGCCTACCGTAGAGCCACCCCGACCTGCGTCGTTCTCCCTGCCGCACTCATCGATCCCTTCCCACAACCGCTCCTGCCTGGCCCCACCATGTCAACCGCCCCCGACCGATACTTCCTCGGCATCAGCCCGCTCGTTGCGCCCCTGGGCCGCTTCCACACGCCACGGACAGCGCCCCGGTCCCGCCCCCATCGAACCATATCGGTCCACCCCGCGGTCACGAAACCCACCCCTTGCTTCTCTCCCTCGTGGCCCACCTCCTGTCACCTTCCTCCTCATCCTGATCCCCAACCTCTGCCTCCTCCATCCCGCATGCCACCACCGCCACCGAAGCCCCACCTTCATCTCCCTCCCAAGCTCGGCCCCCCCGCCACGGACGGCCGCGACACCCGCGCCCGAGGTCCTCCGGACCCGAGCTCCTCCGCCGCCCTCGCGTTCGTCGCCCTCTCCCCCAATTCCCGCCGCCACATCGCCTCCTCTTCCGGCCGACCCCTGCCGCCAGGCCGCCTCTCCGTCGCCCCCGCAGTCGCCATCCACCTCCGCGCCTCCCTTGCTGTGGTCCTCGACACCATCCGCCCTCCGAACCGTCCTCGATGCTCCGGGCCGCCTCTCCTGTCGCCACTACCCTGCTCGTCCCCGTCGGCCCATGCCGCCGCCTCGCTGACCACCCTCGACCTCGGCCCTGTCGAGCTCGTGCTCGACACGTCCGCTGCGACGCCTTCTCCTCCCCGGGTCGCCTGGCCGCTGCTGCCGTTCTCTGCCCCAAACCACGCTGCATCGCGGGCCACCCCGGTGATCCCGCCTCTACAGCCCCCGCTCTCCTCGTTTGCCGGGCCCTGCACAGCGCCACCACAGCTTCCTCACAGTCGGCCTTGAGGCTGCATCCACTGCCCCACCGTTGCTCCAGGATGCCCTCGTTGTCTCCTTGATCTCTATGTCACCTCCGTGTCCCGACACTGCCTCCGGCCGTGCAGTAGCCATAGGCCAGTGGGCTCGTCCATCCCATGCGTGCCTGCCTCGTCCCGCGAGCTCGACCTCCACTGGTCTTGTGCATCACGCCTGCCGTCTGTCTGAGCAGTATACAGGAAGCTCGCACCCCTGCACCTTCTGCAAGAGTCTCTTATGTCATGACCAACAATTTTCGTCACATAGTGTGACCGTGTTGTGGTGTTTTGGGTGTAGTGGTGTCCTGACAATGTATGTGTTGGGGTGAAGTGAAGATGGCCTTATTGCGCTCCCACGTATCAAGACCTCCCCGCGGACGAGAACAAGATGTTGGACAAGGGCGTAAGTGGCGTCGACAAGATCTCCCGAAGACCAGCTATGCAGAACATGTTGGAGATATGCCCAAGAGGCAATAATAAAGTGGTTATTATTATATCTTTATGTTTATGATAAATGTTTACATCCCATGCTATAATTGTATTAACCGGAAACATTAATACTTGTGTGTTTTGTAAACATAAAAGAGTCCCTAGTAAGCCTCTTGTTAAACTAGCTTGTTGATTAATGGATGATCATGGACATTGGATGTTGTTAATAACAAGATCATATCATTAGGAGAATGATGTGATGGACACACACCCATAGTAAGCATAGCATAAGATCAAGTCATTAAGTTCGTATTGCTGTAAGCTTTCAAATGCATAGTAACCTAATCCTTCGACCATGAGGTTATGTTAATCACCATCACCGGATGGGTACTTTGATGACATCAAACGCCGCTTCGTAACTGGGTGATTATAAAGGTGACATTGGGTATTCTGAAAGTATGTGTTGAAGCGCATGGACCAAGATTGGGATTTGTCCATCCATATGACGGATAGATATGCTCTGGGCCCTCTCGGTGGAATGTCATCTAGTTAGCTTGCAAGCATGTGACTAGGTCACAAGGGATGACATATCACGGAACGAGTAAAGAGTACTTATCAGTAACGAGGTAGAACTAGATATGGAGATACCGACGATCAAACCTCGGATAAGTAGAGTATCGCGTGACAAAGGGAATTGGTTTCGTATGTTAAATGGTTCTATCGATCGCAAAGTCATCATTGAGTATGTGGGAGATGTTATGGATCTCTAGATCCCATTAATGGTTATTGATCGGAGATGTGTCTCCATCATGTCTACATGTTCACGAACCGTAGGGTGACACACTTAAGGTTCGAAGTTGTTTTAAGTAGATATGGAATGTACGTTGGAGACCGAATGTTGTTCGGAGTCTCGGATTGGATCCGGGACATCACGAGGAGATCCGGAATTGTCCGGAGAATAAGATTCATATATTGGGGATCATTTTCTAAGTTAGGAAATGTTCCGGAGTGTTTGTATGGAGATTCTAGAAGGTTTCGGAATGTTCTGGAAGGTTCTAGAAGATTTGTTGGAGTTTGCTTGAAAACCAAGAAAGGATCAAGGAGTCTTTGTGGGGCAAGACACGAATTCGTGGGGGAGGAGGATTCCTCCCCCCTCCCAATCCGCCGGCAAAGGAGGGAGTCCTACTAGGACTCCCCCTCCCATGGCGCCTCCCTCCTTTAAATAGAGGGGAGGGGGCGCCACCCCCTAGACCTCTCCCATAACAAACCCTAGTTGCCGACTCTTTCCTCCTCCTTCGCTCTGTCCGGCTTAGGCGAAGCCCTGCAGAATTCTCTACTCCACCACCACCACCACACCGTCGTGCTGCTGGGATTCCATGGAGAAGATCTACTACCTCCGCTGCTTGCTGGAACAGGGAGAGGAAGGTCTGATTCGGCTCCGCACGTGTGGACCGATCATGAAGTGCTGCCGGAGCAGCGGCCGGAAGGATCGTCCACACGATCTTGAGATCGCAAGTGATCGACTACATCAACCACGAGATCCGATCTCGTGGCAGCTTCGGTCTACAAGGGTTAGTACAGATCTATCTCGTTGCACATGTCTAATAGATTAGATCTTGGCTTTTATCTAGATTAGATCTGGGTTTTGTTCGTTCTTGCGGTAGAAATTTTTTGTTTTACATGCTACGAACTCATCAGTGGTATCAGAGCCTTGTCTATGCGTAGATCTGTTGCACGAGTAGAACACAATGGTTTTGTGGGCGTTGGTGCTCGTGCCATTTTTTGCTTTGTGTATTTTGCATCTTGCGGTATGGTGGGATGAAGCGGCTCGGGCTAACCTTACATGTCATCGCACATGAGACTTGCTACACGCCTGACGTGTAACTTGCTTTGCACAAGTGGCTTTGCGGGTGTCTGTCTCTCCCATCATAGTATAGATCCAATCTACACTTTGCACTTGTATCAACGTTGTGGTTCAGTTTCGTAGGTAAGATCCGTTCTTATTCGAAAGCCCCAAACCACGTAAAACATGCAAAGAAAATTAGAGGTGTCTAACTTGTTTTTGCAGGGGTTTTGTGATGTGATATGGCCATCATGTGATTGTGATTATATTTGATGTATGCAATGATCCTTGTTGTAATATGGCAACCGGCAGGAGCCTAATGGTTGTCTTTAATTCTGTTAAGACCTGCGTGTCTATTCATCTTGTAATAGCTTTATTCCAAGTAGTTGTAATAGTTGCTAGTGATGATGGACAACCATGAAGCGGCGCCACTGACCTTGTGTAATCTTTGGTGATGGAGATCATGTCCGTGCTTTGGAGATGGAGATCAAAGGCATAAGAAGAAAGGGCCATATCATATCACACTAATTATGAATTGCCTGTGATGTTAATCCTTTATGCATCTTGTATTGCTTAGATCGCGACGGTAGCATTATAAGATGATCCCTCTCACTAAATATCAAGTAATAAAGTGTTCGTCCTTAGTAGGCACCGTTGCTAAGACTCGTCGTTTCGAAGCATCTCGTGATGATCGGGTGTGATAGATTCTACGTGTGCATATGACGGGTGCAAGCCAGATTTGCACATGCGGATACTAAGGTTAATCTTGACGAGCCTAGCATGTACAGACATGCTCTCGGAACACGGAATACCGAAAGGTAAAGCATGAGTCATATGGATGATATGATGAACATGTTGATTGTTCGCCTTTAAAGCTACATCATCTCACGTGATGATCGGAATGGTGTAGTCGATTTGGTTCGTGTAATCAATAAAACAACTCGAGGGATGTTGTTTTGAGTGGGAGTTCTTTTGTAATTTGGATTAGTCAAACTCAATTTATCATAAACACAATCAAAGTGAATTTGCATAGTTTGTTGTAGTCATTGGCATCCGTTCACCACCTTGCGCTTAGTTATAGTTGAGATAGTAGAACTATAGAAATTCTGGATATTTGCTTTACGAACTGGTATCGTATTGTTTTGAGTGTCAATCTAAAGTTTAAAAGTCATATTGCAAACTTTCAGCAAACTCCGTTTACTCTGTGAAGTTTAATAAACAGTATTAAATCAAGAGTAACAATTCCAGTGTTAGTATCTAATGTATCATGTTTGCCTCCATGATTCTTGATACTCAAAAGATTGTTTTTAATATCAAGTTTATCTAAGAGCTGAAAGCAATGTTTCAGAAACCATCATATGTGAAAGGTATTGCGATATCTAAAACAATGTGTTGGTTACAACACGATAGAGTATACATCCTCATATTTGATGAGAATTTGTGAAGATTGGAGACGCCAGTCGTCCTAATCCTCCAAAAGGTTTTGGAAAAGAAACATTATACTCGCAATTCACCTTTATAAGCTATAGCAGCTTGATCATGAAATTTGTCATGATAAGGATGAATAGAAGATGTAAGTAAAATGTTTACTACACTAAAAGATTACTAAAGAATGGAATTTTGAAAGAATGCCAAACATTTGATGAAGGTGATCCACTTCAAAGTGCAAGTTCAAAGGTATTAGTATTTGACTATACACACTTTGTACTATGTGTCATGTGAATGTCACCACTATTGATGTTGATAGATTCTTTTAAAAGAAAAGGAATTGTTGAAAGAGAATCTATAAAATATTTGGCAGAAAAGAAAAGATTGGAGATGTCCAACTTAGGTATATAGAAGATACATGTTATGGCTGTATTCCTTGCTTGTTAAACAATGTGGTTCTGAGGTATTGGATACCGGTATTGGATACCGGTATTGGATACCGAATTGGTTGGTATGAAGTGTCATACAGGACAACACAATTCATGAACTGCAATGGCCTAAGTAACTAGCAAGAGAATATCTGATGATGTTCATCGAAAACAAACAAAGGGTTGTTGTGTTGCTCGTTAACATCAAAGCTTGCCTTCAAGATTTGTTTCAATAATTGTTATTTTGATCAGGTATTATGACGACAAAATGTTGTTCAAATAATTACCGCATTCCATAATAGATGGATGATATACAAGTCTGGTTGGAGAAATAACGACCATAAAACTAATGCTAAAATGTCGCAAGACAAATGATTGAAAGATCACTTGCGAAGTGACATCGCCGTTTAAATTATATTGAAAGGGATACATGAAGAAACTCCATGTTGATGGATTTTTGGAGTCTTTGATTTTGATCAAATGACGCTTGTGATACTTTCCTGGAGATAATTAAAACTCCGTTCGTAGGCCAAAAGAGGAACGGACGACTAACTGATTGGAATTTGTACATATTGATGTATATAGTCCATTATGTGTAGTCGTGGGCGATGGATTTCAACTTCATATGCTTTCTCCGAAGATTTGAGTGAGTATATGTATATACCTACTCAATAAGGAAGAAGTATGAAACATTTGAAAAATGTTCAAAGACTTTCAAGATGAAGTGGAAAATTATTGTAACAAGAAAATAAAAAAAAAGTTTATGATTGGATCATAAAGATGTTTGAGTTACAAGTTTAGCAAAACACCTAAGATTTGAGGAATCGTTCCATGGATTTGCATTTCCCAAAACACCATAGGAGTATGGAGTGTTCAAGATATGTAATGAAACCTTGTTTGACATGGTAAGATCAAAGGTGTCATTTATAAAAACTGCCATTATATTTTAAAAGATTAAAGCTTTAGTGACTACCGCTTTTACACTGAAAAGAGCTCCATCATGATCCGTTGAAATGACACCATATAAGTCATGGTTTGGGATAAAACCCAGGTTGTCCTTTCTTAAATTTTTGGTATGCTAGGCATAAATAAAGTGTTTACAACCAAAGTCGGATGAGCATGCCTTTGTAGGTTATTTCGAATAACCATTGGGTATTCCTCCATAACACCGAAGACAAAAGTATTTGTCACTTAGAATGTCGAGTTTCTTGAGAGGGAATTTTTGGTGAAAAGTCAAGTGGGAGGACAATAGAACTTTGACAAGGTTGTTGAACCTTGGCTAATATGTGCTGAGTTGCGCAGCATCGGTAAGTGTCCCGGAGGCAGCACCAATGCTCATGGCTCACGTGCCTCAAAGGTTGTGGTCACGTAGATCTAAGTTCCTATTGAACCAAGTAGGTCGGGTAAGTAATCAAATGCCAAGATTTGAGAGTTAAATCATTGTTGTTTGACAATGATGAACCGACTACATGCAAATAATCAATGATGGGCCCTGACTTCGTTAAGTGGCTTGAAGCCATAAAATCCGTGATAATTTCATACACGAGAAATCAATCTTTGAATTTGAAAGACCCTCTGGAAAGGTGCAAGACCTTACAGTCGTATATGGATCTATAAAGAAATAGACATGGATGTTTCACATCTATGAAATAGTCGACATGTCGGAAAGAGTTTGCGACAATGTTCAAGGAATTGACTATGATAAGATTTGATCTTTCATAGCGATATTTAGTCTGGATGGATTAATGTAGCAACCACTACATATATTTTGGTATATGGTAGTTGAACAAACAAAACAAGTTCTTCTAAAAGAATGGTTACCTAGGATGTGTCCATGACACGATCCAATGGGTTTTGTTAATTCAAAGGATGCTAAAAGAGTATGCAAAACTTCAATGGTTGAAGTGAGCATCGCGGAGTTGGAATCTTCACCGTGATGAAACCGTTAAAAGGTTTAATTTCATCAGAGACGATGAAGATGTTTGCATTTTGCAAGAAATTAAGTGGGAGCGCTAAGACATATTTCTAATACATTATGTGAAAGACATATTGTTGATTAGAAATGGTGTATTTTTTATTGACACGGGTTAAGAATTTCATTTCGATGAAAGACTTAGGCATAACCCAAGAATTAGGCATCAATGTCTATATGGATAGATTGAGGCGCTAATATGGTTTTGCCAAATGTACATAGATAAGATGTTGAATGAGTTCAATATGGAAACAACAAGAAAGGTTCTTGGCCTTGGAAAGGACTGAATCAAGATTCAAGTGTGTTGACACGAGATTCAAGTATTTTGACACTTGGTGAAATCACAAGAATATTTTGATCAATCATTCTTTGAGATGTACACATCCAGATATGTCCTATGCTCTAAATATTATGAGCATATACCAGAATGACTCATAAGATGATCATTGGACAATAGTAGGGATATTCCTATGATCTTTTGGAAGAACTAAGAATATATTATTTATATAGTGGTGACAAATAGTTCATTGTAAATTGTTACATTGATACTAGTTTTGTCACAAATTAAGTTTATCTCAATTTAAACTATGGGTGGCACAATGTAATGGAAAGGAAGTTCCATAACGGATTTGGTTGAGTACCAAAGTTAAAACATTGTGACAGATACTACAACAAAAGGCTAAGTATATGACTACTATTGTAGCAGCAAATGAGGGCATTTGCCTCAAGTAGTTTCTTATCAAACTAGGTGTGGTTCATAGCGGGATAATACTATGAAGATACATTGTACGACAATTGTATCAACATGATTTAATCCCAAGGAACTAAAGGTCTCACCAAAGGACCAAATTTATACAATGTCATCTCATTGGAGAATGAGTAATGCATAGAGACACAAGGACATGCAAATACACACGGACCTGGAAGTGTCAGATCCGAAGATTATGTTTACCACTAGCAATACTGTCTATACAACACCAGAAAGCCATAGGTGTTGAGTGCACAAGTTTTTAACTAGATTATTGACTCTAGTGCAAGTGGGAGACTGTTGGAGATATGCCCAAGAGGCAATAATAAAGTGGTTATTATTATATCTTTATGTTTATGATAAATGTTTACATCCCATGCTATAATTGTATTAACCGGAAACATTAATACTTGTGTGTTTTGTAAACATAAAAGAGTCCCTAGTAAGCCTCTTGTTAAACTAGCTTGTTGATTAATGGATGATCATGGTTTCCTGATCATGGACATTGGATGTCGTTAATAACAAGATCATATCATTAGGAGAATGATGTGATGGACACACACCCATAGTAAGCATAGCATAATATCAAGTCATTAAGTTCGTATTGCTATAAGCTTTCAAATGCATAGTAACCTAATCCTTCGACCATGAGGTTATGTTAATCACCATCACCGGATGGGTACTTTGATGACATCAAACGCCGCTTCGTAACTGGGTGGTTATAAAGGAGACATTGGGTATTCTGAAAGTATGTGTTGAAGCGCATGGACCAATATTGGGATTTGTCCATCCATGTGATAGATAGATATGCTCTGGGCCCTCTCGGTGGAATGTCATCTAGTTAGCTTGCAAGCATGTGACTAGGTCACAAGGGATGACATATCACAGAACAAGTAAAGAGTACTTATCAGTAACGAGGTAGAACTAGGTATGGAGATACCGATGATCAAACCTCGGATAAGTAGAGTATCGCGTGACAAAGGGAATTGGTTTCGTATGTTAAATGGTTCTATCGATCACAAAGTCATCGTTGAGTATGTGGGAGCTGTTATGGATCTTCAGATCCCGCTAATGGTTATTGATCGGAGATGTGTCTCCATCATGTCTACATGTTCATGAACCATAGGGTGACACACTTAAGGTTCGAAGTTGTTTTAAGTAGATATGGAATGTACGTTGGAGACCGAATGTTGTTCGGAGTCTCGGATTGGATCCGGGACATCACGAGGAGATCCGGAATTGTCCGAAGAATAAGATTCATATATTGGGGATCATTTTCTAAGTTAGGAAATGTTCCGGAGTGTTTGTATGGAGATTCTAGAAGGTTTTGGAATGTTCTGGAAGATTCTAGAAGATTTCTTGGAGTTTGCTTGAAAACCAAGAAAGGATCCAGGAGTCTTTGTGGGGCAAGACACGGATTCGTGGGGGAGGAGGATTCCTCCCCCCCTCCCAATCCGCCGGCCAAGGAGGGAGGGGAGTCCTACTAGGACTCCCCCTCCCATGGCGCCTCCCTCCTTTAAATAGAGGGATGGGGCGCCACCCCCTAGACCTCTCCCATAACAAACCCTAGCCGCCGCCTCTCTCCTCCTCCTTCGCTCTGCTCCGGCTTAGGCGAAGCCCTACAGAATTCTCTACTCCACCACCACCACCACACCGTCGTGCTGCTGGGATTCCGTGGAGAAGATCTACTACCTCCGCTGCTTGCTTGAACAGGGAGAGGAAGGTGCCGACTCGACGCGTGTGACCATTTGCGGAAGCTGGCGGAAGAAGATCGTCCACACGATCTTGAGATCGGCAAGTGATCGACTACATCAACCACGAGATCCGATCTCGTAACGCTTTCGGGTCTACAAGGGTTAATACAGATCTATCTCGTTGCACATGTCTAATAGATTACATCTTGGCTTTTATCTAGATTAGATCTGGGTTTTGTTCGTTCTTGCGGTAGAAAATTTTTGTTTTACATGCTACGAACCCATCAGAACACATGTCCACCGACCATCAAGGCCGGAGGCCGCAAGTTCTCCGTCATGGATCCCGGAGCCTCAAAACCGAAGACGCTCTCGCCGAGCTGAACCCCTGTCGCACCAAGTTCTTCCTCACGGATCCGGACACCTTGAGTTCCCTTCACGGATCCATAGACCGAGCCCCGGAAGGCCGATACCGCCGAGACCGGACCCGGACCACATCGAACCCCAAGATCTTCGACCCCTAATATGATCCCCTTTTCCGATACCCTATTTTTATAATATGGCATTATCAACCGTCGCATAATAAATTGTTCATGCTTGCATACATGTTTGTGGTTTGGGGGCATTATCCTGATTCACCTCATAATTAAATATGGAGTGTTTATGCGGAATATCTTTGTCTTATTCCGGACTCCATTTAAATTGGTGTAGCGAACCGATGCCATATTTTGCCTTGCTAATACAACATTTAATTTGCGGGGTTTCTAAATAACTTGAACCGTGTAATTAATTATCGGGACCCCAGTTCCGCTTAATATTGCCTAATTGCACCGCATCTGTGCCATGCCATGCATCATATCATAATCATGCCGGATCTTTTGCCGTAGTATTAAATATTGTATCCGGTGTTTCTACTAGTGTTTGCTTCTTCGCGGATTAGGCCGATGAGTGGATGCGAGTATCAACAAGTTCTCCGGATATGAACCTTCGGCAATGTTTCCCAGGCGAGCATCTCTCCCCCTTCTACCTATTTTGCATTTATAGTCTTTATTTCCTCCTGTTGATCTATTGCTATCCGTGTCGTGATGCTTTAGTTTCCTTGCACCAGTTATATCCCGTGCAGCCTCTATATTGCCATGGACACCTCCTAATACCTGTTGTTTGGTAGATAGCTAGCCTTGCGAGTCGTAGTTGCTTGCTCAGGTGCGATCTCGTGTTGTCGAGTACCACAGTTGTTGCAATGCTGGCAGATGTTTAAGGTGGAGATGATCTTGTCTTTAATTACAACTATTAAATTGCTAGATAACTAATGAGAGAGGCACCAGTGGGCAATATACGCTATTTGGTTTTTCATGCCCACTTGTGTCCCGTAGGCCCCGAGTACTTGATACCTGTTCCTTGACTATTCGCACTATCCACATGCGGGAGGCCTTATGGACCCCCCCTGAGCCAGAGCTTGATTCATTTCTATTTCTTGGGGCCACAAACTAGTTTGGGGTTTTATTTACTATCCTGTACTTATGCCATGTTTACTGCTTTATTTAAGATTGTGCGTGGAGCACCTGTACTGTTTAGGATTGCAGAGCGTTTTCGCGGTATCGACAAGCCCAGTCACACTTTCGGGTTCCTAGTCGTTTACAGCCATTGACGCAAACCCTGGGTCCGTCTCGGAGCCGGCCAACTTCGTTGCGGGTAGCTTAGTGGGGTGGCCCCCTGAAATATTTATGAATCCTGTGATTGCTTTGTCGTGGATGCCTCGTTGGGTTTTGAGTTGGTTTTTCCGAGGTTGATCGAGTGTGTGTTGCTATTTGTGCACCCTTGCAGGGTAAAACTTTCTGAAAGCCGTGTCCACGGTTATGGACGACTTGGAGCACAGTATCTTGATCATAGACAAGCATAACTAAAGTAGTGCTATAAATTTGACTTAATATGTGACTAGTAATCATATGCAACTATAACGGAATGGATATTAAAAATGCCAACAACTGGTGGATCTGTGGTGATCTGTGTCATGCTATACCTGCCTAGTAACTATTGCAACTCCAATAGAATGTGATAAAAGTGCCAACAACTGCTAGGTTTTGGGATTCCTCAGGAAAATTATATCTGACTAGTAAATGTTCCAACTACAACGGAATGGTGATTAAAAATTCCCACTACTTATGCTATCAGGATGACTCATGCTATTTATATCTGACTAGTAAGAGCTTCAACTATAATGGAATGAATAAAACTGCCAACTGTGTGAGTTCCTCGGGTTGACTTCCTCGTTTGGTCTCGAGGGGGAATACCAGGATGGGTATGTTTGGTGTTAGTATCAGGTTGGATCCGAATAGGTCTTTCTTATCCCTCTCTAATAGCCGCCAGTTCTATCGAGTCTCTATAGGTTGTTTAGTGCTGCTGCGCTGCCGCTTTAGTCCACCATACCTATGTAGGCGAGAGCCGCTGAACTCTAGCCTCGTCGTGTACTGGCCTCGGTACTGACGCTCCTCTTTTTCCTTTGCCCTTTGTCGGCACCCCTTTTGTTTTAGCAGGTTTGAGATTGACGTTGTTAGCAGGGTTACCCTTCCGGCTTGGCCTGGGCAGGGTTATGGACGCCATTGGTTATTCTTCAGGGCTCTTAGCCCCATTTGCATCTTGTCCGTACTCGGACCCTTTATCGTTTCGAGGTGATTTGAATCTTTGTATAGTATATCTGTAATCTTGACTCATGGAGTCGTGTTGTATATATATCTGTTCTGTGGGTCCCATCGAGGACTGTTGTGTAATGGTATTACTTTGTTTTCCACCCGCATGAAAGTGCCTGGTGGGCGTCCTTGAATCGTTTCTATGCGGGGTTGGCGGGAAGCGCTAAAACTTGCATAGGGCCAATTCGAGGGTGTGACATGGCATGTGAACAAATTTAAATCATTTCCAGGAAATTCTCACAAGCGTCAATTTGATTCAAAAATCAAAAAGACTCCAAAAGTCCATCAACATAGAGTTTTTTCATGTTTTCTTTTCCAACAGCGATGCCACTTCGTAAGTGATATTTTTAATTGTTTGTCTTGCAACATTTTATAATTAGTGTTATGGAGGTGATTTTCTCGAACTAGACTTGTAAGAGTTCATCCATCTTCTATGGAATACGGTATTATTTGAACAATAATTATTCTCATAATATCGGAAGAAAATAAAAATTTATTAAAACAATCTTGAAGGATAGGTTTAATGTCAACAAGAAACACAACAGTTTATTTGTTTCTGATGAACATCATCCCTTATTCTTTTGCTAGTTACTTAGGCCATTGCAGTTCATGAATTATGTTGTCCTGTGTGACACTTCACACCAACCAATCTGGTATCCAATACCTAAGAACCACATTGTTTAACAAGCAAATAATATTTCCACAACATGTATATCATCTATATACCTAAGCTGGACATTTCTAGTATTCTCTTTTCTTCCAAATATTTCCAAGATTCTCATTTGGCATTTCATTTTCCTTTCCTTTTTAAAAGAATCTATCAGCATCAATAGTGGTGCCATACACATGACACATAGTCCAAATCATGTTAGTCAAACACTAATATCCTTGGACTTGCACTTTTGATGTAGATCACCACCATCAAATGTTTGGCGTTCTTCCAAATTTTATTCCTTTTAGTAATCCTTTTAATATAGTAAACAATTTACCTACATATTCTATCCATCCGTATCATGACAACTTTCATGATCAAGCTATTATATCTTATAAGGACGAATCACGAATATAATGTTAATTCCCAAAACCATTTGGGTGACCAGGACGCCCGACATCTCCAACCTTTGCAAATTCTCATACAATACGAGAATATGTATTTTATTAAATTATACTCTATCCTATTGCAACCGCGCATTCTTTCAGATATCACAATATCTTCTACACATGATGGTTTTTAAAACAATTTTCAGCTCCTAGATAACATAGATATTAAAACAATTTTTCAATATCAAGAATCATGGAGGCCAGCAAGATACTTAGATACTAACGCTAGAATTTATTACTCTTGATTCAATACTACTTATTAAATTTCACGGAGTAAGTGGGGTTCTGCTGAAAGTTTGAAATAGTACTTTAAATTTTAAATTGACACTCATAAAACAATACGCTACCAGTTCATAAAGTAAAATTCCAGAATTCTATAGTTATATTATCTCAATTATAGCTAAACACAAGGTAGTAAATGAATGCCAGTGACTGCTATGAACTATGCAAATTCACTTTGATTTAGTTTAAGATAAATTAAGTTCAAATTAATACAAATTATTAAATGAACTCCCACTCAAAAAGACATCCCTATAGTCATTTTTAGTGATTACACGAACCAAATTCACTACACCATGACTGATCATCACGTCAGGCGGTGCAGCTGCAATGGCGAGCATCATATGGATATCATATCATTCATATAACTTGTTCTTTACCTTTCAGTTCTTATTCTGATGCCATGTCTGTACATGCTAGACTCGTCAAGTAAGAACCTTAGTACTTACGTGTGTAAAACTATCTTACACCCGTTGTATCCAAACATAGAGTCTATCATACCCGATCATCACGTGGTGTTTCGAAACAATGAACTTTCTTAACGGTACATACTAACGAAGAATATATTATTATCTTGGTATTCAGTGGGAGGGATCATCTTATATGCTACCGTGGCAATCAAATACTACTGAGGTGATAAAATCAAAGCAATATAAAATGCATCAAAGGATAACCATCACATGCAAGTATAATGTGATATGATATGGTCATTCACGCACTCAATCTCCATCTTGTGCGTCATGGCATGATTTTCATCATTCCACCGGCGTGACACCAAGGTCCATGGTGCCACCATCATGGTTGCTCTCCACTAATCTAAATTACATGGATTTCAATTTTTGGCACGCATGCTATAAAAATAAAAGGACAACCATATGGCTCATGTCGGTTGTTTAACTTACAATAAATCTCATTGCATCAAATAATTTTTGTACCAATGACCATATCACATCACATGCCCTACAAAAATAAGTTATACACTCCAAAGTTGTCTTGCATATTTTACGTGATTTTGGGCTTTCTAGGAAAGAACTATGCTTACCTACGAACATGTAACCACAAAGTGATAAAAATATTATTAGCAATCCTTTGTAAATTAGATCATAACTATAGTGGGAGAGACAGGCACCCATGATACATCGTAAACGTATCTATAATTTTTGATGTTCCATGCTTGTTTTATATCTACTTTCTTATGCTTTGTCCATACTTTGGAGTATTTTTACACATTTTCTGGAACTAACCTATTAACAATATGCTACAGTGCCAGTTGCCTGTTTTCTGTTGTTTTTGGTTTCAGAAAAGCTAGTAAGAAAATATTTTCGGAATTGGACCGGACAAAAGCCAAAGTCAATATTTTACCCGAAGCAACATGGAGTCCGGAGGGGAGACGAAGAGGGGCCACGAGGCGGCCACACCATAGGGTGGCGCGGCCAGCCCTAGGCGCGCCGCCACCTGGTGTGGGCCCCTCGAGCCTCCACCGACCTTGCCCCTTCGCCTATAAAGACCTCTCGGGATGAAAACCCTAGGTACCCGATCAAAATTCCACGAAAGAGTCTGTAGCCACCGCCATCTCCATCCCTAGATCAGGAGGGATCTGAAACTCTTCCCGGCACCTTGCCGAAGGGGAGAGATCACCCTGGAGGCCTTCTTCATCACCATGCCTGCCTCAGGTGTAATGCGTGAGTAGTTCATCCCTGGACTACGGGTCCATGTAGTAGTTAGATGGTTGGTTCTCCTCCTTTGTGCTACCATGTTTAGATCTGGTGAGCTTCGTTCATGATCAAGATGATCTATTTGTAATATTACATGTTGTGTTTGCGGGGATCCGATGGATATTGAGATGCTATTTCAGATTGATTATTGATTCTATCATGTCTTTGTTATTTGTGATCTTGCATGCTTTCCGTTGTTAGTAGCTATCTTGGCCAAGTAGATGCTAGCAACTCCAAGAGGGAGTATTTATGCTCGATAGTGGGTTCATGCCTCTAATAATCTGGGGAAGTGACAGAAATCTCTAAGGTTCTAGATGTGTTGTTGCTACTAGGGAGAAAACATCAATCCTTTGTCCATGGGGCAATCGTGTTGTTTACTTACACACTTTGCTTAATGCAATTATCTATTGCTTGCAACTTAATACTGGAGGGGGTTCGGATGATAACCTGAAGGTGGATTATTAGTCATAGATGTAGTTGGATTATGGTCTATGTATAATGTTGTAATGCCTAATCAAATCTCATAGGAGTCAAGATGATTAGTATATGCATGTATGCTTTCTCGGTGTCTGTCAATTGCCCTGCTGTAATTTGTTCACCCAACATGTCATCTATCTTAAGGAGAATCACCTCTAGTGAACTATGGACCCCGGTCCATTCTTTTACCATCAATCTACAATCTACTGTTTACTGTTTACTTTCTGCAAGCAATTACTATCGTTCACACAATATGTTTAATCCTTTGTTTTCAGCAAAACCGGTGAGATTCACAACCTCACTGTAAGTTGGAGGCAAAGTTTTGTGGTTGTGTTGTGCATGATTCCAAGTTGGAAACAACACCTTGGAGGTGTTTCCTTGCTCCTACTGGTTCGATAACCTTGGTTTCATAACTGAGGGAAAACTTGATGTTGTTCTCATCATACCTTCCTCTTGGGGTTCCCTAACAAGCTCGATATATTTTGAGCCATCAAGCCTTTTTTCTAGCACCGTTGGCGGGGAGTCAAGGACATCTTTACAAGGGGAGTACCTCATAACCAATCTCTTTACTTTGCTTTTTTGTTTTGCTTAGATTATTTCTGCTTTGTTTGCTTGTTACTTTTATCAAAAACACAAAAAAAATATGAGTTGTACTGGTTTGCTTCCTTTATTAAAAACACAAAAAATGACTACTCTTGAAAACACTAAGTTGTGTGACTTCACTAGCGCCAACAACAATGATTTCATGTGCACACCTATTGCTCCACCTGTTCCTAAAGCTACTTTCTTTGAAATTAAACCTGCTTTGCTCAATCTTGTTATGAAAGAACAATTATCTAGTGTTGGTACTGAAGATGCTGCTGCTCACCTTAATAACTTTGTTGAACTTTGTGAGATGCAAAAACATAGGGATATAGATGGAGATATTATTAAGCTTAAATTGTTTCCTTTCTCTTTGAGAGGAAAAGCTAAAGAATGGTTGTTATCCCTAACTAGAAATAGTATTGATTCTTGGAGTAAATGCAAAGATGCTTTCATTGGAAAATACTATCCTCCTGCTAAGATTATATCTATGAGAAGTGAAATAATGAAATTTAAAAAATCTGATAATGAACATGTTGATCAAGCTTGGGAAAGAATGAAATCTTTGGTAAAGAATTGTCCCACTCATGGACTGACTGCTTGGATGATTATCCAAACCTTTTATGCAGGACTGAATTATTCTTCAAGAAATCTGTTGGATTCTGCTGCTGGAGGTACTTTTATGACCATTACTTTGGGTACTGCAACAAAGCTTCTGGATAATATGATGGTTAACTATTCTGAATGGCACACTAAGAGAGCTCCACAAGGTAAGAAGGTAAATTATGTTGAAGAAACCTCCTTCTTGAGTGATAAAGTTGATGTTATTATGTTTATGCTTGTTAATGGGAAAGCTCATATTGATCCAAATCATGTTCCCTTAGCCTCTTTGGTTGCTCAAGAAGAGCAAGTTGGTGTGAACTTTATTAGAAGTAATAATTTTAGCAACAATGCCTACATGAATAGTTTTGGTAGTAATAATTATAGGCCATATCCTCTCAATAATGGTAATGCTTATGGAAATTCCTACAACAACAATACGGGTGCACCCTCTAAACTTGAAGTCATGCTTAAAGATTTCATTAGTAAACAAACTGCTTTCAATAAAACTATTAAGAAAAAACTCTCTAATGCTGAAAGAAATATAGCATCACTATCCAAAGCACAATCTTCTTTGAATAAAATGGCTGCTAAATCTGAAACTATGGAAAATCCCTTTCCTGCTACTAATGCCATTCAAGTTAGAATTGTTGAAAATGTTAGACTGTTAGCTGAATTGCACGCTAAGTGGGAAAGAGAAGATGAAATTGCTAGAAATAGTAGTATTTGTACTATCACCACCACTAATGTTGAAGCTAGCAAACCCAATGAAGTCCCCATTCCTTTTGCAACAATGCCTAAAACCAATGGAACCTTCTCTAATAAAAATGCTGAAATTCTTCGAAATATGGGAAACAATAGCTCTACTTTAGATGGTAATTATGATTTTGATCTTGATGGTTGCAATATCTCTGAAGTAATTATGTTCCTACAAAAGCTTGCTAAAATTCCTAATGCTAGTGCTATTAATATGTCCTTTACAAAATACATTACTGATGCTCTCATAAAAATTAAAGAAGAAAAGATGAAACATAAAGCTTCTATCCCTATGAAATTAGAAGATGGTTGGGAACCCATCATTAATATGAAAGTGAACGAATTTGATCTCAAAGCTTTATGTGATCTTGATAGTAGTGTTGTTGGAATTATGCCCTAGAGGCAATAATAAAGATTTTATTATTATAATTCTTGTTCATGATAATGTTTATATTCCATGCTAGAATTGTATTAAGCGGAAACTTTAATACTTGTGTGGTTTGTGAACAACACCGTGTCCCTAGTATGCCTCTATGGACTAGCTCATTGATTAATGATGGTTAAGGTTTCCTAGCCATGGACATGAGTTGTCAATTAATAATGAGATCATATCATTGGGAGAATGATATGGTGATGGACAAACTAAGCAAAGCAATTAGATCGTGTCATCGTGTTCATCTTTGCGAAGCTTTTCCTATGTCAAATATTGTATTCCTTAGACCATGAGATAATACAACTCCACGGTATCGGAAAAGCTTTGAGGTCATCAAGCGTCATCCTATGAGAGGGTGATCATAAAGGTGTCTCTCGGTGATCGGAAAGTACATTGGGTTGTATGTATCGAGATGGGATTTGTCCCTCCCAAGTCGGAGAGATATACTTCGGTCCCACTCGGTAATCGATATCAACACCGCTTGCAAGCATGTGGTTAAGGAGTTAATCACAAAGTGATATCGGATTACGGAACGAGTAAAGTACTTGCTGTGAACGAGATTGAACTAGGTATGAAGGTACCGACGATCGAATCTCGGGCAAGTAAAATATCGCGAGACGAAGGGAATATATATATGGGATTGATTGAATCCTGACATCGTGGTTCATCCGATATGATCATCGATGAATGTGTGGGAGTCAATATGGGTTTCCAGACCCCGCTGTTGATTATTGATAGAAGATCATGTCTGCATATTCTCGAACCCGCAGGGTCACACACTTAACGTTTCTAGACGCTAGGATATATTGGATAATTGGTTTATGAGTTTTTGTTCGGAGTCTCGGATGGGATCCGGGACATCACGAGAGGTTCCATAGTGGTCCGGAGAATAAGATTCATATAAGGCAGTGCAGTTTTTGGAGTTCGGAATTGTTCCGGGTTAGTCGGTATTGTACCGAAAGCTTCTAAAACCTTCCGGAAGGGGACCAACGTGGCCCCACCTTCCGGGAGGGGGCATGGGCCTATGAGGGAGTGCCCTGGCCGCATTGGGCCAGGGGCACAAGGCCCCATAGGGCCCAGCCGGTCTAGAGAGGTTTAAACTCGAGATAGACCTTCTAGAAGGGGGGGTTTCCTTGCCCCCCACTCCTTATCCTTTGGGGCCGCCGGTTTGGGCTTGGGGGAGGGGCTAGGGCTGCGCCCCCCCTCTATATAAAGAGGGGTGGGGGCGCACCAACCCCTCACACCTTCCCCTCCAACCCTAGCCGCGCTGCTGCCCTTCCTCTCTCCCTCCCGACTGTTTGTAGGCGAAGCCCTGCTGCAGAAATTCTCCACCATATACACCACGCCGTCGTGTTGTAGATCCAATCCATCTCTCCACCATACTTGCTGGTCCGAGGAAGGAGGAGACATGGAGGTGCTGCACGTGTGCATATCACGGAGGCACCGCCACTTGTGGTGCTAGATCGGATCGGATCGCGAGGAGGAGAAGCGAGTACGACTACATCACCCACGTTCCGATGAACGTTCCGCTGTGCGAATCTTCAAGCGTATGAAGATCTAATCCAATCTCTCTCATTGTTTGCATCTCCTAGATTAGATCTTGGCTTTCCCTCTGTTCGCATCCGTAGAAAATTTTGATTTACTATGCCGCGAAACCCTTCAGTGGTATCAGAGCTAGATCTATGCGTAGATGTGTTTCACGAGTAGAACGCAACATGGTTGTTGCGGGCGTTGATGTTTTCTGTTGCAAGCCTCTTGTTTGTGTTCTTCTTATGACGCGGGATAGTGAGATTGAAGCGGTCCAGGCCAACCTTACGCGACGTCGTTCGCGAGACCGGCTCCGCACTTGATGTGTGGCTTGTTCCACACATGCGGCTGGTGGATGTCAGTTTCTCTCACTATAGTTGTCATGGGATTAACACCAGAGTTTGGCAACCATAATATCACCGTTGTGGCTTTCCGTAGGTAAGAATCGTTCTTAGCATCTACTCCCATAAGCCACGTAAAACATGCAACAACAAAGTAGAGGCGTTTAACTTGTTTTTGCAGGGAGTGTTTTCTGTGATATGGTATGGCCGAAGATGTGATGTGTATATTGTATGCGATGATCATGTTTTGTAATGTTTCACGACTTGCATGTCGATGAGTACACAACCGGCAGGAGCCATATGGTTGTCTTTATAATTGTGTATGACCTGTGAGTCAACTTCTTATACGCCATGTAATAGTTTCAATTTATCGCTAAGTAGTTAGCAATAGTTGTAGTTGTTATTCGTGGTGGAGGCAATCATGGTGGAGTGATGGAGATCATGCCGGCACGCACAAGATGGAGATCATTGCGCGAAGATTGGCTATACCATGTCACATAAAGTTATATGCATGTGATGTTTATCCTTTTATGTATCTTATCATGCTTAGATCGCGACGGTAGCATTATAAGATGATTCCTCACTTAAAGATCAAGATAAAACTATGTTCTCCCCAAGTATGCACCGTTGCGAAAGTTCGTCGTGTCCAAGCATCACGTGATGATCGGGTGCTATAGACTCTACGCTCACATACAACGGGTGCAAGCCAGTTTTGCACACGCGGAAATACTTGGGTCTAACTTGACGAGCCTAGCATGTACAGACATGGCCTCGGAACACATGAACCGAAAGGTTAAGCATGAGTCATATGAATGATATGATCGACACTTCGTTGTCCACCATTGAAACCACATCTCTTCTCGTGAAGATCGGATTAGGTGTGGTGAATTTGGATCGTGTTCACTAAACAACTTGAGGGATGTTGAATTTAGTGGGAGTTCATCTAGTAATTTGATTAAGTTGAACTATTTATCATGAACATAGTCTAAATTGTACTTGCAAATACTGTAGATCACATGGCCAAGTCCAACTTCAACTTCAACGTTTTTGATGAGAAGGAAAAGCTTAGAAACAATGGGTCTAACTTCACCAATTGGTTCCGCAATTTAAGAATCATTCTATCTCGCGGACAAAAGGACTATGTCCTTGGGAAAGCGTTAGGTGACCCCTAACTGCAAGCGGTGATGAGAAAGCTGTCTATCGATCGGCGTAAAGATGATTATGGTGTGATTAAGAGCACCATGTTGTTTGCTATGGAACCGGAACTTCAAAATCGTTTGAAGACTATCCGGCCCTTTGAGATTCTCGAAGAGTTGAAAACCATGTTTCAGACTCAGGCCCGCTCGAGAGATATGAGATCTCGAAGTTCTTTAGCGCAAGTGGAGGAAGGAGTTCCGTTAGTGAGCACGCCATTAAGATGACGGGCTACACTCAACGCATGAGCAAGCTGGAATGCACGATTCGGAGGAGCTCAAGATTGACAGGGTTCGCAATCACTCCTCCTAGCTACAAAAGTTTTGTAGTGACTCACAATCAGATTGGTTCCATCGACACGATCACCGAGCTCTTCGCAAAGCTGAAGGCGCTGAAGTGGACATCAAAAGGATAATCATGTGTTGATGGTCAACAAGCCCACCTTTAAGAAAGGTAAGGGAGCAAAGAAGCCCTTCAAGAAGGGCGGCGGCAAGCGCAATGCCCCTGTTGAGAAGAAGCTCAGGTCTGGTCCCAAGCCGGACACTGAGTGCTTCTATTGCAAGGACAAGGGTCCTTTGGAAGCGCTGTCCAAGTATTTAGCGAACAAGAAGGCTGGCACCATCAAAGGTATATTTGATATACATGTTATTGATGTTTTCCTTACTAGCCCTCGTTGTAGTGCAGGTATTTGATACCGGTTCGTTGCTAATATTTGTAACTCAAACAGAGCTACGGAATGAGCGGCTTGCGAGGATGAGGTGACGATCTTGGCGTTAAGCGGATCAAGAGTTGATGTGATGGCCGTCGGCACGCTCTCCTTAGTTTTACCTTCGGGATTAGTTTTAAACCTTAATAAATGTTATTATGTGCCTGCGTTGAGCATGAACATTATTTCTGGATCGTGTTTATTGCAAGACGGTTATTCATTTAAATCGGAGAATAATGGTTGTTCTATTTATATGAGTAACATCTTTTATGGTCATGCACCTCTTGTGAATGGTTTATTTCTTCTAAATCTCGAAAGGGATGAAACACACATCCATAACATTAAGGCTAAGAGATGCAAAGTAGATAGTGATAATACTACTTATTTGTGTAATCGTCTAGGTCATATTGGTGTAAAGCGCATGAAGAAACTCCATTCGATGGACTTTTGGAGTCTCTTGATTTTGAATCATTTGACACATGCGAACCATGCCTCATGGGCAAGATGATCAAAACCCGTTCTCGGTATGATGGAGCAAACGGACTTGTTGGAAATCATACATACCGATGTATCACGGACCGATGAGTGTTTGACGCGGTGGATATCGCTATTTTCTCACTTTTACCGATGACTTAAGTAGATATGGGTATATCTATTTAATGAAACATAAATCTGAAACATTTGAAAAGTTCAAGAAATTTCAGAATGAAGTGGAGAACCATCGTAACAGAAAGATTAAGTTTCTATGATCCGATCGTGGAGGTGAATATTTGAGTTATGATTTTCTCACGCATCTTAAAGCAAGTGGAATCGTTTCACAACTCACGCCACGGAACACCACAAGCAATGGTGTGTCTGAGCCGGAATCGAACCCTATTAGATATGGTCCATCGATGATGTCTCTTACTGATTTGCAATTATCATTTTGGGGTTATGCATTAGAAACCGCTGCATTCACTTTAAATAGGGCTCCATCTAAATCCGTTGATACGACACCGTATGAACTGTGGTTTGGTGCTAAACCTAAGTTGTCGTTTCTTAAAGTTTGGGGATGCGAAGCTTACGTCAAGAAGTTGATGCCGGACAAGCTCGAACCCAAAGCGGAGAAATGCGTCTTCATAGGATACCCTAAGGAAACTATTGGGTATACCTTCTATCACAGAACCGAAGGCAAAGTGTTTGTCGCAAAGAACGGTTCCTTTCTTGAGAAGGAGTTTCTCTCGAAAGAAGTGAGTGGGAGGAAAGTAGAGCTTGACGAGGTTATTGAACCTTCTCTTGAATTGGAGAGTAGCGCAGCACCTGAAATTGTTCGGTCCTTTGCACCAACAATAGAGGAAGCTAATGACAAGGATCATGAAGCTTGGACGATGCTCTTCATCGAACGTCGCAGGTCGACAAGGTCGCGTGCCCCTCTGAGTGGTACGGCAACCTGTCTTGACTGTCTTGTTAGTAGAAGGGTGAACCTACGAACTATGAGGAAGCAATGATGAGCCCAGACTCTGAGAAATGGCTAGAAGCCATGAAATCCGAATTGGGATCCATGAGCAAAAACCAAGTAACTTTGGTGGACCCTCCTAGCGACCGAAAGGCCGTTGAGTGCAAATGGATCTTCAAGAAGAAAACGGACGCGGATGGTAATGTTACCGTCTATAAAGCACGGCTTGTCGCAAAAGGTTTTAGACAAGTTCAAGGTGTTGACTACGATGAGACTTTCTCTCCCGTAGCGATGTTTAAGTCCATTCGGATTTTATTAGCAATTGCTGTGTTTCATGATTATGAAATATGGCAGATGGATGTCAAGACTGCGTTCCTCAATGGCAACATTGATGAAGAGTTGTATATGATGCAACCCGAAGGTTTTGTCGATCCTAAGGATGCTGATAAAGTATGCAAACTTCAGCGTTCCATTTATGGACTGAAGCAAGCATCTCGGAGTTGGAACCTTCGTTTTGATCAAGTGATCAAGAGCTTTGGATTTGTTCCAAATTGCTATGAAGCTTGCATCTACAAGAAAGTGAGTGGGAGCTCGGTGACGTTTCTGGTACTATATGTGGATGACATATTGATTATTGGAAATGACATCAACATGCTTAACGATGTGAAGAGTTATTTGAACAAGTGTTTTTCAATGAAAGACCTAGGTGAAGCTGCTTATATATTGGGCATCAAAATCTATAGAGATAGACAAAGACTTTGATAGCTTTAAGCAAGAGTACATACCTAGACAAAGTTCGAAAAGGTTCAGAATGGATAAGGCAAAGAAAGGTTCAGTGCCTATGTTGTCGGTAAGATATTGAGCAAGGCTCGGTGTCCATTCTGATGAAATGATAGGGAAGCTATGAGCAAAGTGCCTTATGCCTCGCCATAGGTTCCATCATGTATGCCATGTTGTGTACTAGACGGATGTGTCCAATGCTCTTAGTTTGACGAGATATCAAAGTGATCCAGAGTGGAACCTTTGGACAGCCGTGAAGAACATCCTAAAGTACCTAAATAGGACTAAAGAAATGTTCTTAGTCTATGGGGTGATGAACAGCTTGTCGTAAAAGGTTACGTCGACGCTAGTTTTGACACGACAAGGATGATTCTAAATCTCGCAGGCGTGATACGTGTATATTTTGAATGGAGGAGCTGTGAGTTGGAGAAGCTGCAAGCAAAGCGTGATCGCGGGATCTGATGAAAGCGGAATACATGGCTGCTACAGAAGCGTCAAGTGAAGGAGTTTGGATCAGGAACTTCATCACTGAGCTTGGCGTGGTTCCAAGTGCATTGGATCCACTGGAGATATTGTGTGACAACACTGGCGCCATAGCACTCGCTAAGGAACCAAGATATCATCCAAAGACCAAGCATATCAACCGCAAGTTTCATATAATCCGAGATTATATAGCAGATGGAGATCTGAATATTAGCAAAGTGCATACAGATCTGAATGTCGCAGATCCGTTGACTAAACCTCTTCCGCGTGCAAAACATGATCAGCACCTCAGTGCCATGGGTGTGAGATTGTTGCCAAATGTAAACTAGATTATTGACTCTAGTGCAAGTGGGAGACTGTTGGAATTATACCCTAGAGGCAATAATAAAGATTTTATTATTATAATTCTTGTTCATGATAATGTTTATATTCCATGCTAGAATTGTATTAAGCGGAAACTTTAATACTTGTGTGGTTTGTGAACAACACCGTGTCCCTAGTATGCCTCTATGGACTAGCTCATTTATTAATGATGGTTAAGGTTTCCTAGCCATGGACATGAGTTGTCAATTAATAATGAGATCATATCATTGGGAGAATGATATGGTGGACAGACCCAAACTAAGCAAAGCAATTAGATCGTGTCATCGTGTTCATCTTTGCGAAGCTTTTCCTATGTCAAATATTGTATTCCTTAGACCATGAGATAATACAACTCCCTGGTATCAGAATAAAGCTTTGAGGTCATCAAACGTCATCCTATGAGAGGGTGATCATAAAGGTGTCTCTCAGGTGATCGGAAAGTACCTGTTGGGTTGTATGTATCGAGATGGGATTTGTCCCTCCCAAGTCGGAGAGATATACTTCGGGCCCACTCGGTAATCGATATCAACACCGCTTGCAAGCATGTGGTTAAGGAGTTAATCACAGAGTGATATCGGATTACGGAACGAGTAAAGTACTTGCTGTGAACGAGATTGAACTAGGTATGAAGGTACCGACGATCGAATCTCGGGCAAGTAAAATATCGCGAGACAAAGGGGATATATATATGGGATTGATTGAATCCTGACATCGTGGTTCATCCGATATGATCATCGATGAATGTGTGGGAGTCAATATGGGTTTCGGACCCATGTTGATTATTGATAGAAGATCATGTCTACATATTCTCGAACCCGCAGGTCACACATAACGTGTCTCGGCTAGGATAGATTGGATAATTGGTTTATGAGTTTTTGTTCGGAGTCTCGGATGGGATCCGGGACATCACGAGAGGTTCCAGAGTGGTCCGGAGAATAAGATTCATATAAGGCAGTGCAGTTTTTGGAGTTCGGAACTGTTCCGGGTTAGTCGGTATTGTACCGGAAGCTTCTAAAACCTTCCGGAAGGGGACCAACATGGCCCCACCTTCCGGGAGGGGGCATGGGCCTATTAGGGAGTGCCCTGGCCGCATTGGGCCAGGGGCACATGGCCCCATAGGGCCCAGCCGGTCTAGAGAGGTTTAAACTCGAGATAGACCTTCTAGAAGGGGGGTTTCCTTGCCCCCCACTCCTTATCCTTTGGGGCCGCCGGTTTGGGCTTGGGGAGGGGCTAGGCTGCGCCCCCTCTATATAAAGAGGTGGGCGCACCAACCCTCACACCTTCCCCTCCAACCCTAGCCGCCCTGCTGCCCTTCCTCTCTCCCTCCCGACTGTTTGTAGGCGAAGCCCTGCTGCAGAAATTCTCCACCATATACACCACGCCGTCGTGTTGTAGATCCAATCCATCTCTCCACCATACTTGCTGGTCCGAGGAAGGAGGAGACATCGAGGTGCTGCACGTGTGCATCTCACGGAGGCACCGCCACTTGTGGTGCTAGATCGGATCGGATCGCGAGGAGGAGAAGCGAGTACGACTACATCACCCACGTTACGAGCGTTCCGTGTCAGCGAATCTTCAAGGGTATGAAGATCTAATCCAATCTCTCTCATTGTTTGCATCTACTAGATTAGATCTTGGCTTTCCCTCTGTTCGCATCCGTAGAAAATTTTGATTTACTATGCCGCGAAACCCTTCAAGTGTTTCTATTATGCCTAGAAAGATTTATGAAATGCTTAATTTGCCACCATTGGAAGATTGTTATTTAGATGTCCAACTAGATGATAATGCTAAAAAGAAACTCATGGGGAGTATTGATCATGTTCTTATTATGGTTAACAATACCTATGTCCCCGTTGATTTCTATGTTTTGTATGTTGAATGCAATGCATCTTGTCCTATTATTTTGGGAAGACCTTTTCTTATAACTGTTGGTGCCATTATTGATATGAAATAAGGCACCATTAAATATCAATTCCCACTCAAGAAAGGTATAGAACACTTCCCTAAGAAGAGAGAGAAGATTCCTTTTCCCTCTCCTATTAAAACAAAATTTGCTCTTAATGCTTCTTCATTTGAGAATACTTGATTCTTGCTTCTTATGCCTAGCTCAAAGGCGTTAAAGAAAAGCACTTATTGGGAGATAACCCAAATTTCTTTAGGAATCTTTTGTTGAGTCTTGGAAGTTATTGCTTCAGTAATAAACTCTCCTTATCTTTTTTATGTGATTTTTCTGCCAAGAGTAACCTCTAATGAGAGAGAAATAATGCTTGGGAAAGTTGCTGTCCCGAAACAGATTTTTGTGCTTTGCTGTAAAAATTCGTGAAAAATCTATGTATATCGGATTGAGCTGTAATTTTTTGTGCTTCTGTCCCAGGTTGTTATCTAACTTTCGTTAGTTTAACACTTTTCAATTTGAGCAACATAAGGTCTTAGACAAAATCGGTTTTTACCTGCTGGTCTGTTTTGACAGATTTCTGCCATTATTTGCATTTGCCTCTTAAATCTCTTCCTCTTTGAGTTCTTGCCAAATTATTGAACTTCTAAAAGGAAGTGCTATAGTAGCTTGTGTTTTAATGGAAGTTTTACTTGTGTTGAAACTGAATCTAAAGACTTATTATCTTGAGTACACTAATGTTGCTAATGAAGATTGTATGAAGTTTTGTATGAAGGAAATTTTAAAGTGTAGGGAAGAGTAATGTGATAAGATGAAGTATGGACAAAAGCTCAAGCTTGGGGATGCCACCTGTGTCACCCCGAGAAAAGAATTACAAGCGTCAAAGCTTGGGGATGCCCAAGGCATCTCCTTCTTCATCAATAAAAATCTCAGGTTTCTTCCAAACATTTCATTTTTATTGTTTCATGCACAATTGTGTTGTTCTTGGAGCGTCTTCATTTTTGTTTTTAGTTTTTGTTTGCTTAGTGTGCTTGAATAAATTGGTTGGACCCCTGCATTCATACATAGTTTCAAATAAGTTGATTTGGATTGGAAAAGAGTAGGAAAGTTCATGCTTATAAGTGGTATAAAATGAGCTTGTTTTTTACTGTGACTTAGACTTTATCATGTCATGCTTGATATTTCTTTGACTTTATGCTTAGTGATTATTGCTGTAGCATGACTTGTTACAAACAATTGAGATTTCTTAATGTGCCTTGAATGAATCATGCGCTATTTTAGCATATAAAAGCATAATATTGTGGTATTCTCCTTTGATGCTTTATTTGGGTTGACTTGGCACATGCTCACACCATGTTAAGACTATACCAAGTCACCATAGCCTCTATGATCATTTAGTTTTCAAATTGTAATATCACTTTATGCTTTAATTAATAATGTTTTGTCGCTTTGCATGATTATGGCCATTATTGCTCTCTTAGTTGGTCGCTCCCAATCTTTTGATAGCCTCCACATGAACCAAGTATGAGTTCCACTCATGCATCCAACTCCAAATAAAACCAAGTTATTCCAAAGAGTCCACCATACCTACTTATTAGCATTATTGCTATTCCAAGTATATTCATGTTTTTATCTACCTTCTGAATTAAACTTTTTATGTGAAAATTAGTGATTAAATCTCTCGCGAACTTGATGGCACACTTTACTTTTCTTGCACTTAATAAACTTGAACCATTGTGTCCATCTATGTTATTATATGCCATGCTTGTAAGTTGTGAATTAGCAGAACCATGTTATCATGGGGAACGCTTTCAACATTGCACTTTATTTAGTTTATATCATGTTCTTTTGCTTATGGATCCCGGCAGTGTGAAATGAAAGGGGAGCTTGTAAGGCTCATGGAGTTCGTATATGTGTTAGAGAAACGCCGGGGCGGCTGGTCTAAGCCATGCCTAATCATGGTGGAAACCTGCAGCGTAACCATAGTGAGCAATCTATGAAGCATCCTCAATAAAAAAAGAAAAAAAAACTATGCAAATAGGAAAAAAAGAAGCCTATGCAAATAGGAAATAAAAGGATCGCTGAGATGCTCATTGTCTGCTTGCCTTGTCATTTTGATATGGGGAATCTTCCGTATCATCGGGCAAGGGGTACCCCGTTGGCGGTTCTCTATGATACACATATACTTACAATGACAAGAACTTACTTGTGACTAAAGTTGAGTAGCATGAGGAACGGTACTCGTAAGCAAGGGGCATGAGATTTTCACCTTATACCTTGTCAATCATATCCTCATATTTGTTCACTTTAACCTTAATCACCTAAAAATTCTTATGATAGGGGAAATGAGAGCTAAAAGCTAATAAGTACCATAATTTTTGGAAGCTCTTTATGAAACTTGAATCCCTGCTTCCTTCTATGAAGGGTCTTTCTTTTATTTTTATGTTGAGTCTCCATCTTCTATCTTTATGCACCTATTGAGAAAGCATAGTGGTCATTCTTAGTTTAATGTGCATTGTCCCAAAACTTGTTGATTTATTCATAACTTTGATATTGCTTGTTCTTAAATTATTTGTATCTAGTCACCCTTATGAACTTTGAAGGTGTCCTATGCATTTATGTTTTGCTACACTATGAGGGACAAGCTGAATACCATTCTAATTATGTTTTCTATATGGGAAACAAACAAACATCTTTCAAAGCATTGTTATTCATGAATCTTTTGTTTATACCTTTTCATGGTACAACATAGTTGCTATGTCTTATTGTTAGAACTATATCTTTCATCTCTATGTTAGAGTACTATGATCCTAGCTATCAATGTTTTACAAATACCTTGATCAAGATTGTGATGGTGCATGTCACCTCAAAAATTGTTGTTTTTATCACTTACCTACTCGAGACGAGCAGGAGTTAAGCTTGGGGATGTTGATACGTCATAAACGTATCTATAATTTTTGATGTTCCATGCTTGTTTTATATCTACTTTCTTATGTTTTATCCACACTTTGGAGTATTTTTACACATTTTCTGGAACTAACCTATTAACAATATGCTACAGTGCCAGTTGCCTGTTTTCTGTTGTTTTTGGTTTTAAAAAAGCTAGTAAGGAAATATTCTCGGAATTGGACCGGATAAAATCCAAAGTCAATATTTTACCCGAAGCAACACGGAGTCCGGAGGGGAGACGAAGAGGGGCCACGAGGCAGCCACACCATAGGGTGGCGTGGCCAGCCCTAGGCGCGCCGCCACCTGGTGTGGGCCCCTCGAGCCTCCATCGACCTTGCCCCTTCGCCTATAAAGACCTCTCGGGTCGAAAACCCTAGGTACCCGATCAAAATTCCACGAAAGAGTATGTAGCCACCATCATCTCCATCCCTAGATCGAGAGGGATCTCAAGCTCTTCCCGGCACCCTGTCGGAGGGGAGAGATCACCCTGGAGGCCTTCTTCATCACCATGCCTGCCTCCGGTGTGATGCGTGAGTAGTTCATCCCTAGACTACGGGTCCATGTAGTAGCTAGATGGTTGGTTCTCCTCCTTTGTGCTACCATGTTTAGATCTTGTGAGCTTCGTTCATGATCAAGATCATCTATTTATAATCTTACATGTTGTGTTTGCGGGGATCCGATGGATATTGAGATGCTATTTCAGATTGATTATTGATTCTATCATGTCTTTGTTATTTGTGATCTTGCATGCTTTCCGTTGTTAGTAGCTATCTTGGCCAAGTAGATGCTAGCAACTCCAAGAGGGAGTATTTATGCTCGATAGTGGGTTCATGCCTCTAGTAATCTGGGGAAGTGACAGAAATCTCTAAGGTACTAGATGTGTTGTTGCTACTAGGGAGAAAACATCAATCCTTTGTCCATGGGGCAATCATATTGTTTACTTTACACACTTTTCTTAATGCAATTATCTGTTGCTCGCAACTTAATACTGAAGGGAGTTCGGATGATAACCTGAAGGTGGATTATTAGTCATAGATGTAGTTGGATTACAGTCTATGTATAATGTTGTAGTGCCCAATCAAATCTCATAGGAGTCAAGATGATTAGTATATGCATGTATGCTTTCTCGGTGTCTGTCAATTGCCCCACTGTAATTTGTTCACCCAACATGTCATCTATCTTAAGGAGAATCACCTCTAGTGAACTATGGACCTCGGTCCATTCTTTTACCATCAATCTACAATCTACTATTTACTGTTTACTGTTTACTGTTTACTTTCTGCAAGCAATTACTATCTTCCACACAATACGTTTAATCCTTTGTTTTCAGCAAAACCGGTGAGATTGACAATCTCACTGTAAGTTGGGGCAAAGTTCTGTGGTTGTGTTGTGCAGGATTCCAAGTTGGAAACAACACCTTGGAGGTGTTTCCTTGCTCCTACCGGTTCGATAACCTTGGTTTCATAACTGAGGGAAAACTTGCTGCTGTGCTCATCATAGCTTCCTCTTGGGGCTCCCCAACAAGCTCGATATATTTTGAGCCATCAACCCGCTGAGCCACTTATGCAAAACAAGTTGCATGTCAAGCGTGGGATAAATCTCATGTGCTATGACATGTAAGGTTAGTCTCGGGTTGCTTCATTCCACTATGCCACTATGATCCAAAATACACGAAGAGAGCAATAACATGATCATCAACGCCCACATCTCCATGTGTTCTACTCATACATAACATCTACACATAGACACAACTCTGATACCACTCATGGGTAGTAGCATGAAAAACAAATAAAATCCTACACGTGAACCACTATCTAGACAAGATCATCTACGAGATGGTAGCAACGAGTAACTCACCCTCGAAGATCGTAAGCGGGATTACATTCCTGCACAAATGTTGTCGATGAAGGTGTACACACGACGATATCAAGATGGGGTAGTCACGGTGCCACAACCGGCGGCACCTCCATACTCGGTCACACGTGCGACTCGTTGACATTGTCCACACCCTCGGTCCAGCACAGCAGTGGAAGTAGGGATCCGCCAGAATTCCTCCTCCAATTCTCCAAGTGTTGGTGGTGAATTATTTTGCTCTTCGCTACAAGCACTCGCCAAACGATGGAGCAACAAGAAAGGGAAATGGAGGGGAGGGGGTCAAGTGTGTAAAGGAAGAGAGGAGAGGAGTCCACCTTTTATAGGAGAGGAGGGGCAGCCCCTGGGGGGGTGCGCCAGCCCCTAGAGGTGCCACATCCCCTCTTCATGGTGGTAACCTCCTTCATCAAGTAGGCAACCCCCACTCTTATTCTATTTTTAATTGCATGACATTCATAACAAGTAAACCACACTTATGGAATTAATAAGACATTTTATTTATTTAATATTTGTTAATTCATTCAATTAACAAACATTAATAATTACCCCTTGTAATATTTCGATATTCTAAAACAGTTTTGGTGCTTTTCCAAAACAATCCATGTGTTATCTAATAATTCAGTCAGAGTTCCAAAGCCACTCAAAACGCGTAAGCGAACCTTAAGTGTGTCACCCTACGGTTCGTGAATAATATGGACATGATCGAGACATCTCTCCAATTAATAATCATCAGCGGAATATGGATATCCGTAATGACTTTCATTTATTTAATGATGAATCTAGTTATCATGCGAACCTTTTTCTTAGTAACCAATTCCTTTTGTCTGGCGATATTTTACTTATCTGAGATCCGATCATTAGGTATCATCCATACCCAGTTAGATCTTGTTACCAACAAGTACTCTTTTAATCATGCCATGATATAACATTTCTTGTGATCAAATCACCTGCTTGCAAGCTATTATCAATGTGATATCACCAAGAGGGCCCAGAGTATATCTCTCTGTCATCGGGATGAACAAATCTCACTCTTGATCCACGAGCCTCAAGTAACACTTTCTAAGTACCCAATGACATTTTTATAATCACCCTATTATGGTGTGACATTTGATAAAATGAAAGTACTCTTTCAGTCTTAGTGATTGACGTGATCTCATGGTTTAAGGATTAGTGTTACTTCGAGTGAGATAGCAATATAAACTTTGAAGACATTATCATATTGCTAAACCTACTATAGGTGAATGTTCATCACATCATTCTCCAATGACATGACCTTTGTTATTAACAACATCCAATGTTCATGATCAGGAAACCTTGATCATCCGTTAACCAACAAGCTAGTGTAATGAGAGGTATTACTAGGAACCTTTTCTTTGATTATTAAACACACGTGTATTAACTTGTATAGTTAACACAATTATAGCATGAGAAATAAACATTTATCAGAAATATGGAATAATATAATAACCACTTTATTATTGCCTCTCGAGCATATTCCCTTCAGCAGCAGGAACCAGCGGTACGCGATGACCTCCTGCATGTTGTCATCGATAGGGAAGGGTGGTATGGCGTTGCCATCGAGGACGATGTTCTACCCGTCGGGAAGGCACCAGTCCGGCGGCACAAGGAGGTTCGCCTCGTCAAGGCTGAGGTTGCACGCCCTCGTGTCGCTGGTCTTGTGGTCGTTGCAGGACATGGTTCATTGCCAGTGGAGAGGGGGAGAGGGGGAAGGGGAATATGGAATGGGTGGGTGTGCGCCGGTGAGGAAATGATCTTTTATGGGCATCGTGGGTAGGTCAAACGGCCAGCAAGCCATTTACTCTAGCTCATCGGGAAAGAACGACTGCGTGCAATGGCGTCTGAACCCAACAAAGAACGACGAGGGTGTGTATGGAACTGGCACAAAGTCATAAATAACTTTGAATGCCTGTTGTGTGGCTACCAACTGGGCCCGACACGAACGAGCACGGTGTGTCTGACATGACGCACGTTGCCGGCAACCATAGCACGTCCCCTGGTTGTCGAGGATGGTAAGGTCGTGCCGAATAGTTTAGTGGGCGGCCCAAACTATCAGCACCGGTTATGTGTGGTCTGAATTTTGGCCTCCACACCCCAACTCGATTGAGGGCAGGTTAGAGAACGCCGGCGGTGGAGATGCTCTTAGTAGTAATCTGTTGCAAAATTCCTACTTCACCACGAATGAGCTAGAGGCAAGCTGGGGAATTGCAGTTATCTCCTTATCGCTCGCTTCCAAAACTGACGCAGAAGTGCATACGTTATCACTCTGAAATTCATCATAGGCTCTCGACCCCGCTCGTCTCGCTCGCCCCTGCGGGCGATAGGGCGGGCTCGCCGACGTCGGCTGGTCTCAGCCCCTCTACCATCCTTTCTCCCGCCGTCATCGGTGCGCGCCGCCGGGCTAAGCCTGTGCGGTGTCGGTGACGGCGGGTCCTCTTCTCCCGGCGGCGATGGAGAAGATGCAGGGCTTCTATCCGACGGAGGTGCTCCACGTGGTCTGGCAGGGACAGATGGTCGGCACAGCGGCGGGTCGAGCACCTCTGTAATGGCGTGGCGGCGGGTTGACCCCTCAGGATGGGCGGCGGAGTGGAGTGAGGTGCTCCTGGTAATGGCCTTGTAGGGCCAGATTTGGGCCAAGTTGGGCAAGGATCTAGGACTTGCGGGTACCGGCCGGGTCCCTTGGTAACCAGGCGGGTGGCTGGCTCCTTCCCTGGCTGCGATGCAGCCGGTGAACTGGATCTAGGCGGGGCGTCCCTGGATCTGGTTGTCGCCCGACAATCTTGCTCGGCAGACCCGTGGGCGGTACGGAGATGCTATGCTCGCAATGCTCGTCCCTCCACGCCCTTGCAGGCCTAGGTGGTGACCTTCAGACGTGCCACGGTCCGGTTCTCCTGGGTGAGCGAAGTGGTGGTGGTGCTGGTACTTGGTGGCTGGGATCGACGGTGGCAGTTGACCCCCTGGTGGACGGCGAAGTAGGGTCTAGCGTGGGGTTTGCTTGGATGACGGTTCCCCTGCTACAGTGCGGTGGCGGGGCATCACGGGCCCTGCTTGGCTCGGCCAGGCCAGGAGAGCCTGGTATTGCCCTACAGCTGTATCCAGTTGGCTACCGCCTTCTGGTGGTCGAGGTAGTTCCCTCCCACGCATTGTGGTCTCAGCAACCCCCACCTAAGCTTCCCCTTTGCTGCTCTATCGGCCCTACTTCGTGTGTCACGATGCGATGGCGGTGGCGGATGCAAGACCGTGGTGGCGTGCGTTGGCAGGCGGCGAGCATGGTGGAGCACCGTGAAGCGTCCGGGGGTGTGGTTTTTTGAGGGGTCGGGAGAAATCCTTGTCATCTTGACACCGACGTGGTGACGCCTGCGGGTGCCACCAGTCTTCTTGAAGGGTGTCGTGTGTACCTCTTTTCCACCTCCCGGAGCGTACCGGAGAAACCCTAGGACCTGTCCGGGCAGCAGCGTCGTCATCGTCGCTTTCCTTCCTGGAGGTGCTGCTTGGTGCGCGACGCTTCGAAGTGCTAGGCATGTGGTGAAACTTAGCTGGAGGATGCAACGGTTGCGGATCCTCCTCGTTTTCGTCAAGCCACTGTTATCGACTTTATTTTCTTTTCTTGTTTTTCTTTGGTTTCTGTGTTTTTCTCTTTTAGAGGTCTGGTCCAGCAGCAATTTCGAATGATTGTTATATTAATATAACTGGACGCATGCCTGTTTGGTGGAAATTGGTCACAATCTTTTAACATGACCATTGACACCTACCGTGTGTGTCTGTGTCCCAAAGAAATAAACTCAAAAAAACTATGGAAAATCCACACAAGAAAGTATCTGAAATCAGGCTGTCTGACGTGTTCCGAAGACGTGCACCAGCAAGATCTACATAACAGGAGCACGGTCCTCATCTGTGGACTGAACGCCGGCGTCGGGCAGGTTGGTGACCCTGACGACGAGCGGCGTGCGCACGCGGTGGTAGCCGTCGGACCAGACGATCTCGCCGAAATCGTAGCGGCCGCGCGACAGCTTTGCCGGCGTGACGGTGACGTAGTAATCCGCCCTGGCGCAGCGCGGGGAGAACACCAGCGCCGGCGGCCACACCGCGACGCGCGCGCCCTGGGGGCTGACGACGGTGGCGTGGTACACTGCGTCCCTCCGGAGGCCCACGTTGGTCACCGTCCGCTTCACGGTCGCCGCGGCGCCCAGCTCGGCGAGCACGATGGCCGGGTAGTTGAGGTCGGACGCGCCGGCGGCGCGGCTGCAGCTCGTGTTGAGCGCCGGGGAGGGGAGCACCATCTGCCGCACCTGCGCCTCCGTGTAGCCGAGGCCGCAGAGGAAGCGCACGTGGTCGCGCGCGTCCGCGTCGTAGACCAGCCCCGGGTCCAGCGCACGCAGCGGGTCCACGTGGCCCGCGCCGGCGTCGAAGGCGTCCGCCGCCTTCATCGTCCCGCCGGCCAGCATGTCGTCTGACGTGTCGTCGTGGACGTACGCCGTGGTCATGAGAGCGGACTTTACGGCGGCTGGCGACCAGGTCGGGTGCACGGACCTGAGGATGGCGACGATGCCGGAGACGTGGGGGCAGGACATGGAGGTGCCCGTGTCGAAGTTCCACTCCGTGGAGCGCTTGTCCAGAGGGAGCACCGTCGGGGACGACTTGGGCGGCCACGCCGCCAGGATGTTCACCCCGGGCGCAGTGATGTCAGGCTGCAGCAGCAAATCGCATCAGCCATAGCCCAACTCTCCACCATGCCAGGTCACAATATGAGCTCGGGACTTCAGGCGATCGTTACCTTGAGAATGTTCGGAGAGATGGAGCTGGGCCCTCTGGAGGAGAAGTAGGCGACGGCCGGCGCCGGCGTCTTGCCGACGACAGTCCTGCTCGGCGAGACGTGCACGGTCGGCCGTTGCCTGCACAGTGGATGCGCTGTCAGAGAAAGAACACAGGGATCGCTTCTATGATCCGACGGCCGATTGGTTACCTTGAACGACTCTGGATGTAGTTGAGGATCTTGGTGCCCTGGCGCAGGTTGACGTGGACGGTGGGCAGGAAGTTGTCCTGGTTGGACTTCCGGGAGCTGGTGTCGGCGAAGATCACGCCGGAGCCGCCGGCGGCGTACACCGCCAGCGCCGCGCCCTCGCTGGACACCATCCCGATGGTGGAGAAGCACAGGACGATCTTCCCGCACGCCGCCGTGCGGTTCACCACCTGGTCGAACGAGCACGTCCTTCGCACACAAAATCGATTTGTCAAGCAGAAGTCACTACACGGAAGCCACTGCTCGTGGTTAGTGGACTGAGAGAGATTTTACCCATCCGCAAAGACGCTGCTGCTCTCCACTAATGGCATCGCCATGTCCTTGACAATGAAGCCCTCTCCCTGTGCAAACACCCCAATTACATCCGTTATTATTTCTGAATTTCAACAACAGTAAATCCATTACACATCACCAGTAAAAAGTTTTTTTCCTTTTGAGGAAAAAAGAGAAGTGCATTGTATTTGTATCCCGCTTTCTTGCATACCGTGTCGACCGTGTACAGTACAGTGGTCACTAGGTGGGAGGACCAAGAACTCACCACGACGGAGGCGTTGTTCCCGAGCGCGATCACCGTGGGGAACCTCCTGTCGATGGTGCTGGCGGCGACGGTGATGCCCCAGGGCGACACGTTCTGCACCATGGCCGCGTCCGGCCCGTCGTTGCCCGCCGAGAACACCGTGGACACCCCGAGCTGCATCGCGTGGAACGAGCCGACCTCGGTGCTCGTCGCGAACAGGGGCGCCAGGGGCGGCGACGACCCCAGGGACGCCGAGATGACGTGAACGCCGTCGCGCAGCGCGTCGTCGAACGCCGCCAGGATGTCGGCGTCGCTGCACCGGCCCGTCATGTCCTTGAACCAGCACACCTTGTACACCGCCAGCCGCGCCCTGGGCGCGCCCCCGCGCGCCACGCCGCGGCCCAGCCCGCCGAAGTAGCTCGCGTTGGGGGACACGCTGCCCACGGCCGTGGACGCCGTGTGCGTGCCGTGGCCGACGCGGTCCCGGGGAGACCGGTACTCCGCGCCGCCGCTGGTGTTGAGCGGGCCGAGCTCGCTCTCGATGCCGGCGAGGTAGTAGCGCGCGCCGATGAGCTTGCGGTTGCACGCGGTGACCGGGTCGAACTTCTGGCCTCCCACGCACGTGCCGCGCCATGAAGACGGCACGGGCCCTAGGTGGGAGTCATCCCTGAAGCTCTCGGATTCAGGCCATACCCCTGTCGACAACGCACACATGAAAACATCCAAATGGAGTGCAACGCTAAGGACCACATCACAAAATTGTTAACTTCAGATCTTGGGATCCCATGTCAGCATCCAGGAAATGATTTTCACTTCCACTGTACAACTTTTCTTCAGGCCAGAGGAACATGCATGCAGGGACTCCACTTTTCATGTGTGGAGATGGAGAAGAAGGTACAGAAAAAAGTGAATCAGGATATGCAAGGGTGAGAAATCGTCAGAGGACAAGGTACCCGTGTCGAGGATCCCGACAATTACGTCGTCTCCGTACTTCAAATGCATTTGGGAGGATGTTTGCTCCATGGGCAAATGCAAGCCGAGGCCCATGAAATCCCAGCTCCTTGTTGTATGGAGCTGCAGCATCCTACTCCTGAATACTGATATGACCTCTTCTGATTCTGATATAATTATCGTGGAATTATGAAAATATTCAAGTGCAGAAAACTAGTAGGTAGTACATAGAGATACAGGTATGTTTGCTGACAATAATGTCCATGGGATACAGACAGGTGACTGTTACCTGAGAGGGTGGTGGCTTGCGTTGAATTGAGCAATGCTGCAAAACCAGAGAATCCATAGCTGTAGCTATACAGAATAGCTTGTCTTGCTTCATCCAGCCTGCAATGTTATGTTCATATAAGTGTCTTCTTAGCCACATCTATTGCCAAAGTAGAACAGGCATGTCCAGATTGTACGAACTGGTGTCTTTTTTCTAATCAAACAATTGAATTGCTTCAAATTAAGCATGCAGATAAACATAAGAAACAAGATTAATGGTCTCTACTATGGTATAAAGGACACCGAAAAATAATTACCTAAATTTACCTTCACTTATTCAACTTTATGGCTATTCACCCAATACTTGTAGTACTACGCAGCAGTAACTCAGATGAATTTGTATTATGAAATGCAGAAGATGGTGCTCAGCACTGCATCGTTTTTTCAATCGGTTTCAGGAAATTTCAGTGGTCTTTTTTTTGCTTCCCTTTAACTTTAGTTCAGAAAGTAAGATAGTATATTACTCTGGGAAGACTCTTGACAGAAGTTGGAGGTGAAACCGTGTGGTCAGAGAAGGAGCCAGACCGTTGTTGTGGCCCAAGTACACAATGTGAACCTGCAACGAAACAGAAACGAAGTGAACAACTGATCTGACAAATGAGAGCGAGGACACAACGAGCAGAAGCAGAAAACACTACATGTGAATGAGATTCTGGAGCGCATTGAACAGAATCAATGGCAGCAAATGAGAGCGAGGACACAACGAGCAGAAGCAGAAAAGCAGCCATTGTCCTTTACACAATGCCATTGGTGGGGGTGGCAGAGAGAGATATATATGGACATCATACACAGACAGAAGGACACAGCATATGATTCTGCGGGGGAAAGTGTTCGCGCCATGTCGTAGGGTGCTTGCAAGACAAGCTTTGCAAAGCTAGGATGGCCCTGACATCCCTCCATGGCTGCATCATTCCACTCCCTTCTTCATCTAGTGATCTAGTCTACAGATGGTTGACGGCGATGATTAAGCCTATCGAGTTAAGTACACAGTCTAGCTACTGTAGAGAGTACAGGATAACAGACCTAAAGTTTGTTAATTGCAGCCTAACCCTCTTGCCCGCGTGTTTTAATCATCTGATCTAGTGTTATGTTACTTCCTAGACAGAAGAGGCAAAGATCCAGCTATCAGCTACACACATATATTACACGCTGTAGCCTTTTGGATCCTCCAAAGGCTAACTTCAAGGCATCAGCTTAAAATAACTACTAAAAGGCTAAGATCTAAGTTCCTAAAGTGCAAGGAAATAGGAAAGTGTCTTCAGTTATGAAGATAACATGTGTGCACAAATCATTAGGCTCTGAATATCTAGTTTAATGACAAGACAAACTCTGTGACCTACCATTAGTAGCCAGGTTATAGCAAAATCCCATGAGTGTGAGAACCTGTAAAGTACTTGAATATAATATCTAGCAGTTGGTCCCTCTGAGTTAAAGTGAAAAAACTTTTCTGGTCCCCTGTCAAACCATATATAGAAAAATCCAAAAATATAGTAAAATCTAACACAGGTTAGTGTGCAATGAAGTTTACTGCACATGTTTCTACGCTAGAGATTGTGTGAAAGCATAATGCATTCTGAACCATGATAATGCTGAGCACTCACTCTTTACAGGAAAATATAATTCTCAATCTGCATGGACCATGATTAATTAACTGTTATTTCATCCTTCATACCCTACTTTACATGCACTTGCAAATGCTTTCAACTGGTAACGAGCAGGATGTGTTAGATTTAGCATCCATAGAAGTGGAAATCCTGTAATTTGGTGTATGTATTGGAGATTGTGTACGATCAACGAGCATGCTTGTAGAACCAACCTTGTTCTACTGTATGCAGCTTTTTAACTGATGATAAATAGACTGTTACAGAAGAGCATGACGACTGCAATGACGTTACAAAGAGAGGCATAGAGAAAAACAAGTCTGATGTACTGGCAGTGTAGTACAGTTTAGCAGAACATGAAGTGCGACAGAATATCTTGAATCTCATTCCTGGAGACATACTTCAGTGATGGAGTTGTCTAGAAGGAGGCTGCCACTGCACTCTAGCCCCCCTGACTGATAGCTCTCGGTGCCAGTGGTAACCTTTCCCTAATGACCCTATGTCTTTTAGCATTTATAGGTTTTAGTTTTTTTCCCTTTTTCTGTTCTTTTTTGCTAGACATGTAATTAGTTTTGCTTCCTTTTGCAACTCTTCCGCCTTCTTCGCGTTCTTATAACACAAAAGACCTGCATTTTGATGAGTGTTCAAGGAAAAAAAATAGTAAAATGATGAACATCATTGCAGGCCAGGAATACTGACTGTAATATCTAACATTATGAAACTTACCAAACACATCCCTTGATGTGAGAATTAATCGTAAATCTTCACTTCAGAAAAAAGTTACCAGCATGCTTCAGCAACCATCAGTCTTCCATATTTTAGGTACTGACATATGTAAATTTGCATCATTGGTGACAACTCACAACAACACAAATAATGGGTTTGCACATGGATTGGATTTGTGTTCATGTCCGGTAATTTCCTTACATCCTCGCAAGTCAAATTATGGTCAGCACAGTTGAGAGGACTAGCTTGCACACATCCTCTTCCAGAATCATGGCTAATGCTCATTCAAGACCTGTCTTCATAATTTACCCCACATTTGGTGCAATTATGCACCCTCCAAACCCAGATCTTCCTCTAGCTTCTGGTGAGGGAAAAAAATAAGGATGAGAGAGCTTCTACTACTACAAGATGAATTAATAATTGACGAAATACCTCTCTTCGTCAAGAAGTAGCATGGTCTGTTACATACTAGTCTTTAACTGCATGAACCCCTGAACCTTCACCAGGCAAGGAACTATGGAGCCTTTCTGAAAATTTCTTCCACAACCCCTGTCATGAAGCAGCTATAGCGATTACTAGAATATCTGGAACTGCCCAAACAGCTAGGTTTTCTGAGAGGATGAGAATTCCAAATTTTCTAAAATATGTTCAACTAAACTAAGCCTTTGGACCTGTCAATTCAACAGTGATGCTATACTGCTACTAAGCAATCCAATTTTTGGAGTAAGGTTATCAACTAAATCATCGTATAGCCTCTAGAATGATGTTTCATGATGCAACTTCTATATTGGAAAAATGGATGTGCACGGAGCTTCATTGTACATGTAAAGTTGAAGACATTCTTGGTACATTTGGTTTCTCATAAAGTGCTACTCCCTCCGTCCCAAAATGTAAGGCGCCTAAGCTTTAACCAAAAGTCAACATCTTCTCGGTTTGATCAAGTTTATACAAAAAAATATGAATATCTATAATATCAAATGGATATTTTGAGAAACTATACTTTCTGGTGAATCTATTGATATTGATTTGGTATCGTGAATGTTTATATTTTTATGTATAAATTTGGTCAAACTTAAAATATGTTGACTTTTGACTAAAGCTTAGGCGCCTTATATTTTGGGACGGAGGGAGTACATTTTAATTCCAATAGCCTTATGCGGGTCTTATCGATACTTATATAGGAATTTAGAGAGGACAAATTGAGTTCTACCTTCTTCTAATACAAGTGAAATGCACTTGGATGTGTGTGTTCAATAAAAATGAATATTTCGAGTTATCCCCCAATCTACTACTATATTAAAAGCAAACCACTTTACACCAAAATGTAGTCCCTCCGTCCTAAAAAGGATGTCGCAGATTTGTCAAGATTCGCATGTATCTAGACGTGTTTTAGTGTATAGATACATACGAATTTAGACAAATCTGTGACATCCTTTTTAGGACGGAGGGAGTACTAATATGAAAAAAAAATGAGACCGGCAGGAGGAGGAACCCCTGCGGCTTTGAATTAAGAATGGTAGTAAAGCTTGGATCAAGTTAGGAGAAATTTTATCTACTAAGAAGTGAGACTAATTACCTATCATGCAGAGTTGAAAAAATCCCATATAATGTTACGGTCTTATGGAAGTGCAGAACAGCACCTGAAACATTTTTTCCTTCATGTGCACGAATTTCTTAAGTATACTTTATATTTCAGCCAAGTGGATTTACTGAAATGGATTCAGAAGATAGCTGAGGCCTATAAACCATTAGGTATCAGAAAATGTTAAACATATATAGACTCAACTATTTGGCAGTCAAACAGGAGCCTTGACTGTATAGCATTAACTAATTTTGCCATATTCAGAGAGTATTTATATTGGTTCTTCCAAACAAGGGGAATTCATATTCCCTGCATGAAATTTTGCCACTGCATGGTTAGCTTTGGAATATAAGAAATGAAGAAGCAGGAAAGGAAGAAACAGTTACCAAAGCATGCATCATACTAGTGTGAGCACACAGTACCCTTAGAACTGACACTAGACAAGTAGAAAAACGGAATATGTACTCGAGTTCACAAATAACAAGATTAACGAACACTACTCTGAAAGCTCCATCGTAGAAGAATCTAAACAATTACCTTTTCAAGTTTCACCAACAAAATAGGTAAACCTTTAGGGCTTTCTAGGACCAGACAATTGCGGAAGACCGAGTGGAGCCTGTTTCCTTTACGTGCTACTATGAAGATGCAGGTGTAAAGGGAATGCAACTTATAAAGTCCTACCAAAATAATTCCCTCGGTGAAGAGATAAAGGCTACTCCCCACTCAAGACATGGCTACAGGCTATGCTCAAACGTAATGAGACTTTGGGGTGCTATATGTGATGTGTCAAGTTTGGGGTCATAGGCGTAGTATGATCTGCTAGATGCCACGCCATGGTAGTGTTGCGATTCAATCCAATTAGCGTCTTTCGCATCAGCCATGGACAAATCTCGCCGCACCGTCAAGGTGCAAGTAGTCATGCAAAAATCCAGAGAAAAGCCTCATCCATACGACCATACATCACCTCAGCTGACTTCTACATGGTTGGGGCAAAGAGAAGTGCGGATGCAAGTGCGGAACCAGCTGGGGCTCAGACGGTCTAATCAGCTAGGATTTGATGTTTCTCCTAATCCTAGTTAAATCGAAATTGAGCAGCCAGCGCCACGAAGTTTCACAGGGTCACAGGCATTCTGTCGAACACCTGGTTGGCGCATGAACGTTCTTGTCAAAGAGCCCACCCACACCCATCCAGCGAGTTCTAGTATTCCAATCACACCGACTCAATTATCTCTTCGACTAGTGAGGAACTTTTTTCGTCAAATGCACAAAGTGATCTAAAGGCAACCCACCTTTGCCGATCTCAAGTTGAGGATATGGGGTGTTATTAGCCTGACCTGAGCATGTCAATTGGCCGGGCAATCAGAGGATGGAGACAGTGACACCCCCAGAATCCAATTGGACAAAAGGGGAATTTTCTTTCGTTTGACCTAATAAGATTGGGATCAATCGAGGAGGAAGCAGATGTTAGTTGGGTGTTGGACTTGGAAGACTGCCACTGGTCCAGCCCAAAAAGGAACGATCCTTCCCAGTCCACGCAAATTCCCCACCGCGACACAAGACAACTCCGCGAGGATACCGCGGTCGCTGCCTGTGTGTGATCCAGGCATCTCTCCACTTGTCGTGGAGCCAAGGCAAGCGGAAGAAATGGGGTGGGATGTGCGCGCCACTACCAGCAGCCCACCAAGAAACCTCATCATTCCGCCTCTGGCTCTGGGAGATGGAGCAGAGGAGTGAGGGCGACGCAACCAGGTCCGTCAAAGAAGACGACGATGGGATCCAGCCACCACTACACTCCGCGATCACCATTGTCTCACTCCAACTCCAGTGCGCGCTGCCCTCCGTCAGAGTCAGACCTCCTGGCCGACTGATGCCATTTCCCATCACACTTTTCTTCTCTTCCAGTTCCACACACGACGCAAGAAAATTCCCCGGATATATATACGTACAGGAGATAAATTCAGGGGGAGGGAGAAATCTCCCATGCCCTTCTTAAATGCGAGGTCTACGCCGTATAAAACGGGAACTGCCTGCCAGAACTGAACCTGTTTCTTTCTTCTCCTTGAAACGCATGATAAATAGACAGGGAGATGTTCCACTTGGGGCCTTCTTCTGCGTTTCTTCATTCTCTGTAGCTTTCGGCAGATAGTAATCCGTCGTACCTCCTCCTCTTCTTGGTATTTTTGGTGTTTAGAAGCTGCGTGTCATGGGTAACTGCTGGTTTAGAGGGAATCCATACTTTAATAGGGTTTCTTCCAACGCAACAAAGTCAGGTAACTTATGTTATTTCTTGGTATGCTTTTATGTGACTACGCACGCAGTACAGTTCTTTCTTTTACTATCTTTGATCCCCAGTTTTGAAATATATATGCGTACATGCATGTTTTCATGTTGATATGGAGTATTTGTTCATGAGTAGAAAAGACTGTTGGCTTTCCAGGTAACTGGTTCTTATTCTTTTTTTTTTAATTTGATGATGGTGACTTGGGCCAATTAATTCTGAATCCAGATATAGCATGCCTTCATGCTCAATCAGATTGTGGCTATTCCAATATCCATCGAAAAAGAAGTTTAGTGATCTGTGCAAACTATTCTGAATATTTTCTTCTTACTTCAGTACTCTGAATCATTTGCAAGTTAATTTTCAGAATTTCTGAACTATTTGCAGCCTGCGGGTTCCTATCAAGCTTCTGACATGCATGACTTGCCCTTTGATCTGCTGCAGAATCTCCAAAATTGCAGAGCCCGTCGGAGAGAACCGAGAAGGATGACAGCCTGCTGCCATCCAACCCGAAGGAGGTTGAGGAGCTGCGCAAGGACTCGTCGCAGAAGAACCCTCTGATAGCGTTCACATTCGAGGAACTCAAGAGCATCACCAAGAACTTCAGGCAGGACTCGGTGCTAGGGGGAGGTGGGTTCGGCATGGTCTACAAAGGGTACATCACAAATGATCTTCGCCAAGGGTTAGCGGTCGAAGAGCCGCTCCGTGTTGCCGTCAAGGTCCATGATGGAGACAACAGCTACCAAGGCCACAGGGAGTGGCTGGTGATTAGTATTTTCTTGATAATATTTCTTTGGTGGTATTATTTGGTTTTACTGTCTGTTACACATATGAATTTTTATAATTTTTTGTGTCATGTCTGCAGGCTGAGGTCATATTTCTCGGGCAGCTCTCACACCCTAATCTAGTGAAGTTGGTTGGGTATTGCTGTGAAGATGATCACCGGGTTCTCGTCTACGAATTCATGCCCCTAGGATGTGTGGAATCACATTTGTTTTCGAGTAAGGCCAAAACCTGATCCCGGCATTGTTGCTTGTTTTGCTGAAGGTTATCTTTGTTTTGCAATGCTCTTGATTATGACACCAACCGGTTTCATTCAAGTGGGCTATTTCATGTTTCAAAATTATATGAGTTTTGCAGGTAGTGTGATTTTGGAACCAAATTCGATACTTGCCTAAAATGTGATAGCAAATTTATGCCAAAAAAAGAAGTGTAACAAATTGCTGCAATTTTGCTGTATTTCTTCAGTAAAAGTTCAATCAATTTTCTTTTTTGCCGTATTTCTTCATAATCGCATGACCAGTGTGGTTGTAACAAATTGCTGCAATTTTGCTCTATTTTTTCAGTAAAAATTCAGTCAAATTTTTGCCGTATTTCTTCATAATTGCATGAACAGTCTAGGTGTAGTATGCATTACTATTTTTTCACATGGTATCTATCACACACTATATTATGTAGATTTGTTCAAGTACCGGCATTTGCTAATGCAGGGGTGATGTTGCCACTACCATGGTCCACCAGAATGAAAATTGCACTCGGCGCTGCAAGGGGGCTCGCCTTCCTTCATGAAGCTGAGAGGCCAGTCATCTACAGGGATTTCAAGACATCAAACATATTGCTAGACGAGGTATGTAAACCGCGATCCATCGCTCCCGTGTTTGTATTCCTTGCAAACAAAAAAATGTGCCATTTGGATCTTCTGATGCACAAGTCCATGTCAATGGTTCAGAAACCAGAATGAGCAATTTCCCTTCTCTGATATACTGCAATGTTCATCACGTGACAGGAGTACAATGCGAAGCTCTCCGACTTTGGGCTGGCGAAAGACGGACCGGTGGGCGACAAGTCGCACGTTTCGACTCGCATCATGGGCACCTACGGTTACGCCGCTCCGGAGTACATCATGACAGGCAAGCAACGATGCTCCGAATTGACTTGAGAGCAAAGCAACGAGACCTTTTTTGTTGCCTGAAGAAGATCACCAGAGATCTCTGTAATTTTCAGATTTGTTGCTCCAAATTAACTTGAGAGCAAAGCATTCAGCAGCAGATCAATGTGATGACGCGATGGTGTGGCTCTTGTGTGTGTGTTGCAGGGCACCTGACGGCGATGAGCGACGTGTACAGCTACGGGGTGGTGCTGCTGGAGCTACTGACGGGGCGCAGGTCGCTGGACAGGTCCAGGCCCGTGAGGGAGCAGACGCTGACGGACTGGGCGGTCCCGCTGCTCACGCACAGGAAGAAGGTGCTGGGCATCGTCGACCCAAGGCTCCCCGCCGACGACTACCCGGTCAAGGCGGTGCACAAGACGGCCATGCTCGCCTACCACTGCCTCAGCAAGAACCCCAAGGCCCGCCCGCTCATGCGCGATATCGTCGCCACCCTCGAGCCCCTGCAGCAGCCTGTGGAGCCGGTGGTGGTGGGGGAGAACACGACGGACACCGGCGTGGGCGGTGGCGGCGGCTGAATTGTTCGGTGTTTTCCCGTGTACCTGAAAGTCTGAAACACGCGTGCTGCCATGTACCTGCATATATTTGTGTTGTGTGGGTTGTATAGTGTTCTTCTTTTTGTTCGGTATATTACTGGCTGTAATTTTTGTGTAGCCAGCGATATTTAGCTAATACCGGTGGGTACACAAACTATACAACCAATCCATATAGCACATGATACCTTCCCTCTTTGCTTTTTACACTATTCTTTCGAAATTTCAGGTGAAGTGGTTCTAACTGTGGGAACTAAGATAAATATTCTTGCAAACCAGTTGTCTCTTCTTAGATGTTCAAGGCCGCACATCGGCCAAGCCGACGTCTTTGCACCCAAGCGACCAAAGCCCACACTATGCAACACAATGTAGATTTCCTGATCCGCCGCCCGTCTTCTACACCGGCCCCGAGACCGTGTGCCAATCGAGCTTCCAAGCGATTAAACACGAGACCGTGCTGAGAGTTGCGTCGTCCAAGCGATTAAACCCGACATTCCACAACATGAAGGAAACTTCTAGAGTAGTCGTTCCAGCTTCCAACCAACCTCGGGGCCTCCTACCCGCCTAGCCAACGACATAAATGCAAGTCAGCCCAAGGCACTGATGCCTTCCTCTGGCCAAAACCTGAACTTAGGTTTTCGAGAGCTCGAGTCCAAAATGTTTAGAGTGGTGAAGGGGCTCCGAGACGACATCTGCAAGTAAATCAGGGTCTATACAATGTTCTTTTGAAAAAATTACTATGTTGACGTAAACAATACGGTAGGATGTGGTATAATCTCTTAAACGGGTTCCTTCATCAGAAGGGCTACTGTCAGATCCGCGCACTTCCAAGTCACATACTGGATATGTTTTCTTTTATGGTTGAACTATAGTTTTCTGAAATCATCTAAGGCAAGTCTTGTATGATCTTCGACGAACCACTCTGAAATCATGACATTGTATGAAGCATCACGAAGGTGTGTATGGCTTTTTGACGGACGATTCACCACATTCACCAAATGTGTGGGCTAAACACCGTATAGACCCCACTGTTAGCTACGAAAATAATGTAGTTTGTGTTGCACAAGTACCCAAAGCATATAAACTGAAGTTCTTCTATGTGTATGGGATGCAGAAGGTGGAAGAGGTGAGGATCTTGCATAGTAAGTCGTGTAAAAAATTAGGTTGATTTGTTCACTTATGATTACCGGCACATCTTTTGAGTGGTGTGAGATATGCATGACTCACAAGAGATTCTTCACATACACATCTACAAAATATCGATCGAGGAAGGTTAAGCACTCAATATGATATCAAATGGATAATAATCCATTTATTATATGAATTTTCCCTATGTTTCTCACAACAAGTTTTGACAAGGCAATCTCTGCAACAGGAGAGAGGCATACACTATGTATTCTTTTTTCATATATTATTCTCACTAGGGTATTTTAGACTCTCCGAGACATAGACAATATGGGATGTCGGACTAAGCAAAGTGTTGAGAAAACGTGGCCCTACCCAGTTGGTGCAGCCCTACCTTTCTTGTGGTGGAAATTTTACCTATGTTTGATTCTCGTCCATTTACCTCTCTTCCCTATATACACTGATGTATTGTCTAAAAGGAACACACTATTTATGATTAAAAATAAGTGCATTTGTGATTGCTCCGTATGTACGACTACTTCGAATAAACTCTCGCTCCACGTCCTTGGACCAGACTCGCCGACAAAAGTTGCGGAAAAAAACAACTCTCCCCGTTTAGTATTGACTTTATGCACTTGTGTCCCTACTACGAATGGGAAAGCAATAGAGAGCATGGATTTAACTAAATATACTAAAACCCCGAGATGGTTAGTGATGTACGTCCGATACAAAAAAAAATAAGGTTTTGTTTTCTTTAAGTATTGTGTTAGATTTTCTAAGTCTTAGCCGATTAAGTCTACTAGATCCTGAAAATCTCAAAAACCCATTCAACTTGGCAGCTTGGTATGTATACGAAACTAGGTGTTTCCTATATTATATATTACTAGCAGAACAGAGTTATACTTATTTATAAGGGTGACTATTTTCATCATTTAGGGCTAACTAAGTGAGTGAGAGTAGGTACCTCAAAAAAAAGTGAGTGAGAGTAGGACCATTTCACGCACAATTCTCCTCCGCCGCCTTTCCTGCCACGCGCTTGTCCCATTTCATGTATCGAGTTTGGATATATTTTGGTGGAAAATAAATATTTTCTTAGTGCATCAGCTGGTTGTAATATGCATTTAAATGCTTGACACGGGCTTGCTTTTCTTCCCCCATGACATTTGCTTTTCTACAAACCTTGTTCGATTTCATTTTGGTGCATCTGTTCCGTACCTACATTCCGATTGCATATTTCGTGTCCGATTTGATCCCACTACTAAGTACTGCGGGTTGATTTATATACACGGGTATACGGAATTGGATCGAGAATCAGAGTAGTAAGTTTTGAACCATGTAGCTTATACTGTTTCTTGTAGATTGTTGATGGAATCGAAAGCAAATGGTGAGCCATCCTCAGATAAACGATGTTTAACCCTACCTGCAAAGAGGCCGTGCCCGACACTACCAAGTATTTCATCAAGTATAGTACTAGAACAACATGAAATAGGTGCACGAAAATTGAACTGGGAACTAAAGTCATCATTGATGGCAGATCTAGTATATCAAGTTCTGAATACATTCTCTCCGTAACGGAAGTTTCTGATTTCAGAGATTGGTTTTGAAGGTTTGTTTACGTTACATTCTCTTAGACCGTTAGACCTAAAGTTCAGTGTCTGGCTGTTGATGAGATTTGATGTGAACAAAAGTTGTATTAACATTGATGAGGACCGCAGTTTGGATGTTTGTCCTGCTGATTTTTTTAAGGTATTTGGAATACCATCTGGATAGAGGGAAGTGCATGGAAGAGATGCAGATACCACCCCAGCTTCTATAGATTTCTTGAAGAGAACTATAGGAATGATTGGTTCAAGATCAACAAGTCTAAGACCTGCACATGAATTTCTTATGAACGATATAACTGAAAACTCAAGCACAGCTGAAAAGGATCGTTTTTAGGCAGCAGTTGTTATATTCGTTATGGGTAATCTATTTTGTTCACCAATAAAAGATGATTATGCCATCGTGGATTATTGGGGCGCCCTCTGCAGAGATGACAAAAATAGTGACTATAACTGGTGTGATTATGTTTTTGAATACCTAATGCAGTGTGCTCGAAACGTACAGAAATAATTCAGCCAATAACACTCCATTTAGTAGCCCGCCATTTATTCTTGCAGGTAGTAAATTAGTAAACAATTATTAATTAAGAATTTTTATTTTCGTGCCCCTGGTTCGTTCGTTGTACTCAGTTTTCTCCAGCCGTTTAGTTTTTGCTCACTTTTTCCCTCCCTCCATTCTGAAACCCTCACATGCGCTCGAACGGGTGGATGTCGTCAGGTCAAAGGCTTGACCGTTACATGCTAACAGGTGGGACCGCGTTGGCTGGGTCCTGCGTTGAGCGTTACGTTACGTCGCCTCGACCGTTACATGCTGACAGATGGGGTCATGTTGGGATGGGTCCTACATACGTGGTGAAGGGTGGGGCCGCGTTGGGACGGGTCTTGCATATGTTGTGAAGGGTGGGGCCGCATGGAGACACGTCGGACCGGCCATTCTCGCTCCGAGCCTGGAACAGCTCTCACACTGCCCCTCCGCTCCGCTCTCCCGTCGTCGTGCTCTCCTACCTGAGAGCCCCTCCTACCTTATGTCGTCCTCGGCCCCCGAGGCGCCCCCTTCCCCTAGTCGCGGAGCCTACTCTGGCTCCACTTCTCCCCCGCTAGATCTACCCCCTTTCGCATAACAGTATGCGACGCTGGCGGGTGTACCGGTCCTCCCCGTCGAGCGCGGAGAAGATTGGGTGGAATCAGAGGGATCTAACGCATGGATTTCATCTGGATAAGTATTGTTTCCCTTTGTGGATTGATTATAGGCAGTAATTGAGCGCGAATCGCCGGTGCTCAGCTAACTGCCTTGCTTTTCGAATAGGATTGATCCAACGCTGGCATTCTGCTAGCGGTTAAACTGGATACTAGCGTAATTCGTGGTTGTGAACGTTATCTCTCTAGATTTTACTTCCCACCCTGGTTGCAACCTCTATAACTCTCAGAGATTTGAAAGATAAAATATATTCTAAATTCCCCTAGAGCAATGGCGATTTAGTTGATTTGCAATATTTCAATATTAGCGAGCAAAGATTGCTCCCACTAACTAGCAAAGCTGATCTGGTAATGCTTTTCTCTTTGAATGTTGCCGAACGTTTTGGTCGAATTCGTCTTCATGTGCAACCTAAAGTTGAACACATGGGAAAGAGGGCTAAAGCATCATCTGGTGGTCATGCATCATCAGGTGGTCGGGTATCATGTATCTCTATTGTTTCTGCTAATAGTGTGTGCCCCGCGCTCCTTGTAGGTCCACAGCAGTACCATCTGTTCGCACTGCGAGTGTAAGCCAAATCGCTCGTGCGGCCGATGTGGAGGACGAAGCAGAGCTTGCCGAGGGAGCGCCTCCACTAGATGATGAGGATGAATTGATGTTTCCTGAATTTGTAGATAGATTCAGTAAGCAGGCACTAGAGGATCAATACACGGAGGAATTGGCCCATGGTGCCATATTTGATGACACTGATAAAGAAGAGAACGAGGAGAACAATGACAGTCTCGTTTTAGCCGAGTACGATGGTGAGGACTTGCTAGTAATTGAGTGGGATAGGAACGATCCTAAGATTTCAGAAGGCGTCGTATTTGAAATGATGCGGAACTGTCGTAATGCCCTTACTACATATTGCATATGCACCACTAATGATTATGTTGTTATTAAGAGTGAGCCAGAAAGGTTCACAGTAAAGTGCCCATACAAGAGGTGTAGGTGGAGGATGCACGCATCCACTATATATGCTCAGGAGCAGTTTGGTTCAGGTATTACAGCCAATTGTGTATTTTAGATCATTGTGTAGAATCTGTTAACTGTACCTGGCATTTTCATTATGTTTCAGATAAAAGGTAACCAGTTCGAACATTCTTGTCCACCTCAAGGGGGACATCCAAAGGACAAAACAAAACTAGCAAAGACTAGGTGGTTGGTAGATGCACTCATGGATTGGATGAGAGCGAACCCATCACTTAGTGCAATAGCGCTCATAAAAACGTTTCTGAAAAGTTTAATATTACAGTACCTTACATGAGGATGTTCTATGCAAAGGAAATGGCTCTTGATAGGATCAATGGTCCATGGAATAAAAGTTTTCAGTTGCTTTACAGCTTCAAAGCTGAAGTGGAGATGGCTAGTCCAGGTAGTGTTCTACAGATAGACAGGTATATAATTCAGTACAAAATCAGAGGGAAGACATGGAGAAGGAGTGCTTTAGAAGGGCTTTTGTTTGTTTCAAAGCTTGCTGGCAAGGGTTTCTGGATGGTCGCAGGCCTTATTTGGTCGTGGATGCAACAGATCTTCATGGAAGATTTAAAGGACAGCTAGTAGCTGCTACTGCAGTTGATGGCCACAATTGGATGTTCCATGTTGCTTTTGGAGTTTTGGAGATTGAGTCAGAGGAAAGTTGGACTTGGTTTCTGGAGAATTTGCGTGACCTTATAGGTCATCCACCAGGACTTACTATCCACACGGATGCTTGCAAAGGTTTGAAGAAAGTTGTAGAAGCAGTATTCCCCGGAGTGGAGCATAGGAAATGTATGCGACACTTAGTGCATAATTTTACAAAGAAATTCAAGGGTAAAGTTTATACTGACAACATATGGCCAGCTTCATACACATGCAGTTTGAGGAAGCATTTGTATCATTTGGAAGTGTTGTATAAACAAAAACCTGCGGTGAAGGAGTACTTGGATGCACATCATGGAATGGTGTGGTCAAGAAGCTAATTCAATGAAATTTGCAAGGTAGACTATGTGACAAGTAACCTTGCAGAGAGTTTCAATGCAAAGTTCAAGTCATTGATAAGATTAGGCAGATGATCATGATAAAGATCGATTTGCGTCAAAGAATTGCATCAACAGTATATGCTGGCCATCTCATCCTCCCATCTTTGATTAAGGCATTGCATGCCAGGGCAAAACAATTGAAGATGAAATGCATTAGAAAAGGAATGGAGGCTAAGGTAACGTACACTAATAGTAAAGATAGGTAATAGAGGTATCCAGTGAGTTTGGCTGACAGGACATGCCATTGCAGGCAATGGCAGCTTCGTGGGAAACCCTGCATACATGCATTGTTATTCATGGGTGTTTTAGGAGGTGAAGAGGGTGAATTTGATCAGTACGTGTCGGAGTATTTCTCCGTTGCCAAATTTAGGGCAGCATATGCTCAGAATGTTCTAGCCTTGTGGGAAAATACCAATGGATGGAAGTGAATCCAGGCTTCAAGCTATACCCTCCAGTTTTTACTAGACCAGCAGGTAGGCCAAGGAAGAATAGGATGAGAGCTAGTGCAGAGGGTGGTGCACCAACTCGACGACGTAAGTGCAAACATTGTGGGATCCTAGGGCACATTGCTAGGCTTTATAAAAATGCAGTGGATCCAGCTTATGGAATGGATGATCAGGCGGGAGCAGCAAATGCAGATGAGAATGAAGTATCTGAACGAGAGGAGAATGAAGCAATGGATACATTGCAGATTGAACCAACGGATCGGGAGGACATTGAACCAGATGGAGGGGAGATTGAACCAAATGAAGGGGAGATTGAACCAATGGATCAAGAGGAGATTGAACCCAATGAAGGGGAGATTGCACCAAATGCATGGGAGATTGAAGAAATTTATTCATTGGAAGCAGAGTTCAAAAGTAAAGGAATTACACAAGAGGATATTAAAGAAATGATGCCAATGCATTTTGAACCGTATGAACCAATGAATCGAAATGTGGTTGAACCAATTGTATGACAGACTGAAGCACTTGATTCATTTGATGCAGAGAAAAAGAACAAACGGAACAAACGGAAGAAGCTGATGGTGGACTCCGAGAATATTTCAGCCAGGATCACCCGGAGCAAGGTGGTGAACTCCGAGAATATTCTAGCAAAAAACACTAGGAGCAAGAAAAATGAATTTGAATTTGTATGATGAATTTGAACTACTGTAAATGTTTGTGACGCTTACAAGTTTGTATGTTGGATAGCCCATAATGTATGTGTTATTGCAAGTTTCTATTGTAATGCACCTAGTTGCTCAGCACTGCTCAGTTTTGCCCTCGACATGTGGTCAACACATGGGGTTTAGATAGTTCATGGCTTAAACCATAGCAAACGTTGACGAATTGATCCAAAATTTGTCACACTTGTGAATCTTGGATTGATTTACCATATGAAATTGGAAATTTTGGATTTACTTGTAATCAGCCATATTTTTCTTTTTCTAAGTGATTAAATTCAAATAAATGGTTTTAGGGTTAGTTTAGTTCAAAAAAGAAGTCAAAACATAGTGCAACCTTCGCATGGAGTCTTGTTATGTTAACTAAAACCTGGCATGAATAATAAAGGAAAATAAAAATAAAGAGAAATGGACTTCTCCCCTAAACCACTTATTGAAATGAGCTACTAGCTATGAAGATGCATGGCTTTCTACTCAGTCAACCTCCAAGATAACCCATCCCAAAACATATTTTGTCTAAATGAGGTCAAATTTGGCACACTTGTGTATCTTTGAGTTGCAAACAACATGATGTTGGCCAAGATGGATTATTTTGTTCAAATAACACATTTTCCATTTGTTATGCCAAAAGCTTGAATTTCCCTTAGTCATTTTTTATCTTAGCGCCCTTGTTTTCCTTAGCTCTACTAGGTTTTCCCCTCCCGCTAAAGTTTTCCTCAGTTTTCCCCTCCCCCTAAAGTTTTCCTCACTTTTATCCTCTCTCATGTCTCAGTTTGGCTAGCGCTCTGATTGGTCGAGATGTATGTCACACGGATCTTGGCCAACCACCGTTGGATACATCATGATCTGATGGGCTAGAGGTCTCTCTCTCCCGATGGGCGCACCTAACCTTGTACGGCAAGGAGAGCCCGACAGGCTGGATGTCTCTCCCTCCATTTCCCTATCGCCCGTATACCAGCCGCATCAACTAGCGCTCAGTTTGGTTGCGCTCTGATTGGTCGAAATGTATGTCACACGGATCTTGGACAACCACCGTTGGATACATCATGATCCGATGGGCTAGAGGTATCTCCCTCCCTTTCCCTATCGCACATATACCAGCCGCATCTTCCTCCCCTCCTATCGAAGTATGGCGGCACAGACCTACGTGTGGGGGTCGGAACGGCTTGCGGCGGCACGGATCTAAGCGCGGCTACTAGAACAGCGTGCGGCGGTGAGGATCTAACCGTCTGAAATTTATGTCTTTGTATGTCTCACTTCCGTTCACATCCTCAGATCCATTGCCGATGAAAGACGCCGATGGAAGCCATCATCCACGAAATCAGTGTGACGGCGGTGGTGCCGTCAGTGGCCATCGATGCAAGACACCGATGGAAGCCATCATTCGTTCACATCTACGGCTATGGTGCCGACAGTGGTCATCAATGCGACGATGATTGAAGCCATCATCCGCAATATCTACGGTTGTGGTGCCGACAATGGTCATTAATATGAAGACGATTGAAGCCATCATCCACAACATCACTGCGACAACACAGATCAAGCCCTCGTGAACCGAAGCTGTGGGAGGCAGGCCGTGGCTACGGCTGGCATGTCGAGGTGCATTCAACGGTGAAGGCCGGATGGGAGCACTTTGCCCGTACTTCTTGGAGTACACATACAGCAGGGACGGCGGCTAACTCACTGTCCACTTAAATTTGGGACAGATTTAAGCCCAATTTGAACCAAATTCCGTGACTTAAAATATATGTATGATTCATAAGTAGTACTCCCTCCAACAAAAATTAGTTGATTTAGATTTGACTAGATTCGATTGTATCTTGAGGAATTTGAGTCAACTAACTTGGATTGACAATCTCAGTCACTAATTTGGAACGGGTAATGGATGCTTCCGCCAACGCTTTAACTCTACATGGCAGCCACGATGGCAGCGATAGAACAATCAAAACTGATAGGCCCCAACTTGACCCTCTAGGCATTTGGCACACCAACTATGGGCACCTAGATCCAATGGCAAGCAACTCGGGACCCGCAATGCATTCTCTCGACAACTTTGGGACCACTAGATCCAATGGCAAGCAACTCGGGTACCGCAATGCATTCTCTCGACCACTTTGGGACCGCTAGATCCAATGGCAAGCAACTCGGGCACCGTAATGCATTCTCTCGACAACTTTGGGACCACAAAGTGACTAAATTAGCAGGAACTCACAACCATCTATTGAATAACAATTCTACTCTCTAAATTAGCTATCTATTCAACTAATCATTACACGTGGCACCCTTCACCATAACCGTATACTATAACTGCTAGGACGCGGATGACAACTACTACCCCCCCCCCTTCAATGGAAGTTCATGTTTTAGATTTTCTACGACTTGATCAGATACGGCAAGATCAACCTCAGGTGTCAACTTATCTTTGCGAATAAGCTCTGAATTCTTCCTCGACAGTACGCTTCAGGTCGAATATCAATAGGTTTTTGCGGGCCAATTCATCACCTAACTTGGCAACCATCTCCTCCAAATCCATCCTATGGCTAGACCACTGAGTTGATTCATCTTGGTATATAATGTATCATGGATCATCGGCTTGCATAGCACACTATAACAATCCCAAAACAAACTAAATTGGAATCAGTGCGACAGGCCATGTCAGCACTTTAAATTCAACGGTAGTACAAAGAGAAGGAGCTACATGCACTTCCGACGTGGTAGGAGAAGGCGAATGTGTCCACGACATGATCGATTCCCCACCCTCACCGGTGTACCCGCTATGACCAGACATTAAGGACTAATTTGCACCTACAATATCGAGGAAATTACGAGAACCGAATCGATTAGGGCGGGCGGAGCAGGAGCGGGGGTCTTAGCAAGCACTGCTAGCAATTGTTGCGACTGTTCATCGAGCTATGACGACGGATCCAAATCCCGGTCGTCGTGGGCGGTGGACCTGCCTGTGGTCGGTACTGCCCCAACATACAATGTGTGCGGACGAAACAGGTGTCGGAGTCGTGGTTGAGGTGCAGCGCGACAGTCCGTCCGATACCGCCTTAGGACAGATCTGGCGACGCGCCAACGCGCCGACGATGGTTGCTCTGTCCGCCGGTGGGATAGGAGCTGCTTGGGGCTTGGGACTGGGAGAGGATGAGAGAGAGAGAGCCGACGTGTCATACACAACCCCACCTGTCAATTATTTCAAATTTGCCAATTTTGCGTATCTACCAAACTTTTTCTTTAAAATTTTCATATTTGACACATGACCACCATATACCAGTGACACACAAAATGGCAAATATGCAAGTTGCAAAGTAAAATGTGGCAAATATGTAAATCCCCCCTCCATCCCAACATGATGGCCCCACCATTCATTGGCTATGAAGGCCCCACAGAATAGCTCCACATAGCGGCTCCATCGTTCATTGGCTTTGACGGCCCCATAGAATGGCCCCATTTGTTATTGGCTGCACCGGCCACACAATCAGGAAAAACGGGGCCCACAAGTCAGCGAGAGACGGATGGCTGGTCCGACGTGTATCCTGACCCCACCTGTCAGCATGTAATGGTCGATGCGGCGTAACATAACGCTCAACGCAGGACCCGCCCAACACGGTCCCACATGTCAGCATGTAACGGTCAAGCCTTTGACCTGATGGCATCCACCCGTTCGAGCGCATGTAAGGGTTTTGGAATAGAGGGAGGGGAAAAGTGAGGAAAAACTAAACGGCTGGGGAAAACTGAGTACAACTAATGAACGAGAGGCACGAAAATAGAAATCCCTATTAATTATGTAGACGTATTGGTGACAAAACGAATAAAGGTCTACTAGTATTTTGTAGATATTATATGTGGACAATCACTATCATGGTCCGTGTTCATTAAGCCATTTAATACAACCAAAAATTGTTGATTATACATATGAACGACTTGCTGACTTCATTGGCACATGTAAAAGAACAAGAGATGGAGAAGAGAGATATAATGCGTTCATGATTAGTTTATAATATAGTATTTGTTTTAATTTATATATTGGTATTATTTTGAAAAATAGGCAATATCAATGTTGAATGACACTTCAAAAATTGCAGCTTCCACAACCTGATTGGGTTTGCTACACGAGACGAAGCTTTTATGTCCCCCAGGATAGAATTACTAAAAAGCATGAAATTCAACAACCGAAGTTATCATCATTTAATTTTCCTGTTCCCAATGCATCAAATAGTTCACACAGTGGAACAATTATTTACAATCATTTGGCAACATCTAGTTTTGATGACCACATAAGAGAGAAGTATCAACATTCATTTAGGAAGAAGGTGCTCGGCACCATCGACCCAAGGCTCGACGCCGCCAACTACCCTATCAAGGTCGTGCACAAGACGGCCATGCTCACCTACCACTGCCTCAGCAAGAACCCCAAGGCCCGCCATCTCATGCACGACATCGTTGCCACCCTCGAGCCCCTACGGCAGCAGCCTGCAGAGCTGGTAGTGGAGAACACGTCGAACACCAGTGTGGGCGGTGCCGACAGCTGAAATGTTTGGTGCATGCCCGTGTACATGCATATAAGTGTGGATCATATAGTGTTATTCTTCTTGTTCTGTCGTATAATGGCTGTAGTTTTTGTGTGGCCAACGATATTTAGCTCTCACTTAAACTAACTACCGGTGGTACACAAACTTTACAACCAATCCATACAGCACCTGAGACCCTCCCACTTTCTTCACACGTTTTTTTCAAAAAAATCAAGTGTGAGGTGGCTCTACTTGTGGGAACAAGTTGAATTCTTGCAAACCACTTGTGTCTTCTTATATGTTCAAGGTTGCACATCAGCCGACGTCTTGGCACCCAAGCGGCCAAAGCCGGCACTATGCAACACAATGTAGATTTCTTGAGCCGCCGCCTGTCTTCTACACCGTCCCCGAGGTCGTGTGCCAATCGAGCCGAGAGTCGCGTCGTCCAAGCGATCAAAGATAACATTCCACAACACGGAGAAAAGTTCTAGACTCGTCATCCCGGCTTCCACACCGGCCTCGAGACCTCCCACCCGCCTAGCAAACAGCAAAAATACAAGTCAATGCAAGGCACCCACGCCCACCTCTGGGCAAAACCTGATCTTAAGTTTTCACAATGAAATGTGTGTTGAGTAATAGAGCAATTTACCAAGAGAATTAACCATAAAAGGTAGATCAAACATTAATAGAATAATAGAAATTAAACTAATCATGTGATTTAGCAAAAAAGACTAATAAAGATATCTAAGAGGAAGATGGCATACATCACAATAGAGGAACCGCCCATGTTGACTTTGATACCGTCATTAGCCATGTCATCAAGGAAGAAGGTGATGGGCATCGTCGACCCAAGGCTCCCCGCCGACGACTACCCCATCAAGGCCATGCACAAGACGGCTATGCTTGCCTACCACTGCCTCAGCAACAACCCCAAAGCCCGCCCGCTCATGCGTGACATCGTCGCCACCCTCGAAATAGCTGGCAAGCAAAGAACGAGAGCTGCTAGGGTTAACATCGAATAATGGTAGTGCCAGTGGCTGAAATGTTTGGTGCATTCCCGTGTACCTGCGTATACTTGTGGATATCGTATAATTTTATTCTTTTTGTTCTGCCTATAATGGTTGTAGTTTTTGTGTGGCCAACAATATTTAGCTCTCGCTTGAACTAACTAACGGTGGTACACAAACTTTACAAACAATCCATACAGCACCTGAGACCCTCCCTCTTTCTTCACATGATTCTTTCGAAATTTCGTGTGAGGTTGTTCTACTTGTGGGAACAAGTTGAATTCTAGGAAACCACGGCTAGGCAAGATAGCGCATCAGTCAAGCCGACGTCTTAAATCCCAAGCGACCAAAGCCGACACTATGTAACACAACATAGATTCCCTGATCCGTCGCATGTCTTCAAAACCATCCCCCGAGGACGTATACTAACCGAGCTGAGAGTTTTGTCGTCCAAGCGATGAAATATGACACTCCACAAAACGATTTTTTTAAGATTCGCCATCCCGACTTCCACACCAGTCTCGGGGCCACCCGCCCATCTAGAAAATGGTAGAATGCAAGTCAGCGCAAGGCACCAACGACTCTGGTCAGAACTGGAACTTAAGTTTTCACAATGAAATGTGAAGGGGCTCTGAGACGACATCTGCAAGTAAATCATGGTTTATACAATGATGTTTCGAAAAAGTCACGATAATGACCTAAAAATATGATAGGATGTCGTATAATCTCTTAAGCAGGTTCGTTTCATTAGAAGGGCTACTGCTAGATCCGTGTGCTTCCAGGTCACAAACTGGATATGTTTTCTTTTGTAGTTGAAGTGTAGCTTTAAAAAAATTGTTTAAGTCAAGTCTTGTATGATCTTCGATGAACCACTCTGAAATCATGACATTGTATGAAGCATCATGAGAGTGTGTATGGCTTTTCGACTTATGATTCACCACATTCACCAAATGTGCAAGCTAAACACTATGAGACCCCACTGAAAGTTGATGTCTACGTATGCTTCTATTCTTGTAGACAGTGTTAGGCCTCCAAGTACAGAGGTTTGTAGAACAACAACAAGTTTCCCTTAAGTGGATCAGCCAAGGTTTATCGAACTCAGGGAGGAAGTGGTCAAAGGTATCCCTCTCAAGCAACCCTGCAATCAAGATACAAGAAGTCTCTTGTGTCCCCAACACACCTAATACACTTGTCAGGTGTATAGGTGCACTAGTTCAGCGAAGAGATAGTCAAATACAAGTAATATGGATGATTATAAGTGGTAATTGCAATCTGAAATAAGAGTGGCAGCTAGCAAACATGTAACAGGACTGATTGTAAATGGTATTTCAATGCTTAGAAACAAGTCCTAGGGATCATACTTTCACTAGTGGACACTCTCATATAAATATCTTATCTTCATTAGGATACCCTAAACTACTCTCCGGTTGGACGATGTAGGGCTATAACAGCACACCTTAAAGTTTGCATTGCCCATCTAGATAATCCCTCACTATCACCTTGAGCGCTAGATGGTTCCAACAAACACCACAATCTCATAGAGACATCCAACTCAAATTATACTCATGATAATTATTTCTGTAACCTTAGCCTAAGTGCCACACGGTATGCACACTGTCAACTTCACACACATGGGGATAAGCAGAGATTAATTAAAACACTTGAGTAGCAGAATAGATCTAGATTACAAAGCTCATGATCTAATAAGATCACGCATAGAGAGAGAGAGAGAGATGAACACATAGCTACCAGTAGAGCCCTTAGCCTCGAGAGAGAACTACTCCCTCCTCATCATGGGAGTCAGCAATGGCGATGGAGATGGCGGTGGAGTCGATGGAGATGGCTCCAGGGGCACTTCCCCGTCCTGGCAGGGTGCCGAAACAGAGACTTCTATCCCCTAAATCTCCTCTTCGGTGGCGGCGGCGCTGTGGAACTTTTCGTGGAATTCTGATCTGAAGGGTTTGTAGCATGGAAAACAAAAAAAATCTACCGCAAGAACGAACAAAACCCAGATCTAATCTAGATAAAAGCCAAGATCTAATCTACTAGACATGAGCAACGAGATAGATCGGTACTAACCCTCGTAGAACCGAAAGCGTTAACGAGATTAGATCTCGTGGATGATGTAGTCGATCACTTGCCGATCTCAAGATCGTGTGGATGATCCTTCCGCGCTGGCGTAGCGCCTGCAGACGGTCACACGGCGAGTCGAGCACCTTCTCTCCCTGCTCCAAATGAAAGGTGGAGGTAGTAGATCTTCTCCACGGAATCCCAACAGCACGACGGCGTGGTGGTGGTGGAGATGAGAATTCTGCAGGGCTTCGCCTATGCCTGTGCAGAAGAAAGGTGGAGGAGAGAGGCCAGAGATTGGGAGTTGTGAGAGCCAGGTGCAAGAGGGGGCGCCCCCTCCCTTCTATTTAAAGGAGGGAGGCACGCCTAGGGAGGGGGAGTCCTAGTAGGACTCCCTCCTCCTTGGGCCGGCGGGTTGGGGGGAGGAATCCTCCTCCCCCACGAATCCATGTCTTACCCCACTGAAGGGGTTCGTAGCATGGAAAACAAAAATTTTCTACCGCATACAAACAAACAAGCCAAGATCTATCTACTAGATTGTAGCAACGAGTCGATGGAATAACTCACCCTCGAAGATTCCAAAGTGTTTAACGAGAGCAGATTCTCGTGGGTGATGTAGTCGTACTCTTTCCGATCTCAAGATCGCGTGAGCGATCCTTCCGGCGCGCGTTCCCAGCGCTCCCTTGATCGGTCACCGCGTTCGGTACTGAAGACCTTCCTCTCCTTGTTCCAAAGGCAGCGGAGGTTGTAGCACTCTCCTCGCGATTCCGGCAAGCTGGCGTGGTACCGGAGGTAGAGGGAGATCCCAGGCTTCGCCTTAAGCCGGTGCGAGTATGGTGGAGCTTATGAGAGAGGCTATTAGTGGTCTAGTAATTAGACACACCAATTAGAGGGCTCTAAACCAATTAGAAGGCTCTAAACCGAAATAGCTCTAAACCGGGGTCTAGATCTAGGGTTTAGTTTAGAGGATAGGAAAACTTGTGTGTCTAGGAGGGGAGCCCTGCCCCTCCTTATATAGGTGGGAGGGCTGGCCGGCCAAGGGGAGGAGTTCCTCCCCAACTCGGCCTAGGGAGGTGCGCCAAGGGAGGAACCCTCCTCCAACTCGGCCTCCACCTCTCCTCCTCTTTTCCCACTTCCCAAAACTGCCGTTTGACTTTCAAACTAGCCGTTTGACTTTTCAATTTAGGATTTAAATAAATCCTTTATTTGGGACAGCAAGAATACTTAGTACATGATGCAATCATTCCAATATGTAATGACACACTCATGTACCCTTCCCTCCGAGTCTTGGGACATTCCGGGACCTTCTAGAATGTTCCCGATGAAAACACCGGAACCATTCCCCAACTCCTAAATGGGACTTTCCTTATATGAATCTTATTCTCCGGACCATTCCGGATCTCCTCGTGATATCCCGGATCCCATCCGAGACTCCGAACAACATTCGGTCTCTTTCTCATAATACCATAACTACTCAAACAACGTCGAATCCTTAAGTGTGTCTCCCTACGGTTCGTGAATTATGCGGACATGATCGAGACACTTCTCTGAACAATAACCAATAGAGGAATCTGGAAATTCATATGGCTCCCACATATTTCTACGATTACTTTGCGATCGAATGAACCACTTACATACGATACCAATTTCCCTTTGTCTCACGATATGTTACTTATCCGAGGTTATGATCGTCGGTATCTCGCATACCTAGTTCATCCTCGTTCTTGATAAGTACTCTTTTCTCGTTCCGTGATATGTGATCCCTTGTGACCAAGTCACATGCTTGCAAGCTAATTGGATGACATTTCACCGAGAGGGCCCAGAGAATATCTATCCGTCATGTGGATGGACAAATCCCACTCTTGATCCATGTGTTTCAACCAATACTTTCCTAACACTCAATGCCACCTTTATAGCCACCCATTACGGTGTGGTGTTTGATGACATCAAAGCATCCATCCAAGAAAGGCAATATGCATGATCTCATGGTCGAAGGAATTAGGTTACTATGTATCGAGCATATAGCAATTGAACTAATGAAATGACTTGATCTTTATGCTACGCTTGTCTATAGGAGTATGTCCACCATATCATTCTCCTAACGATATGATCTTGTTGTTGATAACATCTCAATGTTCATGACAAAGAAACCACATCATCAATCAACCAACAAGCTAGTGAAGTATAGAGGCTATACTAGGGACTTCAAATTAGGTTTACAAATCACACAAGTATTAATGGTTTCCTTGTTAATACTATTATAGCATGAATGTAAACATTTATCATAAACACAAAGATATATAATAATAACTACATTTATTATTACCTCTAGGGCATATCTCCAACAGTCTCCCACTTGCACTAGAGTCATCCAACCTAGATTACATGGTAATATACGAACACCCATGGCAGTTTGGTGTTGGTCATGTTTTGCCCTCGGGAGAGGTTTAGTCAACGGATCCGCCACATTCAGATCTGTGTGTACTTTGCAAATCTTTATATCCCCATCCTGGATATGTTCTCGAATAGCGTGAAAACGCAGCTTGATATGCTTCACTTCTTGTGTGACCTTGGTTCTTGCGCATTGGCTATGGCGCCCATGTTATCACAAGAGATAGACATTGGGTCCAGCGCACTTGGAACCACACCAGCTCAGTAATGAACTCTTTCATCCATATCGCTTCTTGTGAAGCCTCCAAGCGACCATGTATTCCGATTCAGTTGAAGATCTTGCCACAACGCTTTGCTTGCACTCCTCCGCCTAATCTGCTGCACCATTCAAAATAAATATTATCCAGTTGTGATTTAGAATCATCCGGATCGGTGTTCCAACTAGCATCGGTGTAACCATTAACAACGAGCTGTTCATCACCTCCATAAGAAAGAACCATATCCTTAGTTCTTCTCAAGTACTTAAGGATGTTTTTGATCATTGTCCAATGATCCACTCTGGATCACTTTGATATCTGCTAGTTAAACTAACGACATATGCAATGTCGGGTCTAGTACATAGCATGGCATACATTAGAGATCCTATGGCTGAGGCATAGGAGTCTTACTCATCTTTTCTCTATCTTCCATTGATGTCGGACTTTGAGTTTTACTCAAGGTCGATTAGCAACATGGGCAAGAACCCTTTCTTGCTATCTTCCATTCCAAACCTCTTTAGAACTTTGTCCAAATATGTACTTTGTGACAATGATATTTGGCTTCGATCTATCTCTATAAATCTTTATGCCTAATATGTAAGCTGCTTCGCCAAGATCCTTCATTGAAAAACTATTATTCAAATACTCTTTGACACTATTAAGAAGGTCTACATCATTCCCAATCAACAATATGTCATCCACATACGTATTAAGAATGCTACAGAGCTCCCACTCACTTTCTTGTAAATACAAGCTTCTCCATAAGTTTGTATAAAACCAAAACTTTTGATTACCTTATCAAAACGTTGATTCCAACTTCGGATGCTTGCTTCAATCCATAGATGGACCGTTGAAGCTTGCATACCTTGTTAGCATCTTTAGGATCGACAAAACCTTTGGGTTGTATCATATACAACTCTTCATCAATGTCTCCATTGAGGAATGCTGTTTTGACATCCATCCGCCATATCTCATAATCATAATATGCGTGATTGCTAACATAATCCTCACAGACTTTAGCTTCGCTACCGGTGAGAAAGTCTCATCGTAGTCAACTCCTTGAATTTGTCGAAACCCTTTTGCGACAAGTCGAGCTTTATAGACAGTAACATTACCATCAACATCTGTTTTTTTCTTGAAAATCCATTTGTTCTCGTGACCTTCCGGCCATCCGTAAGTCCACCAAAGTCCATACTTGGTTTTCGTACATGGATCCAATTTGGATTTCATGGCTTCTTGCCATTTATTGGAATCTGGGCTCATCATCGCTTCCTCATATGTCTCGGGGTCATCGGTGTTGTCCACCAACATGACATTCATAACGGAATCATACCAACTGAGGTGGTACGATTTCGTTAACCTCGAGGCTCTGTAGCAACTTCAACCGAAGTTTCATGATCACTATCATTAGCTTCCTCTCTTATTGGTGCAGGCACCACAGGAACTTCTTCCGGTGCTGCGCTACTCTTAATTTCGAGAGAAGGTTCGACAACCTCGTCGAGTTCTACTTTCCTTCCAAATACTTCTTTCGAGAGAAATTCCTTCTCTAGAAAGGATCCATTCTTAACGAAGATTTTGCCTTCGGATCTATGATAGAAGGTATACCCAATAGTTTCCTTGGGTATCCTATGAAGACGATTTTTCGCTTTGGGTTCAAGCTTGTCCGTTGTAACTTCTTTACATAGGCGCATCCCCAAACTTTAAGGAACGACAATTTAGGTTTCTTCCCAAACCATAATTCATACGGTGTCGTTTCAGCGGTTTAGACGGTGCCCTATTTAAAGTGAATGCGGCTGTTTCTAATGCATAACCCCAAAATGATATTGGTAAATCAAGAGACATCATAGAACGAACCATATCTAAGAGAGTTCGACACGACGTTCAGACACACCATTCTGTGGTGTTCGGCGGTGTCAATCACAAAGTATTCCACATTTCTTCAAATGCTCGCCAAACTTCGTAACTTAGATATTCACCTCCACGATCGAACGTAGAAATTTAATCTTCTTGTTACGTTGATTCTCTACCTCACTTTGAAACTCCTTAAACTTCGAAAGTTTGGACTTATGTTTCATGAAATAGATATACCCATATCTACTCAAATCATCCGTGAAGGTAAGAACATAACGATAACCACAGCATGATACTACACTCATTGGACCACACACATGGTATGTATGATTTCCAATAAGTCAGAGCTCGCTCCATCATACCGTAAAATGGAGTCTTAGTCATTTTACCCATCGGACATGCTTCGCATCTTTCAAGTGATTCAAAATCAAGTGATTCAAGAAGTCCATCGGAATGGAGTTTCTTCATACGCTTCACTCCAATGTGACCAAGGCAGCGATGCCACATATAGGTCGAGTTATCGCTGATTTCAAACGTTTAGCTTCAATGTTATTAATATGTGTATTTCTACTATCGAGATTCAATATGAATAGACCATCTATCAAAGGTGCATGTGCATGAAACATGTTACTCATATAAATCGAACAACCATTATTCTCGGATTTAAACAAGTAACCGCCTCGCAATAAACAAGATCCGATATAATGTTCATGCTTAACGCAGGCACCAAATAACAATTATTTAAGTATAAAACTAATCCCGATGGTAGATGAAGAGGTAGCGTCACCGCGATCACATCAACCTTTGATCCGCTTCTCACGCGCATCGTCACCTCGCTCTTCGCTAGCTTCCGTTTATTCGCAGCTCTGTTTGAGTTACAAATATGAGCAACCGAACCAGTATCAAATACCTGTGCACTACTACGAATACTAGTGAGATACACATCAATAACATGTATATCGATATACCTTTCTTCTTGATGTTGCCGTTCTTCAAATCTGCCAAGTACCTTGGGCAATTCCGCTTCAAGGACCTTCTCCTTGCGGTAAAGCATTCAGTTTCAGGCTTAGGTCCAGCCTTGGTCTTCTTCGTCGGTATGGTAACTTTCTTACCACCCTTCTTGAAGTGTCCCTTTAGACTTGCCTTTCTTGAATTTGGTGGTCTTATTGACCATCAACACTTGGTGCTCTTTCTTGATCTCCACTTACGATTTTAACATAGCAAATAGTTCGGCAACTCTTTGTTCATGTTCGCATGTTGTAGTTCATCACAAAGTTCTTGTAACTTGGTGGTAGTGATTGAGGATGCGTAAACTCCCAAAGTATTAGGAATCACTATACCCAAACTTTGAAGTTTATTTCATGCCCAGACATCTTAAGCACATGCTCACCGATGAGCTACCCTCTTCCATCTTGCGTTAAAGAACTTTTGAAGCTTCATAACTTTCAATTGCCGCATGAGTCTCAAAGATTAATTTGAGATCCTCGACAATATCATATGGATCGACTCTTCAAACCTTTTCAAGCTCTGATTCTAAACCATACAAGATAGCACACTGAACTATGGAGTACTGATTCTTCCGAGCAGGTAAACATTCTTTACTTCATCGGTGGCATCAGCTGCAGTGGGTCACCTAGCGGTGCATCCAAAGACATAGGTCAAATTACCATGTGAGGACAATCCTCAAATTGCGGAACCAATCCGAAGTTGCTTCCATTGTTTTTCAACTTTTCTTTCTCTAGGAACGCATTAAAATTGATGGTAGGGCTGCCATTGATCTACAACATATTTGCAATAGTTTAGACTAAGTTTATGACAAATTGAGTTCAAATTAATTAATGAAATTAAACTAGGTGAACTCCCACCAAAACAACATCCCTCACATTGTTTTAGTGATCACACGAACCAAATCCACTACATCAACACCGATCATCACGAGAGTTGATATAGTTTTAATGGCTAACAATCATCATGTTCATCATATCTACTATATGATTCATGCTTTACCTTTCGCCATCCGTGTTCCCGAGGCCATGCGTACATGCTAGGCTCGTCAAGATCAAACCTTAGCTTCCGTGATAAGCAAATCTGGCTTGCTTACGTTGTATTCACCCGGAATCAAAGACACCCGATCATCACGTGGTGCTTGAGCAGCAAGCTTTGGCAACGGTGCATACTAAGGGTGAACACTTTAGAACTTGAAATTTATGTATGAGGGATCATCTTATAATGCTACCGCTGCCTACTAAGCAATACAAGATGCATAAAGGATTAACATCACATGCAATTCATAATATGTGATATGATATGGTTTTCTTCGTTGTGCTTCCGATCTCCATCTTCAAGCACGAATATGATCTCCATCATCACCGCATAGCATCAAGGTCAATGACGCTTCTTCATGGTTGTCGCCCACCAGCTTCAACTATTACAACTATTTTGAATAGACACGCAGGTCTTAATGTAAATTAAAGACAACCATATGGTTCCCCGTTGCCAACTTACAATAAGGAACATTGCATACATCAAATATAATCACAATCATGGCCATATCACATCATCAGCACACCCTGCAAAACAAAGTTAGACGCCTCTACTTTCTTTGCATATTTTACGTGGTTTGGGGCTTTCCATAGGTGTCGTTCTAACCTGAACAAGAACCACAACATTGATACTAGCATTGTTGATTACCCATTGTAAATTGGATCTTTACTATGCTAGGAGAAACAGGCACCATAAAGCCACTTATGCAAAACGAGTTGCATGTCAAGCGTGGAGCAAGTCTCATGAACGATGTCATGTAAGGTTAGCCCGGCCGCTTCATCCCAACATACCGCAAGATGCAAAGTACACGAAAAGCAATCTACAATAAAGCATCAACGCCTCAATGACCATTGTGTTCTACTGCAACAGATCTACATATAGACACGGCTCGATACCCTAAGGGGTTCAGAGCATGGAAAACAAAAATTTTCTACATACAAACAAACAAGCCAAGATCTATCTACTAGATTGTAGCAACGAGTCGATGGAATAACTCACCCTCGAAGATTCCAAAGTGTTTAACGAGAGCAGATTCTCGTGGGTGATGTAGTCGTATTCTTTCCGATCTCAAGATCGCAGACGATCCTTCCGGCCAAGGTTCATAGCGCTCCCAGATCGGTCACACGCTCGTGACTCGATTTAAGACCTTCCTCTCCTTGTTCCAAAGCAAATGGAGGTTGTAGCACTCTCCTCGCGATTCCGGCAAGACAACAAGTGGTACGAGGTGAGGGAGATCCCAGGCTTCGCCTTAAGCCGGTAGTATGGTGGAGCTTATGAGAGAGGCTATTAGTGGTCTAGTAATTAGACACACCAATTAGAGGGCTCTAAACCAATTAGAGGGCTCTAAACCAAAATAGCTCTAAACCGGGGTCTAGATCTAGGGTTTAGTTTAGAGGATAGGAAAACTTGTGTGTCTAGGAGGGGAGCCCTGCCCCTCCTTATATAGGTGGGAGGGCTGGCCGGCCAAGGGAGGAGTTCCTCCCAACTCGGCCTAGGAGGGTGCGCTGGCCAGGGAGGAACCCTCCTCCAACTCGGCCTCCACCTCTCCTCCTCTTTTCCCACTTCCCAAAATCGCTGCTTTGACTTTCAAACTAGCCGCTTGACTTTTCAATTTAGGATTTAAATAAATCCTTTATTTGGGACAGCAAGAATACTTAGTACATGATGCAATCATTCCAATATGTAATGACACACTCATGTACCCTTCCCTCCGAGTGCCGGACATTGGGACCTTCTAGAATGTTCCCATGAAAACACCTAACCATTCCCCAACTCAAATGGGACTTTCCTTATATGAATCTTATTCTCCTGACCATTCCGGATCTCCTCGTGATATCCCGGATCCCATCCGAGACTCAACAACATTCCTCTTTCTCATAATACCATAACTACTCAAACAACGTCAATCCTTAAGTGTGTCTCCCTACGGTTCGTGAATTATGCGACATGATCGAGACACTTCTCCTAACAATAACCAATAGAGGAATCTGAAATTCATATGGTCTACATATTTCTACGATTACTTACATCGAATGAACCACTTACATATACCAATTTCCTTTGTCTCACGATATGTTACTTATCCGAGGTTATGATCGCTTGATCTCCGCATACCTAGTTCATCCTCACATCGATAAGTACTCTTTCTCGCTCCTGATATGTGATCCCTTGACCAAGTCACATGCTTGCAAGCTAATTGGATGACATTTCACCGAGAGGGCCCAGAGAATATCTATCCGTCATGTGGATGGACAAATCCCACTCTTGATCCATGTGTTTCAACCAATACTTTCCTAACACTCAATGCCACCTTTATAGCCACCCTGTTACGGTGTGGTGTTTGATGACATCAAAGCATCCATCCAGTAAAGGCAATATGCATGATCTCATGGTCGAAGGAATTAGGTTACTATGTATCAGAAAGCATATAGCAATTGAACTAATGAAATGACTTGATCTTTATGCTACGCTTGTCTATAGGAGTATGTCCACCATATCATTCTCCTAACGATATGATCTTGTTGTTGATAACATCTCAATGTTCATGACAAAGAAACCACATCATCAATCAACCAACAAGCTAGTGAAGTATAGAGGCTATACTAGGGACTTCAAATTAGGTTTACAAATCACACAAGTATTAATGGTTTCCTTGTTAATACTATTATAGCATGAATGTAAACATTTATCATAAACACAAAGATATATAATAATAACTACATTTATTATTACCTCTAGGGCATATCTCCAACACCCACTTGGTTTCTTTGATCCCTTTCTTGGTTTTCAAGCAAACTCCAAGAAATCCTCTAGAACCTTCCAGAACATTCCGAAACCTTCTAGAATCTCCATACAACATTCAAACATTTCCTAACTTAGAAAATGATCCCCAATATATGAATCTCATTCTCCGGACCATTCCGGATCTCCTCGTGATGTCCCGGATCCATTCCGAGACTCCGAACAACATTCGGTCTCCAACGCAAATTCCATATCTACTTCAAACAACTTCGAACCTTAAGTGTGTCACCCTACGGTTCGTGAATATGCAGACATGATGAAGACATCTCTCCCATCAATAACCATCAGCGGGATCTGGAGATCCATAACGGCTCCCACATACTCAACGATTACTTCATGATCGATTGAACCAATTAACATACGAAACCAATTCCCTTTGTCTCGCGATATTCTACCCATCTGAGGTTTGATCGTCGGTATCTTCATACCTAGTTCTTCCTCGTTACTGATAAGTACTCTTTACTCGTTCCATGTTATGTCATCCCTTGTGACCTAGTCACATGCTTGCAAGCTATCTAGATGACATTCCACCGAGAGGGCCCAGAGCATATCTATCCGTCATATGGATGGACAAATCCCAATCTTGGTCCATGCGCTTCAACACATACTTTCAAAATATCCAATGACACCTTTATAACCGCCCAGTTACGAAGCGGTGTTTGATGTCATCAAAGTACCCATCCGGTGATGGTGATTAACATAACCTCATGGTCAAAGGATTAGGTTACTATGCATTTGAAAGCTTACAGCAATACGAACTGAATGACTTGATCTTATGCTACGCTTACTATGGGTGTGTGTCCATCATATCATTCTCCTAATGATATAACCTTGTTATTAATCACATCCAATGTCCATGATCAGGAAACCATGATCATCTATTAATCAACAAGCTAGTTCAACAAGAGGCTTACTAGGGATCTTTTATGTTTACAAAACACACAAGTATTAATGTTTCCGGTTAATACAATTATAGCATGGGATGTAAACATTTATCATAAACATAAAGATATAATAATAACCACTTTATTATTGCCTCTTGGGCATATCTCCAACAGTCTCCCACTTGCACTAGAGTCAATAATCTAGTTAAAAAACTTGTGCATTCAACACCTATGGCTTTCTGGTGTTGTATAGACACTATTGCTAGTGGTAAACATAATCTTTGGATCTGACACTTCCAGGTCCGTGTGTATTTGCATGTCCTTGCGTCTCTACGCATTACTCATTCTCCAATGAGATGGCATTGTATAAATTTGGTCCTTTGGTGAGACCTTTAGTTCCTTGGGATTAAATCATGTTGATACAATTGTCGTACAATGTATCTTCATAGTATTATCCCGCCATTTAACCACACCTAGTTTGATAACAAACTACTTGACGCAAATGCCCTCATTTGCTGCTACAATAGCAGTCATATACTTAGCCTTTTGTTGTAGTATCTGTCACAATGTTTTAACTTTGGTGCTCAACCAAATCCGTTATGGAACTTCCTTTCCATTACATTGTGCCACCCATAGTTTAAATTGAGATAAACTTAATTTGTGACAAAACTAGTATCAATGTAGCAATTTACAATGAACTATTTGTCACCACTATATAAGTAATATATTCTTAGTTCTTCCAAAGATCATAGGAATATCCCTACTATTGTCCAATGATTATCTTATGAGTCATTCTGGTATATGCTCACAACATTTAGAGCATAGGACATATCTGGATGTGTACATCTCAAAGAATGATTGATCAAAATATTCTTGTGATTTCACCAAGTGTCAAAACACTTGAATCTAGTGTCAATACACTTGAATCTTGATTCAGTCCTTTCTATGAGTCAAGAACCTTTCTTGTTGTTTCCATATTGAACTCATTCAACATCTTATCTGTGTACATTTGGCAAAACCATATTAGCGCCTCAGTCTATCCATATAGACATTGATGCCTAATTCTTGGGTTATGCCTAAGTTTTTCATCGAAATGAAATTCTTAACCTGTGTCAATAAAAGATACATTATTTCTAATCAACGATATGTCTTTCACATAATGTATTAGAAATATGTCTTAGCGCTCCCACTTAATTTCTTGCAAAATGCAAGCATCTTCATCGTCTCTGATGAAATTAAACCTTTTAACAGTTTCATCACGGTGAAGATTCCAACTCCGCGATGCTTACTTCAACCATTGAAGTTTTGCATACTCTTTTAGCATCCTTTGAATTAACAAAACCCTTTGGATCGTGTCGTGTACACGTCCTAGGTAACCATTCTATTAGAAGAACTTGTTTTGTTTGTTCAACTACCATATACCAAAATATATGTAGTGGTTGCTACATTAATCCGTCCAGACTAAATATCGCTATGAAAGATCAAATCTTATCATAGTCAATTCCTTGAACATTGTCATAAACTCTTTCCGACATGTCGACTATTTCATAGATGTGAAACATCCATGTCTATTTCTTTATAGATCCATATACGACTGTAAGGTCTTGCACCTTTCCAGAGGGTCTTTCAAATTCAAAGCTTGATTTCTCGTGTATGGAATTATCACGGATTTTATGGCTTCAAGCCACTTAACGAAGTCAGGGCCCATCATTTCTTCTTTGCATGTAGTCGGTTCATCATTGTCAAACAACAATGATTTAACTCTCAAATCTTGGCATTTGATTACTTACCCGACCTACTTGGTTCAATAGTAACTTAGATCTCCGTGACCACAACCTTTGAGGCACGTGAGCCATGAGCATTGTTGCTGCCTCCGGGACACTTACCGACCCAAGAACTCAGACATATTATTAGCCAAGGTTCAACAACCTTGTCAAAGTTCTATTGTCCTCCCACTTAACTTTTCACGAAAAATTCCTTCTCAAGAAACTTGACGTTCCAAGCGACAAACACTTTTGTCTTCGGTGTTATGGAGGAATACCCAATGGTTATTCAAAATAACCTACAAAGACATGCTCATCCGACTTTGGTTGTAAACATTTCAATTATGCATAGCATACCAAAATTTAAGAAAAGACAATTCGGGTTTTATCCCAAACCACAACTCATATGGTGTCATTTCAACGGATCACGATGGAGCTCTTTTTAGTGTAAAAGCGGTAATCACTAAAGCTTTAATCTTTAAAATATAATGGCAGTTTTATAAATGACTCCTTTGATCTTACCATGTCAAACAAGGTTTCATTACATATCTTGAACACTCCATACTCCTATGGTGTTTTGGGAAATGCAAATCCATGGAACGATTCCTCAAATCTTAGGTGTTTTGCTAAACTTGTAACTCAAACATCTTTATGATCCAATCATAAACTTTTTTTTATTTTCTTGTTACAATAATTTTCCACTTCATCTTGAAAGTCTTTGAACATTTTCAAATGTTTCATACTTCTTCCTTATTGAGTAAGTACATACATATACTCACTCAAATCTTCGGAGAAAGCATATGAAGTTGAAATCCATCGCCATACGACACATAATGGACTATATACATCAATATGTACAAATTCCAATCAGTCAGTCGTCCGTTCCTCTTTGGCTCATTTAACGGAGTTTTAATTATCTCCAGGAAAGTATCACAAGCGTCATTTGATCAAAATCAAAGACTCCAAAAATCCATAAACATGGAGTTTCTTCATGTATCCCTTTCTATATAATTTAAACGGTGATGTCACTTTGCAAGTGATCTTTCAATTATTTGTCTTTCGACATTTTAGCATTAGTTTTATGGATGTGATTTCTCCAACGAGATTATAAATCATCCATCTATTATGGAATACGGTAATTATTTGAACAACCTTTTGTCGTCATAATACCTGATCAAAATAACAATTATTGAAACAAATCTTGAAGGTAAGCTTTGATGTTAACGAGCAACTCAACAACCCTTTGTTTGTTTTCGGTGAACATCATCACATATTCTCTTGCTAGTTACTTAGGCCATTGCAGTTCATGAATTGTGTTGTCCTGTATGACACTTCATACCAACCAATTCGGTATCCAATACCGCAGAACCACATTGTTTAACAACCAAGGAATACATCCATAACATGTATCTTCTATATACCTAAGTTGGATATCTCAAATCTTTTCTTTTCTACCAAATATTTTGTAGATTCTCTTTCAACAATTCCTTTTCTTTTAAAAGAATCTATCAACATCAATAGTGGTGCATTCACATGCCACATAGTACAAAGTGTGTATAGTCAAATACTAATACCTTTGGACTTGCACTTTGAAGTGGATCACCTTCATCAAATGTTTGGCATTCTTTCAAAATTCAATTCTGTAATCTTTTAGTGTAGTAAACATTTTACTTACATCTTCTATTCATCCTTATCATGACAACTTTCATGATCAAGCTGCTATAGCTTATAAAGGTGAATTGTGAGTATAATGTTTCTCTTCCAAAACCTTTTGGAGGATTAGGACGACTAGCGTCTCCAACCTTCACAAATTCTCATCAAATATGAGGACATATACTCTATCATGTTGTAACCAACACATTGTTTTAGATATCGTAATACCTTTCACATATGATGGTTTCTGAAACATTGCTTTCAGCTCTTAGATAAACTTGATATTAAAAAACAATCTTTTGAGTATCAAGAATCATGGAGGCAAACATGATACATTAGATACTAATACTGGAATTGTTACTCTTGATTTAATACTGTTTATTAAATTTCACAGAGTAAACGGAGTTTGCTGAAAGTTTGCAATATGACTTTTAAACTTTAGATTGACACTCAAAACAATACGATACCAGTTCATAAAGCAAATATCCAGAATTTCTATAGTTCTACTATCTCAACTATAACTAAGCGTAAGGTGGTGAACGGATGCCAATGACTACAACAAACTATGCAAATTCACTTTGATTGTGTTTATGATAAATTGAGTTTAACTAATCCAAATTACAAATAAACTCCCACTCAAAACAACATCCCTCGAGTTGTTTTTAGTGATTACACGAACCAAATCCACTACACCAAGCCCGATCATCACGTGAGATGATGTAGTTTCATCGGCGAACAATCTTCATGTTCATCATATCAATCATATGACTCATGCTCTACCTTTCGGTATTCTGTGTTCCGAGACCATGTCTGTACATGCTAGGCTCGTCAAGATTAACCTTAGTTTCCGCATGTGCAAATCTGGCTTGCACCCGTTGTATGCACACGTAGAGTCTATCACACCCGATCATCACGAGATGCTTCGAAACGACGAGTCTTAGCAACGGTGCCAACTAAGGATGAACACATTATTACTTGATATTTAGTGAGAGGGATCATCTTATAATGCTACCGTCGCGATCTAAGCAATACAGGATGCATAAAGGATTAACATCACAGGCAATTCATAATTTGTGTGATATGATATGGCCCTTTCTTCTTATGCCTTCGATCTCCATCTCCAAAGCACGAACATGATCTCCATCATCACCAGCATTGCGTCAAGGTCCGTGGCGCCGCTTCATGGTTGTCCATCATCACCAGCAACTATTACAACTGCTTGGAATAAAGCTATTACAAGATGAATAGACACGCAGGTCTTAACAGAATTAAAGACAACCATTAGGCTCCTGCCGGTTGCCATATTACAACAAGGATCATTGCATACATCAAATACAATCACAATCACATGTAGGCCATATCACATCACAAAAACCCTGTAAAAACAAGTTAGACGCTTCTAATTTTCTTTGCAAGTTTTACGTGGCTTGGGGATTTCGACTAAGAACGCATCTTACCTACGAAACTGAACCACAACGTTGATACAAGTGCTATCAAGTGCAAAGTGTAGATTTGATCTATACTATGATGGGAGAGACAGACACCTGCAAAGCCACTTGTGCAACGAGTTACCGCGTCAAGCGTGGAGCAAGTCTCATGTACGATGACATGTAATGTTAGCCCGGGCCGCTTCATCCCACCATACCGCAAGATGCAAAGTACACATATAGCAAAAGACGGCACGAGCACCAACGCCCACAATCTCATTGTGTTCTACTCGTGCAACAGATCTACGCATAGACAAGGCTCTGATACCACTGAAGGGTTTGTAGCATGGAAAACAAAAAAAATTCTACCGCAAGAACGAACAAAACCCAGATCTAATCTAGATAAAAGCCAAGATCTAATCTACTAGACATGAGCAACGAGATAGATCGGTACTAACCCTCGTAGAACCGAAAGCGTTAATGAGATTAGATCTCGTGGATGATGTAGTCGATCACTTGCCGATCTCAAGATCGTGTGGACGATCCTTCCGCGCCACGTTCCCGCAGCGCTTCAGACGGTCACACGTATGAGTCGGCAGACCTTCCTCTCCCTGCTCCAATGAGCAGCAGAGGTAGTAGATCTTCTCCACGAATCCCAGCAGACGACGGCGTGGTGGTGGTGGTGGAGATGAGAATTCTGCAGGCTTCGCCTATGCCTGCAGGTAAGAAAGGTGGAGGAGAGGCGTAGAGATTGGGAGTTGTGAGAGAGTGCAGAGGGGTGCCCTCCTTCTATTTAAAGGAGGGAGGCACGCGTGGGAGGGAGTCCTAGTAGGACTCCCTCCTCCTGGGTCAAGGGTTGGGGGGAGGAATCCTCCTCCCCCATGAATCCGTGTCTTACCCCACTTGGTTTCTTTGATCCCTTTCTTGGTTTTCAAGCAAACTCCAAGAAATCCTCTAGAACCTTCTAGAACATTCCGAAACCTTCTAGAATCTCCATACAAATACTCCGGAACATTTCCTAACTTAGAAAATGATCCCCAATTTATGAATCTCATTCTCTGGACCATTCCGGATCTCCTCGTGATGTCCCGGATCCATTCCGAGACTCCGAACAACATTCGGTCTCCAACGCAAATTCCATATCTACTTCAAACAACTTCGAACCTTAAGTGTGTCACCCTACGGTTCGTGAATATGCAGACATGATGAAGACATCTCTCCCATCAATAACCATCAGTGGGATCTGGAGATCCATAACGGCTCCCACATACTCAACGATTACTTCGTGATCGATTGAACCAATTAACATACGAAACCAATTCCCTTCGTCTCGCGATATTCTACTCATCCGAGGTTTGATCGTCGGTGTCTTCATACCTAGTTCTTCCTCGTTACTGATAAGTACTCTTTACTCGTTCCATGTTATGTCATCCCTTGTGACCTAGTCACATGCTTGCAAGCTATCTAGATGACATTCCACCGAGAGGGCCCAGAGCATATCTATCCGTCATATGGATGGACAAATCCCAATCTTGGTCCATGCGCTTCAACACATACTTTCAAAATATCCAATGACACCTTTATAACCGCCGATTAAGCGGTTTGATGTCATCAAAGTACCCATCCGGTGATGGTGATTAACATAACCTCATGGTCAAAGGATTAGGTTACTATGCATTTGAAATCTTACAGCAATACAAACTGAATGACTTGATCTTATGCTACGCTTACTATGGGTGTGTGTCCATCATATCATTCTCCTAATGATATAACCTTGTTATTAATCACATCCAATGTCCATGATTAGGAAACCATGATCATCTATTAATCAACAAGCTAGTTCAACAAGAGGCTTACTAGGGACTCTTTTATGTTTACAAAACACACAAGTATTAATGTTTCCGGTTAATACAATTATAGCATGGGATGTAAACATTTATCATAAACATAAAGATATAATAATAAGCACTTTATTATTGCCTCTTGGGCATATCTCCAAAATGATCCTCTCCCTAGGGTTTTCGTCTCGGGGGGTTTATATAGGCGAAGAGGCGAGGTCGGTGGCCGCCTGAGGGGCCCACACCAGGGCCTGGCGTGCCTAGGGGGGCCGTGCCACCCTATGGTGTGGACGCCTCGTGGCTCTCCTTCGTATCTGCTTTGGACTTCTGTGTCATGTCGGGAAAAATAGGAACTTCGGCTTTTGTTTCGTCCAATTCCGAGAATATTTCCTCACTAGCTTTTCTGAAACCAAAAACAACAAAAAACGGGCAACTGGCACTTCAGCATCTTGTCAATAGGTTAGTTCCAGAAAATGTATAAAAATGCCTCAAAAATGTAGACAAAACATAAGATAGTTGGTACAAAACAATCATGGAGCATCAAAAATTATAGATACGTTTATGACGTATCAAGCACCCCCAAGCTTAACTCCTGCTCGTCCTCGAGTAGGTAAGTGATAAAAAGAATAATTTTTGAGGTGACATGCACTATCACAATATTGATCAAGGTATTTGTAAAGCATTGATAGCTGGGATCGAAGTAATCTAAACATAAGCATTAAAGATAGAGTTCTAACAATAAGACATAGCAACTATGTTGTAACATGAAAAGGTACAAACAAAAGATCATGAATAACAATGCATTAGAAGACATTTGTTTGTTTCACATATAGAAAACATAATACGAGTGGTATTCAGCTTGTCCCTCATGGTATAGCAAAACATAAATGCATAGGACACCTTCAAAGTTCATAAGGGTGACTAGATACAAATAATTTAAGAACAAGCAATATCAAAGTTATGAATCAATCAACAAGTTTTGGGACAATGCACATTAAACTAAGAATGACAACTATGCTCTCTTAATTGGTGCATAAAGATAGAAGATGGAGACTCAACATAAAAGTAAAAAAGAAAGGCCCTTCATAGAGGGAAGCAGGGATTTCAAGTTTCATAAAGAGCTTCCAAAAATTATGGTACTTATTAGCTTTCAGCTCTCATTGCCCCTATCATAAGCATCTTGAGGTGGTTAAGGTTAAAGTGACACAAATATGAGGATATGCTTGACAAGTTATAAGTTGAAAATCTCATGCCCCTTGCTTACAAGTATCAAACCTTATGCTACTCAACTTTAGTCACAAGTAAGTTCTTGTCATTGTAAGTACATGTGTATCATGGAGAACCGACAACGGTGTACCCCTTGCACCATGACACAGGAGCTTTCCCATATCAAAATGACAAGGCAACAGACAACGAGTATCTCATCGGTCTTTTTATTTGCTATTTGCATAGGTTTTTATTGAGGATGCTTCACAGAATGCTCACTATGGTTATGCTGCAAGTTTCCACCATGATTAGGCATGGCTTAGGCTACGCATAGGAATTTATAGTGGACTCTTTGGAATAACTTGGTTTTCTTGGAGGTTGGATGCATGAGTGGAACTCATACTTGGTACAGGTGGAGGCTAGCAAAAGACTGGGAGCGACCAACTAAGAGAGCAATAATGGCCATAATCATGCAAAGCGACAAAACATTATTAATTAAATCATAAAGTGATATTGAAAGTCAAAAACTAAATGATCACAGAGGCTATGGTGACTGGTTCATAGTCTTAACATGGTGTAAGCATGTGCCAAGTCAACCCAAATAAAGCATCAAAGGAGAATACCACAATATTATGCTTTTATATGCTAAAACAACGCATGAGTCTTTCAAGGCACATTAAGCAATCTCAATTGTTTGAAACAAGCCATGCTACAACAATAATCACTAAGCATATGGTCAAAGCAACATCTAGCATGACATGATAAAGTCTAAGTCACAGTCAAAACAAGCTTCCTTTTGTACCACTATAAGCATGAAACTTCCTACTCTTTTCCAACACCAATCGACTTATTTGAAACAACTCTCAAAGATAATAATCAATAAAGACCAGAGAGCATGTCTCACCCATCTACAAAGAAGAACAAAAAAGTTCTAAGCCAAAATAATAAGTAAACTAAAGCTAAACGTAGTGCTAGCAAAGGAGAACACTCACTGAACAATAGGAGTGAAAACTAGAGTGTTCTAGGTAATGAATAACGGGGTGTGTCTATCTCCAAACGAAGTGTGTTGGGATCCAACCAACTTATTGTGGCAAAGAAAGCAAAATAAAACTAAAAACAAAGACGCTCCAAGGACAACACATAGTGCATAAGGTAATAAAAATAAAGTGTCTTGAAAGAAGGCATGAGATTATTGATGAAGAAGGGGATGCCTTGGGCATCCCCAAGCTTTGAAGCTTGTCCTTCTTGAATATTTATTGGGGTGACACGGGTGGCATCCCCAAGCTTGAGATTTTGTCCATACTTCATCTCATCACATCATTCTCTCCCTACATTTGAAAACTTCCTTCATACATAACTTCACACAATCTTCATTAGCAACATTAGTGTATTCAAAATAATAATCTTTTGGGTTCAGTTTCAACTCAAGTAAATCATCCATTAAAACATAAGCTGTTGTAGCAATTTATTTTAAAATCTCAAGTGATCCAAGAGGACTCAAAAAGAAACCGATTAAGAGGCAAATGCAAATAATGGTAGAAATCTGTCAAAACAGACCAGCAGGTAAAAACCGATTTTTTCGAAAATCTTTTATTGCTCAAATCGAAAAGTGAAAAACTAACGAAAGTTGGGTAATAACCTGGGGCATAATCACAGAACATTACAACTCAATCTGACATACTGAGATTTTTCACGATTTTTTTACAGTGACACACAGAAATCTGTTTCGGGACAGCAACTTCCCCATATCTTACTTCCCTCTCATTAGAGGTTATTCTTGGCACAAAAACCAAAGAAAAAGGATAAGGAGAGGTTATTATAGAGGCAATAACTTCCAAGACTCAACAAAACAAAAATAAACTGAAAGTAAAAATATAATGGGTTTTCTCCCAAAAGCTCTTTCTTTATAACCATTAAGATAAGCATGATAATTTTGATGATGCTCACATAACAAATATGAATTGAAGTAAAAGAGAGCATCAATAAGAAAATATGGAACAAATTTAAGTCTAACCCACTTCCTATGAAAAATAATCTTGTAAAGAAACAAGTCATGAAAGCACAAAGCAACAAGCATAGGAAAGCAAAACAAGTGCAACTTCAAAATTTTCAACATAAAGAGGGGAAACTTAATATTGTTGAGATACATAAAACCATGTTTTCCTCTCTCATAATAACTTTCAGTAGCATCATGAATAAAATTAACAATATAAATATCACATAAAATATTCTTATCATGAGCCACATGCATAAAATAATTATTACTCTCACTATAAGCATAGTAATTCTTATTAATCGTAGTGGGAGCAAATTCAACAAAATAGCTATCATTATTATTCTCATCACCATAATCATCAAATATAGGAGGCATATTGTAATCATAATTAATTTTCTCCTCAATAGTAGGTGGACTGAAAATATCATATTCATCATTGTAATCATCATATATTAGAGGTATAGTATCGTCAAAGTAAATTTTCTCCTCCATGCTTGGGGGACTAAAAATATCATGCTCATCAAAACCAGCTTCCCAAGCTTAGGATTTTCCATAGCATTAGCAATAATGGTGTTCAAAGAATTCATACTAATAACATTTCTATTAGCATGCAAATAAAGTTCCATAGGTTTTTTAATTTTCTCTTCAAACACTTCATGTCCTAAATTAAGATAAATACTATAAAGCTCTCTAATTTTGTTGTTGTTTTCCATTAAGCCTAAGTAGTGAAAATAAAAATAAGAAACAAAAAGATATAATTGCAGAATCTAAAGGAAATAACTTCGAGCACTCACACGCCAGCAACAATACTAGAAAATAGCTTAGTAGCCAGAAGATGTGAGTACCTTTTACCTTACCTCCCCGGCAACGACGCCAGAAAATAGCTTGATGTCTACGCACTCTTCTATTCTTGTAGACAGTGTTGGGCCTCCAAGTGTAGAGGTTTGTAGAACAGCAGCAAGTTTCCCTTAAGTGGATCACCCAAGGTTTATCGAACTCGAGGAGGAATTGGTCAAAGGTATCCCTCTAAGCAACCCAGCAATCAGGATATAAGAAGTCTCTTGTGTCCCCAACACACCCAATACACTTGTCAGGTGTATAGGCGCACTTGTTTAGCGAAGAGATAGTGAAAAACAAGTAATATGGATGATTATAAGTGGTAATTATATTCTGAAATAAGAGTGGTAGCAAGAAAACATGTAACATGACTGATTGTAAACGGTGTTTCAATGCTTAGAAACAAGGCCTAGGGATCATACTTTCACTAGTGGACACTCTCATATAAATATCTTCTCTTCATTAGGCTACCCTGAACTACTCTCCGGTTGGACGATGTAGGGCTATAACAGCACACCTTAAAGTTCGCATTCCCCATCTAGATAACCCCTCACTTTCACCTTGAGCGCTAGATGGTTCCAACAAACACCACAATCTCATAGAGACATCCAACTAAAATTATACTCATGATATTTATTTCTGTAACCTTAGCCTATGTGCCACACGGTGTGCACACTATCAACTTCACACACGTGGGGATAAGTAGAGATTAATTAAAGCACTTGAGTATCAGAATAGATCTAGATTACAAAGCTCATGATCTCAATAAGATCACGCATAGAGAGAGATGAACACATACTACCATTAGAGCCCTTAGCCTCAAGAGAGAACTACTCCCTCATCATCATGGGAGTCAGCAACGGCGATGGAGATGGTGGTGGAGTCGATGGAGATGGCTCCAGGGGCACTTCCCCGTCCCAGCAGGGTGCTGGAACAGAGACTCTGTCCCCTAAATCTCCTCTTCGGTGGCAGCGGAGCTGCGGAACTTTTCGTGGAATTCTGATCCTCTCCCTAGGGTTTTCGCCTCGGGGGGTTTATATAGGCGAAGAGGCGAGGTCGGTGGCCGCCTTAGGGGCCCACACCAGGGCCTGGCGCGCCTAGGGGGGCCGCGCCACCCTATGGTGTGGCCGCCTCGTGGCTCTCCTCCGTCTCTGCTTTGGACTTCTATGTCGTGTCGGGAAAATAGGAACTTCGGCTTTTGTTTCGTCCAAATCCGAGAATATTTCATTACTAGCTTTTCTGAAACCAAAAACAGCAGAAAACAGGCAACTGACACTGCGGCATCTTGTAACATCCCAAAAACCCTAATCAAGTTTACCAAGTTCTAATCACCCAATTTAGGGTTAACAAAAACTTGTATTAATAATATGAATATGAGTGCATGTTAGTTTTTGCATTAATGTGTGATTGATTTAAAATGCCATGCTTGATTGTTCCAAATGATGTGAAATGGTTTAAAGATGAATACTACATCATCTAGGCCAATTACAAACAAAATCAAAAGAAAAAGAAATCAAATATGAATAAATAAAGCAAATGGTCATTTTGACAAAAGTAAACCACTAGGCCACTTTGTGTGTTCCTAGAAGAAAATTTCTAACAGGAACAATTCCCTTTCCTTTCACCCCTTGCTAGACCAAGTAAAAGTGTATCAAGGCCCACTTTACAAACTTACAAAAACATCTTTCAAATCAATTTAATGGACAGTTGAAAATTGAATCTAGTTCATATGTTAAGATCCCACTTTTTCAAAAACCCATCAAACCAATTCCATTTAACTTCTCCAAGCAAACATAGACTATCAAGCTTAAGATCAAACCACCCAAAAATTTTGAATCAAAAATTCCAAAGTAAAATTCTTCCGGCCATTACCACAAACACCTGGCCTGCACTAATCTAACTCTAGCCTAACTTCACTGTTTTGCATAGTGATCCTCGACCATTTGGTCTCCACTTCACTCCCTTGTCTCCCCTGAGCATAGCCAGCACCCAGACAAACCCCCCTTTGCCGTGTGCACAGTGGAGCGCCGCCCGTATTTGGTCGTTGCCGGCCGATAGTGGGCAGCACGCCAGGAGCCACGCCGCTCTCGCCCATGACGCGCACCAGACACACCGCACTCCACCGCCACCCCTGTCCAAGCCTCGACCCTAGCCGAGACCTGGACCACCCTAGAACCGCCACGCCCTATGCCTCTGCACCATGTCCAGAGTGCACTAGCTCGCCTAGACCACGCCTCACCCCCGCCTCGTGTGCACTAGCTCGCCATGATCACCCCAACTCTGTTTGCCACAAGACCCGCATGCTGACGCCGCCCGCAAACACCTCTGCAAGGCTGGAGCACCGCACGCTCCTGACTGAATCACACTGCCCCATGCCTCGCCATTAAGCCCGTGAGAACCGCCAGGGAACCACGCACCACCCACTAGCCTCTGCCACGCCACTAGCCGCCTGTAGCATCGTCACCGACGAGCTCGCGCCCGCACCGTTCGGTTCCCTCGCCGCAGTGTAAAAGGAGGCCACCCCTGCCTCATTTCTCCACACCATTCCACTCACCACCCCTCACTGATCCTCCCCCACTTCTTCCCGGAGCAAGGCGAGCTCTCTCTCGCCGGAATTTGGCCGGAGCTCACCACTGCTGGAGGAGAAGGGCGCTGTCAATTTCGACCATCCCAAGCCCTGCCGTGACCGCGCCTCGACCCGTCGTCGTCTACCACGTAGATTTCCCCAATCGCCAACCCTAGCTAGAGCCAGGTGAGCCTAGCCAGACCCCCACCGCCACGTTAGGGTTGATTCCTCGTTGAAGTAGTTCGTCGTCGACGACGACTCCCAACCGTTGGATTAGAATTAGATCGCACGACTTAGATTTGCTGATACCGTTTCGTTTAGTTAGTCTCACTGACGAGTGGATCCCATCTGTCAAGAGCTCGCACTGTGTGTATGAGGGTGGCCTGTTTAACTTCAGCTGCTGGAAATTCAAATATTGTTTTTCCATTTTTGTTTAGACTAGTTTCTGTCCACATATTCAAAAATCAATTCAGAAAGTTCCACTGAACCAAATTGCATGATTCAAATTTTGTTAGAAAGATATTCAAATTATCTATCCAAGCCCATTGGATTTAAATCATTTGGAGTAAGAGATAATCTTTAGTAAAAATAACAAGACAAAGAGTTTTCTACATTCAAACATTTTTCAAAAATCAACCATAATAGCTTTTGAGTTGATTCCAACTCTCAAAAATCACATTTGACAAGATCTATATGAATATGTAAAAATATTTAGGTTTGCATGCAGACACATTGGATTAGTACCAAAAGAATGCTAGTAGGGCATTTCTAGTCACTTTAAATCTATTAAATGATAATCTTAAAACTAATAAAATTTGACCAACCCTTTAAATCACATTCCCATGTATTAGAATATTTGGTGATGAAATGTGTGCACATGATCTCATATTTTAATTGGGAATATTAAATCTTAATTAATTTCAATGAGTAGAAATTACTTTTCTCAAATAAACTAAATAAAACTAGTTCTTTAATTCATGTGATGATTGTGATGATGCTAGATCATAAAGTTTGAGCCTTAGTGTGCTAAATAGAATTAGTTAAGTATTGTTTGGTGATTGTGTGCCCCGTATTTATTTATAGACGATAGTACCGACCCCGGATACGAGGAGGAGGAGTTCTACCCCGAAGAAGAGGAGGAAAACTTCAATCACTGCACCAATCAAGGCAAGCCATCACTAATTGCAAGATAACCTAAGCAAGATGCATTAGGCACGCTTTGGTTATATACCTTTGATTATACCAATCCCAAGTTTTACTTGCAAGCTTTATTCTTTTACTCTACCAAAGTTCTTTACTTTTAGTTAGTGCTTTGTGAGTTTTTTTGGAAAAGTAGTATAGATAGCATAAAGAGTATAAAACTAGGCCTATCCTAGATGTCATTGTATGGCATGAGATTGAAGATTAGCACCCCTCATTAGTGAACACTCTTAACTTAGTGGCTAGTGCTAAGCATAAAACTTGATCACTTTAGATGGGAATACTTGGTGAAGATGATTATGAAAACCTTGGAATGATGAGTCATTCTATTGAAATGATTTGACATGTGTTGAGAAACACAAATGGATTTTGATGATGAAAATGTTGAGGCATGAGCCTTAGCCCTTTATAAAAACTGATGGTTGGATTCAAATGCGATACCATTCCAATTTTACCGTACAACCACAATACCTGAATTGGGTAAGGCTTAGCCAGAAGTTTATATGCATTAGTATGGGTTCCCTCGTGGAAGAGGTTTGAGCTGAGGTTACCTCGTGAGTGTGAATTGTCCACCTATGCAGTGCCCAGGATGGCAGATGGCCATGGCTGGGAGGCCAAGCTCATAGGGGAGGTGCCTATACTAGAGTGTGTAATTGAAAGGTTATGATTGATTATCCGCATGCTAAGTATGATGATTCGGGGTTATCCTTGACGGATGTATCGAATATTGTGGTGAAAGTGTACCACCTCTATAGAGTGTCAAACTATTCGAATAGTCGTGTCCGCGGTCATGGACAGTTGGAGTGGCCATATTGTTCCGTCGTCAGATGTTTTCAAAATGACTTGTGAAGTGAACTATGATTTTGACTTGATCACAACAGGGTTGTGAGTAGGAAAACTAGGTTCCTCCTTAAAGTGATTTAGAACATTTACTTAGTTTTCTTTACTTCTAAACTCAGTTTAGATAAACCTGGCTTTTTGCAAATAAACCTAGAGCTTAATATTCCTACTAGAACTACCTTACTTGTTAGTGATAGTGTGCGAGTAATTAAAGAGTACTCACTATTTTGTCCCTGGCTATTCCCGTGGCCAGACTATCAGGAGGACTACCAGGATGATGGACAGCAGGACGGCTACGACATCTAGGATCATCTCCCATCATCAGCATTGCCTATGACTCTGAAGATGGAGCCCACTACTACGCTTATTATTCCGCTGCTTGTTTGTATTAAGACTGGATCATGAGATCCTTTATTTGTAAGACCTTATTATGGTTTGTAATGGATGATGTACTGTGATATCCAATCTGTTATGTCTAGCAAAAATGGTAATCCTAGGATTGCGATGTATGGCCTAATAGGCATCTGGGATTAAAAATTCGGGTGTTGACAAGTTGGTATCAGAGCCATCCTGACCATAGGATACCCTAGTTAGAATGGACGTCCGAACAAAAACTTAGTTTCAAAACAAAAGAATTGAGTATTTATGAAAACTTATTCCCACTCTTATCCTTGATTCTTTCAAAAAAATCATGTTCCTCCAAAATTCTTACATTACTACATAAAAATTTGACACACTTGATCACCTCACTAACTTACTCATCCTAAATGCTTATAGATGGAAGTTCAGTATTGCAAGTTCTAACAGTTGGGCAACGAAGGCCAGCTAATCTTTGAGAGGGATCTAGATGCACTATCAGAGTATCTTGAGCGCCTGCATCCGGAATTCTTCGGTGCCCAACTCAACGATCACCCAGGAGGAGATCTACAATGGATGGTAGTTGCAGATCCCAGAGGCAAGATGGAAGAACCCCTTTCTGAGAAGATTCAATTCACCTTGCGAGAGAACAACTAGCTAGATGGATTAGCCAGGGCTATGCATGCAGCTCTTGCCCGTCTATGTGGGCAAAACATCAACTTGATCCAGGGAACTCGCTTTGCTCACTTTGCAAGGCGTGATTCTATGGGTATGCCATTGGAGATGCCAAGTCACCCAAAGTTGAAGCGCTAGGTGGAAAATTTTGACTTCATGCTCTATGATAGGCAGAAGGAATTGGATAACGCCCAAGCCTACGCCAACCACAACCTTGCCATTGCCGTCAAGAAGGAACAGACTATCGCCATGCTCGTCAAGGATCACCAATCACTTTGTCGTCAACACGAGAAGAAGGATCGCACCATCGATCGTCTTCGCAAGAAGGTGGCCTCTCTCGAGAAGACCATCCGTGAATAGGAAGTCTAGCTTGAAGCCAAGGAAGAGGAGGAAGGTGAAGATATCCAGGGTGATCTTCACTCGTACCTTAGTGATGCAACGACTACCTGGAGGATGATGTCATGGATTTCTACACCGATGATGATGATTCTGACTTCATTTATGATCAGTAGATGCACTTCATCACTACCCTAGTAATGAGTTGTACCGGTCCCACTGTATCGTAGTTTCATAGAATGGTTCTTAAAACCATTTGTTTTCCATTTGTGTTGTGGTGTGTGTTTGTATTGTGTGCTTGAATGAATGAATGAGAAGAAGTTAGTTTGCCAAACCTGAGTCAAACTCAAAGTTTAAAGCTTTTGAAACAAAACCATGAACCTTAGAAACTCCCCTCTTATCTCATTATCTATCTCAATCTTCAGATGACTCGTGGAAACCCCGGAGGAACCAGCTCATCGTAGGACCCAATGTTGCAGATTCTGCAAATGCTAGTTTCTGACCGTGAAGCTAGTAGAGCCGAACGCCAAGCCAACCTAGCCACTCTTCAACAGATAGCTCAGATGGCCCACAATAATCAAGGCCATGGAAACCAAGATCATCATGGATCCAAGCTTAAGAACTTTCAGAATACCAATCCCCTTATCTTCAACAAATCTGAGGATCCCTTAGATGCTGATGACTGGCTGCAAACCATGGAGAACAACCTGGAGGTCGCAGGAGTTGAAGCCAATGAGAAGGTACTGTTTGCCACCCATTATCTAGCCGGAGATGTAAGAGCCCGGTGGAATAGCACCCGTACCATGAATGACGGTTAGATGATTTGGGAAGCTTTCAAGATCAAGTTCAGCCGCACCCATGTGCCCCAAGGTTTGGTCACCAGGATGAGGGATGAGTTCAGAGAACTAAAGCAAGGAAGGATGACGGTAGTTGAGTACCGTGACAAATGTCTGTCCTTAGCTAGATATGCCCCTGATGAGATCAACACTAAAGCCAAGAAGAAGGAAAGGTTCCTAAATGGGTTGCATGATGAGATGCAGACTGTGTTAGTCAATATTCGTTTTGGAGACCTAGAAGAACTTGTAGACTCTGTCATCCAGATGGAAGGGAAGATCAACCAAGCCAATGACAACCGCAAGCGCAGGATGATGCACCAGACTAGGTCCCACAATACCCAAAAGTATCGCCCAACCCGTCTACAGGATATGCCCCAAGAAACAACATACCCCCTATGTACCGTCCAACCTACCCCAATCGTAGCGGAGGAAACCTGAAGTCTGGAGGAAACCACAACAACAACCCCGACAACTCCAACAACTTCAACCGTGCACCGCCCAAGTCCAAAAACAACAACAACAACAACAACAATACTGCCCCAAGGACTGGAAGCAACGCTATGCCTGTTTTAGCCAAAGACAAGACCCAGATTACTTGCTTTGAATATGGAGTCAAGGGTCACTAATCCAATGAGTGTCCTAAGAAGCTTGCAGTAGCACCCAATGTGAATGCATCCGCTCAGCAGCAACGCCGTGTTCAGCCTGGAAGGAGATTTGCCCCAGGGAGTTCGCTCAACCGCAACAGCCGTCTGTTCCACATGAATGCTAAAGAAGCTCAGGAAGCGCCCGATGTCGTGCTGGGTATGTTTTCTGTTAACTCAGCACTTGCAAGAGTGTTGTTTGATTCTGGAGCATCACACTCGTTTGTTACAGAAGAATTTGCATGCACTAGTAAGATTCAACCAACAAAATTGAAGCATGTTATGATAGTTCAAATACCTGGTTCAACCACCAAAGCTAGAAAAAGTTGCAAGGTTGTACCTATCAGAATCCATGGGATAGATTTTTATGCCAATCTAATAATACTTGGAACAAAAGGTTTGGAAGTAGTACTAGGAATGGATTGGATGTTGAAACATAAAGGATTGATCGACTGTGCCAAGAAAGCCATAACCATGACCAGTAGCTCTGGAGTATTAGTAGAGCATATATCTGAGACCTTGCCCCACCAATTCAAATGCAACAAGAGTCTAGCCCAACCAACCATAGACCAAGTCAGAGTAGTCTGTGAATACCCCGACGTATTCCCAGATGAATTGCCCGGTATGCCCCCAGATCGGGATATCAAGTTCATTATTGAACTAATTCCTGGGACTAGACCCATAGCCCAGAGACCTTATCGTATGAACCCATCTGAACTAGTGGAGATGAAGAAGCAACTTGATGCTATGCTGGAGAAAGGTCTGATTCAACCAAGCGCATCGCCATGGAGATCACCTGTTTTGTTTGTGGATAAGAAAGATGGAGGTAATCGTTTGTGCACAGATTACCGGAAGCTGAATGATGTCACCATCAAGAACAAGTACCCACTGCTAAAGATAGAGGGTATGTTTGACCAGTTGACTGGTGCGAGAGTGTTTTCTAAGATTGATCTTAGAACTGGTTATCACCAACTCAAAATTCGTGCAAAGGATATTCCAAAGACCGCCTTTACCACCAGATATGGATTGTATGAGTATACGGTCATGTCTTTTGGACTAACCAATGCTCCCGCTTATTTCATGAATCTCATGAATAAGATCTTTATGAACTTTCTGGATAAGTTTGTCGTTGTTTTTATCGATGATATTCTAATCTATTCCAAGTCAGAAGAAGACCATGAGCAACACCTGAGAACCATCCTTGAAACCCTTAGAGAGCATCAGTTGTATGCTAAGTTTAGCAAATGTGAGTTCTGGTTGAAGGAAGTAGGATTCCTCGGACATATTGTATCGGCAGGAGGAGTCATTATCGATCCCGCCAAGATCAAAGATGTTGTATAATGGGAAGACCCAACCACTCAAACTCAAGTCCGTGCATTTCTCGGATTAGCGGGATATTACCGCAAGTTTGTTGAAGGATTTTCGAGCATCGCAAGACCCATGACCCAATTGTTGAAGAAAGATAAGAAGTTTGAATGGAGCGACAAATGTGAAGCAAGCTTTCAAGAGCTCAAGAAGAGATTGATTTCAGCCCCAATTCTGATTATGCCAAATATCAAGAAGCCTTTTGATGTGTATTGTGATGCATCCAAGGTTGGTCTCGGATGTGTGCTGATGCAAGAAGGCAAAGTCATAGCATATTTGTCCAGACAACTGAAGCACCATGAGCAAAACTACCCTACCCATGATCTTGAACTAGCAGCTGTAGTTTTAGCCTTGAAGACATGGTGTCATTACCTTATGGGTAACCGCTGTGAGATTTATTCAGATCACAAGAGTCTGAAGTATATTTTCACTCTAAAGGAGCTGAATATGAGGCAAAGGAGATGGATAGAGTTAATCAAGGATTATGACCTTGACATTCACTATCACCACGGCAAAGCCAATGTGGTAGCGGATGCTCTTAGCAGATTGCCGTGTAGATTAAACACCATGATTAAAGAAGCCTAGCCAAGTTTACATGAAGAGTTGGAGCAGTTTAGAACATAGCTAGTTAGCAAAGGATTTTTAGCTAGCGTTGAACTTCAACCCACATTGATCAGTTAGATCAAGGAAGCCTAGAAGAGAAATGAAAGTATCGAAGGAATCAAACATCGTATTGGTACATGAAAGGTACCTAGATTCACCAAAGATGAAGAAGGAGTTTTGTGGTACAAAGGACGTATCTGATGGCCACTAGATTCAAGCTGATGAAAAAGATAACATATTATCACATTAATTGAATCCACTACTTATGATCTATTTTTCTGAAGGCGAATGAAAGCCCAAGATTTGAAGGAGCAATTTTGGTGGCACAAGATGAAGAGAGAAATCCTAAACCACATAGCCAAGTGGTGTGGCGCCTATCAACCTAGCTCTCCCCTTGGCGTATATTATCCACCCGAAACCCTAAGACTAGAACAACCATAAAAAATTCGCACGACTTTATCAGGTTTGCCTACTTCTAGTAGAAAATGATCTCAATCCGGTCATAGACAAAATGTGGATAAATTCCTTTACGGAAAGGGAGATTTATAGCCATCAACACCACCATCAATATGGACTTCATCGGATCATCATCTCACCACCTATCATCTCAGTTTGCATGGATCACCACCTCCATACCGCTAGTAACAATTGGGTTTAATTTGCACATAGATTTTGGTAGAAACTTTCCAAGAAGGATTAAGATTACTCTTTATAGTTGATGCTATTTAACCATTGGATTATCGTTTATGTTCAGATTGACATATCATTGTTAATCTCTAATCATAGTCCATGTTGATGTCTTGTGTGTGTTAGTTCTTGGACAAAATGGGAAGATGTTGTTAGTAGTGGAATTCTCATACAACAATGAGTTTGATATTTAAGTTGTGGTGTATTTCTTCTAGTGGTGTCATGTGAACATCACATGACATTCACTATATGGGCCTAGGGAGAGTGCATTGTGTATTTATCCTAATGGAAGGGGTTGCGGGAAGGTTCACAAACCTGAACACCGTTAGGAAACCATTGCACAAAGCCGTCAAAGGTTATCTTAGAGTTTAAAAGGCGTTAGACTTTCTACCTTAATTAATTTCTTGTATCTCAAAGTGCTTAGATTGATAATCACTTATGTTTTAGTCCTGGAAGGAGATTAGCCCTAGATATATTGGACCACACAACATAGCAAACTAAAGAGAATTAATCATATATATGAAACTGCGGAGGAGATGTATCATCCACATGTGTCCTCGAGCGTTGCTTCACAAATGCTTAGAAGTCAACGGCTTGTCCTTTGTTCAAATAAAGTTGGGCCACTTAGAGCCATTATTCTCATTGTCTTTTATTTACTCGTACTTTATTTACCGCATTATCAAAAAGCCCTAAAAATCCGTTTGCCAGGTATTACGAGTATCAAATTTCTCCAAAGATCCAATGGACACCATCACGCTACTGGGGGTTGACACTCTTACTTATCAAAAATTTCCGATACACCCCTATCTTTGGGTCATCCTATTTTCTTAAACTGTTGCGGGGTGAAGATTTGTTTAAGGAGGAAGGTTTGTAAAGGCAAACTTCTAATCTGTAGTATTACTTCTAAAGTTGCTTTATTTTCAATATGGATAATTAAAAACTTCTTATTTCATAATGCTACCATGCTAAGGTAGTGACCACTAGTATAGAATGTTTGATCATGTTATGGATAACTATGATGTTGTGAAATGGTTTTAAGGTGATCATGCTTTATACTACAAATTATGCGAAATGGTTGTTCAGTGTGCTACACAAATCAAGTCAAGAAAAGAAATCATTATAAGACTAAAAGGAAGGCAAATGGTCATTTTGACCATTTGAAGAACCACTAAGCTCTTGAATGGAGGAAATAGTACCTCTCTTTCTATTCTTTATCCTCTAGTGTGATTCATAAAGATGTACCAAGGCCAAACTTTACAACTTTTGAAAACATCTTGATGGAAATCAATCTTGGGGACATTTGAAAATTGAATCTAAATGCTGAGAAGATCTACTTTCTCAAGCTCTAGCAACCAGTATTATCAATAACTTTTATGCAAGGGTTTCTCTTCATGATAAGTCAAGTATTGGATGCACTCTTGTTTGAATCAAAAATTACGCAAGAAGCTAAATGGGATCATCTGGACCGTATTCAAGATAATCTTGGTAGGCATGGGAATAAACACTAGGAAGAAGTCAGGTATAAATAATGATTATAGATGACATTCATTTCTTTTATACACCTTTTAAATATAAAAATGTAACTTGACTCTCAAGCTATGCAACTTATTTTTAAGGCTTTTTGCTTCCTATTGATAGTTCCTAAAAGAAGTGGAAGTATCATAGACCATATAAATATGTTGCTAAGAGTGGTCCTACGCAAGAGAATACTGAAGTTTTACTACTACTAATCATGTTTTACCTAAACCTTACATTGAGAAAATGCCTTTCCTAGTTAAGATAAAGGAACATTCTATGATAGCTAGTATGGCTAATGAAATTACAAATAAAGCTGAACCTAATAAACAAATGGATTGCCTCGCCATATAATAGCAAATGTGAATGACTTTGTCACTAAATATGAAGAAGATGGACACACTATCTCCTCATGAATATCCCTAATATTGTTTCACAGTAGTGTTATGAGAGCTAGTGTCCTTGTGTTTCTGCCTTAGGATAAACTGGATCATTGCTAGCAGTTCTTGTGATAGTTATATTATTAAGTTGATGCATGATACTAAATTTATTATTATGAAGAGGGAAGATATTCTTATGCATCTCAATAATATCAATTTCCTGGTTTTATGCTGATTTTATGATTTGCACTTCTTTTGCCTTCCTATGCCTAGCCTCTAGTTTCAACAACTTATTTGTTACAAATTCCCTTGCATAGGAAGTAGGTTGGGCTTAAACATGTATTTTGCTCTTTAATAGGCTCGTCTTTCACTTAATTCAAATTCTTGTCAGAGCATCATTGTCGTCTCATGCCCATCTTAATGGCTATAAAGAAAGAGCTTTTTGGAGCCAGTGACCCAATACATTCTTGCTTGCTTCGCGTTGTTTGTTTCTTTGAGTCCTGGAAGTTTTTTTGAGAGATTGAGTCTTGGATTATTACTTGGTAATAACCTCTCCTTATCCTTGTTTGGTTTTGTGTCAAGATAAACCTCTAATGAGAGAAAGTAAGATTTGGGGAACTTTGCTGTCCCACAGATTTTTCTTCACCGTAAAATTTGAAGATCTTTGTATGTTTGAGCTGTAATTTTTGTGATTCCACTATTGTTATTTAACTTTCGTTAGTTTGCACTTTTGATTTGAGCAAAATATTTTTCGAAAAATTGATCTTTACCCGCTGGTATGTTTGATAGATTTTGCCACTTAGCATTTAGCTTCTTAAATCGATTTCCTTTTGATTCTTTTGGGTTTTGAAAGTTATTGCAGTAGCTTATGTTTTCCACAGTTCAGTTCTAACTCTCAACCTCACAGATTTGACAATACCTATCTAATATGCTAATGAGAATTGTGAAGTTTGCATGTGATGAAATTTTCGGACTAATGGAAAATGGTGTAATAGAAGAAAGGTTCATGACACTAAATCTATATGAAGATAAAGATATTGAAGTTATTCAAGTGGTGACTTAAAATTTTATCAAAGACCAAATTCAGATGACCCTCTGATCTGTTTTAATTGAATAAATCTTAATTACGGTAATGAAAAGTTCGCGAAATTCTACCTAGTTATATGGTTTTAGTTTTATAAACTTGGAAAGCTGTCAGAAGTGAAAGAGGAAGCAGCAGGGGTGGCTCACACCTGGCGGGCCCCCTGGAGCTAGTTATTTGCAGGCCAGTGTGACGGACTCCGTTTCTCAAGATCCAATGGAGCAACCATACCGAAGAAAAGCTACTTGGGAGCAAGAAGATTACATTAGGACTGAGTTTCCAGATCTCTTTAGTTCCTAGTTTTATTTTTCTTAAATCTCAGGATGAGATTTTGTTTAAGGAGGCAAGGTTTGTAACATCCCAAAAACCCTAATCAAGTTTACCAAGTTCTAATCACCCAATTTAGGGTTAACAAAAACTTTTATTAATAATATGAATATGAGTGCATGTTAGTTTTGCATTAATGTGTGATTGATTTAGAATGCCATGCTTGATTGTTCCAAATGACGTGAAATGGTTTAAAGATGAATACTACATCATCTAGGCCAACTAGAAACAAAATCCAAAGAAAAAGAAATCAAATATGAATAAGTAAAGCAAATGGTCATTTTGACAAAAGTAAACCACTAGGCCACTTTGTGTGTTCCTGAAGAAAATTTCTAACAGAAACAATTCCCTTTCTTTTCACCCCTTGCTAGACCAAGTAAAAGTGTATCAAGACCCACTTTACAAACTTACAAAAACATCTTTCAAATCAATTTAATGGACAGTTGAAAATTGAATCTAGTTCATATGTTAAGATCCCACTTTTTCAAAAACCCATCAAACCAATTCCATTTAACTTCTCCAAGCAAACATAGACTCTCAAGCTTAAGATCAAACCACTCAAAAATTTTGAATCAAAAATTCCAAAGTAAATTCTTTCGGTTACCACAAACACCGGATCACTAATCTAACTCTAGCCTAATTTCACTGTTTTGCACAGTGACCCTCGACCATTTGGTCTCCACTTCACTCCCCAGTCTCCCCTGAGCATAGCCAGCACCCAGACAAGCCCCCCTTCACCGTGTGAACAGTGGAGTGCCGCCGTGTATTGGTCGCGTCGGCCGACAGTGGGGCACACCAGGTCCTCGCCCACGACGCGCACCAGACACACTGCACTCTATCGCCACCCCCTGTCCAAGCCTCGACCCCAGCCGAGCCCTGGACCACCCTAGAACCGTCGCGCCCTATGCCTCTATAGCATGTCCAGAGCGCGCCAGCTCACCCAAACGCGCCTTAACTACCTTGCCATGATCACCCCAAAACACCATTGTGTCCAAATGTATCTATAATTTTGATGTTCCATGCTTGGTTTTATCCACTTTCTTGTGTTTTGTCCACTTTGGAGTACTTTTCATATGATTTCTTGACTAACCTATTAACAAGAGCCACAGTGCCTACTTTTTGTTTTTGCTTTTGGTTCCGGAAAGTCGAAAATGAATATTCTCGAATTGGATGGGACAAAGCCAAAGTGCCTATTTTCCGGAAGTCATCAAGTGCGAGAATACGAGGACGGAGAGGGGCCGGGGCCCCACACCACCAGCTGGCCGGATCGGCCCACGCCAGGTGGTGTGGCCCGCACCCTCGGCCTCCCTTCCGACTATAAGATGCCCTCGGGGACGTAAACCCTAAGTGCCCGATCAAAATCCACGAAAGAGTTCAGAGTCATTGCCATCTCCATCCCTAGATCGGGAGGATCTGAAGCACTTCGGCACCTACGGAGAGAATTCACCTGAGGCCTTCTTCATCACCATGCAAGCCTCCGGTGTGATCGTGAGTAGTTCATCCTTGGACTACGGATCCATGTAGTAGCTAGATGGCTGGTTCTCCTCCTTTGTGCTTTCATTTTAGATCTTGTGAGTCTGTTCATGATCAAGATCATCTATTTGTAATCATACATGTTGTGTTTTGGGGATCCGATGGATATTGAGATGCTATTTCAGATTGATTATTGATTCTATCATGTCTTTGTTATTTGTGATCTTGCATGCTTTCCGTTGTTAGTAGCTATCTTGGCCAAGTAGATGCTAGGAACTCCAAGTTAGTATTTATGCTCGATAGTGGGTTCATGCCTCCGTAATCCGGGAAGTGACAGAAATCTCTAAGGTACTAGATGTGTTGTTGCTACTAGGAGAAAACAACAATCATTTGTTCATAGAACAATCGTATTGTTTACTTTACACGGATTCGTAAATAATAATCATTGCTTGCTACTTAATACTGGAGGGGGTTAGGATGATAACGAAGGTGGATTATTAGTCATAGATGCGTTGGATGGCGCTCTATGTATAATGTTGTAATCCCAATCAAGTCTCAAAGGAGTCAAGATGATTAGTATATGCATGTATTGCTTTCTCGGTGTTTGTCAATTGCCCGCTGTAATTTGTTCACCCAGCATGTTATCTATCTAAGGAGAGCCACCTCTAGTGAACTATGGATCCCGGTCCCTTTTCTTTACATACAATCTATAAACTGATACTGCTTTGTGTTTACTTTCTACAAACTTTTACTTATTTCCATTCGATATGTTTAATCCTTTGTTTTAAAACACGGTGAGATTGACAACCTCATCGCAAGTTGGGGACAAAGTTCAGGTTGTGTGTGTCTCCACGTTGCTACTAGCACCGGTAGTGCACCGCCAAAGCTCAGCTAGTAACACCTTTGGGGTGTTTCCTTGCTCCTACTGGTTCGATTAAACCTTGGTTTCATAACTGAGGGAAACTTGCGCTATGCTCATCATACCTTCCTCTTGGGGTTCCTAACGAGCTCTACATCAACACCGCCATCAAGCATTTTTCTGGCGCCGTGCATTGAGCTATCAAGCATTTTCCGTGCCGCTGTCGGGAGTCAAGGACATCTTCACAAGGAGTCCTCATAACCAATCTCTTTACTTTGTTGTTTTTGTTTTGCTTAGTTTCTTTTGCTTTGTTTGCTTGTTTTGTTCTTCAAAACACAAAAAATAGTTTTACTAGTTGCTTTCTTATTTGAAAACCCAAAAAATGACTACTCTTGAAAACACTAAGTTGTGTGACTTCACTAGCACCAACAACAATGATTTTATGAGCACACCTATTGCTCCACCGTGGCTGAAAATACTTTCTTTGAGATAAAACCTGCTTTGCTCAATCTTGTTATGAGAGAACAATTTTCTAGTATTGGTAATGAAGATGCTTTCCATCTAAATAACTTTGTTGAACTTTGTGAGATGCAAAAGCATAGGGATATAGATGGTGATATTATTAAGCTTGAAATTGTTTCCTTTCTTTGAGAGGAAAAGCTAAAGAATGGTTGAATTCCTTAACTAGGAATAGTATTGATTCTTGGACTAAATGCAAAGATGCTTTTATTGGAAAATACTACCCTCCTGCTAAGATTATATCCATGAGAAGTGAAATAATGAAGTTTAAACAACTTGATAATGAACATGTTGCTCAAGCTTGGGAAAGAATGAAATCTTTGGTAAAGAATTGTCCCACTCATGGACTGACTACTTGGATGATCATCCAAACTTTTTATGCAGGATTGAACTATTCTTCAAGGAACCTATTGGATTCTGCTGGAGGTACCTTTATGACCATCACCTTTGGTGCTGCAACAAAACTTCTGGACAATATGATGGTTAATTATTCTGAATGGCATCGAGAGAGCTCCACAAGGTAGGAAGGTAAATTTGTTGAGGAAACCTCCTTGAGTGATAAGATTGATATTATTATGTCTATGCTTGTTAATGGGAAAGCCCATATTGATCCAAATAATGTCCCTTTGGCTTCTTTGGTTGCTCAAGAAGAGCAAGTTGATGTGAACTTCATAAGAAATAACAATTTTGGTAACAATGCTTATGGTAATAATGCTTATAGGAGTAATTTTGGTAACAACAATTATAAGCCATATCCTCCCAACAATGGTAATGCTTATGTAAATTCTTACAATAATAATAGGAGTGCTCCCTCTGAACTTGAAGTTATGCTTAAAGAGTTTATTAGTAAACAAACTGCTTTCAATAAAACTATTGAGAAAAACTCTCTAATGCTGAAAGAAATATAGCATCTTTAGCTGAAGCTCAATCTACTTTGAATAAAATGGCTAAACCTGAAACTAATGATAATCCCTTTGCAGCTACTAATGCCATACAAGTAAGAATTGATGAAAATGTTAGACTATTAGCTGAATTACATGCTAAGTGGGAAAGAGAAGATGAAATTGCTAGAAACATTAGTGTTTCTACTATTACCACCACTAGTGTTGAGGCTAGTAATAGTTCTACTACTTTAGATGATAAATTTGATTTTGATCTTGATGGTTGCAATATCTCTGAAGTTATTAAGTTCCTACAAAAGCTTAAAAGTCCTAATGCTAGTGCTATGAACATTTTACAAAACACATTACGATGCTCTCATAAAGATTAAAGAAGAAAAGATGAAACATAAAGCTTCTATTCCTATAAAACAAGAAGATGGTTGGGAACCCATCATTAATATGAAAGTGAATGACTTTGATTTCAAAGCTTTATGTGATATTGATAGTAGTGTTTCTATTATGCCTAGAAGGATTTATGATATGCTTGATTTGCCTCACTTGAAGATTGTTATTTGAATGTCCCACTTGATGATAATGCTAAAAGAAACTCATGGGGAGTCTTAATGATGTTCTTATTATGGTTAACAATTCCTATGTCCCCGCTTGATTTCTATGTTTTGGATGTTGAATACAATGCTTCTTGTCCTATTACTTTGGGAAGACCTTTTCTTAGAACTGTTGGTGCCATCATTGATATGAAAGAAGGCACCATTAAATATCAACTCCCACTCAAGAAAGGTATAGAACACTTCCCTAAAAAGAGAGAAAAGATTTCTTTTGCTTCTCCTATGAAAAAAAAATTGGTCTTAATGCTTCTTCATTTAAGAACACTTGATTCTTTTTTTTGCTTCTTATGCCTAACTTAAAGGCGTTAAAGAAAAGTACTTATTGGGAGATAACCCAAAAGTTTTAGATGAGTCTTGGAAGTTATTACCTCTGTAATAACCTCTCCTTATCCTTTTTATTTGCTTTTGTGCCAAGAGTAACTCTAATGAGAGAGAAGTAATGATTGGAAAGTTGTTGTCCTGAAACAGATTTTTGTGCTTCACCGTAAAAATTCCGTGAGAGAGCTCTGTATGTCGGATTGAGCTGTAATGTTTTGTGCTTGACCCAGGTTGTTATATAAACTTTTGTTAGTTCAACACTTTTGATTTGAGCAACAGAAGGTCTTGAAAAAATTCGTCTTTACCTGCTGGTCTGTTTTGACAGATTTCTGCCATTTTCTGCATTTGCTTATTGTGGGTTCCTTTTTGAGTTCTTTTGGGGAATTGAGCTATTTGAGGGAAGTGCTATAGTATCTAGTGTTCTAATGGAAGTTTATTTGGTGTTATAACTGAAACTTAAGACTTATTTATCTTGAGTGCACTAATGTTGCTAATAAAGATTGTATGAAGTTTTGTATGAAGGAAAATTTCAGGTGTATGGAAGGAATGAGTAATGATATGAAGGATGTAAAGCTCAAGCTTGGGGATGCCACGTGTCACCCCAAGAAATATCCAAGAAGTACAAGTCAAATCTTGGGGATGCCCAAGGCATCCCTTCTTCATCAATAAAAATTCCAGGTTTCTTCCAAACGCTTCATTTTTATTGTTTCATGCACAGTTGTGTTGTTCTTGGAGCGTCTTTTTTTCGTTTTCGTTTTGTTTTTTGTTTGATTTTGTTTGCTTAGTTTTCTGAATAAATTGGTTGGACCCCCTCTTTCATACATTGGTTTGCAAATAGTTTGGTTTGGTTTGGAAAAGAGTAGGAAAGTTCATGCTTATGTGGTAAAAAGAGCTTGTTTTGACCATGGCACATACTTTGTCATACCATACTTGGTATTGTTTTGACCTTATGCTTGGTATTCTTTGCTGTAGCATGACTTGTTATAAACAATTGGGAATTTCTTAATATTGTGGATGAATCATCGTTGTTTTAGCATATTAAAGCATAGTAGTGGTAACTTCTCCTTTGATACTTTATTTGGGTTGACTTGGCATACTCGCTGTGTGTCTCAGAGTCACCACCTTTATGATCCTTTGGTTTTTCAGCTTGTGGCCTCACTTTATGCTTTGATCAATGATGTTTATGCTTTCTGCATGATTATGGCCATTATTGCTCTCTTGGTTTATTGTTCCTAGTCTTTGCTAGCCTCCTGACAAAAGTATGAGTTCACTCATCATCAACTCCTAAACAAGTTATTACAAAGGTCCTGTACCTACCTACTAGCTTATGATATTCCAAGTATATTCATGCTTTTATTACCTTCAAATTAAATTGTTGTAGAAAACTAGTATTAAAGCTCTCCACCAGACTTGATGGCACACTTTGCTTTTGCATCTAATAAACTTGAACCATTGGGTCCTTCTTTTGTGCGTATATGCTTGCGCTTTATAAGTTGAAGTTAGCGAGGAATGTACCATGAGGAGCGCTCTCAACATTGCACTTGTACTTTTGTACACGTTGATATCATGTTCTTTTTGCTTCTGATCTGGTGTGAAATAAAAGTGGAACTTGTAAGATCATGGAGTTTTGTATGTCTTCATTGTTAGAAAGTAGGCGCTAGCCTAAGCCATGCCTAATCATGGTGGAAGCTTACCCTTTATCACCATAATGGAAGGCACTCTATGAAGCATCCTCAATAAAAACCTATGCAAATAGCAAATAAAAAGATCACTGAGATGCTCATTATACTTGCTTGTCATTTGATTATGGGAAACTCTGTATCATGTCTGAGAAATTTACCCAGATTGGGTTCTTAATGATACACATGTACTTACAATGACAAGGCATGCACTAAGTGGCCAGTTAGTGTGAGGACCGTTCTTAAGTAAGTAAGGGCAGCAGAGATTTTAGGTTTATAACATGAGCATATCTCTTGGTTATGTCACTAACCTTAACCACTTGAGATGTATGATAGGAAGCGATGAGAATTTGGCTTCTAAGCCACCATAATTTTTGGAAGCTCTTTGTAGGGACTTGAATCCCTACTTCCTTTTATAGGCCTTTCTTCCACCATTATGTACAGGTCTCCACCTTCTGTCTTTATGCCTACTTTGAGGCATAGTGGCCATTCTTAATTCTGTGTGCATTGTCCAAGACTAGTTGATTGATGCATGCTGATATTGCTTGTTTTAAACGCTGTTGTATCTAGTCACGCATTTGACTTTGAAGGTGTCCTACGCATTTATATTTGCTACTCTATTGAGACAAACTGAATGCTATTATGCTATGTTTTCTTTATGTAGAAACAAACAAAGCGTCTTACAAAAGCATTGTTATTCATGAATCTTTTGTTTGTGCCCTTTTCATGTTGCATCATAGTTTCTTTGTCTTATTGTAGAACTTTGTCTTTCATGTTATGATTGAAGTACTATGATCCCAGCTTTGAATGTTTGCAAATATTCTTGATCAATTCTTTGATGGTGCATGTCACCTCAAAAATTATTCTTTCTTTTGATCCTTACCTACTCGGGGGCGAGCATAGAGTTAAGCTTGGGATATTATTTTATTTAAAATGTATCTATAATTTTGAAATATTCATCTTGGTTTATCCCACTTTCTTGTGTTTTGTTCCAACTTTGGAGTACTTTCTTATGATTTCTTGGACTAACCTATTAACAAGAACTTACGATTACTTGGGTTGCCTATTTTACTGTCTTGTTTTTGGTTCGGAGAGAGTCATAAATATTGATAATATTCTCGGGTGGAGCGGAGCCAATGAAAACTAAAAGTGCCCTATTTTTCCGGATATCATCAAGTGCAGTCTGAGGCGGAAGGGGCCGAGGCCACCACACCCTGGCCAGCGCGGCAGTGCAGCACGCGCCGAGAAGGTTGTGTCTTCTCTCGGCACCCTGACCCTACTCCTTCGCCTATATATTGCCCTGGTTAGAAAACCCTAAGTGCCCAGATCAAAAATCACGAAAGAGTCCTGTACACACGTCATCTCATCCCTAGATAAGGGAGGATCTGAAGTTCTTCCAGGCACCTGCGAGAGAGGCGATTCACCACAGGCCCCTTCTTCGTCACCATACCCAAGCCCTCAAATTGTGATGGTGAGTATTTCATCCTTGGACTCTGGATCATGTAGTAGCTAGATGGCTGGTTCTCCTCCTTTTGTGCTTTCATATTTAGATCTTGTGAGCTCATTCGCACGTTGAGATCCTATTTGTGATCTGCATGTTGTGTTTGCGGGGTCCGATGGATATTGAGATGCTATTTGATTGATTATTGATTTCTATCCTTGTCTTTGTTATTTGTGATCTTTTGTGCTTTAGTTTGTAGTGGCTATCTTGGCCAAAAAATAGATGCTACTTAACTCCAAGAGATCAAATATTTATGTGCTAGATGGTGGGTTCTGCCTCTCGTAAATGCAGGGAGTGAGATAAATCTCTAGGTACTAGATGCATTGCTGCTAGGAGAAAACAATAATCCATTGTTCATAGAACAATCATTATTGTTTACTTTATTTAAACAATAATCTGTTGCTTACAACTTAATACTAGAGGGTTAGGATGATAACTTTGAAGGTGGATTATTAGTCATGATCACGGTTGAATTGGCGGTCTGTATAAATGTTGTAATGCCCAATCAAGTCTCAAAGAGGGAGTCAAGATAGTTAGTATATGCATGTATTGCTTTCATTGTTTGTCAATTTGCTTACTTGTGAATTTGTTCACCCAACATGTATACATCTTAGGAGAACCACACTCCTAGTGAACTATGGATCTGGGTCACTCCTTTCTTTACATACAATCTACAAACATTTCTTGCTTTGTGTTTACTTTACGCAAACTTTACTTCTTTCCGTTTATTTGTTTAATCCCTTTGTTTCCTTAAAAACCTGTTGAGATTGACAACCTCGCCATGATTGGGGACAAAGTTCGTGGTTGTGTTGTGCGGGGTCCATGTTGCTACTACTTTGCAGTGTCATACCTTAAGCTTCGTATAGTGACACCTTTGGGGGGTGTTTCGCGCTCCTCTTGGTTGGAATTAAACCTTGGTTTCATGTGAGAAACTTGCCATGCTCATCATACCTTCCCCTCTTGGGGATTATGGCTACACATCAACACATCATCGAGCATTTTTTACTGGTAGCAGTGCATTGAAGTATATCATTGTTATGCTTCAGGCAGTTCTTGAACCAATTTTCATAAAGTGTCTCCCATTGACAAAAGGATTTGATGATTTCTATTTTCATAGGGCTTTCTTTTTTGAAACAAAACAAAGCTTTGCATTAGAAATCCTTCAGCTCAACTTTTGCTTCTCCAAGAATCTCATGAACGGAGGCCTCATGGGTCACTTTAGGCCAAGTAACAAGACGATGGACGCTCTCACTCACTAATTTTGGCCCAAGATGAAGCCAGCGACGTGGGCCGCTCGTTCAACGATGCCGCGACATGTGTTGACTAAGTCATAAGCTGCCCTATAATTCTTTATGCCATTGCCTACTCCTCATACACCTTGGTCCAGGCATTAGCATGGATTTAGTGTTGGGATTACTTTCAGATCTAAAGCATGGTCATGATTCACCATATTTATTTGTTGTGGATTGCTTTTCAAAATGGCACACTTCATCTGCAGAGTACCATAGGAATGAAGCAATCATACGTATTTGCAAATCTGTTTTTCAAAGTATGTCTTCACGGTGTGCGAAAACGATAAATCTCCGGCAGAAGTGACATTCGAATTCATGAGCTACTTATGGAAGCCTCCCTTGGCCAAACTCGAGCTCCTCTTTTCATCATGACGCATCCTCAAGCGATAGCCCAAACCAGTTGTCCTTGGCAAAGCCTCGGAACTCTTCGTGTGTTGATGAAAAATTTGAAAGGATTGGGAATGCATTCCTCCGCATGGGGTTCCACTTCCTAGCCAGTACCCGAGCCTCCATGATAAGATGAGTCCATTCACTTGATAAATCTATGGGGTTCGAGGCTCTCTCACCATGCTTCGATGATCTCACTACCACTTCTCCACGAAGACAAACATGGACATCGAGGCAGTTTCTTACAACGCTATGAAGAGCTCTTCATGAGAAGAAGCAAGTTAGCTACCTGTCGAACAAATGTCCTACGTAGGCTTAAAGTTCCCAAACAAAGGAATGAGAAGGAATGTTATTTGAGCAGACATCTCATGTGGATGTCACCTAAGGAAAGTTCCGCTTCCCACCCAAGGAACACGACTCCAAGCCTGCTGCATGAGTAGATGGTCCCTTCCAAGGTCCCTCAAAGAATTAACAATACCATACTTATCATTTGACATCTCCCAGACCTCCTGGGTACCTTGCAGAAGCGCCGCATTCAATGTCATGGATCTCTCACCACCATGGAGATGTTCAAGATGATTAAACCATGAAGAGTCGAGGACCCACTCTCTTTCCCGCGGGGGGAGCTGATGCGGCCCTCGGCCCCAAGGAATGTCCTCCTACATCTACCCACCGAAGTCCCCCAAGTGGACCGATTGGACCTGTGTCACCGGTAGCCAAGATCCTTCAAGTTAAGGTGAATTCGCTCCTCTCATCATGTGTGGACTGACATGATACATCTGGATGGCTAACTGCTTATCCTTTTACTGCTCACTTCAGGCATCATCAATTACGAACCCCCATGGCGTCGAGCCGGATTCACGAACCCCGGTCGCACCTATCTGAAGGTTTAACCTAAACCGGGTGTCTCGGAACCACTGTAGAGTTAATCTCACAGATTCAAGCTAGAGTGTCCGGCCTTCCTAGCCCCAACCTTGGCGTGGACATTAGGAGAAGGCTGGCCGGACACTACCCGGACACCGGTGGCCTGAGGCCACTCGACCGTCAAGTCGGCCTGACCGGATCATGATCCGGCCCCTAAGATGGGCTGCCATGAGCTCTAAATTTGCCGGGCCCCTGTATTTATCATAAAAATTCTACTTCACCCAGAACTCTACTTAATGCCCTGAATTACCCACGAACTTGTGGTTGGCCTATATATAGTCCCCACCTCCATTGTAAACCCTATGACACAGTATTGGAATTATTGGAAACCCTTGTGGATCTATATCTAGTTCTTGCCTCATGCTCCCCTTGACCAAGGAGCACCAATATCACCAAAACTGCGTTGGAGTTTAAGACATGCTCCGCAGCCAGTACAAAGGCCTTGGCATTGGTGTCCCTTTACTTAAGACGCCGAGATCTCACCCAGTCTCCCATATCGCCAGGTCGTGGTTTGAGAGAAAGTCCTCCATGACCCCACGCCGCATCCTAGGGATTGGCGCCGATCTGTCACCACCCAAGGTGAGCTATTGGTGTATCGATTTTCATGTGTGTGTTCATCGCTTCGTAAGGCAGGTTCATGGGTTCATCCTCCTCCTCGAGACTTAGCTCCTGATTGAGTGGGATTGGTGGAAAGATCGGGCCACCCTAGGAGGTTTGCCCCCCAACAACATAGTTGCATGGTGAGTATGCAAGTAGGAACATGATCACACATGCACAAATTCCAAAATTTCTGAGAAAGCTATGTGCCATCTCATGAAAACATATTATCATTATTGTTGCAAGCAAAAACAAGTGAAAGAGCACTATTCAACTGACAAAACAACGGAGAAACACTCACACAGCATTGTTCTAGGGTGTATTGTCATCATCATTGCAAGTAAACATTGAAAGAGTTGCTCAACAAGGTGCAAGCAATGATGTGATCAACGTAATGATTTAGAGCATATCGCGTTCTGGCAAGTATATCACACAATAAAAGGTCCACATGGGTCATCATGATGCATAGCAATATCAACACATACAAGAGTGGAACATATGTCATGTCACAAGTATCATCCATAAGATGCAATTCTAAATAATCATGTCCACTAGTGGGATTAAGTTGGTATCATCCAACACCTTATTTTTTACCTTTATTCATTACCTCTCATATGAAGTGGGTGTTGTGGTAGTAGTATTGGCCTCCATGGACCCACTTCTAACTCCATCATGGTATGGTGATGGCATCATCTTCTGGCCCACCATGTACATCTTCTTGGCCTGAGTAAGCATCATCATCTCCAAGCTTGGCGCTTTGTGATCCATGGAGACCTTGCACACATCATGAGAAAACACACTAGAGGTAGAGGGTAAGTCGTTAGAAAATCAAAGTGGCCTCACATGATTCCATCAACCACCACTCTCAACTCACTCGGTGTCTCACTCCACCTTACCCTCCAAAATGGAAAGCACTCAATCTCACGTGTGGTGGAGTTGCTCATCTCACTCTTGTTTTCACTAAAGTGGGCTATGTGGCTCTCATACTACACATGGGATTGGTACCACATCATCACTCAAGCATGTAAAGGGATAGGCTCGGGTGTGCTCAACTCCATGCGCCTCCTTTGGTGAAGGGAAAATCCCATGCTCACCATTCTTGACCTTGTCGCCGCCATCTTGTAGGATAGGCTTCTTACTTGGAGCTTCTGATCATCTCTCCTGCCGTGGGCCTCCTTGGCTTGTGTAGACATCCTCTTGACGCATCTTTCGTCCAACTTGGCGGTATGGAGTCTTGGTCTTCCTCATCCATGAAGTTGTATGCGCCATCCCAGGATGTCAAGTTTTGAGTGTTGAAGCTTGATGGAATGGAGGGGAGAGAGTTGCTCTTGGTGCCATTTTGTGTGGCTATACCCAGTAGTGGAAGGTTTCTTTTTGATGGTGTCGACGGAGGCTCATTGGCGTAAGGCCTTGGCCAAAGGCGTTGATGTAAGATGGCACAAGTGGTCATCCAAATGATGCTATAGTTAACGATGATCCTTGTCCTTAGCACTCTTCTTGTGCTTGTGTTGCAAATCTTGAGGTGAACTCATTAATTTTGGCAAGGATGCTCGCATTGCCCTATTGAAGTTGGGTCGTCCATGTCCTTCTTGAAGTTGTTGAGGAATTGCTTTGGAACTTGTCCATTTTTATGGTGGACCTTGGGCGCCTCGAGAGTGGAGGTTCTGTCTTGGTCTATGCAACTTGAGGAGCTGTGTCAAAGTTGTCATTCTTGAAGTGCGTCCATGCTTGAGGGAGTTATTGTTGTGCAGAGAACCCATATCACCCAAGCATGTGGAAGCCATTAATAGTCGGGTGTATTTCTCCATCATGTCATCCATGCTTGTGGAGGCGTAGGCATTGGTGGCTCATCATCAGATTAAGTCAGCAGATATCATCCCTCAATTTCAGAGTTCCTAGACATGATTCCACAAGACCAAATGGTGTATATAAGTGGTAGGGGTTAGGGGATGCAACGTCAAACCTTACTTTTATGTTATGGGGTAACCCCTATGGGTGGTCTGACCACGGATCTCGTGGTCAAATCGAGGAAAGCATGGGGAAAGGAGAAGAAGGAAGCGACGCACTCCCTGTGAAGAACACGATGACCACACAAACTCTGTTACCATGCTGGGGTCGATTGCTTCACGGCGGGCCACCGGTCCGAGAATCGCGAAGGAAAAGATCGTCAACATGCTCCCTGATCCCACGCGAGAGGGAAGAACACTCTGAGAGGGTCTTTGACGCCTTTAGCAAAGGGACACCGATGCTGGGGCTTTGTACAACGAGGGAGGCGCTACGCAAACCCAACGAGGTGGTATGATACGATCCCCTTGGTAGTAGAAGGGATGAGTAAACTAGAGATCTCCCAATAAAGGGGCTTAGTCTACATCATCTGCCTGCGATACATGAGGGTTTGCATAATACCAGGGTTGCAACATAATAAGCAAGGCTATGGTTAGGCCTAGATCTAGTGGCGCGTCAGTAGGGGCACCATGTCGACCGGCAGGCCGGGTCCTCGGTCCTGTAGTACTGCATTCAAAGTGGTAGCGTTTCAGGGGCGAAGCTACGGGCTTCACCTGCCGCCGCTTCAGGTCCCATCAGAGGCACCATTTAGGAAAACCGTGTACCACTAGCTACGGTAGTATCGCAGTTTGATACCGTACCAGAGGCGATGGCGGCTTGGCCATGGCCGGTAAGCATCATGGAGGCTGAGCGGTAAGGTCGCTATTGGGAGCTAAGAGTACCGCCACTGCCTCGCCTCTTGGGTGACTTGGGACTTGAGCTTGGGACTTCAGGCAGCCAGATGTAGTAGCGCCTCAGATGGGCTCATTAGCTCCTCAAAAGAGTCGCCCCAGACTTTAGACGCCACAAGGGAGGTGGTTGAGAGACATTCTTGATCCCTGGGTTCGCCATGTAGTCGCCCCCGAGAAGCTTGATGTGGTAGCGCCTCTTCAATGTCTTCTTCCCTTCCATGGCCTACAAAAAAGCAAAAGCAACACTCAAAGAATAGCCAATTCATGAAGATTAGCATGGTCCCAAGTAGGAAGTCACCTTAGTAGAGACACAAGAAGGGCACCATAGGTAACTCTTCGATTGCCTTGTCAACTCTTGTTCATAGAGGCTTAATGCCAAGCAATTGTACCTTCATACAACAAAGACCAAGCAACATATATTTGTGTGTGATAGAGGAGCATGCCTATTTAGTACGTCCATTCTGTTCACAACACTATTAGCACAACTCGCATCGTAAATGAAATCTGTATGCAAGGTCAGTGCATGCAGTTAATTCATCATCCAAAAGGAAACCTCGAACTCCATATAACGTTTTAGTGTGGCACTCAAAGTACGACCAAAATATTAGTCAATATCTGATGCAAGGATAGGATAATCTGCAAAACACATGAGGAAAGATATCAACAACATCATTATGTGCAAACCAACCATTGAAAGCAATACCAATTGTTCAATATGTTGATGCCATACCCATATCATCAAAAGCCAAAATCAAGGGGGGTATGGAGTATTCCCAAGCGGAAGCTAAAGCAACGTGGTTTGCAAACAAACCATATGAAAGAGCAAGGGTCCTTATGTTGTTGCAACAACAATACGAGAGATCTGAAGCTCTCATGCATGCTCAAATGGCACAGGTCAAGACACAAAACATTGAAAGAGAAAGTTCAACATTTTATGTACACACAAAAGCATCAATATCCAAAAGCAACGAGACATTATTGTCAAGGTGAAAGAATACCATCAACATGCTTGCAATCAAAACCATAGAAAGAGTTACACTTTTGTCAACATGAAAGAGTAAAGCATGCAAAAGGTAATGAAATGGGTTCGATCTTGTCACTTGGGGATGCTCTAGAGCTCTTGTCAACTCCGTGCTCAACCGAGGTTGACATTTTAAAAGGGTACTACACATCAAAACACAAAAGGAAGAACGCAGGTGCATGGTAGAGCAACACATTCATCCATCATGACGCATTCTCTTGTGCATCGCCACCATTAATGTCAATCAAGTATGAAAATATGCATGGTGAGTATGCAAGTGGGGAATATGCTTATCATGGTAATCATCAAATTTCAAACATTTGAGAAAGCTATAAATATTCAATATAAACTATAAGGAGAAATATTGTTGCAAGAAAACAAGTGAAAGAGCAATTGTTCATCCATTGCGCAACGGAGAAATTAGAACACCATGACAAAGTATTACCCGAGGGTACCTGCATTGGTAACATCATTACAGGCAAAACATTGGAAAGTATAATTGTTCAACAAAGTGCAAGTACGATATCATCAATGTGTAGAAAGCATGGCATGCCTATGGCAAATATCATCACAATCAAATACTCTTTTTACATGCTCAAACATTATGCAAAGGTACAAAGATCAATATGGAAATATCAATGAATCATATGCGATATCAATAAACATCATCCATAGCATGACAATTAATACAAGTCATCATGTCCAATAGTGGATTCATGCTATCAACACACCAGATTCTACCTTTGTTTTCTACCACCTCTCATATGGCGGGTGTTGTGGTAGAATTAGCCTCCATGTGGGGCTTAATTTCTTCTTCACATGTATGGGATGGCATCATCTTAATCCACCATATACATCATCTGTTGGTTGGAGGCATCATCAATTTCCAAGCTTGGCAATTTTGATCCATGGAAACTCAGCACATCATGGGATAACACATCAGAGGTAGAGGGTGTTGTTAGAAATCATGGTCTCATGCATTCCATCAACTACCACTCAACTCACTAGTTTATTAGTCATGCCTCCAAGTGAAATCACCCAACTACAGCGGTGGAGTCACCATTCACTCTTTGAGCCACCAAGTGGGCTAAGTGCCTCACACTCAAAGCATGGGATTAGTACTCACGCCTGGGCGCATGTAAGTAGCTCGTCAACCTATGCGCCTCCCTTTGGTGAAGGGAAAATCCCATGTCACCATTCTCACCTGTCATCGCTGCCTGCACCTTGGCCAGGGGTAGTCCCTTTGACGCACTCGTCCAACTTGGCTGGGTAGAGGTCTGCCCTCATCCATGATGTTGCATGCGCCATCTAGGGACATCGTCTTACGTTGAAGCTTGATGGCGTGAGGAGAGCTTGCTCTGTTACTTGGTGGTGGTGGCACCAGTAGCTTCAAGGTGCCTATGATGGTGTCGACTTAGGTCAGCTGGCGGCTCACCAAAGGTTGATGTAGATGGTGCATTTCTGGTCATCCGACGCCAGACGATGCTCCTTGGCTCCTGGCACTCTCTTTATGGTGGTGCTTTTGAGCGGTTGAGCATTGCGGATGGTGCTCAACATATACTTCTCCGCCTTCATGGCTAAGATGCTTTGAATCCATCGCTCAGATCCTCTCGATGTTGGCTTATGATCTCTAGAGGATGTATGCTCTATTGAAGATTCTTGTCAGGGTGCCTCTTTGAAGATGATGTTACGCCGCCCTCTGTGCAGCACTTTGTTGCCTTGAGCTGTTGCACTTGATGCCTTCGAGGTTGTGGTGCTGGCTTTGGATGGTGGTGCTTGGTGCCTTGGAGGCGCGGCAGCCGATTTGGCTTGAGGTGATGCCTGCCGCCTGGAGATGGTGGCGATGACGCCATGTAGGTGTCCACGCCACGCCTTGAGGTGGATCACAGGTGGTGCCCTTGGTGTGGCACGCTGGGCCTTGAAGGCCATGGCTTTGATGGCGGGCCTGCTAGTCATGTAGTAGTCCTCCATCTCCGTTGGTGGAGGTATTCTTCATGGCTCAGCCTCAAGTGGGTGAAGCCTCGCCAACCTCCATGCTTGCAGGAGGCGCCATCATTGAGAACTCAAGTCGCCCATGCTTGGGGAGTCGTTGTTGATGTAGTACTCCATATCACCCAAGCATGTGGAGCCATTGTTGTAGTGCTCCATGCATGAGGAGCCATTGTCGATGTAGAGCTCAATTCCTCCATGCTTGAGGAGCCATAGTTGATGACGTGCTCCATATCTTCCATGCATGTGGAGCCATAGGTGTAGTGCTGTGTCCTCAAAGAATGCGAGCCATTGTCTGTAGTGCTCCATCATGTCCTCTATACTTGTGGAGTCGAGTCGGTGGCTCATCATGGATTCTTCATAGATAGCATCCTTGGTCTGAGTCCCTAGACATGATTCACAAGACCAAGTGGTGTATATGGAAGTGGTAGGGGTTAGGTGATGCGCTGGCCCCACTTGACGCCCTACATCTACACCAACAAGTCCCCAAGTGGACCCATGACTCGTGCGAGCCAAACTCCTTCAAGCTAAGGTGAACTCGCTCCTCTCCTCATGCTAATTTGATACCTCCTTGGATGGTATGCTACTTCATGCAACTACCCTATGTATCATCAGGTACGAAGCTTCGACACAGCACCAAGCACCCAAGGATGTCAAGACACCGGAGCCACCTCCTCTCGCCCCTGAACCGACCTGGAGGACAACTGGATGGCCCTCCGAAGGCCGGGTCGAGATCGACTGAGTCTCCTGGCCCACCACACCGGAGTCTCCGGTCCGACCGCCGCTAGGCATGAAAAGGCCTTTGGGCGGCCCATGTAACCCTTAGTCCGGTAACTTGTCTTTATTCATAGCACATCGCTCATGGTCAGTTTATATATAGTCTCCCCACCTCTATCAGAAATTTTAGGTATGATATTGGAATTAGTGGAAACCCCTTTGTGGATATATATCTACTCCTTGCCTCATGCTCCTTGACTAAGGAGCACCATATCTCAAACCTCGTTGAGTTTGCATCGCGTCTGCCAGCCAAGGCCTAGGCACTGTTCCTTTGCTCAGACGTGAAGATCTCAACAGTCTCCCATCTCGCTGCGTCGTCTGGCAGAGAATGACGCCCATCCTAGGAATTGCGCCGGACTGGCCACCAAGGTGAGCTATTGGTGTATCGTGGTTTTGTGTGTGTGTGTATTCTTCGCGCCAGGCGTGCAGTATGTCATTGCAGTTCACTTCCTCCTCTCTTCCCGCACTCCATCCTCGATTTGAATGGGGAATCGCGGAAAGATCGGGCCACCAGAGGCTCGCTTCTCAACATATTGGTATCAAGAGCTTCGTTGCTCACGATTTCCACAAATTTTTCTTCTATCCACCAAAATCAAACTTCAAAACAGCCTCCATATATTATCCTTTGGATCGATCTCTTGATTTGGAGTGTTACTTGTGGTTTGATCCGACTAGACCTTGTGTTAGGTATTGGTCCGCCTTTATCCTCGCTTTCCCAGCCCAATTTGGCTTACTTTTCGCTGGATTTGAGGGACCTAAGGCGTGATGTCCGCCTCAAGAACACGAAAGGGGGCTCAATGTATCCGACCAGACCGAGTTCACCAGACACCGAGTTCCTCCGGCCTACTTACACCGAGACTCGCCTGCACCAGAAGTTTCCGCCCGAAACCCCGAGTCTCCGCCCCGACTTCTGATTTTACGCGCTTTGCTCTAATCTTGCATTATTAATTCTCTTGTTTGTTTAGTTCGCTCACGTGTTTCAACCAAAAATGCTTCAAAGATCGACAACCCCAAGGCCATCGACACCATGACCCACAAACATCATCCCGACCACCGGCGCCAAGTTCATCATCACCAAAGAAGGTATAACTTATGTCACCTTTTTGTTAACTGCCTTCCTTTGTGTGTACCTATCCTATGAGTGGATCATCTTTGTGTTCGTTGATATCAGGCATTTGTCCTGATAGCGAGAGTGCAAGAGAATATCATGTGACTGTGGTAGCACCAAGGAGAGCAAAAAAAGATAAAGAAAGCAAAAGAAAAATAGTCTCCCATTGCCAATGAGAGTCTCAGCTTGTACAGAGAGAAAGAAGAGCTCAACATTAAGTGCACAACTGCTGCTCGTTTTCCTTGAAAACGAGCCACTTGCCTTCCTTACTGGCATGGATAATGAGCTTAGTCTTCGTTAGGACATTTTGTTTGCTCATTTTCATAGTCGGTCAATCCCAACTTTCTCCAGTGTCGTGTGTACAGTCGAAATCTCGTCACCCTTTTGTTGCTGGACTGCTTTGACTTGAGTTTTCCGATTTTACCCACTTTTGACTATCCCTTCTTTGTTGGTTCTTGGATTTCCGCCAATCCTAACCACCACCAACAAGATTTTTGAGAGTTAGTTCTTTATTTAGTGTGAGTTTCTTTTGTATTTCCACTGCACGCCATAGCTCTCACTTGTATTTCTAGTTTGGTAATCCCCAAGGTGAGTAAGGCTAACACCACCATATTCCACTCTCCATATACAATACTTGTGTGTTCTTGCATGATGATATAACGTGCTACCGAGCCAACCACCTCCCTAAAGAAGGAAGATCAAGGACTGTGACATGACGCCGCTGTGTCACTTCATCGCTCGACAAGATCGGAACGTTGCTGCCCTTGAGATTGCATAAGATGAAATAATTTGGGCGAGCCAAGCCAAGTTCAGAACATCGACAACCGTCTGCAAGGGCTCTAGAAAGGCAAATGCAGCAATGCATCGCAACTTCGCCACCAAAATGAGTCCTTCAACACTTCGTCAAACAAATGACAATCTTCGACGCTTTCATCGACGGAATGGTGCGTCAATGCTCACGCCAAGATCAAGCTCTTCAAGATCACATAGCCATGTTCTCCTCAACAAGATCTTCACCTGCGTTCAAAGATTAGTAATGATGCCCTCAGGTGGTTGAAAGATGGAACCTCTTTGAACTATGTAAAATTTTCCCCACGCTACGCCGCGAACGTTGCTTATGGATGGTGACTCTCTTCAAAGGCTAATGAAAGCAAAGGCAAGAAGCACACCATCATCACGCAAGGGCACTAGTGATCCAAACAAGAGCAACCGCGAAGAGGAACCGACAAAGACAAATCAAGTGCAAACCGCAGCCCACCACCATCGATCGTGATAATATACTTCTGACACAACAAGTGATGATCTAATTTGATAATCAGTCGCCATCGACAGTAAAGCCTCCAAGATCCTCTTCCTCATTATCAACGCCATGAGCCATCTGCACCACACCATATCATCACGACAAAGCTCTCCTCCACATCAACAAAACTTGAGCATCATGATACAAGCGAGCGACACTCACCATGTCAAGAGAGGCTCATGACCATAAGCCGGGCCAGGAGGCCGGGCAGCTCAACCAACATCATCATTAACCGAGGAAGGAGCCTCCTCTTCATCAACCGCCACAAGAGGCTCCACACCTCGCCACCATGAGGCCCAGCACCTCAACCATGTCAACAATCATGCCAAGAGTAAGAGCAAGCTCCTCAACAACAATATCAAGAGAAAGCCCGCAATGCTGACGCGAGAACCAATTTCCACTCCCCAACTACAAGATCATCAAGGTCACCAAGATCGCCGCAATGTCCGCAGAACGATGAAGAAACTTTTGGCAAGCCTGGGTTCACAATGCCTGTTCCCCTGACCACAAACTCAAGAATACCTCTCGGCACTCAAAGCTTCCATAAGATCTCCAAGATGCAAAACTATAGCAACGAGAAGGAGTCGCCATTATGGCTTCGCTTGAGTTTGATGATTACGCTAACTCAGGAACAGTTCAAGTTGCTCGATGCAAGAAGAGCCGCCTAATCACAATTTGGCATGACATGAAGGCTCAAATGAGATCCTTCATGGTCCCCAAGATCATACACGCGGACCTCTTCAACAACCTTCAAGCGCTCACAGGACAAAGACCGTGGAAGAGTATTTCAAGGAAATGGAACTCAACTTTGATTCGGGCCAACATTAATGAACGATGGAGCAAACAATGGCAATGCTTCCTTTTTATTGGCTTGAATCACCCAATCGCTTATCGCTTCGAGTTCCAAATATACAACACCATGGTTGAGCTTGGTAACATAGCAACAAAGGCCGAAACGCCAAGTGCAAGAGGGACATCAAGTACAACAAGCCCAAGACGAGCCTCACCTACAAGCAAGTTTCAACCGCTACACCAACAACTTTCAATGGAAGCTCATCAAGTACCTCCCCAAGCCTTCCCTTCAAGCCGACACTTCCTTAAAGGAAACTGCCCCGAAAGTGGGCAAGCAAGCAAAGAGTGATACACCTTTCAACCAAGAATGCCATGTGGAGGTAAAGGACACAAGTCCGCCAAAAGTGGAAAAACAAGAAAGTCTTGTTCATCCATGACAATGGTGATGAAGAGCATTTGAGCGAAGGTGAGTTTGATGCCCGTGTCAAGGAAGCAATGGTGCGGCAACGAGTGGAAGATGACCAAGAATTCCTCATGTGTGAACATGACGCTAAGTCCATCGCTTATCGCCACAAGGATCTCACCACTCAAGCACAAGAGCATGAAGACCAACGCCCAATATCTTCCAAACACGAGCCGATCAATGGCAAATCTATCAAGGTGATCATTGATGAGGGAGTTGTCACAACCTTGCTAGCAGTTGTGTGAGAAGCTCAACCTCAATTTCTCCATCCGCACAAGCAATTCCCCTACCACGCAATGGCTAAGTGACCAAGGGTCCATAAAGATCAAGAATATCAGACGGTCTCCTTCGCCATCTGGCCTCATAAAGATACTAAGGTGGAGTGGATGGTTCCTATGACAAATACATGCTTTTTGGTCTAATCGTGAAATTTGATAGCTGTTTAACATGATGGTCGCATCAATGTATATACACCTTCAAATGGCTCAACAAAACATGTGTTTTGGCAAATGTATGACTCCTAGCCAAATAATCATGGACAATGCAAAAGCGGGTTTTAGCGTAGGGCTTAAAGCACAACAACACCTACTTATGAGAAGACAAGAGAGAGAACAACTTACAGTGAGTGAGAGCCACAAGCCAAACCTTCCTAGGAAAACCAGAGTGTTCTCATTACACCAAAAGCGTAGATGAGAGATGTTTCTAAACAACCCATCCATCTTACACTATGTCCTCCTTGCAAGGGACTAAATATAAGAACTAAATGAATTAACTAATGTTCCTCCACATTTGATGAGGTTTTGCAGAATTGGCGATGTTCCCCCAAGATCTCCCATTACGGACCACCTCCTCTTCACATGACATCGAACACTTCCATCGACCTCATCCCCAGCGTGACCTTTCCAAAACCGCACCGCTTTCACCGCATCACCCTCGGAGGAGACGAAGGAGATCGAACGTCAAATCAACCAACTTCGCCTCCAAAAGGTTTGATCCAGTTAGCACTAGTCCAAGGCCGCACTGGATTCTTGTTCCAAAGATTTTATGGATACGTTATTTAAGAGGTACGGATCACGGCCCAATAATGCTACCGTATGCTATCGCATATCCCATACCACGCCCCATGGACATGCTTGATGAGTTGTGTGAGCCACTATTTTCAAAATTGATCAGAGTGGTTACCATCGTCATTTATGGATGAAGGTGATGAGTGGAAAACCGCTTTCAAGACCAAACTTGGGTCTTCATGAATGGTTGGTTATGCCTTTGGTTTATCTAATGCTCCATCCACCTTCATGCGCCTAATGAATCATATCTTGCTTCTCTCATTGGAAAAAGTGTTGTTGTCTATTTCGATGATATTCTTGTTTATAGCAAATCACTTGAGGACCATATAACACATGTCAAGGAAGTTTTGCAAATCCTTCATGAAAAGCTTTATGCTAATCTTCCCAAGTGCACTTTTGCTAAAGACAAGTTGATTTTTCTTGGATTTGTCGCTTTCTTCAAGGGAATTGAAGTTGATGTTTCCAAGGTAAAGGACATAAGATTGGCCCATCCCAACAAATGTGAGTGAACTCCAAGTTTTCATGGGTTGGCGGTTTCTATCGTCGCTTGTGAAAGACTTTTCAACCATTGCTTGCCCCTTAATGAATTGACCAAAAGAATGTCACCTTCGTGGGGCAAAGCACAACAAAAGCTTTTGATGAACTTAAAAGAGGCTCACCAAGCACCTCTCCTTGCTACGGATTTCACAAAACTTTTGAGATAGAGTGTGATGCTAGTGGTATTGGCATTGAGGAGTCCTTATGCAAAACGGACATCCTATAGCCTACCATAGCTAGAAACTTGATGGTGCTCGCCTTAACTATCCGATTTATGACAAAGAGCTTTTTGCCTTAGTTCGTGTCCTTCAAGTTTGGCAACACTACCTTTGGCCCAAGGAATTTATCATACATTCCCCCCATGGAAGGGCTATTCATTGTGAGCAAAGCATTGCACAATGATTCTTATTATCTTATAGATGCAAAGCCACAGAAAGAACAAGGCGACAGGTCCGCGAGGAATCTAAGCGTCCATGAATGTAGCTTCCATCAGTCCTTTCTACACTTAGCAAAGAAGTGTATGTATCCGGAGTCATCCATTGTCGGTATGCATGCCGGCAATGAGCTTATCAATGAAGTAAGGCACTCGAGTAGTAACTCGAGGATCGCCTTATAATGTTTGTTGTCTTTATTATTTATACGCTACCTGGAGTAAGTTGTTCTACTTAACTCGGATTAGTAGTGTTAAAAACCTAACTCTTCGATTTGCTGTTGTCCAACAAGAATTGGCTTGCATGGCAAGCAAGAGAACAAGTTTGGAATTGCTCGGGTACATGAAACGACTAAGGAAAAGAACTTAATCGAGCCGACGACCGTTTTGGACTAACATTGTATTTACTTTCAAATTATTATGCTGAGTTATTTTGAGTTGCTTCTAAAGTTTCCAAGCATTGCTAAAACAATTTTTATAGCTCGACCAGAAGTCAGGAACCTAATCAAGGTGACAATGTAACCAAGCCAAAAGATTGACTCTAACAAGAAAGTGAAACTGGATCGCGCCTTCAAGTTAATCCGGCTATCAGGAAACTTAGTAGCAAATATCACATGGTAATTAGATATAATTCCACCCTCGCATACCCGATCCGGCGAACTTTTCGCGTTTTCACTCAAGGAGCAAATAGGGGAGGAAGTTCGGGCCGTCATCTTCGGCTGCTCGACATCCCAGGCGCCGGGTTCTCCAACCGTCCAGAGCCATCTTCAATGTTCTCCAACCTCTTGCGATCGCTGGGGCTTCAAGCCTGTGAAGCCCGTTCCCTCACTCCATATCTCATGAATGGGAGCATATTCGATGAGGCTATGGGCACAAGCCCTGACAATTCCCAGCTACCTACTCCCGGTCATTGGTCCATGGGGATCCGGCGCGCAGCGCCAGCCTTGAGGAAAGGTCACCGAGATCGATCTTCTCGCATCAAGTGAGTATGTAGTGAAGAACGCAGTATCGGGCTGGTAGCGTCGCCCAGCTTGGACTCCCTCAAAAGGCTTCCATCTGGTCTCTTGGATCTCCATCAATCTTTTCAACAAGCATTGTAACCAATTGTCTCTAGAAGTGTCTTCCCTGTGGCCAAAACATGTTGAAGATCTCGGACTGCAATATCAAGGATATCTCACTTGCCATAGTTCTCGATGAAGTTCCCTGACACTTAGAATGACAAAGTTGACCAACCAGGTCCTCCATGTCATAGGGGAATCTCTTCCCCGCCGAGCAACAGGAGTACCCTCTCTGGGCGGAAATCAGCAATAAAGAAGGCGGCGCTACGGTAATGGCAAAGTGCCCCTCCGAAATTTGCCGTAAAATGAGACAAGGGAAGCGGTAAAACAAAAGATACGTTGAGGGTAACGGCTTGAGAGAATATGTGGGATAAGGGAAAAGGACCTTACGTGATATATGGCTGAGGATCATGCAAGTCAATCTCCCCTGGTATAGTCATCAATGTCTCTATCTTGTCAAGACGGAAGCTCAAGATTCGCCGACTCAAGCTTACTGCTCATTCCTCCTTGAAGGATCCTTGTCCTTGGCTAACACAGAGATTGAGGGCGCTCGCGCTTCTTCAAAGTGTAATCCTAGCCAACCTTTTGGAGCTTTCGGACTCAGGTCTTTGTGCTTTCATCTTTCTCCATCTCGGCCTTGTGAGCCTCAAGCGATCTCATCGCCTGCCCGAGAGGAGGCCGAAGCTCATCAAGTCTTTCTTCTTGAGCTCGGGCTTTGATACCTTGTCTTTCTTGTTCGAGAAAATGCAGCATCATATCCCGAGGCACGGGCACACTATCATTCGGGTGAGATGGAAATAGTGTATTGACCCGCAGCCGAGGTAGGTATAAATGTTTGTTCGAGCCACAAAGGAGATGGAAAAGTAATGGCAAGGCTCACAAAAGCACTTACCCTTGATCTGGTCCAAGCTTTCCTCATAAGCTTGTTCTCAGCCTCCATCAGTACCATAAACTCGATGATGGGTTAGTTCGGCAAGAAGAAGAGTACAAAGAGAAATGCCAAGGAAAGAAATTTCTACCTCTTTTCTCGTGTTCAATTGAGAAGCGCAGTTTTCTTCAGACGCAAAGATCTTATGAGTGGTCCAGGAGGCGCTGAAATTCAAAGGCATCCGGCGGTTGGTAGTCACCGCAAAGAGCACAAAGATATGACTTCTAGCCTTGTGCATATTCGAAGCATGTACAAAATCCGGGCCATGGAACTTAACCCGGCTCTAGAGTATGTGCATATTCGAAATGATACAAAATCTAGCCAAGTGGAACTTAACCCGGCTCTAGGTGTGTGCATATTGGCAAGTGTACAAAATCCGGGGCCAAAGTGGAACTTAACCCGGCTCTAGGTGTGCATATTCAAGTGTACAAATCCGGCCAAGTGAAATTTAACCCGGATCTAGGTGTGTGCATATTCGAAATTATCATCAGGAGCTACGTTAAGTTTTCTAAGGAGCATCCCGGCCCAAAAAGTAACAAGTTACCCTTCCCCGGAGGCTTTCGGGACTAATGATTATATTATCGATATCTCACGAGATGTACTTAAGGAAAACAAGCAACATACCTCCATCATCCTCGACCAGCTGAGGCTGAGTGCCTTAAAGGCCGTGTTCATTTGAGCGGAGAATTGGGGACCGAATCCTCCGGAGATCATCGATTTTGAACCAACTCTACCGGGTTCCAATTGTTGACGAATTCAATCATGGTCGGAGGGTATCGCCCCTAGTGGGCATATGGGGATCCACCAAGCCCTTCGCATGCGCCTCTCCTCTCAACCAGGGCAAGGGGGGCTGGTGTGTGTACTGTTGCTACAAGATCACTGGCTCGGCAAGCGCTGGGCTCCATTCGCCGCTGAGTTTTCTTAAAGCATGGATGCGAGGGCACGCTGCCCAGCCTCGACTAATGCTGCCCTAGTGGCTAGGAGTTTTCTTACTCTTGGACCGAGAGGAGGAAGTAGTTGCAAAGAGATTTCTTAGAGCTGCTTGGTACTTCCTCACCGAGACCGAGAAGATGGACGAGGCAGGAGCTTGGCGCGTGCTCTTGTTGCCGGACTTGGTGCCGCCACGATGCTCTGCCGGAATGGGTGTTGGTGCCGAGTGGGAGGTGATGCTGGAGTTGGTGCAGGTGCCGGAGTTGTTGCTGGTGCTAGTGCTTGTGCTCAGCGAGGTAGTCTTGGTGGTTGGTTGCGGCAAAGCCAAAGTTGTGGATGCCGCTGCCTCGGCTAGCCAGCCTCCCGCCCAATGTTACCCTCCTCTTGACGAGGTGGAGTAGAACCCGAAGCAGCCGCGGAACCCTCTGGAATAGGGATCAGCGGGCGTGACTCATCGCCACGAGGGTAGATCCACTCCAGGGAACCTCCACCACGGCCCTGCCGAATCAAATAATGTGAGAAGAGAAACTCAAACAATGCAAGGAAGAATAAGTTGCAGAGGGAAAAGAGGCTTACGATCCCAGGTCAGGGGCTCCTTGGGTTTCAGAGCCTTCGTCGGGCCTTGCCCGCTGGCTTGAGGCGTTTTGTCTCCGGACTTCTTTCGCCTTTTGGCGGGCTGAGAGGGTCCGGAGAAGGAGGAACTTGATGCAGCTCCACGCTTCTTCTTTGGCGCTACCGGAACAGGTTCTCCCGTAGCAAAGGGAGGGTCCTCGTGGATCTGCCCACCGGGTTACGATGCCGGAAAAGCATAAGAAAGGGGGACAGCGCCAATAACTTCCATCACCTCGACATTCGAGTCATCTTCATCATCGTGCCAATCTCTAATAGAAGAGAGTTTATCGGTGGGTCGTCAGAAGGCCGGGCATCGAGGAACATCTCCTGATCCGCCTCTTCTCGTGGAGGTCTCCGGCCAAAGCGCCCACTTAAGGGTTGGATCGTGCCATCCTCGAGGGTTTGCTGAAGGAATAGCTGAGGAAAAGAAACAAAAGAGTTAAAATAAAGCAGGACCGATATATAACCGAATCTGGAGTAAGTTTGCACCATGAAGCTTACTCCCCGGAGGAAGCCTATCACGGCAAAATGCTCAATACCCCATGTCCACTCAGCGGAGAAGTTCTTGTGGGTGGTGAAGAGAGCCTTAACTCAGCGATAGATCTCCGTGTTGCTCAACTCAAGGATGAGGTTTGGTTGGGGTCGTGGGCCGAAGCTCATGTGACACACCTTGTGAGTGCGCTCGAGGGGGGAGATCCCATGACTAACATGATCATGGCGCCCTCGCTAACCCGGAGATTCTTCACTCCACTTAACCTTTTTGACCTGGTTGGCCAAGGTCTTGGGCCTCTTGGGGACAACGTTCCACAACTCCGGTTAGGTGGACCGGAGCATAGGGAAGCAGCCGGATCAAATCTTCAAAGGCCTCTTGTTCCGACATAAAGAAAGTTCGGCCCATCCTTTGCGGGAGTCCAGCCCGTGACTCGGGGAAAACGGATAGCCTCCGGTGAGATGACGAGTCTAATTGAGTGAGCTGCTTGTCCTGGATCAAGCTGGATGTTCGAATGACATTACGACGAAGGTCAAAAACCGGATCCATAGCTCCTTCGTGGGCCATAGTCCCAGCATAGTTTGGATCGTGGAGGCGAAAGCAGAAGAGAAGTAATTGTATTGGCAGGAAGGTGGTGCGGTGGAGTTCGTAGGTGCTTAACTAGTCATGGAAGAAATCGCCGACCGCAAACCAACCCCGCTTAGAAGTGAGACAAGAATGAACAACGCACTCACCCGGATTGGGTGAGGGGGCGAGTTCGGCAGGCGAGGCCGGTGACGCCGACGGGATGCGCTCAGTGCGGTAGAGCCAGTCCAAGTCGCCTTGCAGACCAGGACCGCCCACGCATCACGATCCGTGAGTGGCGGTGTCCTCTCCATCTCTTGCTCGGTGACGGCGAGCTCCTCCTCTGTCATCTTGTGTTCGCTGCCCTCACTGGCGCTAGCGGCGGTGGGGGGCAACGGCCTAGATTGACAACGACCCGTGGCGGAGGAGGTGCGACGTGGCGGCAATGCAGACGGGGAAGCAGTATACGGCGGCGCTGCTACCTAGAAGCGATGGCGGCATTGTCGGGAAGACGACGAAGAAGAAGAGCTAGAGGCAGAGGGGCGCGAAAGGGGGAAAAGACCTAAGGGGCGTTCCCCTCCCCTATTTAACCACTCCCTCGAGGGGGAAGTGGGATCTTGTCATGCGGGTATGCCATGGTGTGGCTGCATACCGCAGACGACCAATCAACAAGCGAGCCACACGGGAGGCAACAGGGTGTAGCTGATCCCATGGCGTGATGCATTGATGCGGTTAACGAGGAGGCAGGCGTGACGTGACTCAAGCAAAGGATAATCGACAATTATCATGGCGGTTACTATGGCTCCTTAAAATGAGGCAACCTAATGATTAGCCTCCACATGGGTTAGCGACGAGAGAAGGAAAGAAGACCCGATGAGACCGTGGTAACCTGGCCAGCAAGTGAAAACTTGGAATGTGCCAAGGAAAGTAAAACCATGAGGTCCGAGTTAAGGTGGTAACCCGCCAACAAGTGAAACTTGGAACGTGCAAAAGGAACGTGAATCCATACAATCCAGATAAGGAGGTAACCGGAAATAACATCCAAAGCTCAATAAAATTGAATTTGATAGGCCTTAGCTGCCAAGGCAGCTAAGACCGCACTAGCTTCGGGACTAATCTTGGGGGATACCTCGCAGGGTCACGCCAGTATAAAGGCCGAGTTAGCCGAGGTTCGGCAAGGCTAAAGCGGACGCTGCTGTGTCACTTCAAGACAGGCCAATCACGGGGTAACCTGACCAGGGGCCCACCTAACTAGGTCTCAACCGACTTAAGCCTTAAGTCGAAAGGTGTATCTAACTTGCATGCAGGAACGGTGGCTGGATCAACTATGATCCAGTCATATCTAGCTTCTAGGAGAAGGAAGAATCTCGCTGGTCAAAAGAAGCCCTGCACGCATCGCATGAGCAAAGCGGACAAGGGAAGGACCACCGAGGCGTGGCCGACAGAGGTGACTTACGCCCATGTCGGATGATTTGGGCCGCAGAGGCTCACGAGCCTCCGCCAGTGACGCGGGGGAAAAGCAACCCGGCTGGCCATTATTTTGGGAGGAGACATATTCTCGAATATGCCTCCATGTATGCCCTAAGTGGAGACCTAGCCACCCCTATATAAGGAGGGCTAGGGCCTCTGTAGAGGGGGTTTTCCGCTATTTCTGATTGGTTTTAGGTTCTAAGGGTTGATCTCTAGCTGATCTTGTACGGGTTAACTGTGGGTGAGAGTAAGAGAGTTCCTTCTTCCTCCTCTCGCCAATACAGCTCTAGGAGCACTTGTAACCTTGGAAGTGAATCATATATAAAACTTCTGTGTGAGGAATCACCTCATTATCCTCCCGGATTCCCTAGTGCATTTAGTCCCCACCTTTAGCCTATCCATGGCATCCGCCATGACACCACCACGACACGCCACCGATCAAACCAAAGGTGCATAGATCTTTTCTCCCGGCCATTTTGAGTACTCATACGCCCAAAATCGTGTACCATGCGGGAGAAACCTGCCCAAATCCTAGAGTCGACAAATGAACTCGCCGCTGTTATTCTGTTGTTCGTCCCTCCTCTCATTGCCGAGTTTGGGTATCAAGTGTTTGCACCGATTTTAAACACCAGATCGATCAGACCAGATGGTCACCAGTGCGATCTAGCCAACAAACCTGAGGTTCCGTGTCTGATTCCCGGCAGCCTCCTTTTCTTTTGTTTCCACACGACACCAAAGCCCCACCGCCATTCTCTCGTAAGAAACCCATCACACAGCAGGTCCAACCTCTCGTTGGCCCACACCTCTCCTCGAGAGTGGGTCGGGTTGGTCGCCAGACAAAGGTTCCAATCCTTGCCAAAATACCAAATTTCAGAAATGTTTCTAATATGCTTTAAATCCAGAAAATGATGACTTTTTATTTCATAAATCCAAATTTTGCAAATGATATATGTTTCTTGATCAGAAAAATGTGAGGATTTCAAATATGCCCTCCAAAATATGTTTGCCTAATTTAAATTTTCGAAATTGTTTAATTGCAATAAAAATGCATTTTCTTAATTAATTAATAACTTTAATTCTATAACTCCAAATTTGTCAAATAATATGTCTAAATCGATCAGCGCGACGAGCCCGTTCTAACTATGCATTCCATGTTATGAATTGCAGCATGCATCATATAAATATTAAGTGGACAGCAAGTTATATGGGAGCAAAACATGACTAAAACTTAATAAAATGCTTTATTTTTGTATCCCACACCTCACCCATGCCATGCTACATTATTGCCATGTAAATTGTGCATCATTCATCATGGCATGCGTGTTTGCTTGTCGATTTATTCATACGCTTGTGCACTTTATTTATGTTGGCCCTTGTTTGTTTGGTTCTTCTTTGAATAGACGCCGGTGGGAATTATCAGAATCCTGTGAGTACTACCTGATCCACCTCTCGCTTCAACTGAGCTGCCAGGCAAGGACTACCACATGCTTGCATACATATAGTACCTATTACCACTATCTTATTCTTGCAGCATTGAGTCGCGATTGCATTAAAATGAATCCCAAGTACTGCATAGCTTTTACTTTTAAACCCCACCGAGCTTGTTCCTCCATCCCATGAGCCATTACTACAGGAGTTGTTTGAGCCACGCGAGTCGTAGAACAGCATGTGTAGGGTATGTGAGAGTCTGATGGATAACGAGGTACCTAAACAACTTAACCTGAGTAGTATGGGATACCCAATGAAAGAGGCACCGGTGGGCAATATCTGTTATTTGGTTTTTCATGCTCACTTGTGTCCCGTAGGACCCTGAGTACTTGATTCCTGTTCCTTGACTATTCGCACTATCCACATCCGGGAGGCCTTATGGACCCCCTTGAGCCAGAGCTTGATTCATTTCTATTTCTTGGGGTCATAAACTAGTTTGGGGTTTTATTTACTATCCTGCATTTATGCCATGTTATCGTTTTATTAAGATTGTGCGTGGAGCACCTGTACTGTTTTGGATGCGGAGTGTTTTCGCGGTATCGACAAGCCTAGTCACATTTTCAGGTTCCCAATCATTTACGGCCATTGACGCAAACCTTGGGTCCGTCTCGGAGTCGGCAAACTTCGTTGCGGGTAGCTTAATGGGGTGGCCCCCTGAAATATTTCTGAATCCTATGATCGCTTTATCGTGAATGCCTCGTTGGGTTTTGAGTTGGTTTTTCCAAGGTTGATCGAGTGTGTGTTGCTATTTGTGCACCCCTAAAGGGTAAATCTTTCTGAAAGCCGTGTCCACGGTTATGGACGACTTGGAGCACAGTTCTTGATCATAGACAAGCATAACTAAAATCTTTTTAATTTGACTAAATATCGACTAGTAATTAGTGCAATACTCATGGAATGGTTAATAAAACGCCAACGGATGGGTTGTTCGTCCGCTTTCTCGCTGGTAGCGAGAAGGAGGATGGATCTGACTATTTTATACCGTATAACTGTTGTTCTAATTAACGGACATCCGTCTATCATTGGTTAAGCGTATGGTTAGCAGTATCATAGACTTGTTAGTTATTATCTTTCTCTACAATTGTGTCACCCTGTATATGTCCCTTTAGAGGCATAAAGACTTGCTGAGTACCCTAGGGTCTCACACGATAAATTGTTTGGTTTAGGTGGATGTATGCTCGCAAGATGGATTCGGGTTGAAGAGATGCGATGGTGACAACGATCTTTTGGTGTAGCGATTCCGGGGATGGGGATCCGTGAGATCTGTGGGCGGGATGTGCTTATTTATGTGGCATCTTATGCCGATTTGCTTCTTGTCCGTACTCGGATCTGGTTTCCCGCTTCTGCTTGATACTCTAATTGATTGATGTATGAGGAGCTATCCTACACTATTATCTATATCTAGGGTATTTGGATCTTGCCGTATGGCGTTGCAATATTTCTATTTCTTTTAGATGGTATGGCTCTGAGAACTGTTGTAAGGTAGCTTGCATACATACTCACTTGTGTATGTATTTGATCTCTTCGCCTGCTGCCTACGCCGCTCGCTCGTGTCCCGATGTTCTTGGAAGTGGTTAGGATGGCCGATGGGTCTACACGTGGGTGGCCCCTAGGCCCCCGCTGTACTATTTTAACCACTTTTGGTTCATCCAGGCTTGAACTTAGAGCGTAGGGTCCGAGGTTGTTACAGAACCCCCTCCAGTATTAAGTTGAAAGCAATAGATTATTGCTTTATGAACTGCGTGTAAAGTAAACAATACAATTGTTCTATGAACAAAAGATCGTTGTTTTCTCCCTAGTAGCAATAGCACATCTAGTACCTTAGAGATTTCTGTCACTTCCCCAGATTACCAGAGTCATGAACCCACTATCAAGCATAAATACTAACTCTTGGAGTTGCTAGCATCTACTTGGCCAAAATAGCTACTAACAACGGAAAGCATGCAAGATCTCAAATAACAAAGACATGATAGAATCAATAATCAATCTGAAATAGCATCTCAATATCCATCGGATCCCCGCAAACACAACATGTATGAATTACAAATAGATGATCTTGATCATGAACGGAGCTCACAAGATCTAAACATGAAAGCACAAAGGAGCAGAAACTAGCCATCTAGCTACTACATGGATCCGTAGTGCAAGGATGAACTACTCACGCATCACACCGGAGGCTTGCATGGTGATGAAGAAGGCCTCTAGGGTGAATTCCCCTCTCCGGCAGGGTGCCAGGAAGAGCTTCAGATCCCCCTGATCTAGGGACAGAGACGACGGCGGCTACATACTCTTTCGTGGATTTCTGATCGGGTACTTAGGGTTTTCGTCCGAGGGCAACTTATAGGCGTAAGGAGAGGCCGAGGGGGCTGGGTCGCTGACCACCTGGCGTGCAAGCCTGGCCGCACGCCAGGTGGTGTGGCCGCCCCGCCCCTCTCCGTCTCAGATTCTCGCACTTGATCCCTTCCGAAAATAGGCACTTTGGCTTTGTCCCGTCAATTCGAGAATATTCATTTTTGACGTTTACGGAACCAAAACAATGTAAGCATGTGCATTGCTCGTTTTGTTAATAGGTTAGTCCAAGAAATCATAATAAAAGTACTCCAAAGTTGGAACAAAACACAAGAAAGTGGATAAAACTAAGCATGGAACATCAAAAATTATAGATACATTTGCAATGTATCACCCGCCGGTTCCCGTCTCTCGGGCCGAGTGGGAGCGCCCAACCCAGATCGCCCGGATGCCCGTGACCGCATCAAGATCCTCGCTCAGGCATGCGTTACGAAGGAAGAAGACTCCACCGGACCGGTTTGTTTTGGACCCTGCATCCGGAACGAGCCGTTTCTGGATAAGTTCACCCTGCCCAGGGACACCCCCAAGTATGACAGCAATATGAAGCCGGAAGACTGGCTAACCGACTACGCCACGGCAGTCGGCATCACCCACAGGAATAAGCGCACATCTGTGCGCTACGTCTCTCTTATGCTAACCGGGTCGGCAAGGACATGGCTCAACAGCTTCGCACCCAATAGCATCAATGCCTGGCCAGACTTCGAGAAGGTGTTCGTCCGCAACTTCAATGGCACGTACAAGCGTCCGGGACGCCCACGCGACCTGGCCTTGTGCGTCCAGGGCGACCGCGAGACCAACCGCGAGTACCTCGCCAAGTGGACGGAGCTGCACAACACTTGTGAGGGCATCACGAGAGCTGTGCCATTGGTTTCTTCATCGAGGGATGCCGAGAGGGCACCATGCTTCGTCACCGGCTACTGTGTGACGAGCCGAAAACCATGGCGAAGCTCATGACGGTAGCGGACCAGTACGCCATGGCGGATGCCGCCATGAAGAAGCCCCTCCGAGTAAATGCTCACAGGCGTCCGACTCCTACGGAGCCGGCTCGCGACCGTCCGAGAAATCTGGCTGGAGAAGCCGGATCCTCCAGGCGCCACGGCAACGACAACCGGTTCCATAGGGACCGCCAGGCCGGACAGCACAAGCCTCGCTACCACGCGCGGTAGGTCAATGCTATGGAGGGCACGCCCGACGCGCCGCCGAGCGATGCAAGAAAGCAGAAGCCACGGATCACCCTCGACCAGATGTTTGATGGCCCGTGCAAGTGGCATAGCGGTCCCTTCAAACCGGCTACGCACACCACCCGGAACTGCAGCTAGACTCGCCAGCTAAAGCACCAGGGCAACCAGCAACGTCTTCCCCTGCCCCCTCCTGGTGGACCACCACCACAGGCCAGGGGAGCTGGTAATGATGGTAACGGCGGCAACGGCGGCAACAACAACAACGTCTACCCCCATCCGCACGCCGCCTACCACATCTTAGAGACGGAGCTAGACGACAAGCAGATCCACAGGTGACGCTCCAAGGAGGTCAACACCATCGTCTCTCTGGTCCCCCAGTACCTGAACTGGTCGGAAACCCCCATCACCTAGAGCCGAGAAGACCAGCCAGAGCAGCTTCCGACTCCCGGGGGCTACGCCATGGTGCTTGACCCCCTCATCATCTCCAACGAGCGTACATGCCGCTTCTCGCACGTACTCATCGACGGAGGCAGCAGCCTCAACCTCCTCTACTAGTCTTCGCTGGAGATGCTGGGCATTCGCGAATGCGACCTGCGCCCGACAACCATGACGTTCCACGACGTACTGCCGGGACAGGCTTGCGCCCCGCTGGGTAAAATCCAGTTGGATGTCATCTTCGGGACTGAGGAAAACTTCCGCCGCAAGCCAATCTGGTCCGAGGTGGTAAACCTGACGAGCTCCTACCACGCTCTCCTCAGACGCCCTGCCCTCGCCAAATTCATGGCCGTCCCCCACTACGCATACCTCAAGACGAAGATGCCGGGACCAAACAGCATGATCACCGTCGTCGGCTGCTTCAGGCGGTCGATGGAGTGCGCCTCAGCCGGCTCCAAACTGGCAGAGGCCCTCATCATAGCCGAAGAGAAGCGCGTGATCATGCGCAACGTGGCCATGGCCCAGCAAGACATGCCAACTAGCAGCAAGCCGGCTAGAGAAGGAGCTTTCCAGCTGGCAAAGGAGACAAAGAGGATCCTGCTCGACCCCTCCGACCCGACCAAGTTAGTCACCATCGGTGCCACCTTGGACAGCAAATAGGAAGGCGCGCTCGTCGACTTCCTCCGTGAGAATAGGGACATCTTCGCATGGTCACCCAAGGACATGCTAGGTGTACCGAGGGAGTTCACCGAGCATTCACTTCATGTGCGGCCGGATGCCAAGCCGGTCAAGCAACCTCTGTGCCGGTTCGCAGAGGAGAAGAGGAAGATTATAGGTGACGAGATCACCCGGATCCTCGCAGCCGGGTTCATCATGGAAGTGTACCACCCGGACTGGTTGGCAAACCCAGTCCTGGTGCTGAAGAAAAACAAGACCTAGCGCAACTGTATCGACTACACCAACATGAACTAGGCATGCCCGAAAGACCCATTCGCATTGCCCCGTATCGATCAAGTCATCGATTCCACGGCTGGCTGCGATTTGTTGTCTTTTTTAGATTGTTATTCCGGTTAGAATCAAATCCGGCTAAACTCAGCTGACCAGATAAAAACATCATTCATCACCCTGTACGGGACTTTCTGCTATGTAACCATGCCCTTCGGTCTAAAGAATGCAGGCGCTACCTATCAGCGCTGCATGTAGAAGTGCTTGCACTCGCAGATCGGCCGAAACGTGCATGCTTACATGGACGATGTGGTCATCAAGACCAAGGAGAAGCGCACCCTCCTCGAAGACCTGGGGGAAACATTTGGCAACCTCCAACAATACCAGATGAAGCTGAACCCAGAGAAATGCATCTTCGGAGTCCCATCCGGCCAACTACTCGGTTTCCTCGTATCGCAACGAGGGATCGAGGCGAATCCAGAAAAGATCATGGCCATCGAAAGGATGCATCCGCCCAGGAGCCTGCTTGGAGTCCAGAAGTTCACCGGATGCCTCGCCTCCCTCAGCCATTTCATCAGCCGGCTGGGGGAGAAGGCACTCCCATTGTACCAGCTGATGAAGAAGACGTACAAGTTCTCCTGGACCCCGCAAGCCGACGCCGCCTTTCATGACCTCAAGCACATGCTATCCACAGCGCCGGTTCTAGCCACGCCGGCTAGCAAGGAGCCGATGTTGCTCTATATAGCAGCCATCAGCCGGGTCGTCAGCGTCATCCTAGTGGTGGAGCGCCTGGAGGAAGGCAAGGCTCAGCCGGTTCAGCGACCCGTCTACTACCTCAGCGAGGTTCTCTCCCTCTCCAAGCAGAATTACCCCCACTACTAGAAGATGTGTTACGGTGTGTACCTGGCATGCAAGAAGCTCAAGCACTACTTCCAGGAGCATCCGATTAAGGTCGTGCGCTCTGCACCCCTTTCGGAAATCATCGGCAACAAAGACACCACCGGCCGAGTCGCCAAGTTGGCCATCGAGCTTGCCGCCTACTCCGACCAGTACAAGCCCCGACTCACGATCAAGTCGCAAGCGCTGGCGGACTTCCTCGTTGACTGGGCCGAGACCCAATACCTCCCACCGGTTCCGGATTTGGACCACTAGAGGATGCACTTCGATGGGTCGAAGATGCTCGGGGGCTTGGGAGCCGGCATCGTGCTCACCTTGGCCAAAGGAGACCGGCTGGAGTACGTCCTGCAGATACACTTCAAGGCCTCCAACAACATAGCCGAATACGAGGCACTGGCGCACGGCCTCCGGCTAGCCAGAGAGATTGGTGTGAACCGGATCCTTTGCTTCGGCGATTCGGATCTGGTGGTGCAGCAGGTATCCGGAGAGTGGGACGCCCGTGATGCGAACATGGCTCTCTACCGGTTCCACATACAGAAGCTCAGCGCTTGCTTCGACGGATGTGAGTTTTATCAGATCCCTCGCGTCAACAATGAGGCAGCCGATTCGCTCACACGAATCGGATCCACCAGGAAGGCGATCCCACCCGGGGTCTCCTTGGAGCACCTGCGCAAGCCCTCCATCAACCCATCCCCTGAGTCGTATTCCATCATATGGGCAGGGAGCGCCCCGGTTGACGGTGCGGTAGATGCGGAGCCGGCAGAACCCCCAAAGAAGAAAGCCCACACCAACTCCGGCAAGTTAGTACCCTCCGGCTCACAAGACCCGGGGGTTGCCGACTCATCAAGTGGCTTGGGGGCTGCTGTCCCGGGTACCTCATCCGGACGCCCCCCCCAACAACCATCAACCGGAGAGCACAAGCATCCTCGTCATCCGGGAAATACCATCATGGGCAATCATGGGTCCACAAAGATAGAAAAAATTCCTACGGTGTGAACTACACGCCAAGATCTATCTACTAGGTACAAAGCAACGGGTGGACATACATCCAACGAGAACTTACCCTCGAAGACAACGAGTTTTGTTAACGAGTAGGAACTCGTGGTTGATGTAGTCGTACACTTGCTGATCTCAAGATCGTGAGGAAGTCCGAGCGCCGCAACTCAGCAGCGCATCCGCATCGCACACACACGCTCAAGCCACGGACAACCTCCACCTCCTCGCCTAGCGATCCAAATGAGCAAAGAACTCCTTCCGCATTTAAATTCCACCGGGAACATGTATCTCACTAATCCGAGACCATGGGGAATAATTTAGAGGGGAGAGAGATCCTTCACAAGGAGGTGTGAGGATGAAGGAGGAATGGGTATTTTTATTGGAGGAGGAGGGTGCCCTCTCCATGGCCGGGCATGGGGGTGACCTCACCTACCCCATTCATGTGGTGGTAACCCTCCACAAAATGCCTCTTCACATTCCCTTTTAAAGTCTCCACTTTAAATGCATTAAAATTCTCCAAGTTTAATGATCTCTCATTTAATAAAACTCTTTTATTAAATTTATTCGGAATTTTGTTAATTATTTTAATTAAAAAACATTCACATATAGCCCTTGCAATATTTCAATATCACATGCGTAACCACTTTCGCAATTTCACCAACAATTTCAGCTTCTATTGAAACAATTCCTACGCTTTGCAATTCTTTTGTCTCAAACATATGTGCTCCAAAATGGTGTCCGATAACTCTTATGTGTCACCCTACGGTTCGCGAATAATGCAGACATAATCGAGACCCTTCTCCGATCAATAATCAGCAGCGGGACCTGGAGATCCGTACTGACTCCTACACATTCAACGATGACTTCTGTGATCGTGAGAACCTTAAATGCTTGTAACTAAATCCCTTTGTCTCGCGATATATTACATGTCCGAGATTCGATCATCGGTATTCCATACCTAGTTTGATCTTGTTACCGACATGCACTCTTTTCTCGTTCCCGTGATATAACATTCTAGTGATCACATCACTTGCTTGCAAGCTATCTCAATGTGATATCACCGAGAGGGCCCAGAGTACATCAATCCGTCATCGGGATTGACAAATTCCACTCTTGATCTATGAGCCTCAACGTAACACCTTCGTAGTACTGAACCCATCTTTATAGTCACCCTGTTACGGTGTGACATTTGATGTTATCAATATACTCTTCAGGTGTTAGCAATTAACATGATCTCATGGTCTAAGGATAAAGATTACTTCGTATGATGTTATAGCAATATAAACATAATGACTTGATCGTAATGCTATACTTCGGATGAATGTTCATCACATCATTCCACCAATGGTGTGACCTTATTATTAACAGCATCCAATGTCCATGATCAGGAAACCTTGATCATCTTGTTAATCAACAAGCTAGTCTATAAGAGAGGCATAACTAGGAACCCTTTTTTGTTTATTAAACACACATGTATTCATGTTTCCGATCAATACAATTCTACCATGCAAAATAAACATCTATCATATATAAGGAATACATAATAACAACTTTATTATTGCCTCTCAGGGCATATTTCCTTCAGTCTCCCACTTGCACTAGAGACAATAATCTAGTTCACGTAGTGATAAATCTAACACCCATGGAGTTCTGGTGTTGATCATGTTTTCCCTAGGAGAACTTTAGTCAATGGATCTGCTACATTTAGGTCCGTGTGTACTTTACAAATCTTTATATCTCCATCCTTGACATGCTCGCGGATGGAGTGAAACGGCGCTTAATATGCTTGGAATTCTTGTGAGACCTTGGTTCCTTTGCGTTGGGTATGGCTCCATTGTTGTCACAATAGATCACCATTGGGTCCAATGCACTAGGAACCACACCTAGTTCCATAATGAACTCTTTCATCCAAACCGCTTCTGGCCGCTTCAAGCAAAGAACATATTCATTCGTCGTTGATCCAGCCACCACAAAGTTATTTGGAACTCCTACAACTAATCGCTGCTCTGCTCAAGAGAAATACGATCCGGATTGAGACTTAGAGTCATCCTAATCGGTGTCCAAGCTAGCATCGACATAACACTTAGTGACTAGCTCTTCTTCACCTCCGTATATAAGAAACATATCCTAGTTCTTCTCAAGTACTTGAGGATGTTCTTTACCGCTATCCAAAGGTTCTCAACCTAGATTAGATTGGTACCTACTAGTCAAACTAATAGCATGTGCCACATCTGGTCTTGTACATAGCATGGAATACATAATAGAGCCTATGGCGAGGCATAGGGATCTTATCCATCATCTCTCTTTCTTCCGTCAGCTGGACTTTGAGTCTTACTCAATGTCTTGCCTTGCAACATAGGTAAGAACCCCTTCTTACTTTTGTCCATATTAAACTTCTTTAATATCTTATCAAGGTATGTACTCTGTGATAGCCCAATTAGGTGCCTTGATCTATCTCTATAGATTTTAATGCCTAATATATATGACGCTTCACCAAGGTCTTTCATCGAAAATTTGTTTACATAACTTGTAACACTGTTTAAAAGATCTATATCATTTCCAATCAATAATATGTCATCCACATATAATATCAGAAATGCCACATTGCTCCCACTCACTTTCTTTTAAATACAAGCCTCTCCATAAGTTTGGACAAATCCAAACTCTTTGATCACCTCATCAAAGCGGAGATTCCAACTCCGGGATGCTTGCTTCAGTCCATAGATGGATCGCTGAGTTTTGCATACCTTATTAGCATCCTTAGGATCAACAAAACCCTTAGGTTGTATCATATACAACTCTTCTTTAATATTCACATTGAGGAACGTAGTTTTGTCATCCATCTGCCATATTTCATAATCGAAATATGCAACAATTGCTAACATAATCCTAACTGACTTAAGCATCGCTACGGGAGAGAATGTCTCATCGTAGTCAACTCCTTGAATTTGTCGAAACCCCTTTGCAACAAATCGAGCCTTATAGATGGTCACATTACCATCAGCATCAGTTTTTCTTTTGAAAATCCATTTATTCTCAACGACCTTTCGATCGTGAGGTAAGTCCACCAAGGTCCAAACTTGGTTCTCGTACATGGATTCCATCTCGGATTTCATGGCTTCTAGCCATTTGTTGGAATCCGGGCTCATCATCGCTTCTTCATACGTCGCAGGGTCATCCATTCCATCAACCATGAAATTCACAATAGGATTGCCATACAGTTCAGGAGTTGCACGTGTCCTGCTTGACCTGCGAGGTTCGGTAGTTTCCTCTTTCAGAGTTTCATGATCAATATCATTAGCTCTCTCTTCATTAGGTGAAGTCAACTCCGAAACAACTTCCGGTGCTGCGCCACTCGCCATTTCATGAAGAGAAGGTTCAATAACCTCTTCGAGTTCTACCTTCCAACTACTCACACCTGTCGCGAGAAATTCCTTCTCAAGAAAGGATCCATTTTTGGCAACAAAAACCTTGCCCTCGGATCTGTGATAGAAGGTATACCCAATCGTTTCCTTAGGGTATCCTATGAAGACACATTTTTCCGCTTTGGGTTCGAGTTTATCTGGTTGAAGTTTCTTCACATAAACATAGCATCCCCAAACTTTAAGAAATGAAAACTTAGGTTTGTTTCCAAACCATAATTCATATGGTGTCGTTTCAACGGATTTAGATGGTGCCCGATTTAAAGTGAATGCAACTGTTTCCAGTTCATAACCCCAAAATGACAGTGGCAAGTCAGTCAGAGACATCATAGATCGAACCACATCCAATAAGGTACGATTACGACGTTCCGACACACCATTACGTTGTGGTGTTCCGGCAGGCGTGAGTTGTGAAACTATTCCACACTCTTTCATGTGTGTGCTAAACTCGTAACTTAGATACTCTCCTCCACGGCCAGACCGTAGAAATTTGATCTTTCTATTACGATGATTTTCCACTTCATTCTGAAATTCCTTGAACTTTTCAAAAGTTTCAGACTTGTGTTTCATCAAATAGATATACCCGTATCTACTCAAATCATCCGTGAAAGTAACAAAATAACGATATCCACCTCACGCCGACACACTCATTGGTCCACACACATCAGTATGTATGATTTCCAATAGATCTGTCGCCCGTTCCATTGAACCGGAAAACGGTGTTCTAGTCATCTTGCCCATAAGGCATGGCTCACATGTATCAAATGATTCAAAATCAATTGATTCCAAAAGTCCATCAGAATGGAGTTTCTTCATGCGTTTAACGCAAATATGACATAGACGGCAGTGCCACATATATGTAGATATACCATCATCAAGTTTAATCTTTTTAGCATTAACATTATGAATGTGCGTAATATTACTATTGAGATCCATCAGAAATAAACCATTCAACATAGGTGCATGACCATAAAAGATATTATCCATATAAATCGAACAACCATTGTTTTCAGATTTAAACGAATAACCACTTTGCATCAAACATGATCCGGATACAATGTTCATGCTAAGTGCAGGCACCAAATAACAATTATTTAGGTTTATGACTAATCCCGAGGGCATAGGGAGAGGCAGCGACGGCGATCATCACATCAACTCTTGATCCATTGTCAATTCGCATTGTGACCTCATCCCTTGCTAGTTGTCGCTTGTTCCGCAGCCCCTAATCGGGTTACATATATTAGCAATCGATCCCAGATCAAATACCTGTGTGCTATCATGAGTACTAGTCAAGTACACATCAATAACATGTATATCACATATACCTTTCTTTGCCTTGCCGGACTTCTTGTCCGCCAAATACTTGGGGCAGTTGCGCTTCCAATGGCCAGTCCCCTTGCAATAGTAGCACTCGGTATCGGACTTAGGGCCAGCTCGGGGTTTCTTTTCAGGCGCGGCAATAGATTTGCCACCCTTCTTTCCCTTGTGCTTGCCTTTCTTGTCCTTCTTGAAACCGGTGGTCCTATTGATCATCAACACTTGATGTTCTTTCCTAATCTCCACTTCTGTAGTCTTAAACATTGACAGAAGCTCGGGAAGAGTCTTCTTCATGCCCTGCATATTATAGTTAATCACGAAGCTCTTGTAGCTAGGTGGCAGAGATTGGAGAACACGATGTATGCCTAAGTCAATGGGAATCGTTATTCCCAAGGACACAAACTTATCGGCGTACCCAGACATTTTGAGTACATGCTCACTAACGGAGCCATTCTCCTCCATCATCCAGCTAAAGAACTTTTCAGTAGCATTATAACTCTCTACGGCAGCATGGGTATCGAAAATCATTTTCAATTCTCCCATGGTATCAAAGGCATTGCCATTTTCGAAACGCCAAGTTCGCTCCAGCCCATACAAAGATGCCGCAATGAACTGTTGTGGTCCTCCGACGAGTCACATAGACATTCTTTTCTTCGTCAGGGGCATTAGGAGCTGGTGGGGGGCCTAGCGGCGCATCTAGCACATATTGCTTTTGTGCAACAGTGAGGAGAATCCTCAAATTCATAGCCCAGTTGGTGAAGTTGCTACCATTCGCAGCAAGTTTCTATTTCTCCATGAACACATTGAAATAAAAAGCAGGTGGTGCCATCTACAACAGAATTTGTAAAGTTTATTTAGACTAAGTTTATGATATATTGAGTTCAACTAATCCAAATTACTAATGAACTCCCACTCAAAAACGACATCCCTCGTGCCTTTTTGGTGATTACATGAACCAAATCCACTACACCAAGTCCGATGATCACGTGAGTCGGTGTAGCTTCAAAGGAGAGCACCTTTTTGGGCATCATATCAACCATATGACTCATGCTTAACCTTTCGGTCCGTGTTCCGAGGCCATGTCTGTACATGATAGGCTTGCCAAGTAAGAACCTTAGTACTCGCGTGTGTAAAACTGTCTTACACCCGTTGTATGAAAGTGTAGAGTCGAGTACACCCGATCATCACGTGATGTCTCGAAACACGATCCATAGAACGGTGCATACTCAAGGAAGAACACATTTTATCTTGATATCTAAATGAGGGATCATCTTACAATGCTACCAAAAGCGCCAAACTAGCAGTATAAGATGCTAACATCTAATGTGTAAAGTGAGATGATATGGTCCATGCATTTGATCTCTATCATTTGCATCGTGGTATGATCTCTATCATTCCTTTGTGTGTAAGGCCAAGGTCTATGGAACTTACATGTTGAGTGTGTTGTAATAGTATCTATCATACATCTACTTACAACAATACCATATCAATACACTAGCCCAGCAACGATCTAAACTAGACGCCTCTAATTTATCAATTGCAAGTTTTACGTGGCTTAGGGCTTTCGGAGATAGAACTGTTCTCACCTACGAACATGAACCACGACGAGGATAACTAAGTTATTAGCAACTCGTTGTAAATCAGATATTGACTATAGTAGGAGAGACAGACACCCGTTAGCCACTTATGCAAAACAAGTTGCATGTCAGTCGTGGAACCGGTCTCATGTATGATGACATGTAAGGTTGGTCCGGGCCGCTTCATCCCACTATGCCACCAATATCCAAAATACATAGAAGATGCAATAACATGATCATCATCGCCCACATATAAACATATGTGTACTACCCGTGCAAAGCACCTACGCATAGATCAGGCTCTGATACCACTGGTGGGTCCGCAGCATAGAAAACAAAAAAATCCTACGGTGTGAACTACACGCCAAGATCTATCTACTAGGTACAAAGCAACGGGTGGACATACATCCAACGAGAACTTACCCTCGAAGACAACGAGTTTTGTTAACGAGTAGGAACTCGTGGTTGATGTAGTCGTACACTTGCCGATCTCAAGATTGCGAGGAAGTCCGAGCGTCGCAACTCAGCAGCGCATCTGTACTCGGACACACGTTGAAGCCACCAGACAACCTCCACCTCCTCGCTCTAGCGATCCAGCGGAAGGAGCAACTCCTTCCAAATGAAATGCCACCGGGAACATGTATCTCGCTAATCCAAGACCATGGGGGAATAATTCTAGAGGGGGAGAGAGATCCTTCACAAGGAGGTGTGAGGATGAAGGATGGAATGGGTGGCCTTTTATAGGAGGAGGGGGGTGCCACTCCTCTCCATGGCCGGTGCATGGGGAGTGACCCCTCACCTCCCTCATTCATGTGGTGGTAACCCCTCCACTAAAATGCCTCTTCACATTCCCTTTTGAAGTCTCCACTTTAAATGCATTAAAATTCTCCAAGTTTAATGCTCTCTCATTTAATAAAACTCTTTTATTAAATTTATTCAGAATTTTGTTAATTACTTTAATTAAAAACATTCACATATAGCCCCTTGCAATATTTCAATATCACATGCAGAACCACTTTCTACAATTTCACCCGAAACAATTTCCGGTTTCTATTGAAACAATTCCTGCGCTTTGCAATTCTTTCGTCTGAAACATATGTGCTCCAAAATGGTGTCCGGTAACTCTTAAGTGTGTCACCCTACGGTTTGCGAATAATGCAGACATGATCGAGACCCTTCTCTGATCAATAATCAGTAGCGGGACCTAGAGATCCATACTGACTCCTACACATTCAACGATGACTTCTGTGATCGTGAGAACCTTTAACGCTTGTAACTAAATCCCTTTGTCTCGCGATATATTACATGTCCGAGATTCGATCATCGGTATCTCCATACCTAGTTTGATCTCGTTACCGACATGCACTCTTTTCTCGTTCCCGTGATATAACATTCTAGTGATCACATCACTTGTTTGCAAGCTATCTCAATGTGATATCACCGAGAGGGCCCAGAGAATTACTATCTGTCATCGGGATTGACAAATTCCACTATTGATCCATGAGCCTCAACATAACACCTTCATAGTACTGAACCCATCTTATAGTCACCTTACTTGTGACGCTTTGATGTTATCAATATACTTTCGTGTGTTAGCAATTAACATGATCTCATGGTGTAAGGATAAAGATTACTTCGTATGATGTTATAGCAATATAAACATAATGACTTCATCGTAATGCTATACTTCGGATGAATGTTCATAACATCATTCCACCAATGGTGTGACCTTGTTATTAACAACATCCACTGTCCATGATCAGGAAACCTTAATCATCTTGTTAATCAACAAGCTAGTCTATAAGAGAGGCATAACTAGAAACCCTTTTTTGTTTATTAAACACACATGTATTGATGTTTCCGATCAATACAATTCTAGCATGCAAAATAAACATCTATCATATATAAGGAATACATAATAACAACTTCATTATTGCCTCTCAGGGCATATTTCCTTCAGGCACAGCCCTTCATGAACTACATCGCCAACGGGGAACTTCTGGATGATGAGGTGGAGGCCAGGCAAATCCGCACGCCACAAGCGCACGCATACCATCATCAACAAAGAATTGTACAAGCGTAGCGATCCGCATTTTCCAAAGGTCTGCGACATGGACACAAAGCTACGGGCTGCTCAAGGACATCCACTGTATGAAAAGGGCACCATGCTTCGTCAAGGGCAATAGTCGCCAAGGCGTTTCGCCATGGCTTCTATTGGCCCACCACCCTCGAGGACGCCGAACAGCTAGTCCGCGTGTGCAACGGGTGCTAACCTTCGGGCAGCTCAGGCATATGCCGGCTTCGGTGCTCAAGACCATACCGATCACCTGGCCCTTTGCTGTTTGGGGCCTCGACATGGTCGGTCCCAAGAGGGCGCGTGCAGGCATGACCCATCTGCTGGTGGCGGTGGACAAATTTACAAAGTGGATCGAGGCCAAGCCCATCCAGAAGATGGACGGGGCGACAGTCGTCACCTTCTTCACCGACATCATCAACCAGTTCGGCTACCCCAACAGCATCATCACCGACAACGGCACGAACTTCGCCAAGAGGGCCTTCGCCCGGTTCTACAGCAACAAGGGCATCCGGCTGGACCTTGCTTTCGTCGTGCACCCGCAGTCCAACGGGCAAGTCGAACGGGCAAACGGCTTAGTGCTAGCCGGCATCAAGCCACGCCTCATCGAGGAGCTTCCGGCTGTGCTATGGAGCCTCCGCACCACGCCGAACAGATCAACCGGCTACACCCCGTTCTTCCTGGTCTATGGATCGGAAGCCGTCCTCTCCGTAGATATCGAGTTCGACTCTCCACGCAAGCTCCTCTATGATGAAAAGGCCAACCAGGAGGCACGAGAAGATGGTGTGGACCTCCTATAAGAGGCCCACGACCTGGCATTGTCCAGATCGGGCTTGTACCAGCAGCGCCTACACCACTACCATTTAGGACGGATCTGCCCTGTCGCATTCCGCGAGGGCGACCTGGTCCTCCGAATGGTGCAGGACATGAAGGGCATGCACAAGCTATCACCTCCCTGGGAGGGTCCCTTCATCATCAGTCGGGCGCTGCCCAATGACTCCTACTACCTCATCGATGCGCAGCAGCTGCGCAAGAACAAGATGGACACGTCGGATGAAGAGACAGAGCGCCCTTGGAACGCGGCCTTGCTCCGCCCGTCTTACACCCTGTCACCAGACAGTGTATGTATGCCGCAAACCCTCTGAATGAAAATGCGGACCCCTACGAGATACTCGGGGGCTCCTTGCTAGAAATTTGTGTGCATCCATTTTCCGGTTCAGTTTTTTTGGCTTCGGCAATCCCTACCCGGGGGCTTGCCGGCTGGCCCGGCCTACTAAATCTGCAAACCGGCTGAGTAATGTGCGGCGATGTTAGAGGCCCACTCTTCGTCTCAGCTACAGACCGCAACCCGGCTGTCCGGCTAGCAAGAGCAAAACCCCGAGGCATCCCACATGAAAAATGGGGAGGAGATGCGACAGACCGGGCGTCCCAGCTCCGCAACTAGCTTAAGACAATCCGGCTGCTAAGCCGTTAGTATCGTGCGCAATGTACTGTCAGCTCCCTTCGATTCTGGCTGCATCGCAACCCGCCGCCGGCTAGGACGCAGAAAAAACAGCAGAGCGCACGGGAAAATGACTAAGTGTCCAGAAGGCACGAGCTAGTTTTCAAAACAACCGCCTTCCGCTATACTTTAGCGTACTAACCTATTAACGAGTGAGAATGTATGTATGCGTGTATATTTTGCACGACTATTTCGAGTCGGAATCCAGGAAGAAAAGAAGAAGAAGATTCGAAGTCCTTGCCTTCATCAAGCGCTCTGAATCTCGGGGGATACACCCACTAGGTGCGCTCGTGCACCCCCAGTGGAATCTTGTAATTTCTGACCGCTAAGGGCGCTTAGCGGATATTTGGAGCCTGTGAGGGCAAGGGCGGGAGCAGAAGAAGAAGAAGATTCAAGCACTGGTTGCACCAGCTACTCCGAATCTCGTGGGCTACACCCAGTGGGTGTGCTGGCGCGCCCCCACTGGAATGGAAGTTCCCCCGGAAGTGGGCGTTTAGCGGAAGTAACCGACTAAGAGGTGTCTAGTCAGATGAAGCTAGAAGACTTAAAGAAAGAAGAAGATTGGTACCTGCCGCGCCACCATCTCACTTGGTTACACTGGGCAGTTGGCCTTCACTCGAATTGTAGTTCCCCCGGCTAAAGGCGTTCAACCGAGCGAATTCAGCCGGGCAAAGTCAGTCGGCGAAATATTGAAAGGACATGCAAAAAACACAAGTCGATAGCAAACCAAATTAGTTCAGATTGACATTAAAAGGAAAGGGGAGACGAAGCTCCCATAAGTTTTCCTGGCGCCAGAAGCAGCTGGTACAGACAAACAAGTTTCAAGCCAAACAGGATAAACAAATACACCCGGCATCCCGGGGTCATAACGAAACGGCGGGGCCCTTGCTGTGTGGAGCGCCCTGGGTGGCAGCAGTCTCAGGCAGTAGAGGAGGCGCGGCGGTCGATCCGGTTCCGGCGTCGCCACCAACCAGCTGCGCTGAGGCTTCCGCATCCGGAGTGCCGACGGACTCCGAGTCGGTGAGCACCTCGTCGGTGTCCATGTAGTCGGCAATCTTGATGGAGGAGGCCCGGAGCTCCGGATGGGCCTGGCGGATGGCGGCAAGGTCGGCGCCGGCGCGGAAACCCCCGTCAATCTTATCGACACGGGCGTCCTTGTACCAGGAGAGCATGAGGGCCAAAGACATCTCCGCTCCGGCTCACGCCGCCAAGTCTCACAGCCGGTCGACGGTAGCCGGCACCTCCCCCACCTTGGCGGCCAGCTGCGCCATCGTCTCTGGAATTAGAACGTCAGGCCAGAGGAAGGAGAAGATGGCCTGTGCCGCCTGGTGAAGCTTGGCAGCCTCCTCGCCAAGAAGGACGGCCAGCTCCTGGGCCGTCGGGTGTTCTCCCGGCTAGTTCTCCTGCAACCGGTTGTAGGCCAGTAGGTCTACGCCGGGATAAAAGGCTGTCAGAAAAAAGAAAGTCAGATCCGGCTACTGGATCCTGAAAGACGAGGGAAGTCGGAAAAGGAACTTACCCTTGGCCGTGTGCCCGACCTGCATCAGCTCTTCCACCAGGGCCTTCTCCTTCGCCGTCAGCCGCTTAACTTCCTTCTCTTGGTCCTTGTTCCGGGCCTCGAGAAGGTTGAAAGTGTCGGTTCGGCTAGCGAGGGAGGCGCCGCTCTCCTTCACGGTGGCCTCCAGAGCGTCCACCTTGGCGTGCCAGTCCTTATTCTGCAGCCGGAGCGTAGAATTGGACTTGCTCAGCCGATCGTTCGCCTTCTTCAGGCGATCGATCTCCCGCTGAGCGCACACAAGGATAGCTGCGACAAAACCGGCTATTAGCAAAAAAAAGATGATTCCAGATGAAGCGAACTTACTCTACGAGGTATCGTTGGCAGCAGCAAGTTTCTTCTCCAAGGACCGGTTGCCACCGGCTGCAGGCTCGAGCAGCCGGATCTCCTTCACCGCCAGCTCGAGGGTGGCGACGAGATCCGTCAGCGAGACGGCAGAGGAGGCTTCGTCGTCCACGGCATTGGCGGCCAACAACTCCTTCGCCGCAACCACCGCCGTCCTCCATTCCTCCCCCGGCTCGTCCTCGGAGTTGTCGTCACTAACAACCACGAGTTCTTTGCCGACGCCGCCCTCGTGTCCTCGCAAGAGCCGTCCCCGCTCTGCGAGGTGGCCACAACCGTTTCCGGCTGGACCACTATAGCCGGTGAAGGATCCCCTCCTCCGGCTAGGGTGGCTGGTTCAGCCCGAGGTGGTGGCGGAGGCGGCACCTCAGAAGAGGGAGGGGCAGAGGCAGACGCGGGCGACGATCCAGTCGGCGTCCACGCCGGGCTCGTGGCGCCGAAGGAGACCAGCGTGCTGAGCAAACAGAAAGGCAAAAATCAAATAAGCCAAAGACAGATAAGAAGCACAAGGAATGGAAGACAACAAAAACTCTTAGAAGAAGACTTACCCCTGTACCACCGGGGGCGGCCCTTTCTTCCGGCCGAGGCGAGTTGGAGGAAGGGCGCCGGTCCGGCTTTGCTTGGGGGCCAGCTCCTCCACGGCAGGCCGGCTGGCGCTGGAACGGCTGGAGCCACTCCCACCAGCGCCGGACCGGCTCGAGTCGCCGTCCGTCGCACGGCGCCGAGATGGCTCGGGAGCCGGCGCGGCCTCCTCCTCCTCGTCAACCTCCGCGTGAGGATCGGCAGCCGGCTCGTCATTCCGGCTAGGGAAGACGTCCCTGTCCCTGTCAGACTCCTCGCTAGACCGACGAGCGCGCAGCTCGGGCAAGTCGGGCGTGAAGTTATGAAGAGGGGTCCCGCCCTCCTCGCGAAGGATGCAAGGGAACATCTGCCAGAAGAGGAAAAAAGGTAACCAGATCAGTCAGATGATAGAAAAAGAAAAGCAAGAAAATTCCGGCTAGAAGGACTTACTCGGGGCGCGCGGTTGTCGCGGCAGTAAGGGGCCAGCCCGAACTTCCAGCCTTCCGGCAGTCGCTCATTCGTGATGATCCACACCTACTCCTTCAGGGGTTGGTAGCGGGGATAACGGCGCAACAGCCGGGTCAGGTCTAGTCGGCTGGAGTAGTAGCACATCTTGTGCGCTCGCCGCTGCAGCGGCATTATCAGCCTGGACATCTAGCTGAGGGTGATGTCCAGGCTGGTTAGGCCGGCGGTGATGAGGGACTGCATGCGCTGCAGCATCGCATCCGACTCCGCCTTCTCAACATGGATCTTCAGATCCCAGTGCTGCCGGCTGGACTCCATGTCCTGGAACACCGACAAGTTGATCCGGTCTTCGGCGGTGAGGTTGCGGACGTAGGAGTACAACTGTTGCCACAACCGTACCATGTCGTGCAGCCGGAACTTGGGGTAGCCGGTCTGTGTGCGGGAGTAGATGGAAGCGCCGCCGCACGCGACTAGCGGCCCCTTGGTGAATTGAACTTGTGGTCGGACTCGAAAGAGCTGGCAGAAGAGCCCGAGATCCGGCTGGATCCCAAGGTAGCCTACGCAGAAGTCTACGAAGTGTGCCAACGTCCTGATGGCGTTTGCGCCCAGATGGTGGAGGCGAAGGTCGAAGAAGGCGAGGAAAGTGAGGAAGAACGGGTGCACCGGCAGCACGAACCTGCAGGCCAGGTGCGAGAGGAAGACGACCCGTTCCTCCTTCGCCGGCTGCGGCGACTCCTCCCCCACCGGCGCGAGCCGCACCTCCACCTCCTCCTCCGACGGCAAGACGCGGGTCGCTTGGTACTTTTGGATGTGCTCCTCCATAACAGAGGAGCCGCACCATGCTCCGCGTTCGGCCGCCATCGCCAGTTTGCCAGGAGGTGCTATGACGGAAGACTGGCGGTGGCCCGTATCACCGACGATGCTAAACGGGCAGCACGCCGGACCAAGGCGGCGGTGGCGAAGCGAGGCGGCATGAGGAATACAAGGGCGCAAAGAAGAGAAGAGGAAAGCAACTAGGAGCGGGGGAAGCGAAGGGAGGAACCGCCCTCTCCCAGGCGCCCCTTTAAAGGCCCGGAAGGGCAACCGTCCGCGGCGCCACGTGGAACCCATCGGGGCGTACCCCACTCCAACCGCCGCTCCAGATCCTGTGTGCAGACACGGGGCACGCGGAAGATCCCGGAGCGAGAACCAAAGAGCCAGGCAGTAGTTTCCCAAGGCGACGTGCGACGGGACGTTTCGCTGCCCATCATAGAGTAATGATGGCGCGTGCATGCGTGGCCGGCATCAACACTGACATCACGGGTAGCGCAACCGCTAGGCGTAGCCGGCCAGATATTAAAAACAAAGAGGGAGAGCGCGCACATTTCACCTAAAGGCGAAATCTACACGCGCTCGGGGGCTAGTGTCAAGGGGATGACCTCCGGATACCCCAACCAGACAAGAACTATGGTAGTCGGATCGTGCCCAGCTGGCTGAGCGCAGCCGGACAAGACAAGTCAAGCCGGCTACCCCGTGGTAGCCGGAGCGGGAAGAAGCAACCGGCTACAACAGCGTAGCCAGAACCAATCAGGAGGAGCGGCAAAGACAAAGGCGCAAGACGCCTCGGTACGACGACAAGATCGGCAACTACTCGCCATACCAAGACTTTGCGGGATGACACGGAATAGTGGCCCGATGTCGACGACGGGCTCGCATTCATCGTGGCCCACGATAACCATACCGCCAGACGATGGGACATAGTTGTACCGGATACTGTAGATGACCAGCCGGCTGGGACCCACCTGTGGGGCCCGCCAGCCAGACTGGCCAGTGAGACTGTTGCCTCTCTGCCTATATAAGGAGAGGCAAGGCCTCAGTAGAAAGGGTTGGTCTGTGTGCATTTAAGACAGTAGCTAGAGAATACAGCTCGAGGAGCCTTGTAGCCCGTATATCGCTCATAGTCAAATCGGCAGGAGTAGGAGCTTTACCTCAGCACGAGGGCTCAACTCGGTACTTCTGCGGCCAGCTACGTCATTAGATCCAATCCCGCAGACGCCGTCGATAGCTTCCGTGCTAGTCCCCACACCTCTATCAAACCTACTTAGGTACCGTCATTCCCAATACAACAACACATACCCAGCACGACATCAGGCTCTTCCTGGGCCTCTTCCGCATTCATGTGGAACAGACGGCCGTTGTGGTTGAGTGAATTCCCTAGGGAAAATCTCCTTCCAGGATGAACACGGTGCTATTGCTGAGCGGCGGCATGCACATTGTTGGCTGCTGCAAGCTTCTTGGGGCACTCATTGGAGTAGTGACCCTTGACTCCATGTTCAAATCAAGTAATCTGGGACTTATCTTTGGCGCAACAGTACAACATTGCTTCCAGTCCTTGGGGCAGTATTGTTGTTGTTGTTGTTGTTGTTGGACTTGGGCGGTGCACGGTTGAAGTTGTTGGAGTTGCCGGGGTTGTTGTTGTGGTTTCCTCCGGACTTTGGGTTCCCTCCGCTATGATTGGGGTAGCTTGGACGGGACATCGGGGGTCTGTTGTTTCTTGGGGCATATCCTGCAGACGGTTAGCGATACTTGGTATTGTGGGACCCACCTGGTGCATCATCCTACGCTATGTTGTCATTGGCTTGGTTGATCTTCCCTTCCATCTGGATGGCAGAGTCTACTAGTTCTTCTAGATCTCCAAAATGGATGTTGACTAACACAGTCCGCATCTCATCATGCAATCCATTCAGGAACCTTTCCTTCTTCTTGGCTTCAGTGTTAATCTCACCAGGGGCATATCTAGCTAGGGACTGAAATTTTTCACGGTATTCAACTACCGTCATCCTTCCTTGCTTCAGTTCCCTGAACTCATCTCCCATCCTAGTGACCAAACCTTGTGGCACATGGGTGCGGCTGAACTTGATCTTGAATGCTTCCCAAGTCATCATCTGACCATCGTTCATGGTACGGGTGCTATTCCACCAGGCTCTTGCATCTCCAGCTAGATAATGGGTGGCAAACATTACTTTCTCATTGGCTTCAACTCCTGCGACCTCCAGATTGTTCTCCATAGTTTGCAGCCAGTCATCAGCATCTAAGGGATCCTCAGATTTATTGACGATAGGTGGGTTGGTATTCTGAAAGTTCTTAAGCTTGGATCCATGGTGATCTTGGTTTCCATGGCCTTGATTATTGCGGGCCATCTGAGCTATCTGTTGAAGGGTGGCTAGGTTGGCTTAACGTTTGGCCCTACTAGCTTCACGGTCGGAAACTAGCATTTGTAGAATCTGCAGCATCGGGTCCTGGGATGAGCTGCTTCCTTCGGGGTTTCCACGAGTCATCTGAAGATTGAGATAGATAATGAGATAAGAGGGAAATTTCTAAGGTTCATGGTTTTGTTTTCAAAAGTTTTAACTTTGAGTTTGACTCAGGTTTTGCAAACTAACTTCTTCCTCTCATTCATCCATTCATTCCAAGCACACCAATACAAACACACACCACACACAAATGGAAAACAGATGGTTTTAAGAACCATTCTGTGAAACTACAATACAGTGGGACCGATACAACTCACTCCTACGGTAGTGATCAAGTGCATCTACTCATCATCAATGAAGTCGGAATCATCATCATCAGTGTAGAATTCCATGGCATCATCCTCTAGGTAGTCGTTGTCATCACTGAGGTACGAGTGAAGATCACCCTGGATCTTTTCACCTTCCTCCTCCTCTTTTGCTTCTAGCTGGACTTCCTGTTCACGGATGGTCTTCTCGAGAGCGGCCACCTTCTTGTGAAGACGATCGATGGTGCGATCCTTCTTGTCGTGTTGACGACAAAGTGATTGGCGCTCCTTGGCGAGAGTCTGGTCCTTCTTGATGGCAATGGAAAGGTTGTGGTTGGCGTAGGCTCGGGCGTTGTCCAATTCCTTCTGCCTATCATATAGCATGAAGTCAAGGTTGTCCACCTGGTGCTTCAACTCTGGGTGTCCTAGCATCTCCAATGGCATTCCCATAGAATCACGCCTTGCAAAGTGAGCAAAGCGAGTTCCCTGGATCAAGTTGATGTTTTGCCCACACAGACAGGCAAGAGCTTCATGCATAGCCCTGGCTAATCCATCTAGACAATTGTTCTCACGCAAGGTGAATTAGATCTTCTCAGAAGTAGGTGCTTCCATTTTGCCTCTGAGATCTGCAACTATCAGCCATTGTAGATCTCCTCCTACGTGATCATTGAGTTGTGCCCCAAAGAATTCCGGATGCAGGCGCTCAAGATAGTCCGACAAAGGCATCTAGATCCTCTCAAAGATCAAGAGGCCTCTATTGCCCAACTGGTAGAACTTGCAATACTGGACTTCCATCTATAAGAATTTAGGATGAGTAAGTTAGTGAGGTGATCAACTGTGTCAAATTTTATGTAGTAATGTAAGAATGTTTGAGGAACATGTATTTTTTTGAAAGAATCAAGGATAAGAGTGGGAATAGGTTTTCATAAATACTCACTTCTTTTGTTTTGAAACTAATTTTTTGTTTGGACGTCCGTTCTAACTAGGGTCTCCTATGGTCATGATGGCTCTAATACCAACTTGTCAACACCTGGATTTTTAATCCCAGATGCATGTTATGCCATACCTCGCAATCCCAGGATTACCATTTTTGCGAGACATAACAGATTGGATATCACAGTACATCATCCATTACAAATCATAATAAGGTCTTACACAAATAAGGGATCTCATGATCCAGTCTTAATACAATCAAGCAGCGGAAAGAAACGCAGTAGGGGCTCCATCTTCAAAGTCACAGGCAATGCTGATGATGGGAGATGATCCTACTTGTCATAGACGTCCTGCTGTCCATCATCCCGATAGTCCTCCTCATAGTCTGGCCACGGGAATAGCCAGGGACAAAGCCATGAGTACTCTTTAAGTACTCGCAAACTATCACTAATAAGTAAGTAGCTCTAGTAGGAATCTTAAGCTCTAGGTTTATTTGCAAAAAGCCAGGTTTATCTACACTGAGTTTAGAAGTAAAGAAAACTAACTTAATGTTCTAAATCACTTAAGTGGGAACCTAGTTTTCATATTCACAACCCTGTTGTGGTCAAGTCAAAATCATAGTTCACTTCACAAGTCATTTTGAAAACATCTGATGATGGAACAAAGATGGCCAATCTGCGATCATGGGCATGCCGCTATTGAATAGTTTGACACTCTGCAGGGGTGGTACACTTTCACCACAAAATTCGATACATTCGTCAGGGATAACCCTGAATCATCATACTTAGTATGCGGATAATCAATCATAACCTTTCCTTTACACACTCTAGTATAGGCACCTCCCTTATGAGCTTGGCCTCCCAGCCATGGCCATCTGCCATCCTGGGCACTGCATAGGTGGACAATTCACACTCACGAGGTAGCCTCAGTTCAAACCTCTTCCGCGAGGGAACCCATACTAATGCATATAAACTTCCGGCTAAGCCTTACCCAATTCAGGTATTGTGGTTGTACGGTAAAATTGGAATGGTATCTCATCCGAACCCAACCATTCGTTTTTATAAAAGGGCTAAGGCTCATGCCTCAACATTTTCATCATCAAATCCATTTGTATTTCTCAACACATGTCAAAACATTTCAATAGAATGAAGCATCATTCCAAGGTTTTCATAATCATTTTCACCAAGTATTCCCATCGAAAGTGATCAAGTTTTATGCTTACCACTAGCCACTAAGTTAAGTGTGTTCACTAATGGGGGTGCTAATCTTCAATCTCATGCCATAGAATGACATCTAGGTATAGGCCTAGTTTTATACTCTTTATGCTATCTATACTATTTTTCCAACACACAAAACACTAACTAGAGGTAAAGAACTTTAGTAAAGTAAAAGAATAAAGCTTGCAAGTAAAACTTGGGATTGGTATAATCAAAGGTATATAACCAAAGCATGCCTAATGCATTTTGCTTAAGTTATCAAGTTTGCAAGTATTAGCTTGCATAGTTCTAGCTTGCCTTGAGTAGAGCAATGGTTGAAGTTTTCTTCCTCTTCTTCTGGGTAGTACTCCTCCTCCTCGTATCCGGGGTCGGTACTAGCGTCTATAAATAAATACGGGGTACACAATCACCAAGCAATACTTAACTAGTTCTATTTAGCACACTAAGGCTCACACTTGATGATCTAGCATCATCACAATCATCACATGAATTAAAGACTTAATCTCATTTAGTTTATTTTAGAAAAGTAATTTCTACTCATTGAAATTAATTAAGATTTAAGATTCTCCAATTAAAATATGGGATCATGTGGACACATCTCATCACCACATATTCTAATACATGAGAATGTGATTTAAAGGTTTGGTCATATTTCATTAAGTTTAAGATTATCATTTAATAGAATTAAAGTGACTAGAAATGCCTATATAGCATTATTTTGGTACTAGTCCAAAGTCACTACATGCAAACCTAAATATTTTTACATATTCAGATAGATCTTATCAAATGTGATTTTTGAGAGTTGGAATCAAATCAAAAGCATTTATGGTTGATTTTTGAAAAAAAATTGAAGTTGAAAAAGTCTCTGCCTAGTTATTTTTACTATAGATTATCTCTAACTCCAAATGATTTAAATCCAATAGGCTTGGATAGATAATTTAAATATCTTTCTAACAAAATTTGAATCATTCAATTTGGTTCAGTGAAACTTTTTGAATTGATTTTTGAATCTATGGATAGAAACTAGTTTTAACTAAATTGGAAAATCAATATTTGAATCTCCAGGCCTGCGCAGGAAACTTAAACGGGTCGGCCCAACTACACAGCACATCGCAACAGGCTGCTGATAGGAGGGGTTCACTAGTCAGCGACTTAATCTACGCGAAGCGGTATCTATGAATCTGAGCCCTACAATCAAAATCTAATCTAACGGCCGAGAGTCATCACCAACGACGAACAGCTCCGGTGAGGAATTTAACCTAGCACGGCGGTGGGGGTCCGGCGAGGCTCACATGGGCTACAGCTAGGGTCGGCGGTGGGGGCGAACGATGTTGTCGTGGACGGTGGTTCGAATGGCATTCATGTCAGCTCCTGGGGCGGCTCCAATCAACGGTGCCCTTCTCCTCTAGTAGCGGTGGGTTCTGGCCAAATTCTAGCGAGGGAGAGCTCGCCTTGCTCCAGGAAGAAGTGTGGGAGGCTCATAGAGGAGTGGTGAGGGTGTTGGTGTGGAGAATGGAGGCGGGGAAGGCCTCTACTTATACTGTGGCGAGGGGACCGAACGGCGTGGGTGCAGGCTCGTTAGTGACGATGCTACAGGAGGCTAGCGGCGTGGCTGAGGCTAGGGGACGGTGCATGGTTCCCTGGCAGTCATCACAGAAGTAATGGCGTGGCGCGAGGCGGTGTGGATTGGTCGGGAGCGTGTGGTGCTCTAAGGAGCGTGAGTTTGTTTTATGAGAAGGCAAGCGCATGGAGCTACGGTCGCGGCGGAGAACGGGGGTGTCTGGGAGGTTGCGGTGATCATGGCGAGTGGGTGCATACGCGGAGAAGGCAAGGCATGGTCTGTGCGAGGCGGTCGGGCGCGGCGAGCTGGCGCGCTCTAGGCATGGTGCAGAGACGATGGGCGCGGCGTAGCTAGGGTGGTCTAGGGCCAGGCTGGGGTTGTGGCTTGGACAAGGGGTGGCGGTGGACTGCGGCGTGTCTGGTGCGCATCGTGGGCGAGGGCGGTGTGGCTCCTAGCGCACTGTCCACTGACGGACGGTGACGACCACATTCGGGCGGCGCTCCACTGTGCACAACGGCTAAGGGGGGCTTGTCTAGGTACTTCTCGACACTATAGAAGACAAGGGAGTGAAGGGGGGACCCAATGGTCGATGGATTACTGCTTAAACAGTGAAGTTAGGTAGATGATTAATTGGTGTAAGCAATGTGTTTGATGAAATGGCCGCAAGAAATTTTATTTGAAATTTTTGAATCAAATTTGGTGAGTGATCTATACTTATGCTTGGTAGTCTCTGGTTGCTTGGGTTTGCCAAGGGGAATCGGTTTGATGGGTTTTTGAAAAAGTGTGATCTTACCATATGAACTAGATTCAATTTTCAACTGTCCATTAAATTGATTTGGAAAATGTTGTTGTAACTTTGTAAAGTGGTCCTTGATTCACTTTTACTTGGTCTAGCAAGGGGTGCAAAGTGGAATTGTTTCTGTTAGAATTTCTCTTCTAGGAACACTCAAAGTGGCCTAGTGGTTAACTTTGACCAAAATGACCATTTAATTAATTCATTCATATTTGATTTCTTTTTCTTTGGATTTATTTTGTAAATGGCCTAGATGATGTAGCATTCACCTTTAAACAATTTATCATCTTTTATAACAATCAAACATGGCGAATTCACTCAATTCTACACTAATGCAAAACACACATGCATTCATATTCAAATTTGTAATAAAAGTTTTTCTTAACCCTAAACTTGGGTGATTAGAACTTGATAATCTTGATTAATAGTTTTAGGGTGTTACAGTCTCTTTGTTTGTTTTCAAAACACGGTCAAATTTTTAGGCATGCATATTCTTAGCAAGAAGTTAAATCTTTCCAAACTCTCACTCGTCTCCATACATTGACTGCCTGGTGGTGGGTCCACTGAACAGATTTTTGCAAGGTGTGAAGTTAATTTTGAAACACGGTGAGTCATAGCATCTTTGATTGTTTTCAAAACATGGTCAAATTTCTAGGCATGCATATTCTTAGCAATAAGTTGAATCATTCCAAACTCTCACTCATTCTCGATACATTGACTGCCTGGTAGGTCCACTGAACAGATTATCGCAAGGTGTGAAGTTAATTTCGAAATAGAGCCAAACTTTCAAAACACGGTGAGTCATAGTCTCTTTGTTTGTTTTCAAAACACGGTCAATCTTTCGAGGCATGCATATTCTTAGCAAGAAGTTGAATCTTGACAAACAACTCTTACTCGTTCTCGATACATTGACTGCATGGTGGGCCCACTGAAAAGATTATCGCAAGGGGTGAAGTAAATTTCGAAAAACCGCCAAAATTTCAAAACATGGAGAGTCATGGTATCTTTGTTTGTTTTCAAAACACGGTCAAATTTCTAGGCATGCATATTCTTATCTAGAAGTTGAATCTTGCCAAACTATCACTCATTCTTGATACATTGACTGCTTGGACGGTCCACTGGATAGATTTTCGCAAGGTATGAAGTTAATTTCGAAACACAGCCAAAATTTCGAAACACGATGAGTCATAGCCTCATTTATTGTTTTCAAAACACGGTCAAATGTCTAGGCATGCATATTATTAGCAATAAGTTGAATCATTCCAAACTCTCACTCATTCTCGATACATTGACTGCATGGTGGGTCCAGTGAACATATTTTTGCAAGGTGTGAAGTTAATTTCTAAACACACGTAAAATTTCAAAACGCGGTGAGCCATAGCCACTTTGATTGTTTTCAAAACAAAGTAAAATTTCTAGGCATGCATATTCTTAGCAATAAGTTGAATCATTCCAAACTCTCACTCGTTCTCGATACATTGACTCCCAGGTGGGTCTAGTGAACAGATTTTCACAAGGTGTGAAGTTAATTTCGAAACGCACGTAAAATTTCAAAACACGGTGAGCCATGGCCACTTTGATTGTTTTCAAAACACGGTCAAATTTCTAGGCATACATATTCTTAGTAATAATTTTAATCATTCCAAACTCTCACTCATTCTCGATACATTGACTGCCTGCTAGGTCCACTAAACAGATTATCACAAGGTGTGAAGTTAATTTCAAAACACAACCAAACTTTCAAAACACGGTGAGTCATTGTGTCTTTGATTGTTTTCAAAACATGGTCAAACTTTTGAGGCTTGCATATTCTTAGCAAGAAGTTCAAACAGCTCTCACTCGTTCTCGATACATTGACTGCCTGGTGGGTCCACTGAAAATATTATCGCAAGGTGTTAAGTTAATTTTGAAACACAGCCAAAATTTCAAAACACGGTGAGTCATAGTCTCTTTGTTTGTTTTCAAAACACCGTCAAATTTCTAGGCATGCATATTCTTAGCAAGTAGTTGAATCTTTTCAAACTCTCACTCATATCCATACATTGACTGCCTGGTGGTGGGTCCACTGAACAGATTTTTGCAAGGTGTGAAGTTAATTTCGAAACACGGGCAAAATTTCAAAACACGGTGAGTCATAGTCTTTTCGATTATTTTCAAAACACGGTCAAATTTCTAGGCATGCATATTCTTAGCAAGAAGTTGAATCTTGCCAAACTCTCACTCGTTCTTGATACATTGACTGCCTGGTGGGTCCACTGAAACAATTTTTGCACGGTGTGAAGTTAATTTCGAAACACAACTAAAATTTCGAAACACGGTGAGTCATAACCTCTTTGATTGTTTTCAAAACACAGTCAAATTTCTAGGCATGCATATTCTTAGTAATAAGTTGGATCATTCCAAACTCTCACTCATTCTCGATACATTGACTGCCTGGAGGGTCCAATGAATAGATTTTCGCAAGGTGTGGAGTTAATTTTGAAACGCACGCAAAATTTCAAAACACGGTGAGCCAGAGCCACTTTGATTATTTTCAAAAAACGGTCAAATTTCTAGGCATGCATATTCTTAGCAATAAGTTGAATCTTTCCAAACTCTCACACGTTCTCGACACATTGAGTGTGGTCTGGTGGGTCCAGTGAACAGATTTTCGCAAGGTGTGAAGTTAATTTTGAAACGCATGCAAAATTTCAAAACACGGTGAGCCATAGCCACTTTGATTATTTTCAAAACACGGTCAAATTTCTAGGAATGCATATTCTTAGCAATAAGTTGAATCATTCCAAACTCTCACTCGTTCTCAATACATTGACTGCCTGGTAGGTCCACTGAATAGATTATCGCAAGGTGTGAAGTTAATTTCAAAAAATAGCCAAAGGTTCAAAACATAGTGTGTCATAGTCTCTTTGATTGTTTTCAAAACATGGTCAAACTTTTGAGGCATGCATATTCTTAGCAAGAAGTTGAATCTTGCCAAACAACTCTCACTCGTTCTGCATACATTGATTGCCTAGTGGGTCCATTGAAAATATTATCGTAAGGTGTGAAGTTAATTTCGAAACATAGCCAAAATTTCAAAACACAGTGAGTCATAGTATCTTTGTTTGTTTTCAAAACACGGTCAAATTTCTAGGCATGCATATCCTTAGCAAGAAGGTGAATCTTTCCAAACTCTCACTCGTCTCCATACATTGACTACCTGGTGGTGGGTCCACTGAACAGATTTTCGCAAGGTATGAAGTTAATTTCGAAACACAACCAAAATTTTGAAACACGGTGAGTCATAGCATCTTTGATTGTTTTCAAAACATGGTCAAATTTCTAGGCATGCATATTCTTAGCAATAAGTTGAATCATTCCAAACTCTCACTCGTTCTTGATACATTGACTGTCTGATGGGTCCAGTGAACAGATTTTTGCAAGGTGTGAAGTTAATTTTGAAACGCACGCAAAATTTCAAAACGCGGTGAGCTATAGTCTCTTTGGTTGTTTTTGAAATACGGTCAAATTTATAGGCATGCATATTCTTAGCAAGAAGTTGAATCTTTCTAAACTGTCACTGGTCTCGATACATTGACTTCCTGATAGTGGGTCGACTAAACAGATTATTGCAAGGTGTGAACTTAATTTCGAAACACAGCGAGAAATAGTATACTAGTAGAGAGTAGCGAAATGAATTGCCTTGGTTGTGTGGTCAGGCAGCAAGGCTTTATCCAATCGCTAGGCATCGGGGCCCACCTGGGACCTGCATTTTAGCACATGTGGCTCTGGCGTCTCCCTAGAAACCGTGGTATGATGACAAATGATCTAAGCAAGACAGACTGCAAAGACACCATCAAGTCTTATTTCAGGAATCAGTGAGCAGGAGTACTCGAGTACTACTCTATGCTACTAGAACCCTACTGCCACTGCTGCCTGCCGCTCGCTGCCCCAGGAGTAGTAAAAATCCGCAAATATCCACCACCGCCTGCCACCCGCCGCCCGCAGATGCCTACCTACTGGAGTATAGTAAAAAAGAAGACATATGTATTACTATTGGAGTACTAGTAGTACTACTCGAGTATAAAAAGACATATACTCAGACATCGAGTACTAGTTCAAATGTACTACGTACTACTACTAGTACTCTATATCTGTATCTGGACAAGCTTTAACCACAAGAAAGAAATGGAGAAGAGAAACGAGTCTGCCATGCCGAGAAAGAAAGAGCCAGAAGAGACAAGCAGATAGAATAAAATGCAGATGGTGTTGAAGACATGCATGTAGTCCTCACGCTCTCCCCCACAGACTGCACACTTTGGCGCCAGCCCTGTGTTTATCCGCTCTCTTGGTGTAGACCTTTTCCATTTCCAAAAAAGTCATAGACCTTCTTACCACTCACGCCGGTAGGATATGTTTGTCCGGTACAAGATCGCAGGTATTAAGTGCCTGATTTACTCTCACCTATCAACTTTCTGCAGCCTTCGTTCAATAAAAACTCAATGCTGCATAAAAATTCAGGACTACGAGCACTACATCGGTGAGCCGAGCTTCCAGGGAACCACTCCAATGTTGGGCGCGTCGGCGGATTCCACCAAGAGCTAGCCGGGGATGGACAAAGACGAGCTAGCATCGATAACTGTTCTATGCCCCCATGACGGCTGCCTCACCATGGTCGCCTACCACGAGCTCGATGACTACAAGGCCGCCTTCTTGTACAGCCCGTGCGGCTGCACGGAGGTCGGCTGCATATTCACTGCCTCACTGGTCCAGCTCCTTTTGCACCTCAACGGCGTCCACAAGGAAAAAGTGCATAGGCTATCGTACGACCAGCCCATGGAGTGTATAGTAACGATGTCGTTACCATCCTTTCCGCCATCCATGGTCATTGTCTATGGTGATGACGCTACCGTGTTTAGCCTCATCATTGGTGAGCTCGCCAAAGCCGCTCGGTGTGCGCCGTATGCACCTCGTGCTCGTGGGCTCGAACAGGGTGAAGCTATGCGGTTAGCTCGTGGTTGATATCGAGCTCATTGGGGAACCCCAAGAGGAAGGTATGATGAGCACAAGAAGTTTCTCGGTTATGAAACCAAGGTTATCGAACCAGTAGGAGCAAGGAAACACCTCCACGGTGTTGTTCCAACTTGGAATCCTGCACATCACAACCACACAACTTTGTCCCCAACTTACAGTGAGGTTGTCAATCTCACCGTTTTTGCTGAAAATAAAGCATTAAACGACAGTGTGGAAGAAAGTAATAGCTTGCAGAAAGTAAACAAAAAACAGTAAACATTTGTAGATTGATGATAAAAGAAAGGACCAGGGTCCGTAGTTCACTAGTGGTGGTTCTCCTTAAGATAGATGACATGTTGGGTGAACAAATTACAGCGGGGCAATTGACAAACATCGAGAAAGCATACATGCATATACTAATCATCTTGACTCCTATGAGATTTGATTGGGCATTACAACATTATACATAGACCGTAATCCAACCGCAACTATGACTAATAATCCACCTTCGTGTTATCATCCGAACCCCTCCAAAGATAAGTTGCAAGCAATGATAATTGCATTAAGCATTGCATGTAAAGTAAACAATACGATTGTTCTATGAACAAAGGATTGATGTTTTCTCCCTAGTAGCAACAACACATCTAGTACCTTAGAGATTTCTATCACTTCCCCAGATTACTAGAGGCTTGAACCCACTATCGAGCATAAATACTCCCTCTTGGAGTTGCTAGCATCTACTCAGCCGAGATATCTACTAACAACGAAGAGCATGCAAGATCACAAATAACAAAGACATGATAGAATCAATAATCAATCTGAAATAGCATCTCAATATCCATCGGATCCTCGCAAACACAACATGTAAGATTACAAATAGATGATCTTGATCATGAACGGAGCTCACAAGATCTAGACATGGTAGCACAAAGGAGAAGAACCAACAATCTAGCTACTACATGGACCCGTAGTCCAAGGATGAACTACTCACGCATCACACCGGAGGCTTGCATGGTGATCAAGAAGGCCTCCAGGGTGAATTCTCCCCTTGGTGGTGCCGGAAGAGCTTTAGATCCCTCCCGATCTATGGATGGAGATTACATGCCATGCACTCTTTCGTGGATTTTTGATTAGGTACTTAAGGTTTCTGTATCGGAGGCAATATATAGGCGAAAGGGGAGGCCGAGGGGGTGCCCTAGGCAGCCACACCACCCCCTAGCGCGGGCCAGGCCTGGCTGCGTGGCCAGGTGGAGTGGGCGGCCCCTCTCCGTCTCGTCTTCTTACTCCGTCTCCCCTCGGTGAAATATTGACTTTTGCTTTTGTCCTGTCCAATTCCGAGAATATTCATTTTCTGACTTTCCTGGAACCAAAAATACTAGAAAATAGGCAGCTGGCACTGTGGCATCTTGTTAATAGGTTAGTCCAATAAAGTGTATAAAAATACTCCAAAGTGTGGACAAAACATAATAAAGTAGATATAAACCAAGCATGGAACATCAAAAATTATAGATACATTTGCAACGTAACTCCTGGTCGCCCCTAGTAGGTAAGTGATAAAAAGAAAGAATAATTTTGAGGTGACATGCACCATCATAAACATGATCAAAGTATTTGTAAAACATTAATAGCTGAGATCATAGTACTTCAACATGGCATGAAAGATAAAGTTCTAACAATAAGACATAGAAACTATGTTGTGTCATGAAAAGGCACAAACAAAAGATTCATGAATAACAATGCTTTGCAAGACTTTGTTTGTTTCACATAAAGAAAATATAGCATAGTGGCATTCATCTTGTCCTCATAGAGTAGCAAACATAAATGCATATGACACCCTCGAAGTTCATAAGGGTGACTAGATACAAATAGTTTAAGAACAAGCAATATCAAAGTTATGCATCAATCAACAAGTCTTGGGACAATGCACATAGAACTAAGAATGGCCACTATGCTTTCAAAGTAGGTGCATAAAGATATAAGGTGGAGACTCAACATAAAATTAAAAGAAAGGCCTTCATAGAAGGAAGTAGGGATTCAAGTTTCATAAAGAGCTTCCAAAACTTATGGTACTTATTAGCTTTCAGCTCTCATTGCCCCTATCATAAGCATCTTGAAGTGATTAAGGTTAAAATGAACAAACTATGGAGTATATGCTTGACAAAGTATAAGTTAGAAATCTCATGTCCCTTGATTACGAGGGCCGCTCCTCATGCTACTCAAGTTTAGTTACCAGTAAGTTCTTGTCATAGTAAGTACATGTGTATCATAGAGAACCACCAACGGGGTACCCCTTGCCCGATGATACGGAAGAATCCCCATATCAAAATGACAAGGCAAGCAGACAACAAGCATCTCAGCAATCTTCTTATTTACCATGGGAAAATGGTGCTTTTTTCTCTCTTTCCTCTTTTCTCAACTCTTTTTTTCCTTTTTTCCTTTTTTCTATTTTTCTCAATCTCTTTCTCTTTTTTTTCATAAGAAGAATGCTTCATAGATTGATCATTATGGTTACGCTGTGGGTTTCCACCATGATTAGGCATGGATTAGACCAGCGACCCAGGCGTTTCTCTTACACACATACATAACTCCATGGACTTACAAGCTCCTGCTTCATTTCACAATCGACGACATCCATAAACAAAAGAGCATGATATCAACTAGGTACAATGTACAAGTGCAATGTTGAAAGCGTTCCCCATGACAGCATGGTTCCGCTAATCCCCAACATATAAGTGCAAGCATATACAACATAGATGACAAAATGGTTCAAGTTTATTAGGGGCAAGAAAATTAAAGTGCACCATCAAGTTCGTGAGAGCTTTAATCACTAGTTTTATCATAACAAGTTTAATTCAAAAGGTAGATAAAATATGAATATACTTGGAATAGCAAATGCTAATAGGTAGGTATGGTGGACTCTTTCGAATAACTTGGTTTTATTTGGAGTTGGATGCATGAGTGGAACTCATACTTGGTTATGGAGGCTAGCAAAAGACTGGGAGTGACAAACTAAGAGAGCAATAATGGCCATAATCATGCAAAGCAGCAAAACATCATTAATTAAAGCATAAAGTGATGTTACAAGTCAAAAACTAAAGGATCATAAAGGCTATGGTGACTTGGGATAGTCATAACATGGTGTGAGCATGTGCCAAGTCAACCCAAATAAAGCATCAAAGGAGAATACCACAATACTATGCTTTAATATGCTAAAACAATGCATGATTCTTTCAAGGCACATTAAGCAATCTCAATTGCTTATAACATGTCATGCTACAGCAAAAATCACTAAGCATCAATCCAAAACAATATCAAACATGACATGACAAAGCATAGGCCACAGTCAAAAACAAGCTCTTTTTACCACTTAAGCATGAACTTTTCCTACTCTTTTCCAAACCAAACCAAACTTATTTGAAAACTAATGTATGAAAGAGGGTTCCAACCAATTTATACAAGCAAACTAAGAAAACCAAGCAAACGAATACCAAAAACAAAAACGAAGACGCTCCAAGAACAACACAATCAGGTATGAAACAATAAAATGAGGTGTTTGGAAGAAACCTGAGATTTTTATTGATGAAGAAGGGGATGCCTTGTGCATCCCAGTGCTTTGATGCTTTTACTTCTTGGATATTTCTTGGGGTGACACGCGTGGCATCCCCAAGCTTGAGCTTTAGTCCATTCTTCATCTCATTACATCATTCTCTCCATACACCTGAACTTTTTTTCTTCATACAAAACTTCACACAATCTTTATTACCAACATTAGTGTACTCAAGATAATAAATCTGTGGGTTCAGTTTCAACACCAATAAAACTTCCATTAAAACACAAGCTACTATAGCACTTCCCTCAAAAATCTCAATTCCCCAAAAAGAACCCAAAAAGGAATCAACAAGAATCAAATGCAAATAATGGCAGAAATCTGTCAAACAGACCAAGAGGTAAAACCAATTTTTTCGAAGACCTTCTCTTGCTCAAATCGAAAAGTGTTGAACTAAAGAAAGTTAGATAACAACCTGGGGCAGAAGCACAAACATTCACGCCTCAAAACGACGTACAGATATTTTACACGAATTTTTACAGCGAAGCACAAAAATCTGTTTCGGGACAGCAACTTTCCCAAGCATTACTTCTCTCTCATTAGAGGTTGCTCTTGGCACAAAAAGCAAATAAAAAGGATAAGGAGAGGTTATTACAGAGGTATTAACTTCCAAGACTCATCTAAAACTTTTGGTTTATCTCCCAATAGGTACTTTTCTTTAACGCCTTTAAGTTAGGCATAAGAAGCAAGAAAAAGGATCAAATATTCTCAAATGAAGAAGCATTAAGAGCAAATTTTGTTTTTATAGGAGAGGCAAAAGGGATATTCTCTATTTTCTTAGGGAAGTGTTATATACCTTTATTGAGTGCAAATTTATATTTAATGGTGCCTTCCTTCATATCAATAATGGCACCAACAGTTCTAAGAAAAGGTCTTCCCAAAGTAATAGGACAGGAAGCATTGCATTCAACATCCAAAACATAGAAATCAACAGGGACATAGGCATTGTTAACCATAATAAGAACATCATTAATACTCCCCATGAGTTTCTTTTTAGCATTATCATCAAGTGGGACATTTAAATAACAATCTTCCAATGGTGGCAAATCAAGCATATCATAAATCCTTCTAGGCATAATAGAAACACTACTATCAAGATCACATAAAGCTTTGAAATCAAAATGATTCACTTTCATATTAATGATGGTTCCCAACCATCTTCTAGTTTCATAGGAATAGAAGCTTTATGTTTCATCTTTTCTTCTTTAATTTTTATGAGAGCATTAGTAATGTGTTTTGTAAAGGCCATATTCATAGCACTAGCATTAGGACTTTTAGCAAGCTTTTGTAGGAACTTAATAACTTCAGGGATGTTGCAACCATCAAGATCAAAATCATAATTATCATCTAAACTAGTAGAGCTATTGTTTCCCATGTTTTGAAGAATTTTAGTATTTTTATTAAAAAAGGTTCCATTGGGTTTACTATCTTCAACATTAGTGGTAGTGATAGTAGAAACACTAATATTTCTAGAATTTCATCTTCTCTTTCCCACTTAGCATGCAATTCAGCTAATAATCTAACATTTTCATCAATTCTAACTTGTATGGCATTAGTAGCAGCAAAGGGGTTTTCAATAGTTTCAGGTTTAGTAGCCATTTTATTAAAAGAAGATTGTGCTTCAGCAAATGATGCTTGTTTCTTTCAGCATTAGAGAGTTTCTCCTCAATAGTTTTATTGAAAGCAGTTTGTTTGCTAATAAAATCTTTAAGCATAACTTCAAGTTTAGAGGGTGCACTCCTATTATTGTTGTAGGAATTTCCATAAGCATTACCATTATTGGGAGGATATGGCCTATAATTATTATTACCAAAGTTATTCCTGTAGGCATTGTTGCTAAAATTATTATTTCTTATAAAGTTCACATCAACTTTCTCTTGAGCAACCAAAGAAGCTAGAGGAACATGATTTGGATCAATATGAGCTTTCCCATTAACAAGCATAGACATAATAACATCAGTTTTATCACTCAATGAGGAGGTCTCTTCAACAGAATTTACCTTCTTACCTTGTGGAGCTCTCTCAGTGCTATCAGAATAGTTAACCATCACATTATCCGTAAGCTTTGTTGCAGCACCCAAAGTAATGGTCATAAAGATACCTCCAGCAGCAGAATCCAATAGATTTCTTGAAGAATAATTCAATCCTACATAAAAGGTTTGGATAATCATCCAAGCAGTCAGTCCATGAGTGAGACAATTCTTTACCAAAGATTTCATTCTTTCCCAAGCTTGACCAACATGTTCATTATCAGATTGTTTAAACTTCATTATTTCACTTCTCATAGATATAATCTTAGCAGGAGGATAGTATTTTCCAATGAAAGCATATTTGCATTTAGTCCAAGAATCAATACTATTTCTAGTTAGGGATTGCAACCATTCTTTAGCTTTTCCTCTCAAAGAAAAAGAAACAATTTAAGCTTAATAATATCTCCATCTATATCCCTATGCTTTTGCATCTCACAAAGTTCAACAAAGTTATTTAGATGAGCAGCAGGATCTTCAGTACTAATTCCAGAAAATTGTTCTCTCATAACAAGATTGAGTAAAGCAGGTTTAATTTCAAAGAAAGTAGCTTCAGGAACAGGCAGAGCAATAGGTGTGCACATGAAATCATTGTTGTTGGTGCTAGTGAAGTCACACAACTTAGTGTTCTCAAGAGTAGTCATTTTTTGTGTGTTTTAATAAAGAAAGCAAACTAGTATAACTAATTTTTGTGTGTTTTTTATAAAGAAACAAGCAAACAACGCGGAAATAAACTAAGCAAAACAAATAAAACAAAGTAAAGAGATTGGTTATGAGGGACTCCCCTTTCGAAGATGTCCTTGACTCCCCGGCAATGGCGCCAGAAAAATACTTGTTGGCTTGTGGTTGATATCGAGCTCGTTAGGGAACCCCAATAGGAAGGTATGATGAGCACAGCAGCAAGTTTCCCTCAGTTATGAAACCAAGGTTATTGAACCAGTAGGAGCAAGGAAACACCTCCAAGGTGTTGTTTCCAACTTGGAATCCTTCACAACACAACCACATAACTTTGTCCCCAACTTACAGTGAGGTTGTTAATCTCACCGGTTTTGCTAAAAACAAAGGATTAAACGACAGTGGAAGAAAGTAATAGCTTGTAAAAATAAATGTAAAACAGTAAACAATTGTAGATTGATGGTAAAACAAAGGACCGGGGTCCATAGTTCACTAGTGGTGGTTCTCCTTAAGATAGATGACATGTTGGGTGAACAAATTACAGCGGGGCAATTGATAAACATCGAGAAAACATGCATGCATATACTAATCATCTTGACTCCTATGAGATTTGATTGGGCATTAAAACATTATACATAGACCGTAATCCAACTACATCTATGACTAATAATCCACCTTCAGGTTATCATTCGAACCCCCTCCAGTATTAAGTTGTACGAAACAGATAATTGCATTAAGCATTATGTGTAAAGTAAAAAATATGATTGTTCTATGAACAAAGGATTGTTGTTTTCTCCCTAGTAGCAACATCACATCTAGTACCTTAGAGATTTCTGTCACTTCCCCAGACTACAAGAGGCATGAACCCACTATCGAGCATAAATTCCTCTTGGAGTTGCTAGCATCTACTCAGCCAAGATATCTACTAACAACGGGGAGCATGCAAGATCACGAATAACAAAGACATGATAGAATCAATAATCAATCTGAAATAGCATCTCAATATCCACCGGATCCCCGTAAACACAACATGTAGGATTACAAATAGATGATCTTTATCATGAACGGAGCTCACAAGATCTAAACATGATAGCACAAAGGAGGAGAACCAACCATCTAGCTACTACATGGACCCGTAGTCCAAGGATGAACTACTCACGCATCACACCGGAGGCTTGTATGGTGATGAAAAAGGCCTCCAGGGTGAATTCTCCCCTCTGACAGGGTGCCGGGAAGAGCTTCAGATCCCTCCCAATCTAGGGATGGAGATGACGGCGCCTACAAACTCTTTCATGGATTTTTGATCTGGTACTTAGGGTTTCTGTATTGGAGGTAATATATAGGCGAAAGGGGAGGCCGGGTTTTAGGCCGCACCACCCCCTGGTGCGGGTCAGGCCTGGCCGCACGGCCAGGTGGTGTGGGCGGCCCCTGGACCCTCTTCGTCTCGTCTTCTGGCTCCATGTCCCCCTCGGTGAAATATTCACTTTGACTTTTGTCCCGTCCAATTCCGAGAATATTCATTTCTGACTTTCCTGGAACCAAAAATAGCAGAAAACAGGCAGCTGGCACTGTGGTATCTTGTTAATAGGTTAGTCCAAGAAAGTGTATAAAAATACTCCAAAGTGTAGACAAAACATAAGAAAGTAGATATAAACCAAGCATGGAACATCAAAAATTATAGATACGTTTGCAACATATCAGTGCGCGACTGGCCGGTAGTCGCTGACGGACCTCTCGACGGACACCCTTAATAGGGTCATTGAGCCGACGAGCTGCATGTCGCCCGGTAGTGTTGGTCTCGAAGATATGACGTTCCTCACGGTGCCGCCGTGGTACATTACCGCGACTGATGGACAGTACAGGATGATCAAGGTGTTGTCTTTCTGCATTTGCATTGACAGGATGAATTGATCTTAATCTTCAGCTAAGTGATCCTAATGCGATGGTAATGATGTATTACTAGTTAATTTAGTTGTAGAAAAGTACCTCTCGTTTACTAGTTAATGTAGTAGTAATGAGTGGTCTCTTTTGGCACTAGGAAGGTGTATTTTGGTCAGAACTGCCTTTTGTTGTTAATGTTTATATTTTGGATTTTAAGTGTTTTCTGAAATTGTTCAACTACTACTCCATGTGCCCACTGCTAGGGGGACTCAGATCAACATGCCCCCTATATCTACCACCCAATATTCATCTAATGGACAGAAGTGATCCAAAGCAAAGTAGAAAAGAAAACATCTCACACTTACGCCCAGTTTTCAACTATGTTTAATTTTTTATACACTAGAAAATAAAAACATTTTGCCAGTCATTAATAGTTTAAATACATGCATATATTTATTAAAAAAATACAGACATATAATTTTAACAAATTTGCATAAATTAATTTTCATACTTTTGTCCGCACACTATATATAATAGTGGTAAGATAAGAAAAGAAAGACTGGCAATAGTACCTTCTCGATGCTAAAATGGAAATGAAGATCCAACGCCTCACAATGTTGATTCACTTTGATCCAATGGTCAATATTCAAAGTTATTCAGACACTATATGCAATGCTAAGAAAAAAATGAGAAACGGTATTTTGATACCTTTGAATACAAAAAATGCTCGCTTCTTCACAATGTGTATTGGCCTATGGTATACGAACATTCATGGTTTTGACCCGAACATCCAAGGTCATGACCATATCAACATTGTGTATTGGCCTACGGTTGATCTCTCGAGAAGGAGCCTGTCAACACCCAGATTTTTAATCCTAGATGCCTGTTATGCCATACATCGCAATCCCAGGATTACCATTTTTGCGAGACATAACAGATTGGATATCATAGTACATCATCCATTACAAACCATAATAAGGTCTTACACAAATAAAGGATCTCATGATCTAGTCTTAATACAATCAAGTAGCGTAATAAATAGCATAGCGGTAGGGTCCATCTTTAGTGTCACAGGCAATGCTGACGATGGGAGATGATCCTAGCTGTCATAGCCGTCCTGCTATCCTCCTTCAGGGTAGTCCTCCTCATAGTCTGGCCACGGGAATATCCAGGGAAAAAAAGCCATGAGTACTCTTTAAGTACTCGCAAACTACCACTAACAATTAAGATAGTTCTAGTAGGAATGTTAAATTCTAAGTTTATTTGTAAAGTTAAGTTTGAAACCTAAGCTGAGTTCAGAAACAAAGAAAGATAAAATAAGTTTGAAAACCCCTAAGTGGGAACTTAGTTGTCATAGTCACAACTCTATTGTGGTCAAGTCAAGATTCATCATTCATTTCATAAGTCATTTTGAAAACATCTGACAATGGAATAATATGGCCACTCCAACTATCCATAACCGCGGACGCGGCTATTCGAATAGTTTGACACTTTGCAGAGGTGGTACACTTTCACCACAAAATTCGATACATCTGTCAGGGATAACCATGAATCATCATACTTAGTATGCAGATAATCAAACATAACCTTTCCTTTACACACTCTAGTATAAGCACCTCTCCTATGAGTATGGCCTCCCAGCCATGACCATCTGTCATCCTGGGCACTGCATAGGTGGACAACATTGAGAGGTAGCCTCAGTTCAAACCTCTTCCGTGAGGGAACTAATACTAATGCATATAAACTTCCAGCTAAGCCTTACCCAATTCAGGTATTGTGGTTGTACGGTAAAATTGGAATGGTATCGCATCCAAACCCAACCATCAGTTTTTATAAAAGGGCTAAGGCTCATCTAAAGTGATCAAGTTTTTGGTTTAGCTCTAAACTACCAAGTTAAGAGTGTTCACTAAAGTGGGATACTAAGATCAATCTCATTCCATAGAATGATATCTAAGTCTAACTAGATAGGTCAACTTTTATACTCTTTATGCTACCTTTAAACAAAGTAAAGAAGGTAAAGCTTGTAAATAAAAATTGGGGTAGGTAATAGTCAAAAATTTATAACCAAAGCATGCCTAATGCATCTTGCTTAGGTTATCTAGCTTAGTTCTAACTTGCCAACAATAGCTTGCTTTGATTGGTGTAGTGCTTGAAATTCTCTTCCTCCTCCTCTTGGTAGAACTCCTCTCCTCGTAGACTTGGTCGAAACTATCATCTATAAATACATACGAAATACACAATCACCAAACAATACTTAACTAGTCTACTTAGCACACTAAAGCACGCATTTGATGATCTAGTATCATCACAAACATCACAAGGTTTAATGAACTAGTTTTATTTATTTTATTAGAGAAAAGTAATTTCTACTCACTGAAATTACCTAAGATTTAATATTCTCCAATTAAAATATGGGATAATGTGGACACATGTCATCACCACATATTCTAACATATGGGAATGTGATTTAAGGGTTGGATCACATTTTAATAAGTTTAAGTTTAATAATTAATGATTTAAAGTGACTAGAAATGCGTATATAGCATTATTTTGGTACTAGTCCAAAGTCACTGCATGCAAACCTTAATATTATTACATATTCAGATAGGTATGGTTAAATGTGATTTTTGAGAGTTGTAATCAACTCAAAAGCTATTATGGTTGATTTTATAAAAATGTTTCAATGTGCAAAAGCTTCTATCTTGTTATTTTTACTCGGAGAGATGTCTAACTCTAAATGATTTAAATCCAACGGTCTTTGATAGAGATTTTTATTAGCTTTCCAAAAAAATTCGAATCACTCAATTTGGATTTATATAACTCTCTAAATTGATTTTCAAACTAACGGACAGAACTAAGTCTAAGTCTAAAAAGAAAAATCCTAATTTAAATCACAGGGCCAACGCGGGAAACTAATTGGGCCGGCCCATGTACACTCCGCGGCGCAGAGGACAGCTGATAGGAGGGGTCCACATGTCAGCGGAACATCTCACGCAAAGCGGTACGGGGCGATATGGACCGTAGGATTAGAACTAGATCAACGGCTCACGGTCATCGTCGATGATGAACAAGTCACCGGCGAGACAGAAACCTAGCTACGTGGTGGGGGTGCAGTGGGGGCGTACCACGGCTCTAGCTTGTGCAGCAAGGCGGACAAACGAACGAGGAGACGACGGAGAGCTCATGCAACGTCGCGGCAGAGGTGGGGGTGGATGAAATCGACGGTATGCCTCCTCCTCTGCTGCGGCTGCCTCCGGTGAAATTCCAGCGGCTGGCTGCTCAAGCTGCTCCGGAGAGAGGTGGGGAAGGACTGGTGGTGAGAGGGGAGTTGAATGGTGTGGAGATTGAGGCTGGGGAAGGCCTCCTTATATAGGCTCGAGGAGGGGACCGAGGGGGCGACGGCGAGCTCGTCGGTGATGACGATACAGGGTGCTATCGGCATGGGCGGCGTAGGCAGACGGTGGTTTGCCTCCTAGCGGTCCTCTACAGCTTTATGGCGATGCTAGGGGCGGTGGCTAACGGTCGGGAGCGTCGCGCCCTCTGGGAGACAGGGGGTGCTCGCCGCGGTTCCCGGCGAGTGTGGGTCACGCGGCGGGGTACAGATGTGTCTGGCAGGGTGAGGTGGTCAAGGCGGAGCGGCGCGCGCGGTCTAGTGTCGAGGCGCGACATGTGGCGTGCTGGCGGTGATGGCGCAGCGCACAGAGGATAGTGCGGGGCTTGTCCTCGGTGGTCCAGGGCGTGGCAATGGTCGTGGGGTGGACCGTGGATGGCGGTGAGGTCACGCCTTGCTTCTGGAGCTGGAGAGGGGTTGGTGGTCTCCTGTGGCGTTGGCAAGGTTGGCCGGTGTTCATGTCCTCGGGGCGGCATGGAACTAGCGCTAGGGACTAGGAGATGGGTTGGTTTCGGCCTGGTTAGAGCTAGGAGGGACAGAGGGATTAAATAGGGTGCAAATGGGTGGCAATCCCCTATAGAAATAGTGAAAAGACTAGTGTGTTGGTTCTGTGCCTGCCAGGTGTTCGACCAAATGGACGAAAGAATTCAAATTTGTAATTTTGAAATGAAATTTTGTGGAGTGGTTTGTCACATGCTTAAACATCTGTGGTTGCTAGGATTTGTCAAATGGAATTCATTTGGATGGTTTTTGAAATAGGGTGATCTAGACATATGAACTAGATTCCATTTTCAAATGTCATTTAAAATTAGAGTTTGATGTTTTTGGGAGATCACAAATTGGGCCTTGGCACATCTCTACTTGTACTAACAAGGGGTGCAAAGATCCACAATTGTCTCTGTTGGAAATTGAGTGCTAGGAACACCCAAAGTGGGCTATGTGATTAAAATGGCAAAAGTGACCATTTCCTTTATTTAATTCTTTTTGATTTCTTTTTCCTTGGATTTTGCTTGGGAATGATCTAGATGATGTGGCATTCACCTTAGAATCATTTTACAACCATTAGAACACACAATCATGGCATTTCAAAACAACTCCTATTTAAATGCAACACTCATATGCATGCATAAATATTTTAAATGGAAAAAGGTTTTGTTAACCCTAAATTGGGGGATTTGGATCTTGATTAACCTTGATTAAAGATTTGGGATGTTACAAACCTTCCCCCCTTAAACAAAATCTTCCGAGATTTAAGAAAGAAAACTAGGAACTAAAGAGATCTGGGAACTCAGTCCTAATGTAATATTCTCGTTCCCAAGTGGCTTATTCTTCGGTATGGTTGCTCCATTGAATCTTGAGAAATTTGATACTCCCAGTCCTGGTGGTTCTGTAGGCTTCCTCCAAGATACGGATGGGCACTTCACGATATGTCAGATCCTTGTTGATATCAACAGCTCGGTGATCGATGTTCTTAAAAACTTCGGTCTTCTCTGGCACTTCTAAGCATTTGCGAAGTAACGAGATATGGAACACATTGTGGATGGCTGGCATCTCTTCTGGCAGTTCCAGTTGATATGATACTTCTCCTCGACGATTTAGAATCTTGAAGGGTCCGATATATCTGGGGGCTAACTTTCCTTTCAGACTAAAACATTGCATTCCCTTCAATGGCGAAACTTTGAGATACACAAAATCTCCGACATTGAAAGTCAGGTCTCTCCTTCTCTTGTTAGCATAACTCTTTTGTCTGGATTGGGCTGTCTTGAGGTGGTCACGACTTTGTGAACCTTCTCTTTGCTTCTCGAGGATGTCAGGTCTGAAAATTTGACTCTCTCCTACTTGTACCAATTCAAAGGGTACGACACTTTCTTCCGTGATAAGAACTCAAATGGGGCCATTTGCAAACTGGCTTGGTAACTTTGTTGTATGAGAATTCGAAAGGCGCATGCCTTCCCATTTTGATTTGTATTCTAGCACAAGTTTTAACATATCCTCTAGGATTTTGTTGACTTTTCATTCTGTCCATCGGTTTATGGGTGATAAGTTGTGCTAAAATTCAACTTGGTTCCTAATCCTTCTTGGACTTTCTACCAAAATCTCGAGGTAAACTGGGTTCCTCGATCCGACACTATGGTCTTGGGGGTTCCATGCAGACTAACAATTCTGGCAATGTCCAACTCTGCTAGCTTTGAACTCGGTAGGTTGTCTTGACAGTATAAAATGAGCTACCTTGGACAGTCTATCAACGATGACCCAAATTGAGTCATTTCCCCTACTAGAAGTAGGCAAACCGGTGACCAAGTCCATTCTGACGGAATCCCATTTCCATTCCAGAACCTGCAATGGTTGCAACAGTCTTGTGGGCCTCTGATGTTCCACTTTGACTCTCTGACAGATATCACACTTGGCGATGTAGCTTCCGATTTCTCTCTTCATCTTGTGCCACCAAAATTTCTCTTTCAAATCTTGATACATCTTTGTTTCGTTCTCCGGTGGATAGAATAAAGGGTATCATGAGCTTCTTGCATGATAACTTGCTTACCGAATCACGCCGCACACGATATGTCCTTTGTACCACGTAACTCCTTCTTTGTCTTCGGTGAATCTGTACCTTTCCTGTACCAATACGATGCTTGATTCTGTCGATACTTTCATTTCCCTTCTGGGCTTCCTTGATTTGGCTAATCAAAGTGGGTTGAAGTTCAATGTTGGCTAAAAATCCTTTGCTAACTAGCTCAGTTCTAAACTGCTCCAACTCCTCATACAAACTTGGTTGCTTCTCTTTGATCATCGTGTTTAGCCTACACGGCAATCTGCTAAGAGCATCCGCTACCACATTGGCTTTGTCGGGGTGATAGTGAATGTCAAGGTCATAATCCTTGATTAACTCTATCCATTTCCTTTTCCTCATATTCAGCTCCTTCTGAGTGAAAATATACTTCAAGCTTTTGTGATCTGAGTAAATCTCACAGCGATTACCCATAAGATAATGACTCCATGTCTTCAATGCCAAAACTACGGCTGCTAACTCAAGATCATGGGTAGGATAGTTCTGCTCATGCTGCTTCGGTTGTCGAGACAGATAGGCGATGACTTTGCCTTCTTGCATCAATACACATCCAATACCAATCTTGGATGCATCACAATACACATCAAACGGCTTCTTGATATCTGGCATAATCAATATTGGGGCTAAAATCAATCTCTTCTTGAGCTCTTGGAAACTTGCTTCACATTTGTCGGTCCATTCAAATTTCTTGTCCTTCTTCAACAATTGGGTCATGGGTCTTGCTATGCTCGAAAATCCTTCATTTAACTTATGTAGTATCTCGCTAACTGAGAAATGCACGGACTTGGGTTTGAGTGGTTGGGGCTTCCCATGCTTCAACATCTTTGATCTTGGTGGATCAACAAATTCCTCCCAAGATACACAACATGTCCTAGGAATCCTACTTCTTTCAGCCAAAACTCACATTTGCTAAACTTGGCATACAACCGATGCTCTCTAAGGGTTTCAAGGATGATTCTCAGATGTTTCTCATGCTCTTCTTCTGACTTGGAGTAGATAAGGAAATCATCGATAAACACAACAACAAACTTATCTAGAAAATTCATAAAGATTTTATTCATGAGATTCATGAAATAAGAAGGGGCATTGGTTAATCCAAAAGACATGACCGTATACTCAGATAATCCATAACAAGTAGTAAAGGCGGTCTTTGGAATATCCGTTGCACGAATCTTAAGTTGGTGATAACCAGTCCTAAGATCGATCTTAGAGCACACATTGGCACTAGTCAACTGATCGAATAGATCCTCTAACTTTGGCAATGGGTACGTGTTCTTGATTGTGACGTCATTCAGCTTCATGTAATCTGTGCACAAACGGTTGCCTCGATCTTTCTTGTCAACAAATAACACGGGCGATCTCCATGGCGATGCGCTTGGTTGAATCAAGCTTGTTGCCAACATAGCATCCAACTGCTTCTTCAATTCCACTAACTCTAAGGGGTTCATGCTATAGGGTCTCTGGGCTATGAGTCCGGTTCCGAGGATTAGTTCAATAATGAACTCAATATCCCTATCCGGGGTCATACCGGGCAATTCATCTGGGAATACGTCGGGGTATTCACAGACTACTCTGACTTGGTCTATGGTGGGTAGGGCTAGACTCTTGTTGCAGTTGAATTGACGGGGCAAGGTTTCAGATATATGCTCTACTGATACTCCAGAGCTACTGCTCATGGTGATGGCTTTCTTGGCACAGTCAATCAATCCTTTATGCTTTGACATCCAATCCATTCCATGTACTACTTCCAAACTTTTGGTTCTAAGTACTATTAGATTGGCATAAAAATCTATCCCATGTATTCTAATAGGCACAAAAAATTTCTAGCCTTTGTAGTTGAACCAGGGATTTGAACTAACATGACATGCTTCAAGTTGGTTGGGTGAATCTTACTAGTGCATGCAAATTCTTTGGTGACAAATGAGTGTGATGCTCCAGAATCAAACAACACTCTTGCTAAAACTGAGTTGATAGAAAACATACCCAGCACGACATCTGGCGCTTCTTGGGCTTCTTCGGCATTCATGTGGAAGAGAGGCCGTTGCGGTTATGAGGGTTCCTAGGGCTTAATCTTCTTCCTGGTTGAACAGACGCCATCGCTGAGCATTCACATTGGCATGCAATCTTCTTGGGACACTCATTGAGTAGTGACCCTTCACTCCACACTCAAAACAAGTGATCCGAGACTTGTCTTTGTCGCCACGGCATAACATTGCTTCCAGCCTGGGTGTAGTGTTGTTGTTGTTCTTGGGAGGTGCACGGTTGAAATTGCTTGAGTTGCCGGTGGTTGTTGTTTCCTCCGGACTTCACATTTCCTCTTCTACGGTTAGTAACTTGCAGACATTGGGGTCGATCGCTCATGGGCATATCCTCGCAAGGGTTGGGACGGTACTTTTGGTGACCGCTTGATCCAGCTTGGTGCATCATGCGATGTTGTCGCTTGTTTGATTAATCGTCCTTCCATCTGAATGGCGAGTCGACTAGTTCTTCGAGATCCTTGAAACGGATGTTGACGAGAACAGCTACATCTCATCATGCAAATTGCTCAGAATCTCTCTTCTTCTTGGCCTCCATGTTGATCTCATCCGCATACCGGCGAGGGACAAGAATCTATCATGGTACTCCACTACCATCCCGCTTGCTTTAACTCTCTGAATTCATCCCTCATTCTGGTGACTAGACCCTGTGGCATGTGGGTGCGGCTGAACTTGATTTTGAAGGCTTCCCATGTCATTGATACGTCCAAAATGTATCTACTTTCCCGAACACTTTTGCTATTGTTTCTCCTCTATACTTGTGTGATTTGGATGCAACTAATGCGGACTGGCGTTGTTTTCAGCAGAATTGCCTTGGTGTCTACTTTTGTGCAGAAAATCAACTATCGTGAAAAATCCCGGAAAATATGCCAAAATCCTATTTCACCCAAGACTCAGGAGCGAATACGAGACGGAGAAGAGGGGATGGCCACACCACCGGTGGCTGGCCGTGCCAGCTGGCCAGGTGGTGGTGGGCCCCTGCACCCTCACCTCTCTCTTCGCCTATAAGGAGCCTTCCGACCTAAAAAACTGGGGTCGACGCTTCCAGAAGGAGTTCCGCTCACCGCCACCACCAGATTCCATTTAAAGAGCACCGTAAACTCTGTTCGCACCTGCCGGATGGGGAATTGGAGGAGATCATCGCCATCATCATCACCATTGCTTCTCCATCGACCATCCATGTTTCCCATCTATGAGTGAGTAATCCCCGCTGTAGGCTATGGGGGTGGTAGGGATTGATGAGACTGCTCATGTAATGGCATTAGATTGTTAGGCATGGTGCCTAGTATCTTTTATTAGTGCTTTATGACTTTGTTACACTTGTTGTGCTTAATGCTTGTCACTAGGGCCCGAGTGCCATGATTTCAGATCTGAACTTATTATTGATTCATTATGATAGTATTGTTCTTGGTCTTATTTGCAAGTTGTATACACACGTTGTTGTCCGGAACCTATGGCCCCGAAGTGACAGAAATCGGGACAACCGGAAGGGAAAGGCTTTGATGTGAGGATCACATGTGCTCACGGAGTGCTAATGCTTTGCTCCGGTGTTTAAAAAGGAGCACCTTAATTGCCAAGAGTTGCTTAGAGGCCCGCTGCAAACGGGTCAAGGACAAAAGATGTTGTGCAAGTTCTCATTACAGCACGATGACTATATCTAGAACACATGCCTAGGATTGTCTAGTACTTGGGTGCTTTATATTATTTATCTGCAATTGCCCTATGTTCTATTTGCTATGTGAATTGTCTTGTCCATGCAACGCCCGTCCATCCATCCCTATGCCTACCGCACTCGAATCCCAATGCCATCGCTTTTGTTACTACCGCCTTTGCTTTACTACTGTCATATTTTACTATTCCTACTACAAACGGTTGCTACTAATAAACTGCTAGAGCAAGATTGTTTCCAGTGCAGCTGAATTGACAACTCAGTTGTTAAGGCTTATAAATATTCTTTGGCTCCCCTTGTGTCAATCAATAAATTGGGTTCACTTCTAAAATACCGCGATACACCCCTATACTTGTGGGTCATCAAGACTATTTTCTCGCGCCGCTGTCGGGGAGCATAGCTTTATTTATCAAGTTCACTTGGATTCTCTATTGTTCGCTGCTATTCATCCATCATGGGTAAGTCTCGTGATGGTAAGGTTCCTATTTTACCATCCACTACAAGAAGAGGTACGGTTCAACACCTCCGGCCGCTCTTGATTCACCGTCTGCTTTGAGTAAGTTCCTTACACCACCACATACACATGCTACACACATCGCTACTACTGCTGAATCTGAAACTTCGATGCTTATGATGCTTCATCAGTGTTCGATAAGAGTGGTTCATTAGGTCCTTTCCTAGATGCTACGATTGCTAGAACTATAGCTGGAAATACCGAAACTCCTAATGAAGACACTACCACACCTGTTAGCTCACCTGAGTCTAGTGAGAATTATGATATTGAAGATGGTTATGTTGAGATGACCGATGAGTTTATTAAAGAATGTAAGAACACCCATGATAGGAGCGCTGCTAAGAGTCTCCTTGAGAGGCATACTATTAGACCCAAATTATATCCTGCTGCTAAGTTTGATGCTTCTCCCATAAACATTATAGATGAAGATTATGATTGCTCTCTCGATCTATCTTACATAGCTATTATCGAGAAAGAACCTTTTTGTGGGACTAAGAATGAAAGTGCGATAGCACATATGAATGAACTTTCTACCATGAGTGGCTTGTTTTCTGATGATATTAAGATGCGTACTTACTTTGTTGCTAAGATTTTCCCCTTTTCACTAAAAGGAGAAGCTAAAACTTGGTTTAGTAATTTACCTCCTGGATCTATTGATAGCCCTAAGTGCTTGATTATTACTTTCCTACATAAATATTTTCCTCCCAGTGCTAGACATGCTATTTTGCAGGAACTTTTTGATTTTAAACAGGAGAAAAGAGGTATTGCCTTAATCTTGGGCAAGGTTTTGTGATTTGATTCATGCACATGGAAGTCCATTACCTAAGAATGAGCTTCTTGATATATTTTATAATGGACTAATCAAGAATCTAGGACATACCTAGATAGTTGTGCTGATTGTGTTTTCAGGAATAGGACTCCCAAGGAAGCCGAGGAGTTAATGGCTAAAATAAGCAAGAATTATGAAGATTGGACTCCTCCTAAACAAGCTATACCTGAAGTAATTGTACTTGAACCATCTATTCTTGTGCCTATTCCAACATCAAAGAAGAGGGGAGTTATTGAATTAAATGATGAAGTGATGAAGGAAGCTAAGAAATGTCTTAAGGAGAAGGGAATTAAAGCTGAAGATGTCAAGAATTTACCTCCTATAGAAGAATTATGTAAGCCTATTTCCTACTCATCCACTATTGAGGTACACTCATTCCAACACTTTGATGAAGGTGATATCCCTTACTCAAACCTCCGATCAATGCTTAGAAGAATTTGATATCGTTATTGTTAAGCAAGATAACTTTAATAAAAGGGTGCAAAATCATCTAATGGAAAACACTAGAGCTATTGTGGAGTTGAAAGATATTGTAGAAAGAACCTCTAATGATGTTAAAATGATTGTTAAACACTTTCAAATGGTTCAACTCAAATAGATCAACTCAAAAGTGCAAAACGACTTGCTAGTTAATGTTGCTAAAGAAAAACATGCTTATGAAATTAGAACTAGAAGTGGAGCTGCTACTCAGGATCCTCAATATCCTGAGGGGCATCCCAAAATAATTGAGCAGGATTCTCAACAAGCTGAAAATAGTGGTTCTACTCGTAAGAAAAGGAAAAAGAAACATAAAAATGTTCTAGAACCCTCTGAACCTGCTATAGATCCTAATAGTATATCTATCTCTGATGCTGAAACTGAAAGTGGTAATGAAGAAAATGAAGTTCCTAATGAAGAAAAAGTTGAAGAAGAACCTGAAAACCACACTAAGACTACTAAATACACCAAGGAAGATTTTATTGCTAAGAAACATAGTAGTGAAAGAGAACCTTGGTTCCAAAAAAACTATGCCTTTCCCTGATAAGAAACACAAGTCAAAGGAAGATGAACACTATAATAAGTTTTGTGAGTGGATGAAGCCTTTATTCTTGCAAATTCCTTTGACTGATGCTATTAAATTGCCTCCTTACTCAAAGTATATGAAGGACATTGTCTCAATAAAAGGAAGATCCCTAATGAAGAAATTTCTACCTTGCTTGCTAATTATTCCTTCAATGGCAAGGTTCCTAAGAAACTTGGAGACCCCAGGATTCCAACTATCCCTTGTTCTATTAAGAACAGTTATGTTAGAACTGCTTTGTGTGATTTGGGAACTGGAATTAGTGTTATGCCTTTCTCTCTCTATAAGAGGCTTCAACTTGAAAAATTAATACCAACTGATATATCTTTGCAAATGGCTGATAAATCTACCACTATTCCTGTGGGTATATGTGAGGATGTACCTGTTCAGGTGGCTCACAATTTCTTGATATTAACTGATTTTGTTGTGCTTGAAATGCCTGAAGATGATTGATACATTGCAAATGTATCTATAATTTTTGATGTTCCATGCTTGGTTTTATCCACTTTCTTGTGTTTTGTTCCAACTTTGGAGTACTTTTCATATGATTTCTTGGACTAACCTATTAACAAGAGCCACAGGTTAGCTGCCTGCTTTCTCGCTGTTTTGGTTCTAGGAAAGTCAGCAAATGAATATTCTCGGAATTGGACGGGACAAAAGCCAAAGTGCCTATTTTTCCGGAAGTGATCAAGTGCTAGAATACAAGACGGAGAAGGGCCAGGGAACCACCACACCACCTGGCTGCGCGGCCAGGCCTGGCCCATGCCAGGGGGTGGTGTGGCCGCTCCCGGCACCCCCTCGGCCTCTCCTTCCGCCTATATATTGCCCTCGGGACGAAAACCCTGGCACCATCAAAATCCATGAAAGAGTCTTTAGTCATCTCCATCCCTAGATCGGGAGGGATCTGGTTTTCCAAGACTTCACGGAGAGGGAATTCACCGAGGCCTTCTTCATCACCATGCAAGCCTCCGTGTGATGCGTGAGTAGTTCATCCTGACTACGGATCCATGTAGTAGCTAGATGGCTGGTTTCTCCTCCTTTGTGCTTTTATGTTTAGATCTTGTGAGTCTGCTCATGATCAAGATCATCTATTTGTAATTCATACATGTTGTGTTTATGGGGATCCGATGGATATTGAGATGCTATTTTAGATTGATTATCGATTCTATCATGTCTTTGTTATTTGAGATCTTGCATGCTTTCCGTTGTTAGTAGCTATCTTGACCAAGTATATGCTAGCAACTCCAAGAGTTAGTATTTATGCTCGATAGTGGGTTCATGCCTCCGTAATCTAGGGAAGTGATGTAAATCTCTAAGGTACTAGATGGGTTGTTGCTACTAGGAGAAAACAACGATCTTTTGTTCATAGAACAATTGTATTGTTTACTTTACACGAGTTCGAAGCAACAATCTATTGCTTGCCACTTAATCGGAGGGGTTCGGATGATAACCTGAAGGTGGATTATTAGTCATAGATGAAGTTGGATGGCGATCTATGTATTATGTTGTAATGCCCAATCAAGTCTCAGAGGAGTCAAGATGATTAGTATATGCATGTATTGCTTTCTCGGTGTTTGTCAATTGCCCCGTTGTAAGTTGTTCACCCAAAGATGTTGTCTATCTAAGGAGAGCCACCTCTAGTGAACTATGGATCCCGGTCCTTTTTCTTTACATACAATCTATAAATTGTTTCTGCTTTGTGTTTACTTTCTGCAAACTTTTACTTCTTTCCATTCGATACGTTAAATCCTTTGTTTTCCGCAAAACACGGTGAGATTGACAACCTCATCGCAAGTTGGGGACAAAGTTCTATGGTTGTGTTGTGCAGGTCTCCACGTTGCTACTAGCACCGGTAGTGCGCCCTGCCAAAGCTCAGCTAGTAACACCTTTGGGGTGTTTCCTTGCTCCTACTGGTTCGATTAAACCTTGGTTTCATAACTGAGGGAAAACTTACGTTGTGCTCATCATACCTTCCTCTTGGGGTTCCCAACGAGCTCTACGTTGAAAGTCGAGCGCATCGAGATCTTTTCTAGCGCCGTTGCCGGGGTGTCAAGGACATCTTCACAAGGGGAGTCGCTCATAACCAATCTCTTTACTTTGTTGTTTTTGTTTTGCTTAGTTTCTTTTTGCTTTGTTTGCTTGTTTTGTTCTTCAAAAATCAAAAAAAAAATAGTTTTACTTGTTTTGCTTTCTTATTTGAAAAACACAAAAAAATTAGTTCCTATCCTAAGTTGTCACTATGTTCAGCCTTGCTCCAATCACTATGTCACCCGAGGATATGATTTTCACTTTTAAACAAGGAATTGAGGAAAGTTTTAAGGAAGCTTGGTCTAGAATCTCCGATCTACATGAAAAAACTGAGCCTAAAATGACTCAAAGCTTGTTCCTTAGCAGTTTTTACCTTGGAATTGCTCTTTTCTATAGATATGCTTTGGATGCTATTGTGGGAGGAGATTTCCTCCATTGTAATGAGGATGATGCTATTAATGCTATAAAGAAATTGATCCTCACTTACAACTTGCCTAGCTAAATCGATACTTCTTCGAAAACTATTTGCTAGGGTGGACACTCTTGAGGCTAGCATTACTAGATTAGAGAGTTGCTATAATACGCTTAGGGAGCATCATGATTATGTTCCAAAAAACTCTGAACCATCAAAGTGGTTCCCTACAGTAAAGATTGAGATGAACAATGAAACTTTTCAAGCTCGCTGTGATATCATGTCTGAATTTTGCCTTATGCCCAAAGATATTTATAAATCTCTGAATACTTGGGGGCTCATTGAAGGAGGAAAAGAAATATCTCTTACTAATAATACTACCATATTACCTCTTGGAATAGCTGAAGGAGTGTTTACAAAGATCCTTGGGAAAACGATTTCTATTGATTATCTTGTTATTGAATGTGGTGAAAAGGACAAATTACACTTGGAAGGTCCCTATTAGAACTCCTTGGAGCAATAATAGATGTGGGATAGGGGACCATGCACCTTTCTTCTCCACCAAACAATCATATTTTCCCCAAGGTTAAGAATAAAAGTAAGAGAGGTAAGGGCAAGAAAGTTGGTTTTAATGCTTCTTCATTTGAGAACACTTGATTCTTTCTTTACTTCTTATGCCTAACTTAAAGGCGTTAAAGAAAAGTACTTGTTGGGAGATAACCCAAGAGTTTTAGATGAGTCTTGGAAGTTATTACCTCTGTAATAACCTATCCTTATCCTTTCTATTTGCTTTTTGTGCCAAGAGTAACCTCTAATGAGAGAGAAGAAATGATTGGGAAAGTTGCTGTCCGGAAACAGATTTTTGTGCTTCACCTAAAAATTCGTGAGAGGGCTCTGTATGTCGGATTGAGCTGTATTGTTTTGTGCTTCTGCCCCAGGTTGTTATCTAACTTTCGTTAGTTCAACACTTTTTGATTTGAGCAACAGAAGGTCTTCGAAAAAATTCGTCTTTACCTGCTGGTCTGTTTTAACAGATTTCTGCCATTTTCTGCATTTGCTTCTTGTTAGTTCCTTCTTGAGTTCTTTTGGGGAATTGAGCTTCTTGAGGAAAGTGCTACAGTATCTAGTGTTCTAATGGAAGTTTATTTGGTATTAGAACTAAACCTTGAGACTTATTTATCTTAAGTGCACTAATGTTGCTAATGAGATTGTGTGAAGTTTTGTATGAAGGAAAATTTGTGTGTATGGAAGGAATGAGTAATGAGATGAAGGATGGACTAAAGCTCAAGATTGGGGTGCCACGTGTCACCCCAAGAAATATCCAAGAAGTACAAGCGTTGAAGCTTGGGGATGCCCAAGGCATCCCTTCTACATCAAAAAATCCCAGGTTTCTTCCAAACGCTTCATTTTTATTGTTTCATGCACAGTTGTGTTTTTCTTGGAGCGTCTTCTTTTTCGTTTTTGTTTTGCTTTTTCGTTTGCTTTGGTTTGCTTAGTTTTCTGAATAAATTGGTTGGACCCCCTCTTTCATACTTTGGTTTGCAAATAGTTTGGTTTGGTTTGGAAAAGAGTAGGAAAGTTCATACTTATGTGGTAAAAAGAGCTTGTTTTTTACTGTGGCCTATGTTTTGTCATGCCATGCTTGATATTGTTTTGGCTTTATGCTTAGTATTCTTTGCTGTAGCATGACTTGTTATAAACAATTGAGATTGCTTAATGTTCCTTGGATGAATCATGCGTTGTTTTAGCATATTAAAGCATAGTATAGTGGTATTCTCCTTTGATGCTTTATTTGGGTTGACTTGGCACATGCTCACACCATGTTATGACTATCTCAAGTCACCATAGCCTGTATGATCCTTTAGTTTTCAACTTGTAGTATCACTTTATGCTTTGATCAATGATGTTTTGTCGCTCTGCATGATTATGGCCATTATTGCTCTCTTAGTTTATCGCTTCCGCCTTTTGCTAGCCTCCACAACAAAGTATGAGTTCCACTCATGCATCCAACTCCCTAAACCAAGTTATTCCAAAGAGTCCACCATACCTACCTACTAGCTTATGCTATTCCAAGTACATTCATGCTTTTGTTTACCTTCCACTTGTTATGAGAAAACTAGCGATTAAAGCTCTCACGAACTTGATGGCACACTTTACTTTACTTGCCTTTAATAAACTTGAACCATTGTGTCTTCTATGTTGTATATGCTTGCACTAATTTGTCGGGAATTAGCAGAATCGTGCTTTCATGGGGAACGCTTTCAACATTGCACTTGGTACTTGTACCTAGTTGATATCATGCTCTTTTGTATATGGATGTCGTCGGTGTGAAATGAAAGGGGAGCTTGTAAGTCCATGGAGTTATGTATATGTGTTAGAGAAACGCCTGGGCCGCTGGTCTAATCCATGCTGACATGGTGGAAACCTGCAGCATAACCATAATGAGCTGTCTATGAAGCATTCTTCTTATAAAAAAAGAGTCCTATATTGAGAAAAAAAAGAAAAAAAAGATACTATGAAAAGAGGAAAGAGAGAAAAAAGCACCATATTCCCATGGTAAATAAAAAGAATGCTGAGATGCTCGTTGTCTGCTTGCCTTGTCATTTTGATATGGGGATTCTTCCGTATCATCGGGCAAGGGTACCCCATGGCGGTTCTCTATGATACACATGTACTTACGATGACAAGAACTTACCGGTGACTAAACTTGAGTAGCATGAGGAGCTGCCCAGATACAAGGGACATGAGATTTCGACTTATACTGGCCAAGCATGTACACCATAGTTTGTTCACTTTAACCTTAATCACTTCAAGATGCTTATGATAGGGGCAATGAGAGCTGAAAGCTACAAGTACCATAATTTTTGGAAGCTCTTTATGAGACTTGAATCCCTACTTCCTTTTACAAAAGGCTTTCCTTCCACCATTATATTGAGTCTCCACCTTCTATCTTTATGCACCAACTTTGAGAGCATAGTGGCCATTCTTAGTTCTATGTGCATTGTCCCAAGACTAGTTGATTGATGCATAACTTGTTATTGCTTGTTTTAAACTATTGTATCTAGTCACTCTTATGAACTTTGAAGGTGTCCTATGCATTTATATTTTCTACTCTATTGAGGGACAAGCTGAATACTATTATGCTATGTTTTCTTTATGTAAAACAAACAAACGTCTTGCAAAGCATGGTTATTCATGAATCTGTTGTTTGTGCCTTTTCATGTTGCATCATAGTGTCTTTGCTTATTGCTAGAACTTTGTCTTTCATGGTATGATTGAAGTACTCTAATCCCAGCTTTGAATGTTTTGCAAATACTTTGATCAAGTCTTTGATGGTGCATGTCACCTCAAAAATTATTCTTTCTTTTTATCACTTACCTACTCGAGGACGAAAGCAGGAGTTAAGCTTAGATGTTGATACATTGCAAATGTATCTATAATTTTGATGTTCCATGCTTGGTTTTATCCACTTACTTGTGTTTTGTTCCAACTTTGGAGTACTTTTCATATGATTTCTTGGACTAACCTATTAACAAGAGCCACAGTGTTAGCTGCATGTTTTCTGCTGTTTTTGGTTCCGTGAAAGTCGAAAATGAATATTCATGGAATTGACGACAAAAGCCAAAGTGCCTATTTTTCCTGAAATGATCAAGTGATGTAACACGAGATGAGAAGGGCCAGGAGCCACCACACCACCTGGCCACGCTGCCAGGCCCGCGCCAGGGGTGGTGTGGCGCCTCCCTGCACCCCTCGGCCTCTCCTTCCGCCTTATATTGCCCTCGGACGAAAACCCTAAGCACCGATCAAAAATCCATGGAAGAGTTCAGAGCCACCGCCATCTCCATCCCTAGATCGGGAGGGATCAAGCTCTTCCAAGACCGCCAAAGAGGGAATTCACCGAGGCCTTTTTCATCACCATGCAAGCCTCCGGTGATGTGTGAGTAGTTCATCCTTGACCACGATCCATGTAGTTGCTAGATGGCTGGTTTCTCCTCCTTTGTGCTTTCATGTTTAGATCTTGTGAGTCCGCTCATGATCAAGATCATCTATTTGTAATTCATACATGTTGTGTTTATGGGATCCGATGGATATTGAGATGCTATTTCAGATTGATTATTGATTCTATCATGTCTTTGTTATTTGAGATCTTGCATGCTTTCGTTGTTAGTAGCTATCTTGGCCTATTAGATGCTAGCAACCCAAGAGTTAGTATTTATGCTCGATAGTGGGTTCATGCCTCCGTAATCTAGGGAAGTGATGTAAATCTCTAAGGTACTAGATGTGTTGTTGCTACGGGAGAAAACAAAATCCTTTGTTCATAGAACAATCAGATTGTTTACTTTACACGCAGTTCATAAAGCAATAATTTGTTGCTTGCAACTTAATAATCGGAGGGGGTTCGGATGATAACCTAAAGGTGGATTATTAGTCATAGATGCAGTTGGATGGCGGTCTATGTATTATGTTGTAATGCCCAATCAAGTGTTAGAGGAGTCAAGATGATTAGTATATGCATGTATTGCTTTCTCGGTGTTTGTCAATTGCCCCGCTGTAATTTGTTCACCCAGCATGTTATCTATCTAAGGAGAGCCACCTCTAGTGAACTATGGATCCCGGTCCTTTGTCTTTGCATACAATCTATAAACTGTTTACTGCTTTGTGTTTACTTTCTGCAAACTTTTACTTCTTTCCATTCGATACGTTTAATCCTTTGTTTTTCGTGAAAACACGGTGAGATTGACAACCTCATCGCAAGCTGGGGACAGAGTTCTGGGGTTGTGTTGTGCAGGTCTCCATGTTGCTACTAGCACCGGTAGTGCGCCCTGCCAAAGCTCAGCTAGTAACACCTTTGGGGTGTTTCCTTGCTCCTACTGGTTCGATTAAACCTTGGTTTCATACTTGAGGGAAAACTTACTGTTGTGCTCATCATACCTTCCTCTTGGGGTTCCCAACGAGATCTGCGTTGAAAGTCGAGCGCATCAATGATAATATGTCTATTATTCTTGGGAGACCTTTTCTTAATACTGCAGGAGCTGTTATTAATTGTAATCAAGGAAAGGTGACCTTCAATGTTAATGACAAGGAACATACTGTCTATTTCTCCAAGAAGATTGAAAGGACTTATGGTTTGAATTCAATTGAACATGTTGAAGGCATTCAAGTTGGAGAAATATATTGCCCCATACCAAGAGAAAAATTTGAAATTATTATGATTGGGACCATTGCTATCAAGGTTAAGGTAACATAATCATTAGTGGAGTACAAAGTTTTGTCTCATATGCAATTGTTTTGGTAGCAAGACTTGATCAACCTTGCTAACAAAAGGATTCCATTTGAACAAAACAATGTTTTCATTATGATTATCTCCGTTTATTTCTATCCTTTGCATCTTAGTTTTTGTTTTTGTTTAGTCTTCTTTGTGTTGTTAGTTGCTTGCATGTTAGAACTTCTGTAGTTCTAGCCTTGTTTTGTCCTTGCATCATGTTTCCAAAAAAATCATTGTAAAAATCATTCTTCTATCTCTGAAAATGCCCAAAATAAAGTGTCTCAAAAATTCAGAAAATTCATATTAAATTTTTACGTGAAAAAGGCGAGGAGTACTGTAGGTACTGGGGCCCCACCAGGCAGGCACACCACATGGTGGCGTGGCCAGCCTTGGGTGGCGCCATGCCCTGGTGTGGGCCACCCCTGGCCCCCCACTAACTCTCTCACCTGCCACTTTCTTCTCTCTCCCGAGTAAGCTCCAGTTCATAGCTCAAAATCGCGTTCTTGTTGTGCTTGCTCTCGATTTTTTTCGATCTCCTTGCTCAGCCCATCTTTCTTGCTAAAATTTGGAGCATTTGTTCCCTGGTATGTGACTCCTCCCCTTGTCCAAGTAGATTTGTGTTTAGTGGATTTTATGGTGAGTATTTTGCTGCTGTAGGTGACTAGTTATGAGAGCTTGTAATCTTGTTTGATGCTTAGAGATATAGTTTTGATGCATGTTTAGGCCTCTTGCAAGTCCCTATGAGTAGAATCCTTCATTATATTTACTTTGCAATTACTTGTTTAATAGGTGTTTAAATTTCAGAATAGAAGATGAGTGAACACCACCTAAACCAACATGAGCTTTGGGGTGGAGGTCATGAAGGTCCACCGGGAGGAGGAAGTTTTTCCCTCCATTTATCCATGCCCTGAGTTCATGAGAGCTGTAGGAATTCTACAAGATTTTCACACTTTGGTTTCTAATGCAGGGTTAGAGCACTTTTTGGAAGATGAACCTTGTCAATTTGTGAAGCTAACCATGTCTGTGGTGCAGGATTTCCAGTTTAGTCACTCTTTGCCTAACCCCATGGTCCATTACAAAATTTACAATATTGCTGTCAACCTTTCTCTTGATGATTTTTGTGCAGCTGTTAAGGTACCTCAATGGGGATCATGTAGGAAGATTAAAGAGAGACTGGAACCACTCATGGATTTATATGCAGAAATTTGTCAAGGGAGTAGTCAAGGAGAGTGGAAAATCCGTAATATTCATCATCCCTTCATTAGCTACTTTGCCTACTTTATTGTCAAGTGTGTTCTTGCTAGGAAAACTGCCAATAAGTTATCTTTGTTTGATTTAGCATTTATCTCTGCTGCTCTTAGACGAGATAGGTCTTACAACTTGGGTGCTTTGATAGCTTTCCGTCTTGCTGCTAACCGTGAGAAAGGTGGAATTTGTGGAGGCCTCATTGCCTCTTGTTTACTAGCATTGCATGGTTTAGTGCCTCATCATCTAGACCTACAGTTTCCCATAGAAAGGCTTGATCTTAATTCCATGATACAATATAAATTTTTTTCCTCTTGGGCTAGTATGAGTGAGTTATCTTATGAAATAACCTTTCTCAAAGCTGGTTGGAGAAGAAGCAAGTCTGAGCGTGTCGTTCTTTTGCCTGCACCTGTTTTGTTTAACCTTGATAACATGGAAGGATGGTCCTCACCGAGGAGGAGCTTGACACGCATTGGGAGAGCTCTCCCAATAGGAGCAGGACACTAGAAGGGAGGTCACTTGATGATTCGTCCAGCCCTCAATGAGGGAGAGTCTTCATATCGCAGCCCGCTTATGATTGGGGAGCTTCTTCTTCCTCTCATGGGCCCAGCCACAACCATTCTTACCAAGATCCGCCCGCTTGGAACCCCTATTCAGACATGGATTGATACCCACTTAGGCCAAAAGCCCAAGCTTGGGAGGTAACACACCACACTCATCTTCATATCATGTTGCTTGTACTTTGTATATTCATGTTTTCGTTCTCTTTTTAGTTTTCATTCTTCTTTGTTTTTGCTTTCTAAAAACACAAAAAGACCAAAAATATTTTTGTTGTTTCTCTTTGATTTGCTTCTCCGTTTTTCCTTGGTTTGCTTTTCCCTTTTTTGCTTTGTTTGAACTATTCGAAAAACCCAAAAGATTTTGCTTTGTTTGTTTTCCCTTTTGGTTCTTGTTTAAAATCGAAAACACCAAAAATATTTGTTGTTCTTCTTGGTTTTTATGTAGTTTGCTTGTGGTTCGCAGTCCTCAAAGGGATATTGGTTTCATATTATTATTCAAGTTACACAAGTGAAGAGCAATAATGAGGATCAATGACAACTTGAGGCATGGTAAGAGGCTGGTAATGAACTCTATTTGTTTTCATTTTTGTACATATACTCATCATTGTGAGCTTGCTTAGCCCCTTCAAGTAGGGTGTATGTTATCTTTGGATGCTTAGTAGTTCTTGCTTTCTTATGATTAGCTCCAGCTCGCTAATAGTTTGTAGCATGTCTCATGAATGTTTGCTTGCATTACTGTTCATAAATTGGTATGACACCATGGTATCCTCCTTGAATGTTTTCATTTGATTGACTTGGCACATGCTCACACATGCACATGACTGTAATAATCAGTTAAGCCTCGATGAATTATTTTGCCTTAAGGATCTTGAATCACTTTCATGCCATGAGTAGTCATATTTTGTTGCAAGCATGATAATGACATCTATTGCTCTCTCATTTGTCGCTCCCTTACTATTGCTAGCCTTCACTTCCACTGAGTGTTTTACTCATGTTTCCAACTCCCTAAACCAAATATTGCCAAAGTGTCCACCATACCTACCTATTAGCATCATTTTCTACTCCCGTGCATATTCAATATGCCTTGTTTTCTTCCGAATAAAATGTTTGCTTGTTATGGGAAAATTAGTTAGTAAAGCTCTCACGAACTTGATGGCACACTTTATTTCCTGCACTTAATAAACCTGAACCATTGTGAACTCTCCATGAAAGTTATATGTATATGCTAGGATTAGCAGAACTGTTGTCACGGGAACGCTTTCAACACTTGTAAATATATACCCATTGATACCTTGCTCTTTTGTTTGCGTAATGTCGCTGCAGAAATAAAAGGGGAGCTTGTAAGTCCATGAGGTTATGTATGTGTGTTAGAGAAACGCCTGGGCCATTGGTCTAATCCATGCTGACATGGTGGAAGCCTGCAGCATAACCATAATGATATCTATGAAGCATTCTTCTTATAAAAAAAGAGAGATAGCTATTGAGAAAAAGGGAAAAAAGAAGAATTTTATGAAAAGAGGAAAGAGAGAAAAAAACACCATTTTCCCATGGTAGATAAGAAGATTGCTAAGATACTCATTGTCTGCTTGCCTTGTCATTTTGATATGGGGATTCTTCCGGATCATCGGGCAAGGTACCCCTGCTGGGTTCTCAATGATACGCACATACTTACAATGACAAGAACTTACCGGTAACTAAAGTTGAGTAGCATGAGGAGCGGCCCTCGTACTCAAGGGACTTGGGATTTTCAGTTTATAGTCTGTCAAGCATATAACTCAGATTGGACCTCACTTTCACCTTAACCACTTTAAAGATGCTTATGATAGGGGAAATGAGATCTCAAAGCTAATGAGTACCATACTCTCAGCATTTGGAAGCCTTTCAAATTATTCAAAACCTTTTCTTCTACTTGTTGAGTCTCCACATATTCTTTGAGCACTTTCTTGAGAGCATAGTTGTCATTCTTTGTGTTAGTTCCATTACTTGATTATTTGTGTTATGACTTTGATGCTTGTACCCTTGATATCTTTACTTCTAGTCATCACTTGAACTTCAGAGGTGCCTTGGCATTCATAATCAAAGGCAAGCGAGATACCCCTCTATCATGCCTTTCTATGAGCATTGTAATGTTGCTTATGTTTATGCTTCATGCTACTTATTATTCTTGTGTTGGAATCTCTTCATAGCTTGCAATGACTATTAAGTAGTGTCATTTGCATACTCTTTATTTTGATCTGTCTAATTTGTTGATCACATTGCTGAGTATATTTACATATTATGAAGCAATTGTGTTCGTGAAAGTTCTTTATCGCACTCAGTTTTCAATCAATTGTTTGAGGACAAGCAATAAGTTGCTTAGGGGAGTTGATACGTCCAAAATGTATCTACTTTCCCGAAAACTTTTGTTATTGTTTCTCCTCTATACTTGTGTGATTTGGATGCAACTAATGCGGACTGACGTTGTTTTCAGCAGAATTGCCTTGGTGTCTACTTTTTGTGCAGAAAATCAACTATTAGGAAAAATCCCGGAAAATATGCCAAAATCCTATTTCACCAAGACCAGTGAGCCGTATCACGAGACGAGAAGAGCTGGGGTGGCTACACCACCGGTGGCGCTGGCTCAGATTGTGCCATGCCAGGGGTGGTGGGCCCCAAGCACCCTCGGCCTCTCTCTTCGCCTATAAGGAGCCTTTCTGACCTAAAAACTGGGGTCGACGCTTTTCCGTATGAGTTCCATTCACCGCCACCACCAGATTCCATTTAACAGCACCAAACTCTGTTCGCACCTCGCCGGATGGGGAATTGAGGAGATCATCGCCATCATCATCACCATTGCTTCTCCATCGACCATCCATGTTTCCATCTATGAGTGAGTAATCTCCGCTGTAGGCTATGGGGGTGGTAGGGATTGATGAGATCGCTCATGTAATGGCATTAGATTGTTAGGGCATGGTGCCTAGTATCTTTAATTAGTGCTTTATGACTTTGTTACACTTGTTGTGCTTAATGCTTGTCACTAGGCCCGAGTGCCATGATTTCAGATCTGAACTTATTATTGATTCATTATGATAGTATTGTTCTTGGTATTATCTCAAGTTGTATACACACGTTGTCGTCTGAACCTATGGCCCCGGCGATGTAAATCGACAACCTAAGGGAAAGGCTTTGATGTGAGGATCACATGTGTTCATGGAGTGTTAATGCTTTGCTCCGGTGCTCTATTAAAAGGAGCACCTAATTGCCGTAGTTGCCTAGAGGCCCCACCGCAAACGGGCTGGTAGGACAAAAGATGTTGTGCAAGTTCTCATTGCAGCACGTATGACTATATCTCGAACACATGCCTAGGATTGTCTAGTACTTGGGTGCTTTATCTTATTTATCTGCAATTGCCCTATGTTCTATTTGCTATGTGAATTGTCTTGTCCATGCAAACGCATTCATCCATCCCTATGCCTACCGTGACTTAATACCATTGTTTAATGCTTTTGTTACTACCGTTTTGCTTTACTACCGTCAGCATTTTACTATTCCTACTACAAAACTATTACATCGATAAACTGCTGTGAGCAAGATTGTTTCTAGGTGCAAATGAATTGACAACTCAGTTAAGGCTTATAAATATTCTTTGGCTCCCCTTGTGTCGAATCAATAAATTGGGTTTCACTTCCTCTAAAATACCGCGATACACCCCTATACTTGTGGGTCATCAGTCATCACTTGACCATGGTTCATTGAGAGGGTGTTGTTCCACCATGTTTTGCATCTCCGCCAAATAGTGGGTGGCAAAGAGAACTTTCTTGTTGGCATCCACTCCGCTACTTTAAGTTGTTCTCCATTGTTCGCAAATCACTATCAAGATCCAATGGGTCTTTAGACTTGCTAAAGATTGGGGATTGGTATTCGAAGTTTTGAGTTTGATCCATGATGATCCTGATTTCCATGGTTCTGATTGTTGTGAGCCATCTCACATTTGCTGCGTTGTTGCTAGATTTGCTTGGCGCTTTGCCCTACTAGCTTCACGGTTCTGAATGAGAGTCTCAGAATCTGCAGATTGGGTCTTATGAGCTGCTCCCTCCTTGGTTTCCACGAGTCATCCAAGATTGAGATAGATAAAGGGTAAGAGGGAAAGTTCTATGTTCATGGTTTTGGTTTCAAAGCTAAAACTTTGAGTTTGACTCTGTTTTGCAACTAACTTCTTTTCATTCATTCAAGCAAAGCACACGATACAAACACACATAGCCCACAACAAAAGGAAAACAAATGGTTTTAAGAACCATTTTGTAAGCTACAATACAATGGGACCGATACTCCTCACTCTACGATAGTGCTCTAGTGCATCTACTCATCATCGTCGGTGTAGAAGTCCATGGCATCATCCTCCAGATAGTCATCATCATTGCTGAGGTAGGAGTCAATATCCCCTTGGATGTCTTCACCTTCCTCTTCTTCTTCTTTTGTTGCAAGCTGAGCTTCTTGCTCCTTGGTGGTCTTCGAGGTTGGCCACCTTCTTGTAAGATGGTCGATGGTGTGATCCTTATTTGCTGCTGACGGCGAAGAGACTGACGATCCTTGACTAGCAGTGAGAAAGTCTAGGCCTTCTGGGCGGCAATGGTGAGGTTGTGGTTGGCGAAATCTCGAGCATTGTCAAATTCCTTCTGTCTGTTGTACAATAGGAAGTCGAGGTTCTCCACTTGACGCTTCAACTCGGGTGACTTGGCATCTCTAGAGGCATTCCCATAGAATCACGCTGTATAGTGAACAAAGCGGGTTCCTTGGATTAGGTTGACATTCTGTGCGCAAAGACGAGCGGGAGCTTCATGCATTGCCCTAGCTAATCCATCTAGCCAGTTGTTCTCTCTCACTGAGAATTGAATCCTTCCAGACTTAGGTGCCTCTATCTTGCCTCGAAGATCAGCAGTTACTAGCCATTGTAAATCTCCTCCTTGGGGTCCAGGAGTTGATCTCCAAGAAATTCTGGATGAGGACGCCCAAGTACTCATAGTGCATCAAGATCCCTTCAAGATCAGCTGGCCTCCGCTGCTCAACTGGTAGAACTTGTTATATTTAGCTTCCATCTATAAGAATTTAGGATGAGAAAGTTAGTGAAGTGATCAAGTGTGTCAAAGTTTTATGTAGTAATGTAAGAATTTGGAGGAACATGTATTTTTGAGAGAAAGAATCCCAAGGTAAGAGAGGAAATAGTTTTCATAAATACTCACTTTGGTTTTTGAAACTAACTTTTGTTTGGACGCCCATTCTAACTAGGGTCTCCTATGGTCGGATGGCTCGATACCAACTTGTCAACACCCGGATTTTTAATCCCGCATGTCTTATGCTACATCGCAATCCTGTGATTACCATTTTATGTAGACATAATAGATTGGATATCACAGACATCATCCATTACAAACCATAATAAGGTATTACACAAATAAAGGATCTCATGATCCAGCCTTAATACAATCAAGAAGCGGAATAAATAGCGAGCTGGGGTCCATCTTCAAAGGTCATAGGAAATGCTAATGATGGAGATGATCCTAGTTGTCGAGTCCCCTGCTATCCTCCTTCGTGGTAGTCCTCCTCATAGTATGGCCACGGAATAGCTGTGGACAAAAAGCCATGAGTACTCTTAAGTACTGCAAACTACCACTAACAAGTAAGATAGTTCTAGTAGGAATGCTAAATGCTAAGTTTATTTGTAAAGTTGTTTGAAACCTAAGCTGAGTTCAGAAACAAAGAAAGATAAAATAAGTTTGAAAACCCTAAGTGGGAACTTAGTTGTCATAGTCACAACTCTTGTGGTCAAGTCAAGATTCATCATTCATTTCATAAGTCATTTTGAAAACATCCGACAATGTAATGCGATGGCCACCCAATCTGCTCCATACCGCAGACGCTGCTATTCAAATAGTTTGACACTGGCAGAGGTGGTACACTTTCACCACAAAATTGATACATCTGTTAGGGATAACCTCAATCATCATACTTAGTATGCAGATAATCAAAGATAACCTTTCCTTTACACACTCTAGTATAAGCACCTCTCCTATGAGTATGGCCTCCCAGCCATGACCATCTCACATCCCGGCAATCATAGGTGGACAACATTGAGAGGTAGCCTCACTCAAACCTCTCCTGTGAGGGAACTAATACTAATGCATATAAACTTCCGGCTAAACCTTACCTAATTCAGGTATTGTGGTTGACTAAAATTGGAATGGTATCGCATCCAAACCCAACCATCAGTTTTTATAAAAGGGCTAAGTCTCATGCCTCAATATTTTCATCATCATCATAAACCATTTGTGTTTCTCAACACATGTCAAAACATCTCAATAGAATGACTCATCATTCCAAGGTTTTCACAAGTCATTTTCACCAAGTATGCCCATCTAAAGTGATCAAGTTTTTGGTTTAGCTCTAAACTACCAAGTTAAGAGTGTTCACTAAAGTGGGATACTAAGATCAATCTCATTCCATAGAATGATATCTAAGTCTAACTAGATAGGTCAAGTTTATACTCTTTATGCTACCTTTAAACAAAGTAAAGGACTTTTGGTAAAGTAAAGAAGGTAAAGTTTGTAAATAAAACTTGGGGTAGGTAATAGTCAAAATGTATAACCAAATCATGCCTAATGCATCTTGCTTAGGTTATCTAGCTTAATTTAACTTGCCAACAATAGCTTGCCTTGATTGGTGTAGTGGTTGAAATTCTTCCTCCTCCTCTTGGTAGAACTCCTCCCCGTAGACTTGGTCGATACTATCATCTATAAAAACATACGGAATACACAATCACCAAAAAATACTTAACTAGTCTACTTAGCACACTAAGGCACACATTTGATGATCTAGTATCATCACAAACATCACAAGGTTTAATGAACTAGCTTCATTTATTTTATTTAGAAAAGTAATTTCACTCATTGAAATTAACTAAGATTTAATATTCTCCAATTAAAATATGGGATCATGTGGACACATGTCATCACCACATATTCTAACATATGGAATGTGATTTAAGGGTTGGATCACATTTTAATAAGTTTAAGTTTAATAATTAATGATTTAAAGTGACTAGAAATGCCTATATAGCATTATTTTGGTACTAGTACAAAGTCACTGCATGCAAACCTTAATATTATTACATATTCAGATATGTATGGTTAAATGTGATTTTTGAGAGTTGGAATCAACTCAAAAGCTATTATGGTTGATTTTAGAAAATGTTTGAATGTGCAAAAGCTATGTCTTGTTATTTTTACTAGGAGAGATCTCTAACTCTAACTGATTTAAATCCAATGGGCCTAGATAGATATTTCTATTAGTTTTCCAACAAAATTGAATCACTCAATTTGGATTTGTATAACTCTCTCAATTGATTTTCTAACTATGGGACGTAACCAAGTCTAAGTCTAAAAGAAAATCCTAATTTGAATCATGGGAAACTAATTGAGCTGGCCCATGTACACTCCGCGGCGTAGAGGACAGCTGACAGGAGGGGACCACATGTCAGCGGTACATCTCACACGAAGCGGTACGGGGCGATATGGACCGTGGGATTAGAACTAGATCAATGGCTCACGATCGTGTCGATGACAAACACGCCATCGGCGAGACGGAAACCTAGCTACGTGGTGGGGGTGAAGTGGGGTGCACTAGGGCTCCAACGAAAAGGCCGAGGCGGCAAACTAACGAGGAGACGACGCAAGCTCAAGCAAAGTCACCAGAGAGGCTAGGGGTGGACTAAATCGACGTGTTTTCTCCTCCTCTCGGCTACGCCATCCGATGAAATTCCAGCTGGCTACTCGAGCTGCTGGAGAGAGGTGGGGAAGGACTAGTGGTGAGAGGGAGTTGAATGGTGGCGATTGAGGCTGGGAAGGCCTCTTATATAGGCTCGAGGAGGGACCGAGGGGCGACGTTTGCTTGCGACGATTTATGATGGTGCTATCGGCATGGGCGGCGAGGCGGATGGTGGTTTGACCCCCGCGTCCTCTAGGAGTTGGTGATGCTAAGGGCGGTGGCTAACGGTAGGGAGCATCTGTGCTCGGGAGACAGGGGTGGTGCCTGACGCGTTCCTGGCGAGTGTGGGTCGCAATGGGTATGGTCGTGTTCAGTGGGTAAGGTGGTCATATGAGCGCGGGGCACGCCTGGGTGTCGAGGCGCCGGGCGTGTGGCGCGGTGCGTAGCGCTTAGCGTGCTCTGCTCGGGCGCAGAGGATAGGGTGGGGCTTGTCTTGGTGGTCCAGGTGTGTGGCAAAGGACGGGGTGGACCGTGGACGGCAGGAGGTCACGCCTGCTTCCCGGAGCGGCGGAGAGGGCTGGTGGTCTCCGTGGCACCGACAAGGTTAGCGCTCATGTCCCTGCAAGGTGGCACTAGCGCCTAGGGACTAGGGGATGGGTTGGTTTCGGCCTCATTAGAGCTAGGAGGGATGAGGGATTAAATGGGTGCAAATGGGTGGCAATCCCAGAGAAATAGTGAAAAGACTAGTGTGTTGGTTTTGTGCTCACAAGTGTTCACCAAATGGCCGAAAGAATTCAAATTTGGAGTTTTGAAATGAAATTTTGTGGAGTGGTTTGTCACATGCTTAAACATCTGTGGTTGCTAGGATTTATCAAATGGAATTCATTTGGATGGTTTTTGAAATAGGGTGATCTAGACATATGAACTAGATTCCATTTTCAAATGTCATTTAAAAATTAGAGTTTGATGTTTTTGGGAGATCACAAAGTGGGCCTTGGCACATATCTACTTGTACTAATAAGGTGCAAAGATCCACAATTGTCTCTATTGGAAATTGAGTGCTAGGAACACCCAAAGGGCTAGGTGATTAAAATGGCAAAAGTGACCATTTCCTTTAATTCTTTTTATTTCTTTTTCCTTGGATTTGCTTTGGGAATGATCTAGATGATGTGATATTCACCTTAGAATGATTTTACAACCATTAGAACACACAATCATGGCATTTCAAAACAACTCCTATTTAAATGCAACACTCATATGGCATGCTTAAATATTTTAAATGGAAAAGTTTTGTTAACCCTAAATTGGGGGATTTGGATCTGATTAACCTTGATTAAAGATTTGGATGTTACAGAGCCAAACTATAAAGTTTTCCTTTTGGGTCCTTTGTGCTAAATGTATGGACCTCATGTAATGATTTTCCTTTTTAGGTCCTCGATGTAAAATGTACTCCCACCCAATCGTAAAATGTTAATCTAAAAGTAAATGGTGAAATTGAAACGAATTCTGCTTTAGTTGTCAACAGGTATGAACATTCTTGGATTTCATGTCGAATCCATCAAGGTAAGGCCACATCAACATCATACTTTTATGTTGATGATCCCATGTTAGAGAATTTGTATGGCAATGTATCTCGCCATGTTTTGAAAACAATCAAAGAGGAAGTAGTATTAGCTTGGCTCAGATCAGGTGATCTCTTGAGAATGAGCCAACCAGATTTTTTCTTCTAGGGTCCTTATGCTAAATGTATATGGACCTCATGTACTTTTTACTTTTGAGGTCCCCATGTAAAATGTAATTCGAACGACCGTAAAGTTCTAACCTAAAAGTAAGTGGTGAAATTTAAACTAATTTAAGCTTAGTTGTCAACGGTATTAACCATTCTTGTATTTCAAGATTTAATGACCAAGGTCAAGGCCATATCTACATCATACTTTATGTCGATGATCCCATATCCAAGAATTTGCATGCCAACAAATTCTGGCCATATTTTGAAAACAATCAAGATGAAGTAGTATGAAGAGAGGTTCGATCAGCTACCTCTAGAGAAGGAGCCGAACCCACTATTTTCCTTGCTTAATTGTCCTTTGTGCTAAACGTATGGACCTCATGTAATTTGTCCTTTGTTAGGTATAAAAGTGTAAGTGGTGAAATTTAGATGATTTTAAGCTTACTTGTCAATAAGTATGAGCATTCTTGGATTTCAAGTCAATGACCAAGGTCAAGGCCATATCAACATTATACTTTCAGCCGATGATCCCATGTTAGAGAATTTGCATGGCAACAAATTTGGCCATGTTTTGAAAAACAATTGAAGAGGAAGTAGTATTAAGAGTTTAGCTTAGATCACCGATCACTCAAGAATGAGCCAAACCCGATTTTTTCTTTTTAGGGTCCTTATGCTGAATGTATATGGACCTCGTGTCATTTTGCTTTTTGAGGTCCATGATGTAAAATGTACTTCGGGTCGATCGTGAAAAGTTCTAACCTAAAAGTATTGTGGTGAAATTTAAATGAATTTTAAGCTTAGTTGTCAACAAGTATGAAGCATTATTCTTGTATTTCAAGACTAACCAATTAAGGTCAAGGCCATATCTACATCATATTTTATGTTGATGATCCCATATCCAAGAATTTGCATGCCGGTCAAATTTGGCAATATTTTGAACACAATCAAAGATGAAGTAGTATGAAGAGGGAGGATGTCTCGATCAGCTACTCTATCGAGAAGGAGCCAAACCCGACTATTTTCTTTAATTAATTTTAGGTCCTTTGTGCTCAATGTATGGACTTCGTATGTACTTCCTTTAGGTCTAAAAAGTATAAGTGGTGAAATTTAGACATTTTTAAGC